>CM014277.1:53299429-53362545 GCA_004135705.1 Alloteropsis semialata | reverse complement strand
TGAGACCTTGAAGTATGAGGCCGTTAGCTCTCTCAACTTATCCATTGGTTCGTGGATGCGCCACTGATGTGTAGCGGACTTCAATTCCCAGGTTGTCGCAAAAATCAAAGAACTCGCTCCCTGTGAATTCTGAGCCGAGGTCAGTGATAATGCGATTCGGGACGCCGAAACGATGAGCAATGTCTTGGATGAACTCAGCCGCCTTTGCTGTTGTAGCGTTGACCAGTGACTTGACTTCAATCCACTTGGTGAACTTGTCGATCGCCACGTAGAGATACTTGAAACCTCCTGGCGCAGTCTTGAGTGGTCCAACCATATCTAGCCCCCAGCATGCGAAGGGCCAAGAGGGCGGTATGGTGTTGAGGACCGTTGCGGGGACATGAGCTTGCCGGGCAAAGTATTGGCAGCCCTGGCAAGTCTTCACGATTTCTTCAGCATCAGCCACAGCGGATGGCCAATAGTACCCGGACCGAAGAGCCTTGCCTATGATCGTGCGGTGAGCAGCATGGTTCCCGCAGATTCCACCATGGATTTCTTCAAGGATTTCTCGTCTGACTTCTGGAGTGACACACTTCATCAAGACTCCGGATGAGGCGCTGCGTCGAAAGAGGGTGGAGCCGACTACTATGTAGTGCTTGCTTCGCCTGATAACTTGCTCAGCCTCCACCTTATCTTCAGGCTCCCTCTGGTGCAGTATGTACTCGATGAAGGGCTTTGTCCACTCGGATGTAATCACCATGACTTGCTGATGGGGTGCTGTTGTAGTCGGCTGTACTTCCTGCTCCTTGATGGATGGTTATAACAGCTCATGGACGAAAACACCGCCTGGTACTTGCGCTCGGTGGGAACCCAGCTTTGAAAGTGCATCAGCAGCCATGTTGTTGTCTCTGATGACGTGATGAAATTCGAGCCCATAAAAGTGCTTCTCGAGTTTGCGCACCTCCATGCAGTATGCATCCATGTTCTCCTTGGTGCAGTCCCAATCTTTATTGACTTGATTGATCACCACAGAGGAGTCGCCGTGCACCACCATGTGCTTGATGCCAAGGGAAGCAGCCAGGCGTAGCCCGTGCAGTAGAGCTTCATATTCGGCTTCATTGTTGGTGGCTTTCCAGAGGATTTGGAGCACATATTTAAGCTGATCGCCTTTTGGGGATATGAGTAGTACTCCTGCACCGGCCCCTTCAAGCTTCAGTGATCCGTCGAAGTACATGATCCAATGCTCGAAAGGTTCTTCTGGTACTGCATGTTGTATTTCTGTCCACTCAGCAACGAAGTCCACCAGGGCTTGAGATTTGATGGCAGCTCGTGGGACGAAATCGATGGCGTGAGAGCCCAACTCGACCGCCCATTTGGAGATTCGCCCTGTCGCGTCCCGGTTGTGGAGGATGTCGCCAATTGGAAAAGAGGTGACTACAACAACCCGGTGGGCGTCGAAGTAGTGGCGCAACTTGCGAGATGTGATCAAGACAGCATATAATAGCTTCTCGACCTGGGGGTATCACACTTTTGATTCTGAAAGCACCTCGCTGATGAAGTAAACTGGCCGCTGTACTTTGTATACATGGCCGGGTTCCTCTCGCTCGACTACAATAGCAGTACTCACGACGTGAGTTGTTGCTGCGATGTAGAGAAGCAGTGGTTCCTGATCAGCTGGTGCAGTCAGTACTGGTGGTGACTGGAGAAATTTCTTGAGGTCTTTAAACGCCGCATCAGCTTCTGGAGTCCATACGAACTTGTCTTTCTTCTTGAGGAGCTTGAAGAAAGGCAATCCTCTGTCACCCAACCTTGAAATGAATTGGTTGAGGGCCGCCATGCATCCAGTCAGCTTCTGAACGTCCTTGAGAGATTTTGGAGGTGCCATGGATGTAATAGCGGTGACTTTCTCAGGATTAGCTTCAATTCCCCGGTGGCTGACAATGAAGCCCAGCAGTTTTCCCGCGGGCACGCCAAACACGCACTTGGTAGGATTGAGCTTCCATTGGAATTCCCTGAGATGTGCAAAGGTCTCAGACAGGTCGTCGATGAGACTATCCGGGTTCTTTGTCTTGACGACGACGTCATCAACGTAGGCTTCCACATTGCGGCCAATCTGAGCCTTGAGACAACTCTGAATTGCACGCTGGTATGTTGCCACTGCGTTCTTGAGTCCAAAGGACATTGTAGTGTAGCAGTAGGCACCGAACGTGTGATGAACGCCGTCTTGATCTAGTCGTCTTTGTGCAGGCTTATCTGATGATAGCCTGAGTAGCAATCCAGGAAACAGAGTAGAGAGCAGCCAACTGTAGAATCCACCACCTGATCAATGCGAGGTAGCCCGAAGGGATCCTTTGGGCAGTGTTTGTTCAGGTCGGTGTAATCGACACACATCCTCCACTCGTTGTTGTTCTTCTTGCGGACCAGGACAGGATTAGCGAGCCAGTCAGGGTGGAACACCTCTTTAATGAACCCGGCTGCTAAGAGTTTCGCCAGCTCCGAACGGATGGCTTCTTTCTTGTCCTGGGCAAAGCGTCGTAGGCGTTGTTTCTTCGGCTTGGCAGCAGGATCAACGTTGAGTTTGTGCTCAGCCAACTCCCTTGGGACTCCCGGCATGTCAGACGGCTTCCATGCGAAGATGTCGTGGTTGTCCCATAAGAAGCTGGTGAGCGCGGTTTCCTATTTGATAGGTAGGTCAGCGCCGATCAGCGCCGTCTTGGAGGGGTCGCCCGTCCCTAGGTCGATTGCCTTGATTGGAACTTCCTGGGAGGGCTTCATGTTTGACACGGCTGGCTTTTTAGTTGGGATGTCCAACTCAGCCTCGCTGAGTTGTTTCGCCATAGCTGCTACGATTGCTGCCTGGCTCGGTTGCTGCATACTTGCAGCAATCGTCACTACCTCGGTGTCGCAATCGTAGGAGGTCTTCAGGTTACCCTTTAGGGATAGAATCCCCTTAGGACCCGGCATCTTCAGGACGAGGTAGATGTAATGTGGGATCGCCATGAATTTTGCCAGAGCAGGTCTTCCCAAGATCGCATGGTACGATGATTCGAAGTCGGCAACCTCGAATGTAATGTACTCGGTCCTGTAGTTGGCCTCGGTACCAAATGTAACTGGAAGTGATACCTGGCCAAGGGGCACGGCAGCGTTGCCTGAAACAATGCCGTAGAAGGGTGAATCAGTGGGCTTGAGCAGGTTGGTGATGTCTAAGCCCATCTTCTTCAAAGTCTTGGCGAACAGGATGTTGAGTCCACTTCCACCGTCGATCAATGTTCTTGTGAGTCGCGCGCCAGCTACCACAGGGTCGAGCACCAAAGGGTATCGCCCCGGGTTCTTGATGTTGGTCCATTGATCGTCGCGAGAGAAGCTGATGGGGACTTCTGACCACTTCAGGAAGGTGGGGATGGCAGGCTCAATGCAGGCAATCTCGTGCTGGATAAGCTTTTGCTTGTGCTTTGATTCTGACTGAGTGATTCCCCCAAAGATGACGTTGACCACCTTGTCGGCTTGTTGGTAGCCGGTGTCTTTGTCACCCTTGTCTCCTTTGTTGTCAGGGTTGTTTGGTTTGGGAGCGCCCTCTGCTGAGAACGCTTTCTTAAGCGACCAGCAGTCCCTGCTTGAGTGCTTATCCTTTGGGTGGAAAGGGCACTGCTTGTCGAGTAGTTTTTTGAACTTCCTGTGGGAAGAGTTCTTCTCAGCAACATTGACCGTATCTTCAGGTTTGCGTTTCTTGTCGTTGAAGTCGCGTTTGCTATTGTTCTCAACTTGCTTGCCCTTGTTACGGTCGTTGTTGTTGTTGCGATCTCCTCCCGACTTGTTGCGGTTGAATCTTTCATGCTGCAGGTCTTCAGCATCTGACCAGTGGCTGATGAGGTCTCGCATCTGCTTTAGTGTCTTTGGCCTATTCCTTCCGAAGTCGAGGTGCAGCACAGGGTCTGTAAGCCCTCCGTGGAAGCAATCAATGACATCTCGGTCAGATAGGCCTGCACAGGTTGAGCGCTTCTCTCAGAATCTTCGGTTGTAGCTGTGCAGGTACTCGTTCTGGCCTTGTTTGCACTGGGCTAGGTCAAAGCGAGTACCCGGCTTCTGCCATGAACCTTGGAAGTTGTTGATGAAAGCCTTGCAGAGTTCATCCCAGGAGTCGATGGAGCCCGACTTGAGCCCTTCTAGCCAGGTCAGTGGGGCCTGGTCGAGGACTACTGGGAGATAGGTGCACATAGTGTCGGTGTTGCCCCTCGCCGCCTTGATTGCCGAGTAGTAGATGCGAATCCATTGCTCGGGGTCCCGCTTCCCATCGTATCTGTCGATATGGGCTGGTTTGAACTTGTCGGGCCAGGAAGTAGCGCGGATGCGGTCGGAGAAGACCAGGAACCCTTCGTACTTGTGGAGGTTGTGGTGATCCTGACCCGGCGGCTCGTAGACTTGGCCGTACTCCTGGCGTCTACGGCGTTCTTGTTCTTCGCGATCGCATGCCCGTGACGAGATGATGGTGCGCGCGTCTCTGGGTGGCAATTGTTGTCACAGATCCCTGTTGTTGTCGTGGTTGCCGGGGCGTCTGTCCCTGTTCCGGTTGCCGTCACGCCCGCCGACGTGGCTCTGCTGAACTTCGCGGTTGTTTGGTCCGACGTCGTGGTCATTACCTCCGCCGCCGAGTACCATGCCTCCCTCGTTTTGGCATTGGCGTTGTTCTCTGCTCGGGTGGTGGGACTGGTTGCCTCGGTTTCCAACTTCAGGATGTCGGCTGCTTGCCTGGCGACATGGTGCTCGGGTGACGGTCTTCGCCGGGTTGACTGCGTCATGCTGGATGGCCGCTGTCTTGAGCATTGTCTTCATCCTGAGGATTTCAAGAGTTTCAGGCATCTGTCCCAGCTCTGTGACGACAGTCATGATGTTGGCTGCAGCGCTGGAGTAGACGTCTTGGCTGGCGACTTGCCGGAACTTGGCGTTGAGGTCCTGTGGAGGTAGCCTACGGCCAAGGCGGCGACGACGTTCTGCACGAGCAACATTTCGCTCCCTGCGTCGGTTACGGTCAGTTTCAGCTTCGTTCTCCATAGTTGGCTCGTCGTTGGAGACTTCTTATTCCTTGGCGATGATCACCATGGCTTGACGCCCTGGTGAGTAGCTTCCTGTGCTTGAAGTTACTGGGACAGTTGAGCCGCGGCTGCTTGAAGAATTCAGGGGTTGCCCGTGTTGAAACGGGAGCAGATCGATGCACGCGATGATGCAAGACATGTCCAGGTCCTCCTGTGGTGTTGCTCCAAGTGTTGGCTTGCGTCCCGGCCAGTGAACAAATCGTCCTTCGGGGGTCGAAGTGATGACGAGTCCGACTTGTTTCCCGTTTAGGGGAAATTCGTCGAATTCGACCAGAGATCGGAGTTGTTTTGAGGACGCCGCTTGGAAAGCAGAGGTGGGGTCCGTGAGTCCAAAGAAATATTGGCTCGGGGTGTCGGCCTCACGCTTAGCAGTGGTTGGACTCCTTTTCTTATGGATTTTTGAATTGGCGGATTTTGGCATAACCGATGGTTCAGAAACCGACTCGGACTGCCTGGCCCACTTTGGAATCTTCCCAGTTCGAGTTGGAATCGAGCTAGGAGTAGTGGTTCCTTGAGTCCGAGTTGAGTTCGAACCCGAGGTTCCCCGAAGCCCGAGTTGTATTCGGACCCGAGGGCGCGATCTCGTCGAGCTTGTCGGCGAGTTCCTCCGGAGTCGGCGACTTGAGGACGCGGTCAAAGTTGCCCGCGCCGTCCGCCGTGCAGACCCAGGAGCCGAAGACGAAGGTGGCGCCTTTCTCGAACGTCATGTCGCCGTTGCAGTTGATGATGACTGGTGCCATCGAGCTTGCTGAACGATTCTCGACGAGAGCCCCTACCTGGCGCGCCAGCTGTCGGTTTTTTATACCGGCTAGCCTACTATGGGGGTCCCTAAGTAGTCGAGTTGTTCGTGGGGGCCTCGCCGGAACCAGAAGCACGATGGTGAACACGAGACGATTTAGACAGGTTCAGGCCACCTCGAGTAGAGAGCGTAATACCTTACGTCCTGTATGGTGGATCTTCTCGTATTGATGGTTATGATTTTACAAGGGGTCCCTGCCTCACCTTATATACTCGGGAGACAGGGTCTACAAGGCAAGAAATACAAACTCCTAGTCGGATACAATACACAGAGTCCTAACATGAGTAGGCTGGGTTGTTTTCTAGTACCTGACTAGTTTCCTTAAGCTGTACGCTCCTTCCTTGTATCAGTCAGAGTTGCCGGCCCAATTTTCTAACGGGACTGTGGCCCATGAGGACTCCCATGGATCCTGGACCGTCACTCCTCCACCCCTGTTGTGGTGGCTGCCGCCATGCCCAAGGTTGGGAGCGATTCGGCTATGAGCGGGGGCGTGGTGGCTGGGTCCAGCGCCATTGTTTGCACCTCCAGCGCCGACTACTGCGCTGCCCACACTCTTCGGTTCTCGGTGACCTCTGCTTGGAGGATGAGATGGGTTGCCACGATTGCTTCCTTCGGGATGGTGTTGACTGCTGCCTTGGCGGCTTGCAGTTTTGGATTTGGGTGATAGATCGAGCAGGGTGCATTGCACCATGTTGGAGTGCTACTGCTTCGATCATCGTTGTCATCCTTTGGACTGCTAGAGTTTGATCTAGGGCGCGTAGTCCTTGTGTGACAACTAAGATATTGGCTGCTGCATTGTCATAGACCGCATGTCCAGCGACTTGTCGAAATTGATCGTCAAGATTTTGTGGAGCTAGTCCTGCGGCAGCTCATCGGTGTCGCACTGCTCGAGCGGCATTTCTTTGCTTGCGTCTGTCCCGATCTTCAGAAGCCTCATCGGCCACAGATAGCTCATCGTTGTTGACTTGTTCTTGGGGTTGGATAATCACCATGGCTTGATGCGCTGGTGAAAAGCTTCCTATGCTTGAAGATGCAGGGAGAGTGGAGCCGCGTTCATCAGAGGAGTCCAGCGTCTCTCCCTGCTGAAAAGGCAATGGATCAATGCATGCGATGATGCGAGACATGTCTAAGTCTTCTTGTGGAGTTGCTCCAAGCTTTGGCTTGCGCCCCGACCAGTGGACAAATCTGCCTTCTGGTATTGCTGTTATCACGAGTCTGACTTGCTTCCCATCTAGAGGTATGAAAGTGCATCTAGGCCCCATGTGGGTATTGGTGAGTTTGATGACAAGAAGATTAAAGGACTAACGTGTTTGCTTGAGATGATGAGCAGGAGATTATTCTTATGATTCATTATAATTAATGTGCTCATCAAGATATATGGTTATTCATTGATACAAGCAAGCAAGTGTGTGAAGAAATAATGTTCATTGCAAAAATAAAGTGAAGCTAACCTGGCTCAGCAGGTGGCACCCAGGTCAGCCAGGTGAAATTAAATTCAGAACAGAGAGGCTGACCCGGCTCAGCCAGGTCCAACCCAGGTGTCAAGTCAAAAGAAGCAATGATGAAGTAATGACTTGGGGATATACTATGTGGGTCTCCAAGATTATGAGATGACTTAATTGGCAAACGAAAATGATATTGCAAGACTTCATGTATGTATGATAAAAGGACATGAGCATATGTGTTATAAATTGGTCTTCATGATTGGAAGCTTGCATTTTGTGGAATATTCTTTATCGATCAAGAACAAGCATTTAAAGAATCTTTCAAATGGAATTCACTCTATGGCAAAGCAAAGCTAACTTGATGATGCAAGGGTAAGTGGTGAAGAAACAAAACGAGATGACTAGAGCGAGGGACTAAGCAAGTTTTGGTTAAGTGACGACTTATGACCATGTGCATATTGCTAAGGGGAAGTATCTAGTATCCGAGGGGTTTCAAAGTATCATATCCAAGTATTGTCATGAGAGGCATTGCAATGCATATATATGTTATGGTTGATAAAGGGAGTGGCTTAAGGATTAAAGTGAACTCAAGCGTAAGTTATGGAAAATCATAAGTCACTAGCTCAAGGTTGATCTGCTCAGATGATAGACAATGTTGAAAGCCCTCAAGTGAAGAATATTCAAGTATTGGCATGATTCTCAACATGAAAAGCTCAAGTGGTTGAAATATGATTTATTTATATGTCTTGAGTTTAGGTGTGCCGTACTATCAAGAGGGATGCAACATTGGTTGATAGACATTCACCGAAAGTGCTCAAGTCAAACCCATGAGAGTCTAACCTAGAAAACCTAACTTAGTGGGGTTGTTTGGCCAAAACCAGTCTGACCGGTTTTGGGGACTGGTCTGACCAGTTCCTCTGAGTGTCTAACGGCTAGTTGAGTTTGAAAACCGGTCTAACCGGTTTGGCAAACCGGTCTGACCGATTTTGTCTGACAGAATAACGGCTAGTTTTGTTCGGCTTGGGTATTTATACCCAAGAGCTCCTCTTTGAGGGGCTGTTGGTTCTATGCATTTCTAACACCTTCTTAAGGCCAGCTGAGCTCTCTCCAACCTCTCTTTGTGAGATTTGAGCATCCTTGTGAGATTCTTAGAGTTGGGTTGAGAGAGAGACTTGTGTGTGAGCTTTGGTGAGCAATCTGACCTTGAGCACTTGTGGTGGCATCGAGCAACTCGTGAAGCATTTGTTACTCATGGAGCTTTGCTCCTAGACGGCTAGGCGTCGCCGTGGAGAACACATTCCGTGTGTGGTTGTGCCTCAGAAGTTTGTATTACCCATCCTCTTGGTGAGGAAATCAGTAAGTAAACTCAATCCGCCTTGGTGGTTGATTGGGTGAGTAAAGGGTTAGGTAACAACCCGACTCTTCGTGAGCACCTCAACGGAGACTAGGATTCACTGTACCTTAGTGGTTGCTTGGTGCAAACAGTGAATCTGAACTTCGGTAAACAAATCTTTGTGTGTTGTCTCTGTTTCCTTACATTTATCAATTCTAGCATTTACTTGTAATTCCGCGTATCTATACTTGGTGTATTTGTGCTGTGTGTAGGAGCTTCATAGATACACTTGGGAACATCTATTGAAGCTTGTCACCCAAAGTGGTTTGTGCTAGAATTGGTAGAGGTGTTTGTTTACATTTGTTTGCCTGCTGTGAGACCAAAACCGGTCTGACCAGTTTCAGGAACTGGTCAGACCAGTTCTAGTATTAACAGCAGCGTTTAAGTTTTTGTAATTTGTAGAAACGCCTATTCACTCCCCTCTAGGCGATATCAAGGTCCTTTCAAGGTAGCTCATCGAATTGGACCAGAGATTGGAGTTGCTTTGATGCTACCTCCTGGTAGACGGAGGTGGTTCCCTTGAGACCAAAAGGAAATTGATTCGGGGTATTGACCTTCCGCCTAGCAGTGGCTGATCTCCTCCTTTTCTAGGTTTTGGGTGGATTGGGTTTCGGCATGACCGATGGTTTAGAAACCGACTCGGACTACCTAGTCCGCTTTGAAAATTTCTTAGCCCGAGTTGAATTCGAGCTGAGAGGTGAAGTTACCCGAGTCCGAGTTGAGGTCGGACCTGGGAGTGAGATCTCGTCGAGCTTGGTGAAGATGACTGGTGCCATCGAGCTTGCTTGGCGATTCTCGACGAGAGCCCCTACCTGGCGCGCCAGCTGTCGATTTTTTATATCGGCAAGCCTACCGGGGGGTCCCAATGTAGTCGAGTTGTTCGCAAGGGCCTCGCCGGAACCAGAAGCGCGATGGTGAACACGAGACAGCTTAGTCAGGTTTGCCCGCCTCAATGGAGAGCGTAATACCCTACTGTCGATTTTTTATACCGGCTAGCCTACTGTGGGGGTCCCAAGGTAGTCGACTTGTTCACAAGGGCCTCGCCGAAATCAGAAGCGCGATAGTGAAAAGGAGACAATTTAAACAGTTTCGGGCCACCTTAATGGACAGCGTAATACCCTACATCCTGTATGAGGTGGATCGCTTCGTATTATTGGTTATGATTTTACAAGGGGTCCCTGCCTCACTTTATATTCTCAGGAGACAGGGTCTACAAGTCGAACAATACAAATTTCTAGTCAGATACTAAACATAGAGTCCTAACAAGAGTAGGTCTGGTTGTTTCCTAGTAGCCGACTAGTTTCCTTAACTTGTACGTCTCTTCCTTGTATCTGTCAGAGTTGTCAGGCCAGTTTCCTCATGGGCCTACGGCCCATAAGAACTCCTATGGATCTTGGTCCGTCAAGCCCCCGAGCGTGTTCAAGTCTTCACGTCTGCCGAGTTATTTTCCAACGGGTTGAGCATTAGCCGAGTTGTTTCCTCGTCATATTGCGCCTTCGTTGAAACCTCATAAAGTGAACATGATGTGCTCCTTGCCGCTTACTTTTTGCAAACAGCCCCCGGGCTTTGATATCTAATAAAAAATGATGCAAAAACTTTCTCATTTAATATAATGGTGTTCAGCTTTTGTAAAAAAGATGGACCCATTATGGGTCAGCCCTTGAGCCTAGAAATGTTTTCAAGGATAAAAAACAATTTTAGGGTCTTTAATGAAAATTTTTTTCAAAAGAAATATACTATATCCCCTTTAGCCCCCAAGCTTAAACCTAATGGCCATAAGCTTAAAGACTTTTAGGAAATAAATATTCTTTGATTCGGAAAAAATTATCCCATCAAGCGAAAGCCCCCAAGCGTGGCAATGCCTCCACGTAGAAAATAACTCACGCTTGCGAAAAAAACCACACAGTTACGCATCTAGAATAAACCGCGATCACGTGAGGGCCTGTGAACTGTGAAAACGTCTTTTCTAGAATACGCTTAGGTTTACCCCTTCGTTAATATAAACGAAAGGAACCGCTTCACATTTGCATCTGCTCCAGTCTGCCGGTTGTCGCGCTCCAAAAATCAAACCTCCACGCCTGCACAATATCCCTTCCGCTCTAACCGTACCTAGTGATCCGCGCATGCGCACTAAGATCCCGGTTGGCAAGATGCTCAAGAAAGCTGCAGCGAGCAAGAAAAGCCCCAAAGTCCCAATCACTGGAATGCCGGTCTTCAATAATACACCCACCAAAGCATTGGTTTGGAAGCCATCCAAGGCCACAGGGGAGATGATTCAACATTTGGTAGATCAAGGCTACCTCCTCGAGAAAGGTATTGCATTTTGGAGATCTGATGCTGGGAAACTTTGGCCTTTTGAGAAAATTGATGAAGTTGTGGTTTTCGCCCCCTTTTATGAGCGCGGTTTTGCAACACCTGCCCACGATTTCCTCCACGATCTTCTTTCATTCTATGGATTGGAGCTCGTTCATCTGAATCACAACTCTATCCTTCAAATTTCGATCTTCATTCATCTCTGCGAAGCTTTCTTGGGAATCGACCCGCATTTCAACCTCTTCTGCTATTTGTATCGGGTGAAACCCAACAAAGGAAAGGTCATAGGCATGAAGAAGGCATGAAGAAGGAGTACTTTGACTTCAAAGTCAATGCCTCCAACAAGGACTGGAGCGACAAGTGGTTTTATGTAGAGAACCAGTCGCCCAAATTGGCCAAGAATTCAGGCCACCTGCCCTGACCTCAAGATAATTGGAATGAATCTCTAGGTGAAAATGAGCTGAATGGAATTGCCGAGTTGCTGAAGATGGTCGATGGGCTGAAGAAATCAGGTCTGACCGGTGTTGGCATTGCCAGTTCATTCATTCACCGTTGCATACAACCCTGCCAGAAGCGGGTTCATGCTGGCTATGAATACACTGGTCCCTCTGATCCATCACGGACTACCGCGACAGAGCTATCAGACGACGAGGTAGCACTCCGTGTAAGTTCACTTTTTATGGATGCCAATGAGCTGCCAGTGCGAGTACCCAAGTACTCTGCTGACCACCCGCTGTAAGTACTCTGCCTGTCTCAAACTTATTTGTATAACCTTCCGACTTCTTTTTAATAACTTGCTGATAGCTTGTGTCCATGTGTCTTAGGAATTGCACGCGAAATATTCATCGGCGCCTCCTCCCGTTGTTGAAACTGCCTCGGGATCACCGCAACCTCTCCTGAACTCACCTCCAAAGGAACCCGCAGACGTCACCACGCGGGGAAAAGCCCCTGCGAGCCCAGAGGTGGAAGATGAATATGAAGAAGACTGGTTATCAGATGAAGACACTCCTCCACGACGGACTGCTGGTGGTGACGCCAGGCAAAGAGGATCCGGGCTAAAGAGACCAAGTACAGAAGAACTTCTGTGTCCTCCTGATGCCAAAAAGAGGCGGTCCTAGAGGAAACGGACCATGTCACTACGGTAAGGGTCCCCCAACATCATTCTGCAAGAAGCAGATCCTGCGGGAGATGCAGAGATACCCATGGGAATCCCGTTGAAGAAATAAGAGCCGCCTGCTCCCTCCCCCAAAAAGCGAGGATGACTGCTAGGCTAGAAAGGGCGGGTTCGAAAGGGTAGGGATGGACATTGGGTGGTGTGCGGGTGGTGTGGTAGTAGTTGTCAGCCTGGGCTATGGAGGACGACCAGGAAGACGAAGCCAATGTGGAGAAGACATAGGATACAATGAGGAGGCGAGGATGGACCTTGATGGGCTGGAAGTTGAGTAGCTTATTGGCTTCCGATTGATAGATAGGAGCCCATAGGACGTTGGTGATAATGTTTTATCTCTAGACATAGATTAGAATGAATTGTGCGTCAGACTCAAGCTTAACAAATACTCTCCCTCTATCCCAAAAAAAAATACAATTCTAGCACATTTAGTATTTCAAGTTTGACTAATTATAGATAAAAGTATCAATATTTATGATATAAAATAAATATTATTAGATTAATTAAAAATATATTTTATAATATTTTTAGAGTCATAAATATGAATATAATTTGCTAGAAACTTGGTCAAATATGAAATACTTAAAATGCAATACGCAGTTGCTTTTTTTGGGGACAGAGGAATTTTTTTTTTGGACAGAGGAAGTAACGCAGAACATATATTTAAACTAGTTTGAGGCGTTTTTTTTATGATACCGTACATTTCAAAAATTATTG
This sequence comes from Alloteropsis semialata, assembly GCA_004135705.1. Taxonomy (NCBI): domain Eukaryota; kingdom Viridiplantae; phylum Streptophyta; class Magnoliopsida; order Poales; family Poaceae; genus Alloteropsis; species Alloteropsis semialata. Next base: position 53,349,641 of record CM014277.1, on the reverse strand, counting down.
TTTGGGTTCGTGGGTCATGACTCAAAGTAAATTCGGAACAATTAACTTGAATGGTTAGGAGGGACCAGTAAAAGAAAATGTGAAACTTAACTATTTTAAATAAATATTCACGTGGAAACTACCAAATCACATTTATCCGTAGATGAAATTACGACTATCAAATGAGGTCAGAATAATATGTTAGACATATCCTTGTAATTAAAAAGTAAATTTTTTAATTTGCACACCACCCTTCACTGGATAGATATGCAAAGGTTGCCCGTAAAAAATTGAAAGGAAACTTATCTCTCCGACAGTCGGACTCGAATTTTGCCGGGGGAAAACGTGTGGCGCGCGAAACCTACGAAATCGATCTCGATTCGCTTTCGATTTGGCGCTCCGAATCCGACAGCCGCGGCCAATTTAAGTCTCCACCAGACCACCACGCGATCCAAGCAAGCATCGTGACCCTTCTCTCCATCCTCCCCTCTTCCATCGATTCAATCCGCACCACCACACTCTTCGATCCCGGCGGCGGCGGCGGCGACATGGCCCTCCGCCGCTGGAAGCCGTTCCTGGGCGCCTTCGCGCACATCGACGCCGCGATCGAGGCCGCCGACGCCGACGGCCTCCTCTCCCGCGACGAGTTCCGCGGCGCGAGGGCCCGGATCGTGGAGCTGCTCTGCGACGCCGTGGACGACGGCGAGAAGGCGGAGGCCCTGTGCGCGCTGCTCGACGAGGCCATGGCCGAGTCGCTCGCCACGCTGCGGGAGGTGCCCACGGAGACGATCACCCCGTGCGTGATGGCGTGCGGCGATCTCGTCGGCGTCATCGGCGCTCTGGCGACACGACACGACTCAAAGCGGGTCCGCGGGCTCGCGCGCGACGTGGTAAGCGGGTGGAGGGCCGGCGTCGAGGCCAGGGCCAGGGTCGCCATGGACCTGCTGGACGGCCTCCGGTCGACCCCGCCGCCGCCGGCTGCGCAGGTCGACACGGCGCCCGCGGCCGGCACCGAGGCGATGCGGCAGAAGGAGGCGAAGATCCTGGAGGAGCAGCAGCCGCCGCATCCAAAGAAGACATCCACCGTCAGCAGCCGCCGCGTTTGCACGGCGGAGTCCTACGGCCCCATCTTGTCCAAGAAGACGGCTCCGATAGTCCCCACCAGCAAGACGAAGCCGTCAGCGAACCTGGAAGGTACAAGAGCTGTGCCAGCGCAGCTGAAGAAGGCGCCGCCCGTCGCCGTCAGCGCCGCTGAGGAGCAGAAGAAGAAGGTGGAGACGACCAAGCGCAAGCTGCTCGCCGTCAGGGCCGCTGAGGAGCAGAAGAAGACAGACACCGTCAGCAGCCGCTGCATCAGCACGGCGGAGTCCTACGACCCGATCTTGCCCAAGAAGACGGCTCCCGTCGTCACCACCTGCAAAGCAAAGCCGGAAGCTTCAAGAGGTGTCCCAGCGCAGCCGAAGAAGCCACAGCCCGTCGCCGTCAGCGCCGCGGAGGAGCAGAAGAAGGTGGAGGCGACCAAGCGCAAGCTGCACGAGCGGTACCAGGAGGCCGAGGATGCGAAGCGGCGGCGCACGATCCAGGTGATCAAGCCGCCACGACAGCCGGCGCGTCGGCCGGCAAGCTGCGCGGCGGAGAGGCGGCGCTTCATGAATCGTTCCTCTTCGCTTCGGATGGGGGTTTAGTCAGGGGTTCTGCAATCTGCATTTCTGCTGCTAAGCTAAAGTTCTCGGGATGTGATCCTCGTCAGCGCATTCGCATTGTCATCCTGCACATGTAAACTGAATCGCATTGTTGTCCTGCATATGTAAAACTGAATCGCATTGTTGTCCTGCACATGTAAACTACTGAACAGTTAGGTAAATTTCGTTTCATAATCATAATGATGCTACATGGCCACGAACTGCTTTTCAGTTGTGCAATATACAAGTATTCAACACAGTTACTCATATATGTTTTCCTGTATATTCTTGTGAGCTTTAGATGTAAGGCCATGCAGAAAGACACTAGGTAGGTTGTGATAATTGTCAATAGGATTCAGAGTCTATGCCAAACTTTGATTAGCAACGCTTCAGGTTCATGACCCAAGACAACAAATACAGCCACGATGTTACAAATATTCTGCGAGCCACATTAGACAGGGGTCATATAAAAGGCTAAAAGCTAGCTCATGAGCTAGAATGACAATATGGCTTTCTCCAACAAGCATAACCACACAGCTATAGGAAACATTGGCATGTCCTGCCATTCTGGATTGACAGCCGACAAGGAAGAATCAACCAAGATGTACAAAGTCTTTGCCCAGGCTCGTCAAAAAGTATTTCTCATAAAATGTTGCACCATCAAAAGTTCAAAGTAAATGGCCCAAGGTGATGGCATCATGTGTGCATTTCAACATCTATACATTCTACAACACTTTTGGGGTACATTCAGTATACAGAACATATTAGCACAAATCCACAGCTACAAACCCTAGCAGTCCAGTACCATATGTGACAAAAAGAATCAGGGCCTTATTTGGGACATACTGAAACTGGCATCCCTGTTTTAAGCACCACTTCACTGATTTCCATACTTTGGTCTATCTTTGCCTTTCTTTATGTCATCCCATCCTCTCACCCACGGCTGACCAGGTGTTGATCGGGCCTTAGGACAGGCATGCTTGGCCAGGTTATCTGTGACCTTCGACTAGCCAATGAACACCTATTTGACCATGAACTGCCCAATAAAGCAGCAGTTGTTTCTATTAGAAAACGAGCAGAATAACGATGTCACATTCAGTATGTCATACCAGAGTAGAATTCAGACTCTGGTGGCTGCTCCTGACCAGTATGCCATTTCCACAAATCAAGGTTTTCCTAATAAACCAAACAATACACGAATTAGACTACATAAAAATTTGAAACAGTACTCGAGAAAAGGAACTTTTTGATGACTACAGGAACAGAGGGATCACAGTTGCTGTCTAGGGCACTCGTGTTCAAAGTGTCCTGACTATAGAGTGGAATGTGAGTCGGATTGTGATCAACGGTTACTTTGTCAGATGTTACAGTATGTTAGTGTTCATGAGAAAATAAGCATTTATTGTTCATCAATGATCAGATTTGAACAAAAGTTCCATATATCATTACCAATGGTCAAGATGTGCATCCTGGAGCTACTCAGTTAAGGCCCCTAATTACAACCCCCAATTACTAACCTGACAGAATATAGGTAATCTGATGGAATTTAAACTGCTAATGGGCGGTGATCCACACCAAACCATTTTCCTTAAACATGACAACTAAAGCCATGCCAGACCACCCCATCGCATGGTTAAATCAACCAAACCTAGCTGCAAGCTTCCTGCAAGTCACCACTTTCTCAAAAAGGTCAACATAATGACGGGTGAGGCGGCACAGCAGACAATCAGTGCCAGCACGCATGCGCGTTGCTGCAGCAGACGAACGGCGCCAGCACACATGTGCCTTATCCGCAGTGTCCTCGACTAGGAATTTGAACAGTTTCAATGCAGGAACTACAGAACCAATGCAAACTGTTTTATTTGCAAAACCAAACCAAATCTAACCGAGCATACCAGATCCAACCAAACTAAACGGTACCAAAGCAAAATCCAAACCGTTGAACCAGTTCGTGACCCGAACCATTAGCAGCTTTAGATGGAATGCTGTTGTCTGGGCAAGAACAAAACAGATAGGGGTACATGGAGAACACTAATTGGTCTATTGGTGGTCCCAAACCTATGGAAACTGGAGCAATGTTACAGCAAGGAGTTCGGAAACTGGTAAGAAAGAAGAAACTAGGAAACAGTTTTTACTGTTTAATTGATATTCAAAGTTGTGTCTCTCTCATGTGAAGCCAAAGTGATGCATTTTTTGAAGGCACAAAGATCCAGCTTTGTTTTCTGTTGATTCCAAGTCAACATTTCAATCTTACAGCAACATGGCACTCCATGAGCAGGTGCTGAATTCAAATACAGCTATTTTCCCCATAACAAGATCAAGCATACAACTATCCGGTAGCTAGGGACAGCTCTTCATTTATATAAAGCTGAATAAACATGATACGGTAATCATAAGTTAACCTTGGATATTTTATTGCCCCTAAAAGACAGAATAGGAGCTTTTAGGGTTATGCAACCTGAAATAATTTTGCCCATCCAAAGAATATTGACTTCTTTGCAGTTCTAAAACCTTATTGCCCATTTAAAGAGCACGTAATAGACAATTTGACATCATCATCCTAACAAGAAGATTTAGCCTTAACCTGAAGAGACATTTGACTCAAAGAATGCTGAGTTATAATTTTCCTTCAAAAATTGATAAAGACCTTGAAGTTGATTGGACAATCTAAAATCAAGCAGCTTTCCAAATTTTTGAAGAAGGGTTGATTGTATGAATTTTACAAGGAATGTTTGCTGAGATGAGCAAATATAGCTCCTAATTTTGCTAATTAATATCAGGGGAAAGAGAACAGGACGGTTCATTCAACATCACAATGCATAACATGTCACTCAGTAACCAACCAACATACTAAATGACTCACTGATTGATCTACTTGCTCCAATAAAAAACAAGATGGCACAGAAGAACCATCAGACGAAGAAACAACTTGTGAAGTCACTACAAATCAGAGAAAGTGGGCGTCAGCAAATTCATCGATCATAAATCCGAACAAGTATCCTTCCACTAGCCTCTATTCCTTGCCGTTCCCCTACTCCTCTTGCTAATCTTCCCCAAATCCTTGATTGCCCCTATCAAAACCATCTCAAATTCTTCAATCGCCGAAGCAACAGCTAACCTGGGACACGACAGAGGAGCGATTAGTCCGCCACAGCACCAGGCAGGAGAACTTACGAGGTCGAGCACTTGCAGGACGGCGCGGATGTTGGCCTCGTCCATGCCGCGGACGTGCTGCTCCACGAATCCCCGCTCGCGCAGCGCCGTCCACCAGTCACTTCGGCAGAGGGGACGCGAACGAAATCTCAAGCGAGAAACCACCTGTTGAGGAGGAGGCGGCGGCGGCGCTCTGCTGGGAGGTGGTGAGCGCGGAGAGGAGGCGGAGCGCGGAGGCCGTGGGGAGGGTTGGCGAGGGGGAGAGGAAAGGGAGGACGCGGTGGAGGTGCAGCGCGTGGCGGCGGAGCGCGGCCTCCATGGCACTGCTTGGCTCGCCGCGGTGGGAAGAGAGATCAGCGACGGCGAGGGGTCCGGGGGAGGGAGCCAGAGAGGGGACGTAGTGGCTGACTGGTGGCCCCGTATCGCCGTCTACTGGGCCGGGTCTGGGTTTGGTCGGTGTGAGGCAGGGTGGCGTGGCGGTGAGTGGAGAGATGCCTGGCCGACGGTGAAGCGGAATTGTTTGGAATATGTGTTCTCACGAGCTGAGTATTTGTTTTTTTAATGTTTTTTCAGAATTTAAGTTTAAATTTCAAGTTTAGGCCTTGTTTAGTTGGGAGTGGAAACTTGCCAAAAATGTCACATCAAGTTTGAGGATGCTAATTAGAAGGACTATGATCTAATTATAAAACTAATTATATAGATGGACGGGAAATCACGAAATGAATCTATTAAGCCTAATTAATCCGTCATTAGAGAGTGTTTACTGTAGCAACCACATTGTTTAATCATGGCCTAATTAGGCTCAATAGATTCGTCTCACGAATTTACCCGTGATTATGAAATGGGTTTTGTCATTAATCAACGTTTAATACCTCTAACTAGTGTCCAAACATTCGATGTGACGGATGAACAGTGAAAACTTGCTCATCTAAATAGAGCCTTAGAGAGAAAACGATGGTAAATATGAGATTGACTGACACAAAAGTTCTGGTTAATTCGTTCTATTACTTTGACTCGTAACATCATAGGGTGTGTTTTGTATGCTGGACATGATCAACCTATATATTAATTATCACTGCTCATGAGTTTATTTAGACACACTGTCGGTGTTCCGTAACCACCAGCTAGTAACGTCGTGGATTGCGCGTCGGGTCTCGGACGGTTGTGCAAAAGGGGGACACAAGGATTTATACTGGTTCGGGCCTCCGGAGAGTAAGACCCTACGTCCAGTTCGTGTTGTTCGTGTTATTTACACTGGTTTGTAGTAGGGGGATACAAACAGGGCGAGAGAAGGACGAGTTCCCAAGTCTCTGGTGTGTATACGAGCCGAGTATGGCGACCGGCTGGAGGAAGAAGAAGATCGAGAGAGAGAGAGAGTGCTCCTCTGGAGAGAAGAGAATCCATGCCCCTCGCAGGGGGTCTGGACTCCCCTTTTATAGCTCAAGGGGTGCCAGTAAAGTAAAAAGTAAAAGAGAGAGAGTATAGTCGAGGAAAAAGCTCCTGTTCGGACGAGACGGCCGCTGCTGTGGCTCTCGTGGCGATGGACGTGTGCCCATTCCGTTCTGACAACCGAGGTACCCAGCGGGTACGGCACGGGATGGGCGGAGCAGGGCTTGGTACGGCGGAGACTGCCCGGGCGAAACGGGTCTTCTCGGGGATTCCTTAGGCGAGAAGGAACTACCACTCGAGCGAAGCGGGGCCCTCTTGAGTGGAGCTGAATCTATTCGGACGGAACAGAATCCATCCGAGCGAGACGGAGACTACTCGAGCGAATCGGAAACTACTCCGGCGCCGTGGGATGGAGACCAGTCGAGCGAGCGGGATGGAAACTACTCGGGCGAGGCGGAAACTACTCGGGGGCGACCGAGCCGCGGTCTGCTGCTGCCTGCTTTCTTGCTATGCCGCTCTGCTGCTCCTCTGCTCCAGTGGCCCCTCTGCTCATTTGTTGTGCAGAGAGATGCCTCGGAGGGAGAGAAGACCGGAGTGCATGCATGCACTGGCGTATTTGATGGAGAGAGAGGCATGCATTGCTTGGTGGAGAATTGAAAAAAGAGAGATATGCATTCACTCAGGCATGCTGGGGGTTCTGGTGCATGCATGTTCGAGTCCTGCCATGCCCATGGATAAATGCATGCATGCATTTGCCGGAGTGTAGGGTGAGAGAGGAAAAATTGATTGTTGCTGCTGTTTTGTTCGGGTGGAGGAAGATCAGAGAGAAAGGGATAGCTGCCCTGTGCGAGGGTCGGGCGAAGCGGACACGCCGGCCTCTACACAGGGTCGGGACTTTTAATTCTTAACTCGCTGTCATTGGATACCCCTTATATTGGTATCGAACAGTAGCCCCCGAGCCTGGGAGCGAGTCGTAGACTCACTCGCGGGCTTGATTATCGTCATGCCGAGAATGTGGTGGAGTTTCAGGTGGGGGCGCGCGAGCGCACCCGCCGGGTGTAGCCCCCGAGCCTCCGAAGGAGTCGTGGACTCGTTCGGAGGGTTAGAAATGTCCATGTTGGGTGTTACGGATACATGCGCTTGTTGAGATACCGGGACCGGTGTAGTAACCTCGTTTTTTCGATCTGCGACCCTGCAGTAGGTCTCTTTTTGCGATTCCATCCCTCGGCAACCTCGCACGCAGCGAAATTTCGATCCGAGGGTCGGTTCGTCTTTTTGTCGATACTCCTCACGCGCTTGGTTCGCCCAAGCGGAGGGGCCAGGCCGTGCCGTGTTTTCCTCGTTTGGTTGAAACACGACGCCCGTGTGAGCTGCAAGCGGGTTAGTTCGTTTGGGGCCCGGGTCCTGTTCGAAGGACTCCTTGTGGATCGGCTGACGATCGACCTTGGTTTCTTGGCGTGTGATCCGTATAGTTCTCAGAAATGTTCGACCGAATCTGAGGGCTAGCAGCCTTTCTTTCGGAGAAAAACCACGGGTCAACTTCACCAATACTCGAACACGGATCGGGATGCCCTCGGCACACGCGTGCTAGGGTATTGGTCGCTGGGACCAGTCCCTACCGTCCCTCGCTCGAGGTGCCCGGAGCGGCCGTCGAACCCGCCGATGGGACGGCCTGTGAACTCCTGAGACCGAACGGGCCGTAGAGGCCATCGTCGCCGTCGGCGGCGGTGTCGGTGCCGGGCCGGCATCGTGGACGTCGGTGTTGGCGCCGGCGTTGGCGCTATGCGTTCCCTGAAAATTATGAGAGACAGGATTGCCCCGAAGGAGGGCGATCAGTTGGGCAATCGTGCGTGGGCTACGGCGCCCAAAAATTTTTTTGCTACGGGAACAAACTTTATCGCGTTCGTTCATTTTTTAACGCTCGTCCGACCCTTGCCTCGTTATTTAAGACAGTAGAAATCGGATTGGACAGCGGAGAAGAGGTCCGGTTGCCGGTGAGCGAGTGCCGTGGCCGCTGGGGCGTAGGCTTCTCGCAGTCCGACCAGCACAACACGGCTCTTCCCGCTGTTACCCTATTCGTGATCTTAATGTTCGGGCGCGGGTCAGATGCATGCTGTGTTGATTGTGCCAGTGCGTCGTTGGCGAGCCCCCGAGCGAAGTCCACTCCCCCGCCAGTCGCGGGGTCGGGTACCACTTGGGGGTAAGCGACAGAAAAAGGACATCGTAACGTGTACGAGTTAAAAGATGAGAACGACTTAGCTGTTCGATTTTGTACGAGCCGAGCGCCCGACCCCAGTTGGCCGGGGGTCGGGTGGGACGGAGTAGTCTGACCCCATCGTGGGTCGGGCGAGCGGAGGTGTCCGACCCTCGAGTCGGAGGCGTCCAACCCTGGGATGGAGGCGTCTGACCCTGTCGGGGGTCGGGCGAGGCGAAGGGTGCTGACCCCCGCGTGTAGGAGCCGTACCAAGCGCACCGGAACTTGCCAAGCTGCAAAAAACGGTGTAATGCAAAGCGTTGCGTAAAGCGAAAAGTCGAGGTTTATTCATTACTAACGAAAGTTGCGCACGCCCTGCCTTTATTAGGCTACGTATTTCCTCGGGTAGTTAGCTTATCACGTTTAAGCACCTAGTTCCGCTGACCACTGCTCACGGAGAGGACGGCTTACCGCGGACTACACTGCTCATCGGGGAGGCTTAGGTGTAGGCAGCACGCGGGACGAGGTTTCTCGGATGAGGTCAACGTTACCCGAGTACTTTAGCGACACCCAAAAGAGGCATCCGAGAGTGTAAAGGGAAATGTATGGAAATACGAAGGATCGTGGTAAAACTTAGCTGTTTTGGCGTTTTGTCGTTGAAGGTGAGGAGTCGATGGCTCTGCAGTGCCGGAGCCCCCCGGAGATGCGCTCCCCGACCGCGGGGTCGGGGAACGCGAGGTCGTCGGGCGCCGCGGGGTTGGTCGTGTCGGAGCAGATGGGCGGCGCTGTCCGGCGTGGCGGTGCGGTCGGGCGTGGCGGAGCACGCCTCTCAGGCCCTGCGGTCGGGGTCGGGCGCAGCGGAGCGCACCTCCACGGTTGGGGTCGCCGCGAGTTGGGGCGGCTGCCGGGCGGCCGTCGTTGCGGCCATCGGTACCTGTTGATGATGCGTGGTGGCGTGTGACCGAGCGGGGCGAGTCCGTCGGTGATGCCGTGGACGGAGACGAGTGTGGCGGAAGGCAGCAGGCCGGCCTGCTTGTGGCTGGTCGAGGGGTCGCGGACGCTCGGTCGGGGCGGCCGCGTGGTCGACGCGGTGTGTAGCCCCCGAGCGCCGGCGCTTGGTCGGCGTGGTTGCTCGTTCGAGGAACCGGTTGGCGATGGTCGAGTGGACGAAGAAGACGACGTTCGGTCGGTGCCGCGACTCGGTCGGGGACGCGGGCTCGGACGGTGGCGGGTCGGTGTCGCGAAGTAGAGGCGTGGTGCGAGGCGAAGTAGAAGAGACCTGCGACGGTGCGGAGCGCGGGTCGGAGTCGATGCCGCGGTTGACGCGGTCGCCGGTTGGAGCGGCGTGCAGCCGTCGGGTGCTGGCGCTCGGTAGGCGCGGCGGGACTGGGTTGGTTCTGCCGCCGGTCGGGGTCGCGGTTGCTGCACGCTGGGTTGGTCGGCCGCCGCGCGCCGCCGTCTCGGTCGGGGTTGGGGCCCGCCGGTCGATCCGGCTGGCGCAGTCGGGCTCGTCACCGGTCGGGGTGCCGAGCCGGGGAGGCGATGTTGAGGAAGTCCGCAAAGACGCGGAGCATGAGTCGAAGATAACAACGGAGTTGAGATTGGTTGGCCATCCGAAACCTGCAAGGAGAAAAGTGACGCGCAAAGGCCCCTACCTGGCGCGCCAACTATCGGTGTTCCGTAACCACCGGCTAGTAACATCGTGGATTACGCGTCGGGCCTCGGACGGTTGTGCAAAAGGGGGACAAAAGGATTTATACTGGTTCGGGCCTCCGGAGAGTAAGACCCTATGTCCAGTTCGTGTTGTTCGTGTTATTTGCACTGGTTTGTAATAGGGGGATACAAACAGGGCGAGAGAGGGACGAGTTCCCAAGTCTCGGGTGTGTATACGAGCCGAGTATGGCGACCGGCTGGAGGAAGAAGAAGATCGAGAGAGAGAGTGTGCTCCTCTGGAGAGAAGAGAATCCATGCCCCTCGCAGGAGGTCTGGCCTCCCCTTTTATAGCTCAAGGGGAGCCAGTAAAGTAAAAAGTAAAAGAGAGAGAGAGAGAGTATAGTCGAGGAAAAAGCTCCTGTTCGGACGAGACGGCCGCTGCTGTGGCCCTCGTGGCGATGGACGTGTGCCCATTCCGTTCTGACAACCGAGGTACCCAGCGGGTACAGCACGGGATGGGCAGAGCAGGGCTTGGTACGGCGGAGACTGTCCGGGCGAAACGGGTCTTCTCGGGGATTCCTTAGGTGAGAAGGAACTACCACTCGAGCGAAGCGGGGCCCTCTTGAGTGGAGCTGAATCTACTCGGACGGAACAGAATCCATCCGAGCGAGGCGGAGACTACTCGGGCGAATCGGAAACTACTTGGGCGCGGTGGGATGGAGACCAGTCGAGCGAGCGGGATGGAAACTACTCGGGCGAGGCAGAAACTACTCGGGGGTGACCGAGCCGCGGTTTGCTGCTGCCTGATTTCTTGCTGTGCCGCTCTGCTGCTCCTCTGCTCCAGTGACTCCTCTGCTCATTTGTTGACTTGTGCAGAGAGATGCCTCGGAGGGAGAGAAGACCGGAGTGCATGCATGCACTGGCGTATTTGATGGAGAGAGAGGCATGTATTGCTTGGTGGAGAATTGAAAAAAGAGAGAGACATGCATTCACTCAGGCATGCTGGGGGTTCTGGTGCATGCATGTACGAGTCCTGCCATGCCCATGGATAAATGCATGCATGCATTTGCCGGAGTGTAGGGTGAGAGAGGATGATTGTTGCTGCTGTTTTGTTCGGGTGGAGGAAGATCAGAGAGAAAGGGATAGCTGCCCTGTGCGAGGGTCGGGCGAAGCGGACACGCCGGCCTCTACACAGGGTTAGGACTTTTAATTCTTAACTCGCTGTCATTGGATACCCCTTATATTGGTATCCGACACACGGTTGGAGAAGTTCTAATGCTGCATCGATTCTATTCAAAGAAATCTCACTAGAGTTTGATAGCAACAGTGTTTGGTTCGTTTCGATAGGACCCACAATATGAATAAAAAACAAACAAAGCAATTAACTCAGGCTGACTCCAACAACGATGGGCAAAAGCATTTTGCCTCTCCTCGCGCCACTGTTCACGAAGGCAATGGCGTCCAACAGATGAGGCAAATGGCAAGGCAAAATTCCTCTCGAGGAGAGAGGGGATGCAAAATTGCATCGCCTCTCTCCTCAAAGGCAAACGATCGCCGCAGGGTGGGAGCGGGCCGGGGAGCAGAGGAGAGGGAAGGGGAGCTCCGGGCGCAGGGCCACGCGTGCGGCCGCCGGCTCCTCCCGCCGCTTCCCTCCCTCTCCAGGCCGGCGGAGGAGCAAAGGGGCACCACCACCGCGGGTGGGTGCCACCGCAGGCCACGCCGGCCGCCCCTGCTCGCCGAGGAAGGCGACGCCGTTAGGGGCGGGGCCCTGCTCCCCGTGCCCTGCTTCGCCTCGCGCCACTGGAGGCTGCCCAGCCGCGCCGCGCTCCAGCCTGGCCAGGGAGAGGAGCGCTCCGCCGTCGGTGGGCCAGAGCTCGAGCGCCTCCGCCGGCTCGAGCTCGAGCTCCTCCGCAGGGACCTTCGGCGCGTCGGGAGCTCGAGCGCTTCCGCTGGATCCGAGCCGCCGGAGAAGGAGGGGCCGCCTGAGGCGTGCCGCCACCGGATCCCGCCGTTGGGGAGGGAGGAGCCGGCCGGGAGGGAGGGAGGTAGGGATGGTGAGAGAGAGAGGGGCGGCGGGGTGGAGCTCAATTGCGCGCCGCCGTCGGCGAGGAGGGAGCCGGCCGGGAGAGTGGGAGGACCAACGGGCCGGGAGAGCGACCGGGAGAGCGTCACTGCAAGCAGGCGATTTGCCTCTCTCCGGAATGCCTCTCATTGTTGGAGATCCCATTTTTTACCTTCTCTTTGGTGTACTGTGCACACGATGCAAACCGTGTTTTGCCTCTCCAATTTGCAATACGTTGTTGGAGTCAGTCTGACTCCTTCTAGCCCACAAAGCAACTGCAAGAAAAATAGAAAAAGAGCGAAGGCTTGCGGTGAAGAAGGTGAGGGGCAAATTGCCAGATTCGGCAGCGACTGCCACCGAGAAAGTGGCTCTGATGGAGGAGAAGCCATCGAGGAATGGAGAAGAAGATGTGGAGGACGGGACGTACTCGCGCGGAGGAGAAGCCCTAACTTGAATATTCTGCTTCAATAAGTTTTGATTTTCTTGTTGAATCTTGATTTGATGTGAATCTTTTCGTCTTTTGCTTGATTTTTTTTGCTAGTTCTCATTCTAAAGAGCAATCGGATCAATTCCATTTTTCTCTAAATGGACATCAAATCTCGTACTCGTGAGTCAGCTCAAATCTCTTCCTTGTGATTGGCGCTTTTCTCTACACACGACAATCTCCGATGGGATAAATCGATGCTCTCCTCTCTTCCTGCAAACCATAGGGACGAACTATCAAAGTGGTTCTACTGAATATTTTATTCTCTTGCATCAAACAGAATCCTGAGTTCATTGGCCGTGTTCGTTTGGCCGGATCAAAAAATTGATCCGGATTACTGTCGCCCGCATGAAGCCCTAAACGAAGTTTATTTGCAAAACCTTTTCACAGATGAGTGCAACTTTGCGCGACGAATCTACTGCACCTAATTAATCTATGATTTGCTACAGTAATGCTACAGTAATCATCCTCTAATCGTGCGGTCAAAGGCCTCATTAGATTCGTCTCGCGAATTTGACAGGGGTTGTGGAGGTAGCTTTGTAAACTGGCTTTATTTAATACCCTTAATTAATGGTCAAAGGTGCATTTAATGGGGGATCAATTTTTTGATCCCCCAAACGAACACGCTCATTATTCCTCCTGACAATCAACAGTCGACGCTCACTATGTACAAAGTTCGGTTTGTTGAGCTCTACTTTCGAGCAACATTGGAGCTACCTGTTGTATTTATTTGGGCTTAGCCCTTTTATATTCCAATTAAATCTAAAATATTCAATGCCCACGATTAATGCAAAGGGAGTTAAAAATGGTTACTACCATATTGGTAGTTAAGAGGATCTCAACCAACTTATTAGGTGGACACGTGGTACACCCAATGTGAAGTTGGCAAAGGGTAACCGGGATGCCACACGCGCGCGCGCTCGCTCGCCTCGCCGAGCCGTGGGCGTGTCGTGTCGTGTCGTGACGTGACGGTTGCAAATCAACGAGATTATGGCAGAATCAATTACCTACCTTAAACGCTCACAGGGACGTGCCTTATTTGCTCCGTGGGATTCTTGCCTTTCCTGCAGAGGCGTCCAGGTGCATCCCCCCTCCGTCAGGCAGCGCCTATAAAAGGAGGCCCTCCCCTACCCAGAGACACACACCAACACAACCCCTCAGGTATTCCTGTTTAGGAGACCTCTCCCTTCTCCCTCATTGTTTCTGCTGCAACGCTTGCCTCCCCATCGCTAGCACTGCGCGCACGGTTCTAGCGAGAGCAGAGCCTCCGGAACCTCGACTGGCTTGAGATCCTGCTCGGGATAGCCAGGCGATAAGGTTTTTGGGGAGCGTCTTCACGCGACTGCTCAAGTTCGTCTGCATCGTCTTCTTCCTGGTGGCCTGTACGACTACATCCACTACTTCCCGGTGCCGTTCGAGGGACTGCACTGCATCAACTCGTCACTGCATCAAATTTGTACGGCTACACCGAACAAGGTCAACCGATTAGCATGACTAATCCAGTTGATAACGGCGCAGCCAATGCCTCCGGCAGCGGCCCCGTCTCAGGGTACATTCTGAACCTTCTGTGGTTCTTTATTTTGTTCTTGTTTAATATGAGATTAAACTTGAACACATGCACATATCATGTTCTCACTGGATCACTAACTGTCATTATGATTTACATGCTTTTATTCGAAATTAAAATATGTCGAATGCTGCCTATATTTCTAACAATCCAAAAACCTTATAATTGTGATAGGCTATCGACTGCTAGTTTTGCAAGTGCGCTTAAACCACATGTGTTCGATGGAACACATTACAAGAGATGGCAGAGTAGAATGTCACTCTGGTTGACCTATATGAACTGCTTTTATGTCACACAGGGAAAGGCTAAGGATCTGTCTCCTGATGAGCAGAGAGCTTTCCAGGTAGCCGATAACCTGTTTCGAGGTGCCGTAATTAGCGTTCTTGCTGATCATCTAGTGGACAGCTATCTGTCACTGGACAGTGGCAAGGCGCTGTGGGATGCGCTTGAGGCCAAGTTCGGTGCTTCTGATGCTGGCAGTGAGCTGTATATCATGGAGCAGTTTTGCGACTACAAGATGGTCGATGACCGTTCAGTAGTGGAACAGGCTCATGAGCTTCAGTCACTGGCTAAGGAGCTAGAGGGCTTCAAATGCGAGTTGCCCGACAAGTTTGTGGCTGGAAGCATGATTGCTAAACTGCCGCTCTCTTGGAGGGACTTTGCTACCTCTCTGAAGCATAAGAGACAAGTGTTCAGCGTGTCTGAGCTCATTGGGTCTCTCGATGTTGAGGAGAAGGCGAGAGCGAAGGACAACCACGGTAAAGGAATTGCTGGGTCCTCTAGTGCAAACCTGGTCCAGAGAAATTTCAAGGGCCAGCAGAAAAAGAAGAACCAGAACAAGTCTGAAGTCAAGGCTAATCAGACAACCACTTTTAAGAAGAAGAAGAAGAACCAGCCGAGCAAGGGCAAGGGCAAGTGCTATACTTGCGGTCTTGAAGGGCACTATGCCAAAGACTGTGAGAAAAGCAAATACAGGCCGAAGGCAGCCAACATGGTCATTAGCGATGACAACAGAGGAACCTCGGGGTACGGTAATTATTTACCTATGGTTCTTTCTGTTTGTCAGTCACCTGATTGGTGGGTTGATACTGGAGCTAATATTCATGTGTGTGCTGACATCAGTCTATTTTCTTCTTATCAGGTCGGCGGAACTACCTTCTTGTTAATGGGGAACGAATCACATGCGCGTGTACTTGGTGATCTGAAGCTTACTTCGGGAAAGACCGTGCAGCTGAGGAACGTGCAGTATGTCCCTACTATCAAGAAGAATCTAGTTAGCGGCTCTCTATTGTGTAGAGATGGTTATAAATTAGTGTTTGAATCCAATAAATGTGTACGTTCTAAGTATGGAACTTTTGTTGGAAAAGGCTATGATTGCGGAGGCTTGTTCCGCCTTTCTTTATCAGATGCTTGTAATAATGTGGTGAATCATGTGGTTAATGATGATGAGTCGAATGTTTGGCACTCTCGGCTGTGTCATGTTAACTTTAGTTGTATGTCGCGCTTGACTAGTTTAAATTTAATTCCGAAATTTACCACGGTCAAAGGTTCTAAGTGCCTTGTGTGTGTTGAATCAAAACAACATCGCAAGCCTCACAAGGCCGCGGAGGCGAGGAACTTGGCACCGCTGGAGCTCGTGCATTCTGATCTTAGTGAGATGAATGGCATGCTGACAAAGGGGGGTAAAAAGTATTTCATGACATTAATAGATGACTCTTCTAGATACTGTTACATTTACTTGCTTAAGTCAAAAGATGAAGCACTACACTACTTTAAGATCTATAAAGCTGAAGTGGAGAATCAACTTGAGAGAAAGATCAAGCGTTTAAGGTCGGATCGTGGTGGAGAATACTTCTCACACTTGTTTACTCAATTCTGTGAGGAACATGGTATGATTCATGAGAGGACGCCTCCCTACTCACCTCAGTCAAATGGGGTTGCCGAAAGAAAGAACCGCACTCTAACTGATTTGGTTAACGTCATGTTAGACACAGCGTGACTCTCTAAGGAATGGTGGGGTGAGGCTATATTGACAGCGTGTCATGTCCTGAATCGTGTTCCTCCAAAGAATAAAGAGAAAACTCCATTCGAGGAATGGGAGAAGAAAAGGCTCACGCTTTCCTATTTACGGACTTGGGAATGTTTGGCAAAGGTCAATGTGCCAATAACCAAGAAACGTAAACTCGGGCCTAAAACTGTGGATTGTGTCTTTCTTGGTTATGCTCTGCATAGCGTTGGATATAGATTCTTAATAGTGAAATCTGGAGTGCCAGACGTGAATGTTGGTACAGTAATGGAATCCAGAGATGCTACTTTCTTTGAGGACATCTTTCCTATGAAGAGGGAAGATAGCACATCTAGCAGAGAACTGTCTATAGAAGCTACACCTGCTGTTGTGATAGAACACACAGAACAAACACTTGTGGAAAATCCTGAGGAGGATGACAATGAAGCTCCTAGGAGGAGCAAGAGACAGAAGACTACAAAGTCTTTTGGTGATGATTTCATTGTGTACCTTGTGGATGACACTCCCAAAACCATTGAAGAGGCATATTCCTCTCCAGACGCTGACTATTGGAAGGAAGCGGTACGGAGTGAGATGGATTCAATTATGTCTAATGGAACTTGGGAAGTAGTTGAACGTCCTTATGGGTGCAAACCTGTGGGATGTAAGTGGGTGTTCAAGAAGAAGCTAAGGCCTGATGGTACTATTGAAAAGTACAGGGCAAGGCTTGTTGCTAAAGGCTATACTCAGAAAGAAGGAGGAGACTTCTTTGACATTTACTCACCAGTTGCCCGGTTGACCACAATTCGAGTGCTACTGTCCCTGGCAGCCTCTCATGGTCTTCTCGTTCATCAGATGGACGTAAAGACAGCTTTCCTAAATGGAGAGTTAGAGGAGGAGATCTATATGGATCAGCCGGATGGGTTCATAGCAGAAGGTCAAAAGGGAATGGTGTGCAAGTTGATAAAGTCTCTGTATGGCCTCAAGCAAGCACCTAAGCAGTGGCATGAGAAGTTTGATAAAACCCTCAAGACTGCTGGCTTCGTTGTGAATGAAGCTGACAAATGTGTGTACTATCGCTATGGTAGGGGCAAAGGAGTGATCATGTGCTTGTATGTTGATGACATCTTGATTTTTGGGACAAGTCTTGACGTGATTAAGGAGGTCAAAGATTTCTTGTCTCAGAATTTCGAGATGAAAGATTTGGGTGAAGCTGATGTTATTCTTAATATTAAGCTGGTAAAAGAAGGTGATGGTGGGGTGACACTTACACAGTCCCACTACGTGGAAAAGGTCTTGAGTCGCTTCGGATACAGTGACTGCAAGTCTGCTCCAACACCCTATGATGCCAGCAAAATACTAAAGAAAAACAAAGGGGACATGAAAGATCAGCTGAGATACTCCCAGATCATAGGCTCACTTATGTACCTAGCTAGTGCTACAAGACCTGACATCTCGTTTGCCGTAAGCAAACTTAGCCGGTTTGTGTCTAATCCGGGAGATGATCAATGGAATGCTCTGGACAGAGTAATGCGCTACCTAGTGGGTACAATGAGCTATGGGATTCACTATACTGGGTACCCGAAGGTACTGGAGGGTTTTAGTGACTCAAACTAGATATCTGATGCCGATGAGATAAAGGCCACAAGTGGATATGTGTTCACTCTTGGAGGTGGTGCTGTCTCCTGGAAGTCTTGCAAGCAGATCATCTTAACGAGGTCTACCATGGAAGCAGAACTCACGGCATTAGACACCGCCACAATGGAGGCCGAGTGGCTACGTGATCTCCTTATGGATTTGCCAGTGGTTGAAAAACCGATACCGGCGATTCTAATGAACTGTGATAACTAGACGGTGATTGTCAAGGTAAACAGTTCTAAGGATAACATAAAATCAACAAGGCATGTGAAGAGGCGGTTGAAGTCTGTCAGGAAAATGAGAACCTCCGGAGTAATTGCCTTGGACTATGTCCAGACGGCTAAGAACCTGGCAGATCAATTTACAAAGGTCTTTCACGAAATGTGATAGATTTTGCATCCAAGGAATTGGGAATGAGACCCATGTGAGTCACTCAATAGTGGGAACCTGTCCTATGTGATCGGAGATCCCGTGAATTAGGATGAGGAAACAAGCTATTGTTTGACTGAGAGAAGAAAACCTTTGAAACAAGTTAATTCTAGGGTGGATGCATTTCTCTTCTTTTCTGTATGGCAGGATGGTGTACACCTTAATGTAATTCGAGTGGCTTTTGAGAAGCAGAGATGTTGACCTACAGAACATCTTATGAGAATTACACCTATATGAGTTTGACTGCTAGTCGCAGTCTATGAGAGTGGGTTATCTCTAGATACTCATGAAAGGCCTGGAGTTTGACTTATATGCTCCAAACCGCGGGGATGCAATAAGCAGCCTAGTATCAGTAAAAGGGTTCTGGTAAAACTTGTTCGCACAAGACTGCCAATTCAAGGCATAGTCCATTGGTCAGTTGTGGATGAGCGTAGCCTTTACTCTAGGTGGAAGTTCAACTTAACAGTCTCTACCGAAACACTGGTATATCAAAACAGCAATGAGGCTGAGGGCATTTCTCGTGTGCCGTGAAATATTGGTGGGGATTGTTGGATTTATTTGGGCTTGGCCCTTTTATATTCCAATTAAATCTAAAATATTCAAGGCCCACGATTAATGCAAAGGGAGTTAAAAGTGGTTACTACCATATTGGTAGTTAAGAGGATCTCAACCAACTTATTAGGTGGACACGTGGTACACCGAATGTGAAGTTGGCAAAGGGTAACCGGGATGCCACACACACGCGCGCGCGCTCGCTCGCCTCGCCGAGCCGTGGGCGTGGCGTGTCGAGACGGGACGGGACGGACGGACGGACGTGATGTGTTGCGGTGCTGTGATTGGTTTTGCAAATCAACGAGATTATGGCAGAATCAATTACCTACCTTAAACGCTCACAGGGATGTGCCTTATTTGCTCCGTGGGATTCTTGCCTTTCCTGCAAAGGCGTCCAGGTGCATCCCCCCTCCGTCAGGCAGCGCCTATAAAAGGAGGCCCTCCCCTACCCAGAGACACACACCAACACAACCCCTCAGGTATTCCTGTTTAGGAGACCTCTCCCTTCTCCCTCATTGTTTCTGCTGCAACGCTTGCCTCCCCATCGCTAGCACTGCGCGCACGGTTCTAGCGAGAGCAGAGCCTCCGGAACCTCGACTGGCTAGAGATACTGCTCGGGATAGCCAGGCGATAAGGTTTTTGGGGAGCGTCTTCACGCGACTGCTCAAGTTCGTCTGCATCGTCTTCTTCCTGGTGGCCTGTACGACTACATCCACTACTTCCCGGTGCCGTTCGAGGGACTGCACTGCATCGAATTTGTACGGCTACACCGAACAAGGTCAACCAATTAGCATGACTAATCCAGTTGATAACGGCGCAGCCAATGCCTCCGGCAGCGGCCCCGTCTCAGGGTACATTCTGAACCTTCTGTGGTTCTTTATTTTGTTCTTGTTTAATATGAGATTAAACTTGAACACATGCACATATCATGTTCTCACTGGATCACTAACTGTCATTATGATTTACATGCTTTTATTCGAAATTAAAATATGTCGAATGCTGCCTATATTTCTAACACTACCCTTAGACCACTTGTTGTTAAAGACTTCTTTTGACTTTCATTTCAAGGAACCTTTTTTTTTTTGCTAGTATTAGCTCAAGGTGTGTTAGAGGGACGATGTACTGTAGTGACCTTCCAAAGTTTCTCTTTCAACTAGGTGCCATATAAAGTTTGTATTCTTTGGCTGGCGTTAGGGGATATGTGGCACACAGGCACTGTAGCAGAAAAGGGATTTTCCAGGGGCAAACTCTTAAAGTGACTACGTCAGAAAACAGACCTGAAATATATATACACGCGACCGTCAAATATTAGCACCTCAGTACAGCTCAAAAATTACTAAAGCGCCCATGATTTCGTAATATATGGATGTTTCTAAATTGTTTTGACTCCATAGTGCTTATTTAAATTATCTTCCAAATATCTCACATTCTTGTTCATTTTCTGGTATGATAACAAAATGATGTGGTTTAACAATGCTAGCAGTCTAAAGGCAAAAAGCAGACTCTTCTTACTTCCTAATTACAATTAAAGAAAAATTAATTAGAGCCATGCCCCAAGCCTAAAGGTTTCCTATCAATTGTCCAGATGCTAGCAATGCCATTTGCCAAATTTGACTCCAAATATTAGACATTCAAATCCTAGCACGATGCAAAGCAAACTTAGAGTGATCATAACTCCGATGGTCAGAATGGGAATGATAAAAATCTGCTGAGATTTAACTATTTTAGATAAATATTCACTAAAAACTTAACTTTACCTTTGTGACTCAAATTTTGCTAGGGAAACGTGTTGCGCACGTGTGAAACCTACTGAATAGAGTTCTTCTGATTTGCTCTCAATTATTGCCGCGGCCATGAGTAGAATACTTGGCGATCCGTCTGAACTAGCACCTTGCATACCGAACTAGTATAGCATGGACCTCAAATACCGAAAGATCTATAAGGAACAAACTATCAAGAATTATATAGGATTCACTGTTTAAACCACTACAAGCAACCCACACATGGACCTTTCTGGCCTACTAGCCGGGCGATGTATTCAGGACCTTTGTTGCCTACTAGCACATGGTGTTATTGAGTTGTATGATGCTTTGGGTTATGTCTTGTGACTATAAATAGGTGGAGGACGTAGGGCGACCGAAGATCCCATCGCTTCTGGTGTATTTTTTATGTAGCTGCCACTATTGAGATTGGTGCAGTGAATCCTGAAAGGTGGGTGGAAGCAGCTATCTAATCATCTTCCTCTGCTATTTCCCAGCGTGTTGCCGGCTGCTGCTGCCTCCTGAGTAGACCTGAGCATTGTGCGGGTCGAGGGCGAAAAAAGCTCGGTTTTTTTGGGCCTTAAAAATCTTGCCCACGCCCGTCCCATGGGCGGCTGCGGGCCTCCATTTCAGGCCGGACTCGGGCCAGGCATAGGTCGGGCTCGGGCTTTCCGCTCTTTTTCAGTGTAAAAATAATTCATTTAAATAGTTCGGGCCAGGCTCGGGCCAAGACAAAATTATTTGGTCTTCGTTTGCTCTGCACGTGCCCATCCCATTAAGTACCGTGGGCAGGCCAAAACCCATCAGACTCGGGCCAGGCTACAAATGCTCAGGTCTACTCCTGAGGCCTGAGCGCCTACAAGAAGCCGAGGCCAGAGAAGTGGGAGGTGAGCGGGAGTGGCCGTTGGCGAGGTCGGCATCAACTGCATGTGGTGGTCGAAGCCGGCAATGGTTAGAGTTAGGGTTCAGGATTCTGAAGGCTCTAATGGCCATCGGCCTTTTGAGGAGAAGGTGGGGGAGGGGGGCAGGAGGCGGCAATCCAGTTCTACCCTCGCGTGCCGGTACTCTTTCCAGCGCGCGCTCCCACAGCGCTTGACATTGTTCCTCCGGTAATTAAGCAACTGGACTCCGTGCAACCATTTCTGAGTACCCGCCTTCCCTCGTGTGCCTCACATGTGCCTTTTCTGTTTTCTTTTTCACGTGACGCATCTCTTGCGTTGCGGACCATTCCATTCATTCGTTTCTCTTTTTTCTCCCTTTAGGTCTGATGATACAATAATAAATTCTTAATACAATTTCTAAATGACAACTTTAAAGTTCCATTTTTAAAAAGTTATATCCTATACACAAATAACTTATGTGTATAACATCTTTCTCACAACTTATTCGCATGACATAACTTGTGCATAAGAAAGAAACTAACTTCACAGAAATAACTTGTCGTCATAACTTGTAATCCTAAGAACATAACTTGTAAGCCTAAGAACCTAACTTCTTGTCATAACTTGTAATCATAAGAACCCAAATTGTAATCATAAGAAATAGTTTTAGGGTTTTTTGGTTTAGAGTTGAAAAACGTTATATTCTATACATAAACAACTTATGCGGGCAACATCTTTGAGACATTATTATATGATAACTCTGAAGCACAACTATCATAAATTTTACTCATAACTTCTTACAGGATAAACATTCATGGTATATATGCAACTTTTGTATATAAAATTCTTCATAAAACTTCTAGAGGGCATACACAATTGACTTTCGAAATTCTACTTTAAGAAAGTTATATCTTATACATACACAACTTGTGCGCAAAATATATTTTGAAATTGTTTGTGTATGCCCTATAGCACAACTATCGCAACATGTATAACTTCGATAAGAATTGTTATTAGAAAATTATGTGTCAATATTATGCATATAAGTTATCATATTCCAAATATAGAAATTTGCGGGATTGAAAACTTTTCCCCAAAATAGAAAGCTCGGGAGAGGGGAGGGGGTTGTCGGGGATCGCGTGCCAGGAGCTCTCCTGGAGCGTGCACGCTAGCAGTGGCAACAAGCTCGGCGACAGTGGTGGGACAACTGGCTGTGAAGTGTAGCCATGCAGAGGTGCCGCCACTAAGCAGATTGGATGTATGGTGCCCGGGGCTGGCAGTGAAAGTGAGGATGGTTGCTGGGCTAGAAAGGGCAGGGTCGAAGGGTAGGGGTGGACGCTAGGTAGTGTGCGGATGTCGGTCGGGACAGCAGAGGAAGACCGGGAAGACGAAGCCGATGAGGAGAGACAAAGAGGATGAGAGATGAGGAGGCGAGAATGGACCCCGGTCTCCTGGAAGGCGAGGAGCTCATCTGGCTTCTGATTGACAGATAGGAGCCCATAGCCCATAGGGTGACAATGTTTTATCTATAGTGGTAGTTTAGAATGGGCTGGATATCGAACTCAAGTTTTATTAGTAAAGCAAAGCATATATTTGAACTAGTTCGAGACGTTTTTCAGTCACACCTTATTGTATTCCTTGGGTTCCTGAGTAATGATTCAAAATAAATTTGAAATTTGAAATAAATTGAATGGTTATGAGGGACCAATAAAAATATGTGAGATTTAACTATTTTAATAAAATTCACTAGAAACTACCAAATTACATTTATCCTCAGATAAATTACGATCAAAGGAGGTTTAGACATATCCTTGTAATTGAAAAATTAAATTAATTTACACACTTGTAATTAAAAAATTGAAAGGAAACTTACCTGTCCGACTCGAACTTCGCCCCGGGAAAACGTGACGCGCGCGCAAACCTACGAAAATCGATCTGGCGCTCCGAATCCGACAGCCACGGCCAATTTAAGTCTCCACCCCGCGATCCAAGCTAGCATCGACCCTTGTCTCCATCCTCCCCTCTTCCATCGATTCAATCCACACCACCACACTCCTCGATCTCGCACGCGAGCCCGGCGGCGGCGGCGACATGGCCCTCCGCCGGTGGAAGTCGTTCCTGGGCGCGTTCGAGCACATCGACGCCGCGATCGAGGCCGCCGACGCCGACGGCCTCCTCTCCCGCGACGAGTTCCGCAGCGCCAGGGCCCGGATCGTGGAGCTGCTCTGCGACGCCGGGGACGACGACGGCGAGAAGGCGGAGGCCCTGTGCGCGCTGCTCGACGAGGCCATGGCGGGGTCGCTCGCCACGCTACGGGAGGTGCCCGCGGAGACGATCATCCCGCGCGTGATGGCGTGCGGCGATCTCATCGGCGCTATCGGCGCTCTGGCGACAGGACACGGCTCGGAGAGGGTCCGTCGGCTCGCACGCGACGTCGCGAGCGGGTGGAGGGCCGGCATCGAGTCCAGGGCCAGGGTCGCCATGGACCTTCTGGACGGCCTCCGGTCGACCCCGCCGCCGCTGGCTATGCAGGACGACACGGCGCCCGCGGCCGGCACCGAGAGGAAACAGAAGAGGGAGGCGAAGATCCCGGAGGAGCAGCAGCCGCCGCATCCAAAGAAGATGACGGCCACCGTCAGTGGTTGCCGCGTCAGCACGGCGGAGTCCTACGGCCCGATCTTGCCCCAAAAGACTGCTCCCGTCGTCACCACCAGCATGGCGAAGCCGTCAGCGAACATGGAAGGTCCAAGACGTGTGCCAGCGCAGCCGAAGAAGCCACCGCCCGTCGCCGTCAGCGCCGCCGAGGAGAAGAAGAAGATGGAGGCGACGAAGCGGATGCTGCACGACCCAGCGCAGCCGAAGAAGTCGCAGCCCGTCGTCCTCAGCGCCGCCGAGGAGAAGAAGAAGATGGAGGCGACGAAGCGGATGCTGCACGACCCAGCGCTGCCGAAGAAGCCGCCGGCCGTCGCCATCAGCGCCGCCGAGGAGTTGAAGAAGATGGAGGCGACGAAGCGGAAGCTGCACGAGAGGTACCAGGAGGCCGAGGACGCCAAGCGCCGGCGCACGATACAGGTGATCAAGCCACTGCGGCCACCGGCAAGCTGTGCGGCGGAGAGGCGGCGATTCATGAAGCCTTCCTCGCTTCGGATGAGGGTTTAGTCAGGGGTTCTGCTAATCTGCTGCAGGTACACGAATCAACCATGAGAGCTGTGTCTGGCGTTGTTGTGAAGTTAAGCTCTGTCCTCCGGATGATCTCTTTAACCTCTACGGATGTGATGTAATCATCGTCAGTGCATCGGCTTGTAAACTGATGAGTTGCAGTTACTGTATTCAGTTGTTGACTTTGTGCAATATTACTGCTGTATGTTTCCCATTTTATTCAGTTACTACTGTATTCGGTTGTTGTGCAATATTACTGCTGTATGTTTCCCAATGTATTCAGTTACTACTGTATTCAGTTGTCGTGCAAATAAAGCATATCTGCCATGGCAATGAACTCGCACCATACATCAGGCTATTAGACAGAGCTGCAGGAATTCTGCAAACAAATAACATTTCAGGCTAAACTTTCAGAACCCAAAACAACATTTGGCCCCGTTTGGTTTTCCAGTGCTAGAAACTGTTCACAACTTTGACCACTAATTAAAGGTATTAAATAAAGTTATTTTACAAAACTAACTCCAGAACCCCTGCACTAGGAACCCTAAAGAATCTAATGAGGCCTTTAACCGCATGATTAGAGGATGTTTAGAGGATGGTTACTGTAGCATCACTGTAGCCAATCATCGATTAATTAGGCTCATTAGTTTCGTCTCGAAAAGTTACGCTCATCCGTGAAGAGGTTTTGCAAATAGACTTCATTTAGTACTCCATGCAAAAAAGATTCCCTCCGTGCTAGATACTAGACTAGAAAACCAAACATGGCCTAGTCTACAGCCACATTTGACATGGATCAGAAAAGCTAGCTCATGAGCTAGAACAGTGTTCAAAAAGGCGGAATTAAGCGGCCGCCTAAGCGCGCTTATGCGCTGGGCGGCGGGGTACCGCTGCGCCTAGGGGGGTAGGCGGACCCCTAGGCGGCAGTGGTGGCGGCGGAGGCCAGGACGGGCGGCGGCGGAGGCTAGGACAGGCGGCGGCTGAGGCAGGGGACCGGCGGCCGCGGATGTAGGGGACCGGCGGTGGAGGAGGAGGGGGCAGGGGACCGGCGGCGGCCGAGGAAGAGGACCGGCTACGGCGGCGGCCGAGGTACTGACGGGCGGCGGTGGAGGAAGGGGACCGGCGGCGGCCGAGGCAGGGGATGGGCGGAGGAGGAGGAAGGGAACCGGCGGCGGCGGCGGCGGCGGACGAGGAGGCGTCGAGCGAGGGAGGCTGGACCGCTGGAGGCGTCGGACTGAGGATAGGGTTCACGGACTGAGGCGTCAGACTGAGGATAAGGTGGGCTCCTGATGGGCCGGGAGGGGTGGGAAGTGGGCTAAGTTGGCCGGGTGGGCTATTGATGGACCTTTTTTTTATTCAAGGCCCACTGATCCCCAGTTTTTCTTTTCTTTTAGAGGTATATGATGTGTATTGCAAAATGGATGTATGTATATGGCAACGCCTAGAAAAACGCCTTGAAACGCCTAATCCCGCCTAGGCGTGCCTAGGCTCTAGGCGGTGACCCGCCTAGCGCTTTTTTGAACATTGAGCTAGAAGACAAAGTTTCTGGCTTTCTTTCTGCAGCAAACAAAACCTGAGCTAAATGGGAGCATTAAGTCATTCAGGATAAGTGATTTCGACAAGAAAAAATCTAGCAAGATGTACAAAGTCTTTTGCTCAGGCCCGTCAAAGTATTTTTCACTAAATGTTGCACCATCAAAAGTTCAAAGTAAATGGCCCAAGGTGATGGAATCATGTGTGCATTCCAACATCTATACATGCTACAACATCTTTGGGTACAATCAGTATACAGTTCATTCAGCGAGGTCATTCGAGCTCTGAGCCAACCAGGCAAAGATATCCCTGTTCCTGATCCTTTGAAAGAAGTTGATGTATAACAAGCCTGCTAGCAATGCATTCAAAGGTGTGTGCATTTCAACATCTATACATGCTACAACACCTTTGGGGTACATTCAGTATACAGATCATTCGGCGAAGTCATTCGAACCTTGTTTCTCTCTGCTACAAGACGAAATTTTGCTCCCAGCCGACCAGGCAAAGATGTCTGCTCCTGAGCCTTTGAATGAAGCTGATGTATGACAGCCTGAAAGCAATGCATTGAAAGGTTGCTTCAGGAAATAGGGAAGTATCAACAGAAATTGTGCCAATACCTGAATGATACCATCCTTTTTACAGTGTATGAGAAGAGGAATAACTGAATTGTACAGCACTTCTAATGTTCGTCTAATCAGAAACAACTGCAGGTAGCGGAAGTGCTTTTTCAATAAAGCATTACCAATATGAAAAACTGGTTTGTCAATATCTGGTAGAATACTTGCGTTACTATCACAGCAGAAACTACATTCATTCTGATCCAATGCACATCAACCTAGTACATGTATAATCCTGTTTATATTGAACACAACTCTTTGAGACCTAGCACATTTTTGAAAGGAAAAATGACAACATTAAAGTTTCAGTTCTTACATTGCTGCACTGTAAACTGCACTTGGCTGCATAGATTTTTGATGCAGACATAGATGTGAAACTGATTGTAACACCATAGATGTCGACTCAGAAGATTAGGTCATCACTGAAAAAAAGAGGTGCATGATCTGTTTTAGCACCACCCAAAGTCACAACAAGCCATCCAAAATATAAGACTACTCACCAGTCAGGACTGTTTGCATCGACGCTCACAGAAATTACACCTTTTTCTTTACATAGATATTATCCTTTATAATACTAGTGGAGATGCACGTGCCCAGGCACGTGTTTTAAAAAAACTTAGCACATGAAAATTTATAATCATAAAAATTAGTAAAAAATAATACACATAATAAGGATATATTTAAAGATAATAAAGCGTACTATTTATCATTTAATTATTTTTATTCACTTCAAGTTAAACTTACAACATATATAGCTCACAAATATGTTAGATACAACAAATCATATAGGTCTAAAGTCTAAATCCATGTATTCCTATGTCAAATAATTATCACAAATATTTTCATATGGGACCCACAATAAACCTAAATCTCACGTGCCATCTCAAAAACTATCTTACACCCAAAATTCAATACTCTCTCTCTTCTATATCAACACACATCCTAGCCCGATCTAGATGTGGTTTCTCTCTCAATCTGTGTGTGTCTCTATTTCTCATAACTCGATCCATGTAGTCTCCCCCTCCCTCCCTCCGTTCTGCCCTCCCTCCCTCCCCCGCCCTCCTTCCCCTCCCTCCCTCCGCCTCCCCGGCTGCCCTCCTCCGTTTCGCCTCTCCCTCCTCCCCCCTCCTTCCCCTCCCTCCCTTCGCCTCCCCAGCTGCCCTCCTCCGCTTCGCCCCTCCCACCTCCCCCTCCTTCCCCTCCCTCCCTCCGCCTCCCCGGCTACCCTCCTCCGCTTCGCCCCTCCCTCCTCCCTCCCCCCCGCTTGCCCTCCCTCCTCCCCCCTCCTTCCCCTCCCTCCCTCCGCCTCCTCCGCTTCGCCCCTCCCTCCTCCCCCCCCCCCCGCTTGCCCTTCCTCCTCCCCCCTCCTTCCCCTCCCTCCCTCCCTCCGCCTCCCCAGCTGCCCTCCTCCGCTTCGCCCTCCCTCCCCGCTTGCCCTCCCTCCTCCTCCCTCCCCCCGCTTGCCCTCCCTCCCTCCCTCCGCCTCCCCGATCTGCCCTCCCTCTCTCCCTCACTCTCTCGTTCATGTCTGATGACTGACTACATATGTCATAGTTAAATTTTTGTTTCTAATGCCAATGATATAAACTTTTTAAAAATAATTATTCCTTGAGATAAAAAACTTTTCAAATGCCTAGTGTGTGGGTGGGTCACATTGTCTTAAAAATATAACATCAATACCAGGATATTTGAACTATCCAGCATTCACTTTGAAAGTGGTCGGCTTTCAAGTAATTATGGAAAAACGTATGCATGAAAAGAAATATAGTTTATTATCTGCATCTCTTAAAAACACATTAATTGCATATATAATCATGTATTTGTCTTTGCAAATAGAAATTGTCAATTTGTTTACAAATGTAAGGGTTTAAATAGTTCTTTCCTTGATATATAGATAGGCTTCACGGAAAACGTCGCCAAAACCGTTCTCCCACATCCCTTTCGTCTTCATATGCACCTGGTGGATGGGCCCAACCTGGATTTTAGTGAGGTGAGGGTGGGATTAAGGTTGTGTAGAAATTGATTTCAAATTTTTTGCTATTTATAGTATAGACCTTTAGTTATCTTCTACAATAACCTCTTAGCACTCATTTAACTCAATCATAATGGAAGGCTTCATGGGATGTATGCCCCAAATTTGCAGAAGCACAAAAATCTGTATTAGGAGTCAATCACTCACCATTCACCTTTGTTTCTGCAGAATACAGCCAGACATCACCATCTAGACTTCAGTCCAAATGTGCCATGTATGAATAAAATCACTCATTGTTCTATGGAGGAATATACAAGTAAAAATTAAACATCTGTTCACACAAACACACGGCATATAAACAAATAAAGTAAAGAATAGTATGTACATTATCGTTAAATGACTTGCTTGGTGTGAGTGTTTGATACCAAACGAAGGCCACCAGAGAAGATGAC
Source organism: Alloteropsis semialata (assembly GCA_004135705.1). NCBI lineage: Eukaryota > Viridiplantae > Streptophyta > Magnoliopsida > Poales > Poaceae > Alloteropsis > Alloteropsis semialata. The sequence continues at coordinate 53,320,483 of CM014277.1, read as the reverse complement.
CAGATGTCAACGCTGCGTGTTGTGCCCATGTCCATGTGACTATCTGCGATGAGTCTCCCTCTCTCTCTCTCTCCCAACAAGTCCAACAGTCCAACCTTATCCCTTCACGCTGTCCGCACTCGTCATCCTCTAGATCCATTCTCTAAAAACCAAGTATAATTTTCAAAATACTTATAGAAGTCTAGTAAGCAATAATTTTATTTTATATTATAACNCAATAGTTTGGTTCAACCTTAAATCTGGAAGGAACAATCAAACCTAATCTTGGCATATTACATCTCAGCCAAGCATCTGTTAGGACTTGCTACTTGTCAAATTTACTCCATCCACCAATGATATCTTTCTCCCATTTCCTTTGAAGTGAAGATGCACGTGCCCAGGCACGTGTTTTAAAAAAACTTAGCAAATCAAAATTTAAATTCATAAAAATAAAGTAAATAATAGTACCTATGACAAGAGTATATATATTTAAAAAACAATAAAGCGTATAATTTATCATTACATATATTAGAACTATTCAATAATATAATAGCTTAATCCATACCATAATTCCTCCCTCCCTTCCCCCTCTCTCCCTCCCGTTTATGTCTGAGAACTGACTACACAGGTCACAGTTGAATTTTTGTTTCTCGTGCTAATGATATAAACTTTCTTAAATTTATTATTCCTTGTGACAAAAAAAATTTGCAAATGTCTAGCGTGAGAATAGATCATTTTTTCTTTCCTTGCCTCGGAAGGAAGGGCATTAATCACGCGTGCAGTATTAAGGGCGAGATTTTGGGCAGGGACACCCCAATTATTTTAGCAGTCATTAGCGATGATTACTTGACTTTCCTTGCCTCGGAAGGAAGGGCATTAATCACGCGTGACTTGACTTTCCTTGCCTTGGAAGGAAGGGCATTAATCACGCGTGCAGTATTAAGGGCGAGATTTTGGGCAGGGACACCGCAATTATTTTAGCAGTCATTAGTGATGATTACTTGACTTTTCTTGCCTTGGAAGGAAGGGCATTAATCACGCGTGCAGTATTAAGGGCGAGATTTTGGGTAGGGACACCGCAATTATTTTAGCAGTCATTAGCGATGATTACTGACTTTCGTTGCCTCGGCATCTGGCAGCTCGCGCAGTCAGCAACTCAGGGTGGCACGGAGGCTAGCCATGGAGGAGGTCCCCACCAACGCGCCCCGGCTCAAGCTCACCATCAGCCCGTACTGCCACGACCTCTTCGTGGCCTCACTTTACGTTCCTAGTTGACATGATGCAAATAGGTGGGCCCACCATGTTAATTCCTAATGGGCTCGTTTGTCCTGGCTCTAACTCCTGAAAAAAATAGCTCTAGCTTTTGGGTGAAGCAATTTTTTTTCTCTGGCTCCTTTTGTTAAAAAAATGTTTGGCATAATGGCTTCTAATTTTTTTTAGATGAATTGACCTTTTCTCCTTTTGTTAAAAAAATGTTTGGCATAATGGCTTCTAAATTTTTAGATGAATTGACCTTTTCTCCTCGTCTGTTTTTTATCTGTAAGTTATTTTTTCTTTATTTTTTTCTCAATATTTTCCACCACCAGTTCAATGTGGCAGCGCATCAATTTTTTTTTCCTCGGTGACCACTCGTTCTTTTCTAGCTGCATGGCCTGATCCGCCTCTCTCGCATCCTTATCCACTGCGCTGCTCCCTGTGACGTCATGATCCCCTGCGTTGCTTCATCTCCGCGCGCACGCAGTAACCCCACGCGATGCATCGCTGTAGCTGCGCCCAGGCGCTGCCCCGTCGTCCCCGGCGCCGGCACCCATGGCAGCCGAGCATGGTCCCCATAGCTGGGCTGCCATCCACGCCGTCGGAGCTTCACGCCATTGGAAGCAGGGCCTCCATCCCTACCACAAGAACTCGCAGCATGAGACAGACGCGGTCGCCATGGCGGACTGAACGGGGCTCCACGGGGACCTGCTTGACCCCGTCGTCGTGCGCTTTGCGTGTCGCGTCCCTTGACCTCCTCTGCTTCCACAACGTCTGCGCTTCCTGTCGCGCCGCCGCCGCAGCCTTCGCCGCCCGCTGCGTTCAGCCCCGACCCGACCGCCATGGCTGCTCATCCTCACAGATGTCGAGGCGGACGACGGCGTGCCGCGACCGCGAGGTCCCCGTGGCCACCCTTCCCCACGGCATGATCATTGCCGTGGACGACCACGGCGATATGCACCCTTCCCCACGGCATGATCATTGCCGTGGACGACCACGGCGATATGCACCTTCTCGACCACGCCATTGGCAGGCACAGGCCGCTCCCGCCTGTCACCTAGCTCCCACTCCTCGCCCGAGTCGAGGGCCTCCACGGCACCGCTGCGGCGGCGGCGCCCCGTCGATGCCCTGAACCAGAAGGTCGTGCCGTTCCCACCCCGGGCGGCGGGCGTCAATGCAGCTTCTTAGTGGAGTCCCCCGCGGCGAGCTGATGCAGGTGGAGCTGCTCCGCCCTGTGGTGGCTGCGGGAGGGGAAGCGATCGTGGTGCGCGTGCTGGACGAGTGCAGCAGGACATGGGAGGAGACGGGGGACATCGGCGACACCGCGATGCATGTGGACGCGATGGGCGTCGTGGCCGCCTCCACCGCAGAGTGCCCCGCGCACCACGTCGATCAGGGAAGGAGGAGCTAACATTCTGGAGAGAGATCAGAAGATGGAAGCAGCAAGGTGGAGGCCCGAGGCGAAGCATCTTTTTATAGCCAAGACGGCGGTGTCTTCGCTCGCCCGGAACGAAGGCCATTAATCACGGATGCGAGATTGCGGGCGAGAAGCACGACGGTGTTCCAATTTTTGCCGTGCGTGCCAAGGATCTGCGCCAGGAAATCACAGAGGAGGTAAATGTGTGCGATAATTATGGGCGGGGATAAATGGTGAGCGACAATTATGGACGAAAATAAGTGGTGAGCGATAATTATTGACAGTGATAAATGATGAGCGATAATTATGGGCAAGGATGAGTGTGGGGAAGGGGTGGGTCCGGCGGGTACGGCTAGGAAACGTGGTGAGAAAAAATGGGATGAATCAGCTAGGAAACAACTAAGGAATCGTTCTCCCCCCCTTTTGGTCTTCGTCCTACCTGCTATGTGGGCCCAAAAAGATGATTTGTGAGGTGAGGGTAGGTTTATTGTTGTGTAGGATTTGACATCAAATCTCTCACTCTTTATAGTATAGATATATATAGTCTAATAGCCATCAGAAAATGCAGAACATTTAAAACTGATAGAAATGAACCAAAGAAAAGGTGGAAATTGCAAAATCCACCGAGGAAGTCACCTTGGCTTGAATGGCCTCATTTTTACAATATCATTATCATCGCCGGACATTTCATCACTCTTTGTAATGCTCATGGTGGTAGCCAATCACCGTGATGACCTATCAAGAGAAAATGGGTAATCATCCAAGTACACCACATCAGCGAAAACCAAGCTTATTAAAGGAGGAGAATAAGAATTGTAGTATGTCGTACCGGATTAGAATTCAGATCCTCTGGTGGCTGCTCAGTAAGCCATCTCCACAAATTTGGGTTTTCCCGATAAACCAAGAGAACTGGAATTAGACTGCATACATATTTGAAACAGATGTAGGGGAAAGAGAACAGCATTTTTTCAACATCACACTGAATTAAAAGATTACCCAGTAACCAACCAACATACTAATCCATTAACTGATTAATCAATTTGGTCCAACACCAGCCTGCACGCAGCACCGTCTACCAGTCCCTTCAACCAAGGGGGCAAGCGAAACCTCAATCAAGAAGCCACCTGCGGAGACCCGGGTATGGACACATACTGTTTATGAGGCGGCGGCGGCTCTCGTTGGAGGAAAGGTCGACGGTGGTGGCGGCGTTCTGCTGGGAGGTGGTGAACGCGGAGAGGAGGCGGTGAGCGGAGGCTGCGAGGAGCGTGGGCGAGCGAGAGGGGGAGGGGTTACGCGGCGGAGGAGCACGGCCGCGGGCTCTGCTTGGCTCGCCGCGGCGGGCTGACGGAGAGAGAGATCGACGACGGCGAGTTGGAGGCAGGGGAGGGAGACAAAGAGGGGACGTGGCTGACTTGTGGCCCCGCGTCGCCGTCTATTTAATGGGCCGGGCCGGGTTTGGTTGGTGGTAGCGTCTGTGCGGGCGCCGTTCCTATATACCTTCCGGTAGCTACTATCTTACTTAGCTTCTAATATATTCGTGCAAATATATATCATCCGTTGGATTTATTATGTCCTGCATTGTCTGGATTTTTTTTCGTTCCGTATTGTCCAGACTCTTTCCCGTGCATTGCCCAGACTTTTTTTTGGTACCATATGTCCAGACTCTCTCGTTTGCTGGTCCCATCTTATGATCCCCTTCCTGGAAACACCAAGCAACGTTGTTTATCTTCTCGGTGTCACCATGGCCGAGCCATCGGAGGTCAGGCCGTTGGCGCAAGGGGTGGAGTGCGTGGCTGGGGAGGAGTAACGGAATTAGATCCTCATGCTCCTGCGGATCCATAGATGGTGTCCATGTGGTGAAGTGTGGGACTTAGAAGGTCGGCCATGGATGTGACTCTGGAAGCTCGTGGGGAGCTCAGTATAAGCAGGATTCAAAGGGGAGAGGGTTGGAGAAGATAGAGCAGGGTGTGGACATGCCCACCGTGGAATCAATCACACTATGGTGGCCCGCCGTCGGAGATCGATGAGCCTCGCTCATTCCGGCTCGATGAAGAAGAAGAACTAGTATGGATTTTTTTGTGAAATGTTGATCTTTCTTTTGCAAATTGTTGAATTTATTTTGAGATGTTGAAATGGGTTGTTAACAATGTTGAATGCAATAACTGTATGATAACCGAAGATGTTTTCCTGTCAGTTTAGTAAATTAGTTGAATTTCAAGTGTAATCTTGACACCTTGATATGCAAGTTTAGGTGGAACTTGTGATTACTAGAAAATATTTTTTTTCATTTTAGTGGAATTTCGAATAGTGGAATTGGTAATTGCCATGTTGCTGTTAATCTGTTATACATGGTTGTGTTTATTAGGGTTTAGAATTTCGGGTTTTCGGTTTTTATTCAATATTTCGCCAACATTCTTATATTATTCCTTCCACTTTCAAAATTGCTTTCTCAACATTTCCATATTGTTACTTGAACATTTTTAAATTGTTTTATCAATATTTCCATATGGTTATTTAAACATTTCACCAACATTCACATATTCTCTCTTTTACATTTCCAAATTGCTTTCTCAACATTTTTATGTTTTTTCCAACATTTCACTAACATTTTTATATTGTTACTTCAACATTTCAAAATTTGATTTCTTAACATTTCTCCCTGCCATAGAAGGCTGTACTGGTTAGTGTTCTGGGTTGTTGGGGTGACACCGTGCTATCGGGTTCAGAAGGTTGTATGGGTTAGTGACGACCATGTGCCCCTGCCATAGAAGCTTGTACTGGTTAGGGTTCTGGATTGTTGGGGTGATTTCGTTCTATTAGGTTCAGAAGGTTGTACGGATAGAGGAGCGACCATGTCCCCCCTGTCATAGAAGGCTAAACTGGTTCGGCTTCGGCCCCCTACCATAGAAGGTTGTACTGGTTAGGGTTCTGGGTTGTTGGAGACGACTCCGTCATATCGGGTTCAGAAAGTTGTACGGTTTAGGGGCGACCAAGAGCGGAGCTACCCTGTAGGCATGCTAGGGCGGCCGCCCCAGCTACCGGCGTGCTCACCACCACTATCCTGCTTTGGTCCCTGCAATGCACCTCTGTGTTTCTACCGAGCAGGGCATCGGCCGCCATAGACGAGTGAGTCACAAGACTACAAGAGTGAGAAGAAGACCCTTCGAATGAACATGCCTGTATTGTTTTTCTTGGGCCAGCCTAGGCATCCAGCAACAGCCCATGGTGGAGCTTTGGAGGCATAATTTGGAAGCGGCTAAATCAATGAGAAGTTGAAAACTAATGGATCAGAAGTCTAGGGACTGCAATCAACTTCTGTGAGGTTCAACCAATCCCAAAATTTTCAAGTCCTCCAAATTCCCCCGAACAATATTGGAGCTTGGCAATTTGAGTATTTAACAAGTGATTTTAAATAGAGTTGAAGTCTTATTTTTCAATTAATTTTACCAGTATTTGAAGCATATATAATGATCACTTTATTATTACTCACTATTTGATCTTTATATAATTTTCAAGTTCATCTTTTTTGCATTTTGATATGTATGGCACAGTAACATATGAAATATAAAATTATTCTTCAAATATCATGTAACAGGGTAGCTATAATTTATTATGGGATTGCAACATGTGAATGCGGCATGAATTGGTTTGAGACCCTATTTTTTTTAGAAGATACCAATTCATGGTCGCCCCCTGCCATAGAAGGCTAATTTGTTTCAGGTTCGGTCCCCCTGCCATAGAAGGTTGTACTGGTTTGGGTTCAAGGTTATTGGGGCAACTCCATCCTATTGAATCTAGCCCAACATTTATATATATCTAGGTCAACTTTTCTGTAAATCTAGGTCAATATTTTCTTTAGAACTTGGTCAACATTGTTTCAAGAACTAGGTCAACATTTCCTAGAATCTTGCTCAGCATTTCCCTAAATCTAAATCAACATTTCTCTAAAACTAGTTCAATATTTCTCTTAATCTAGTTCAATATTTCTCTAAAAGTAAATGTCAATATTTACCATGGACTATTGTGTAAATAAATATTTTATTTCAATATTCTAATGATAAAATAATCTAATTGTAAATTCATTTTTTATTTCAAAGTTGCATGTCATAGATGATATCAAATACAAAGAATTTGTAATTACACATATTTGATATATATTTTATTTTCATCATTTACAACTTTAGTGTAATGCCCTGGATTTATAAACATACATAGAATGCCTCGGATTTGTAAACTAGGTCGCAAATATCAAATGCAGAGAATGCATTTCCCACCTTATTTTAGAGATTCGAAGTTGCAACCTGGAAATTGAAATTTGTATTTGCAAGTTCCCACTCGTTATAACCCTTTATGACCACATGCCCGCAAAAAAGTCAAAAAAGCAATTATGTGTTTTGGTGCATAAAAAATCAAGTAAGAAATTGTGTATTTTTGTGGCCTAAAAAAAATCAACAAATCAATTCGTATTCTTCAGCGGTCAAAAAAAGTCAAGAAAGCGACAGTAACTAGTTGCAGTGGAAAATAAAACGGAGCATGGCTATACGCGCGGGCCAAAAATATCGTTGTTCGTTAATGGGCTTTTTGGGCTTTAAAGTTAACATATTTAACTAAGTTCCGCAAGCTATATAGGAGCCCCCTCTGTGCGGGTCCGTGCCCGGCATTCCTATACATCTTTCGGAAGTTTTTTTCTCATCTTATCTTCCATTGTTTGAGATTCGTGCAGACTATTTTTGGCCACACGATCTTCTTCTTCTCCACCTTCCCTTCATTTACTGCTCGATGTGCCGTCGCGCCGCCGACGAGAAGCAGGCCCGAGCTCGGAGCGGCGGGTTGTGGGCGGGGGCGGCCGGCGGCGACGCTGGCCACCGGTGGTGTGTGACACCCCTGGTGTCACTATAGTACTTATTAAACAAATTGAACTTGATTAAATCCATAACGGCATGCGTCATCTCATCATAATATTGTTTGTGCATGTGTGTGTATGTATGGTCAAGTCAACTATTATAAAGTATTGCACTAAAATAGTTAGATGAGGATTCACGAGAGAAATTCCTTTGTCTTTGTCCAAGAAAGTTCTTAATTATCTCAAAATTTAACCTTTGGGCATAAAATAAACTTTAGTTAATCAAAATTCCCAATCAAAACCAACTTGAAAAGTGCAAATATCGATAAGACAGCAAGTTGCGGTGCTAAGGAAAATGGTCACCGCAACAATACGAGCACTAGAGACTTAGTTCCATAGGCTGCTACATGACCGACTGTTGCGGTGGTCTACTTTGAGCCACCACCGTAATAGTCGGTGTCCTATGTATTTACACATGTTTTTCCAAGCGATACCAGGAAGTTGCGATGCTATGACCGCAACAATCGGTCGCCGGGGAGAAATTCGAAAATCCTCTCTGGATTGACGGACTGTTGCGGTGGTCAATCACTTATGCATCACGCAACAATCCGTGGGTATTTGGTCTTTTGTGAAATCCCGAGCACCTAAAGTTGCGGTCCTGACCCATGGCCATGACCGCAATAGTCGGTGACCCGCGGGCATTGGATTTGACTTCATCGGCACAGTATTTTCAACACCACGGACTGTTGCGGTGGGTGTTTTACCCCACCACCGAAACAGTCGGTGCCCACCCACCGCGCCAGCATGAGCTTCTCCGACGCCGGTATGGGCGCCCGAGCTGCCAACTCTCATCCTCTCGCCGTCCTGGGACGCGTGTCCGCGTTCCCTCGTGCCTCGTGTGTGGTCAGGCCCCGGTGGCGCGCCACGTTTGAGCGTGAAGGACCGATTCAACCACCTCGTTCCTCTATTTACGAAGCCGTCACTTCTCTGGCCGATTCAACCACCTCACTCGTTCGTTGTTCGATTCCCCATGCCCAGAATTCGCCTACCTCGCCCTCTCCTCGCCCGAGCCATCCCCGGCCACCTTCACCTCTTCCTTCGCCCTTCCTCGAGCTGGACTGCCGCCGCCGGTCAAGAACCGAGCCGAGCCATTGCTGTCCGAGTTCAAGGAAGAAGAAAGGACCACGGGGTAAGGAATCCAAAACCTTAGGGGGGTATTCTATAGGATGCTAGGGCTTGTGTGCAATTGGTTGCTTGAAGGATGTATTGCTTCATGCAAATGTATGCTAGAAAGTGGTTTACTGGGTCATAAATCCTAAGCATGAACTAAAGATGCCAAACCACTCTTAATAGTTCTAGTAGGATTAGTAGAGTAGAGTTGAGCACTTGATGGCACAAGTTGTACATGATTTAGTAGATTTAGAATTGGTTACCTTAAGAGGGCAGGGGAAAGGAAATCTTAAAATTTTGTTTATCAATCATACTTGCTGAAGGAGTGAGTGCAACCATAAGAACATTACTTAGGACTAGTAGTCATTTGTAGATGATATATCTCGATGATGCAATTTTTGAGTCGGCCATAAGAATTTTTAGTTGGCCAGTTGCCAGATCGGTCTAACCGGTCTCCACAACGGGTCAGACCGGTTCCTGGGCAAGATTTGTCTCTTAGTTATGTTCATTCCATAAATATGTGTCTAGTGATATGAGTTGTCATGGTTATTCTTATGATGGGTTGCTCCTGCATTCATGCATCTCATGTATTCATGTATATATCATGTAGATCGCACCATTACTGACGGCGTATACGAGATCGAGGTCGAGCCCGAGGGTGATCCCGCCGCCGCCGAAGTGAACTGCTCCACTACGCAAGACCCGGACCAAAATCCGGAAGGACCCAAGGCCACCGGTGATCAAGAAGGCAAGCCCCGGAGCATAACCCACTGTGAAACTAACACTCCTTACTTGTGCCTTGTTGTGTGCATTTAAGTTTTGAGGAGTTGGATGAAACCTTAGTTGCATGATCCCTAGGTACATATGTCCTAATACTAGTATGTGTAGGTCGTATAGACTGCTATGCTTAATTAAGACCGATAGAAGACGAGTGATTGCCTTGTCACTCGCGAGATATAGGGTTTTACTTTATGTATCGGTTCATAAAGTTCGGCAAGCGAGGCTTGTACGATATTCTTGTTTAGTTGAATGTCCCGCTTGCACCGAGGGTTTTGGGCCAAGGCATTGAGGGTGTGGTCAGTTGGTCAAGCTTTTGAAGGTACTAATCGTATGCCGGGAAATGTGGTAAACTGGTAAACCTAGTACTTGATTCAAACTGACGTCTGACAGACACTTCCACTCCATTGGGCGAGGGGTTGATGGCGAGTGTAGCAGTGGCCGCGGCACAGGTTTGCCTGGGGCACCTGGGGTCCGTTGGGGCGTGCACTCGGGTGGAGTGGGCTCTGATGGCAGATGGCAGGGAGAGATGGGAACGGTTGCCCCGTGAGGTCCTGGGTGTCTCTCATGGGTCGTACGATTAGGTTGTCCCATGCATGGTTAAAAATCAACTCGAGTTGTCCGTCCTTCTGTAACGTCCCGACTCCCCGGGTCTGGGCCCGCTTACGCCTGGCAGCTCTCTAGGACCTCGAGAATGCCCTCACAAACCAACAGGAGTCTTTTCTGCGCACTTTGTCCTCACTCATGCGCACCCGGGAAGGACTTCCCGGTCGGTCACCCATCCCAAAATTGCTCCAGGCCAAGCACGCTTAACCTCGGAGTTCTTTCGAGATGAGCTTCCGGAAAAGAAGTTGCAACTTGTTGGTATGAGTATTCTATCAATCCTATTAAGCCTTGGGCCAGGATGTCACATCCTCCCCCTCTTAGAAGACCGACGTCCTCGTCGGTCAACCCCAAGCCAGGAACATCCTCTCTTGGTCACGTCCGTGTGCCCAGTGCCAGCGCATGTGCCATGCTGTGTGATCACTCTGGGCCCACACCAGTCATGCGCACCATGCCTGCGCAACTGCGACCCCACGCGCCCGTGAAATCACGAGAGTCGGCTCTGATACCAATTGTAACGTCCCGACCCCCCGGGTCCGGGCCCGCTTACGCCTGGCAGCTCTCTAGGACCTCGAGAATGCCCTCACAGACCAACACGAGTCTTTTCTGCGCACTTTGTCCTCACTCATGCGCACCCGGGAAGGACTTCCCGGTCGGTCATCCATCGCTCCAGGCCAAGCACGCTTAACCTCGGAGTTCTTTCGAGATGAGTTTCCGGAAAAGAAGTTGCAACTTGTTGGTATGAGTATTCTATCAATCCTATTAAGCCTTGGGCCAGGATGTCACACCTTCGCGGTTACATGAAGCTGCTTGATCTCTCGTCACACGTCAGTGAGCTTGTGCCAAATGTTTAGGAAGGTTGTTAGTGGAGAAATGCTAATGATGTTTGATCAATTGATTTTCGATATTGATTGCTATTGGATAGCTTGGCAAATATAGTAATAGTTAATCTCAAATTAAACTTGGCTAAAATCTTGAAAATAGGATCAATGGTAGATGCTTTTGGCAAAACAAACCCCAGAGCCATAAAGCCTTGCATGTCTAGTATTGTAACCTTGACGGGTAAGTCTTGCTGAGTATTAGTATACTCAGCCTTGCTTGTGGCTAATTTCTTTCAGATAATGGTGATGGTTATGACCCTGTTGCTGCTCTGACTTGGCCATGTATGCTCCCTGGCGGTTGGACCGTGGAGCGGGTGCCGTCTGAGTGTGACTCAGGCCGCGGTGATTGATGTTGTGTGAGGGCTCCGTGCAATGTCTTTTGTTTCGATGTGTAGATCTTCCGCTGTAGAATACTCTGGGTTGTAATAACTTAAAACATATGCACTGTATTTGTATAATTATCTATGCGAATCGTGTGATGTAAAACTTGTGATGAGTTGAACTGTCTGAGCCCATCTTCGAATGGGACTGCTGCTATTTCGTTTCGGTCGAGAGAAAAGGTGGTTTAATCGGGAAGGTACCCGACGGATTGCACGATTAACTCGGTTTGAGGGCGTGGAGCACTGCCGTGATGGTGGTCCCATACTCTTAAGCCAGGTTAATTGGGGCGGTCTGCCACACGGTGGTCGAGGTGGCGGAGTTAGGGTTAGGGTTTCGGGGTTGCTCGGGGATCCAATGACCACCGGACCCTAGAGGGAGGTCGGGGGGGCAGCGGCAGGCCCGGCGGCGGCGGCGGTTCGGCCGGCGGCGGAGGCGAGATGGCACGGGAGCACCGCCGACCGGGCGGGGCTGGACATCCGGTGGGCAGGATCGGCGACGGGGGCAAAGCAGGCGCCGGGGTGGAGGTGGGCACAAGGCGGAGGAGCAGTGACGGGGAGGTAGAAGACGATGGCCGGTGAGGTAGAGAAGCGGCGCGTGACGAGAGGAGGAAGACGAAGCCGTCGAAAGAAGAAAATGAACCGGAGTTGGGCCTTGTGGGCTTTGAAGATGGATGGCTTATCCATCTTCTACTTGATATATAGGAGCCCCTGGCAGCCCACTTCCGATCCTGGCCAACACAAATATCACAATTAACTCTTAATTTTTCGAGGGATGAGGTTTTGGGCGAACACAAATATCACATTATTTTATTTCCAATGCTGAGCAAAATAATTAAGCATTAATCGTTGCATTATTCATACTCTCTTTTAAAAACCCATCATACTTTAAACACGACACTACAGTGTACCTGCCAATTCACGAAAGAACTAATACCTCATCATCTTCTTTGGCTCATCATCTTCAAACCCCTTGTACAAGAAAAGGCTTGCGATCTTCAGCAGCGCAAATGTGAAGCCACAGTCGATGAGTATCAAAACTACAAAATGTGTGAACAGTGGAAAACAAGAGGTACACTCAAAACATGTAATGTTTACGCAAATAAACCCCTGCCACCACCCAGAAAACACAACCTTTCAAACCCATATTAGTGGTTTGAGGAGGTCCAGCAGCAATAATTCTTTTATGTAGTCTACGTAGTCTTGAATTACGTCCTTGTTGAGCATCCCATCATTTCCGAATAATGCACATTTTTTAACACATTGCATTATATTGGGAAAGACAGACATTTCGGCGAAGCGACTAGAAGAGAAGAAGCTTCAGGCCACTTCAAGCGTTGTTGACCAAATGCTTCAGGCCTTTTACCATCTCTTTTTCACGGGTGGTATGTCCTGCAAAAGGCCTGCCATTATGCACCGACCAGCTCGGCAATTATTGCTTTGAGTCGTCATATATATAGAGGGGTGTGAGGAGGAGAACTCCCTTTCACTAGGTATGGCTATTCTTCGCTTCTTGGCTTTGTCACAAGTGTTGTGGTAGCATAGTCCCATTAGGGTATGTTTGGTTGCTCGTATGAGTTCAGATTGCACCGGTGCATCCGTATAAACTCGCAGGTTTCTTTGTTGTGCAGGCTTCTAGCTGCAACTCGCTGACTCATCACTCTAGGGCTTCATGCATTCTCCAAATGCTCGCATGTTTATTGTGTGGGAAACAGTGGCGAATCTAGAGGTAGAAAAATGGGGGCTCATTTTCCCTTCTTAGTCCTCTCTTCCCTATTTCTCTTCTTCTTCCTCCTCTTCACCAATGGCTAAAATCTTAAGGAGGCTCTATGAGATCTATTGGAGTAAGGGGGCTGGAGCACCCCAAACCCCTGTAGATTCGCCCCTGGTGGGAAACACTTATTAGGTTCGACTTTAGGCCAGTGAGTGTACTGCCCACCTCCGACGTAGTGATGTTTAAGCCACTACACAATAATGACATCAGCCCGTGCTTGTGGCATTAGGTCTTAAAGGCCATGTATGCATAGAGTTTGGTGACCTACTAGCTAATGGGTGATGTATTATTATGCAGTCCCGTCGAGCATGTGGGGTGTTAGTGTTAGGGTTTTGTGTCGGCGGTCCAACAAAGGGTATGTCTCGACCGTGGTAGATTAGAAGGGACCCTACACTATACTCAAGCTCAATGGGTAATGCAAGAGAAATATTTAGACAAATTTGAGCAACCTTGTGTAATACTATAGATACTATTTGAGTTGTATTGCCTTGCATTTGTATATTGATTTATGGCATCAATTTACAAAATTTTAAGATTTTTACCATTTGAAGTTAAAACAGCTCACCTGACAATTTAAAATAGTATTTTGTAGAATAATTTTTAATTCAAATCTAAATAAAATATCATACCAGATCAAAGCAAAATGGGTCACTTTTGATTTATAGTATTTGTTTGCAAAGTTTTAAGATTCTTAAAAACCATCTTGAACCTAAACAGCTCCCATGACAATTTAAATATAGTTTTTTTAGAATAAGTTTTAATATGAAATATAAATTTACTATCATGAGAGATCAAAGTAGAGTGGGTTATTTTTTATTTATAGTACTTTCTTACAAAGTTAAAACAACTAACCAGACAGTTTTAAATATAGGTTATAGAGTAACTTTAACTTAAAATCTAAACTTTCTATTCAAAGAAATGGGTCAATTTTGTTTTAAGTATTTTTTTACAAAGTTTTAAGATTTTGAAAAGCATCGTGAGTGTAAACAGCTCACTTGACAATTTAAATATAGTTTTTAGAATAATTTATATTTAAAATCTGAATTTACTATTATGCAAAATCAAAGCAAAAGAATTTCAATATTTGAAAATTATGTATATGTTTATTTTATTTCAATGGAATTATTTGGAGGAACTGTGGTTCGAACTGGAGTAGAAGGTAATGAGGGGAGGGGGCAGACGGGTGACGAAGGGGTGCGCGAGGGAGGGGGCGGACTGATGAAGGGAGGTGGGAGACGAAGATGAGGCGAAAAATTATAAATTTTGTTTTTTTAGAAGCAGAGATTGCTCAAATGGTCACGAACTGATAAAATTTAGTATAAGATTTTACTACTCTAGACAAATATTTATAGAAAATTACCAAAACACCAAGCACGTATTTATCCACGGATGAAAACCACGAATATTAAATAGGGCCGGCTTAGACATATCCTCTAAATTAAAAAAATATATAAATAAAATAAATTTTACGCACTTCCCCTCTCCGACTCGAATTTTGCCGGGGAAAACGTGTCGCGCGCGCAAACCTACGAAATCGATCTCGATTAGCTGTCGATCTGGCGCTCCGAATCCGACAGCCGCGGCCAATTTAAGTCTCCACCACACGATCCAAGCTAGCATCGTGATCCCTTGTCTCCATCCTCCCCTCTTCCACCGATTCAATCCACACCACCACACTCCTCGATTTCGCACGCTAGCCCGGCGGCGGCGGCGGCGGCGACATGGCCCTCCGCCGGTGGAAACCGTTCCTGGGCGCCTTCGCGCACATCGACGCCGCGATCGAGGCCGCCGACGCCGACGGCCACCTCTCCCGCGACGAGTTCCGCAGCGCGAGGGGCCGGATCGTGGAGCTGCTCTGCGACGCCGGGGACGACGGCGAGAAGGCGGAGGCCCTGTGCGCGCTGCTCGACGAGGCCATGGCCGGGTCGCTCGCCACGCTGCGGGAGGTGCCCGCGGAGACGATCACCCCGTGCGTGATGGCGTGCGGCGATCTCGTTGGCGCCATCGGCGCCCTGGCGACAGGACACGGCTCGGAGCGGGTCCGCGGGCTCGCGCGCGACGTCGCGAGCGGGTGGAGGGCCGGCATCGAGGCCAGTGCCAGGGTCGCCATGGACCTGCTGGACGGCCTCCGGTCGACACCGACACCGCCGACGCAGGACGACACCGAGACGAAGCAGAAGAAGGAGGCAAAGAAGATCCTGGAGGAGGAGCAGCCACCGCATCCAAAGAAGAAGACAGCGACCGTCAGCAGCCGCCGCGTCAACAAGGCGGAGTCCTACGGCCCGATCTTGCCCAAGGCTCCCGTCGCCACCAGCAAGGCAAAGCCGATAGCGAACGTGAAAGCTTTTAGAGGTGTCCCAGCGCAGCCGAAGAATCCGCCTCCCGTCGCCGCCAGCGCCGCCAAGGAGCAGAAAAAGATGGACGCAAAGATCCCAGAGGAGCAGCAGCCGCATCCAATGAAGAAGACAGACACCGTCAGCAGCACGATCTTGTCCAAGAAGATGGCTCCCGTCGTCACCACCAGCAAGGCGAAGCCGTCAGCGAACCTGGAACTGGAAGGTCCAAGAGCTGTGCCAGCGCAGCCGAAGAAGCCGCCGCCCGTCGCTGTCAGCGCCGCCGAGGAGCAGAAGATGGAGGCGACCAAGCGCAAGCTGCACGAGCGGTACCAGGAGGCCAAGGACGCGAAGCAGCGGCGCACGATCCAGGTGATCAAGCCGCCACGGCCGCCGGCGCGTCG
This sequence comes from Alloteropsis semialata, assembly GCA_004135705.1. Taxonomy (NCBI): domain Eukaryota; kingdom Viridiplantae; phylum Streptophyta; class Magnoliopsida; order Poales; family Poaceae; genus Alloteropsis; species Alloteropsis semialata. Next base: position 53,304,671 of record CM014277.1, on the reverse strand, counting down.
GCCGGCAAGCTGCGCGGCGGAGAGGCGGCGCTTCATGAAACCTTCCTCCTCGCTTCGGATGGGGGTTTAGTCAAGCAATCCGCACTTCTGCTGCTTGTACACGATTTGGCCATGAGAGTTGTGTCTGCCGTTGTTGCGTAAGCTAAGAGTTCCCCGGAGATGTGATCCTCATCAGTGCATTCGCATTTTTGTTCTGTACACGTAAACTGAATTGCTCTACTGATGAATTAGGTAAATTTAGTTTCATAATCATAATAATGCTACATGGCCAGTTGACCACGAACTGCTCTTCAGTTGTGCAATATTCAAGTATACAACACAGTTAGCCATGTACGTTTACCTGTGTATTTTTGTGAGAGAGTTGGAAGGCCATGCAGAAAGACAGTAGGGAGGTACGGAGTAGATAATTGTCAATAGGATTCAGAGTCCACGCCAAACTTTGATTAGCAAAGCTTCAGGTTCATGACCCAAAACAACAAATACAGCCACAATGTTACAAATATTCTGCAAGCCACATTAGACAGGGATCATAAAAGGCTAAAAGCTAGCTCATTAGTTAGAATGACAACAGTCATAACCACACAGCTGTATGGAAACATTGGCGTGTCCTGCCATTCTGGATCAACCCGACAAGAAAAAATCTAGCAAGATGTACAAAGTCTTTTGCCCAGGCTCGTCAAAAAGTATTTTTCGCAAAATGTTGCACCATCAAAAGTTCAAAGTAAATGTCCCAAGGTGATGGCATCATGTGTGCATTTCAACATCTATACATGCTAACACCTCTGGGTTACATCCAGTATACAGTTCATTCAGCAAAGTCATTCGGCCTTTTGTTTTTCTCTGCTACAAGATGCAATTTTGCTCTGACCCGACTAGGCAAAGATGTCTCTGTTCCTGAGTGTTTGAAAGTTGATGTATGACAGCCTGCAAGCAATGCATTCAAAGGTTGCTTCAGGAAACAGGAGAATATTGACAGCAATTGTGCCAGAGCATATAAGATTTACCTCATAGTTACATATCCTATTTTAAATGTATTTCATCCCAGCAATTCTTATCCGCCTTGATATCAGGTACTGGGCAAGAGAGTACATAGCTCCTAGTAATCCTAACACCCGAATAGTAAGTATGTCTGTCATTATAATTGAGGGCAAGTTGAGAGGTAGCGTCAACAGTAGCTTCGCATCTGTCTGCCTGACATAATCCCACATGAAGCGGTTGAAGAGTATATGATTTGGTAATGTAAGAACAAGAAGAGCGACATTTTTCACAGCAAATAGCCAGCCTGGGCCACCAATATCAAGAGCCCATCCTCCATTGCCAGGCCAAGTCTCCTCCCATATCCTATACAATGCCGTGAATAGCAAATACCCTGAAATAGAGATTGTTACAGGGAAATAGCGCTGCCTGTCACCAAATCCCGCAAAAATATCTGAATCCTGGTTCAAAAGCAGAAGGATGGGTGCTAGGATGAAGATAGCACGGTTCGAACCACCAGTAAGCGTAATATTGAGAATAAGGCAGATGATGAAGCACAGCACAGTAGAAACATTGCCAATCGCAGGCATCCAAGCTGCCTCAGCTGCCAATCTCTTGATGGTGAAAGTTGGTGCAGCATGAGCTCTTCGTTGCTGGAGCAGCCTTGCTTTGGGAGGGTAGGCAGAGCTCCGACTGGATGGGCCATGTGTTACACCTCTGTCTGCAGCCTTGTCACGCAGTAGCACAGCCAGTTCAAACTTAATCTCCAATGCAATGATCATGAAAATAGCAGCATAGAGACCCAAAAGTGACATTCTTGCCCCTTCTATTGCCAACATGTTGGTGAACTTCGCCGCATCATCCTCGTCTGCAAAACTTTTGGCTCTTAATTGTCCTTCAAGCAGATAGGTGACTGGGAACAAAGCTACCAAGAAAGAGAACACCCATGGCAAAACCCTTGTGCTGGATTCAGAAGGAAGATGTGTGAATACGACAAAGACTGCTGCAGAGACAATTGTTGCAACAAGAAGAGGATACAGAACAACTGCCTGGAAGAAGTACTGAACAGATATGTAGATGCCTAGTGTAACCCCAACCGCCACTGCATACAAAGCCCTCAACTCAACAACATACTTCACTGGGATGATGGATGTAACTGCTGCTAGTGTAAGTACCACAGTTGCAATGAGCAGCCACGATGGCCACGTGGGCTTCGATGCTACAAACCCATATATTGAAATGTCATCATCAGTTAAATGTGCTGCTGTAATCAACTCTGACCGGTATACCCATGATAGCTTAATAGGAGGCTGCATAATAACAAAAAGAAGGCCTGTGGCCACAACAAGGACCAGGAATCTCTTTGCTGACTGCAAGGAAATATTGAATATAATCAATTGGTGCAGCACCAAAGGAATTTGCAAGATGTAGACAGTTATAAAGCAAACAGTAACATATCGGAGGGGAAACATAGTCTTAAACACCAGTATGGTTTGGTTCCATCATTAACTTAAAGATGCTTTGTGCAAAAGATGAATCACATTCAGTACAAAAGAAAAAGGCAAAAAACATTGCTTTTCATTGACTGGTCACAAAATATACATGGGAAATAACTTTATAACATGGCCACTTGCTAATATCATAAGCTACAAGGACTGTTTCTTATGTTTGGTTAAGGAAGCAAACTCGACTGGTGAGAACTACATAATTAAAATTCCAGATATAATTCTGGAAGTTCAAATTTTTAATTATGGAGCCAAATCCATAATAATTTATTTGTGTATGCATTACAGCCATTTCAGGTGATGGATACCTTTTAGCATCGGAAAAGTCACAAGCCGGTCATTCGAATTGAACTGCTCAGTAAAAAGATAGTCTAACCTAGAATTCATCGCATGAAGGGAATTTGCATTATCTTTCAGGGCAACAAAACAATATCAGCTATTCAGCTCATAAGTACCTAATCTTTGAAACCATTAGGCTATGTTTCAGTTCAAAGTTCAGAAGGGATCCCATAAAATGAACAAAGTTTTCTTCAACTTCCCTAACTTCAAAAGAAATGCCAGGGAAGCAAGATAAGTTTGAACTTCCAGAATGCAAGTGAGATTTCAATATATATATTTTGACTGACCTTGCATCTATGAATTTAGCCATGTGGGTCCTAAACATGTGCACGCTATGACAGACTAACACTAAATATGACTGCAAGTTCAATATCATGACTTTAAACACATTTATAGCTTCTATTTCTAGCACTAAGAACGAGTAAATTATCCATAGTAAGAACTCCTAACATCATGCTACAACACAGAGAAATGAACGTACCTTCAGGAGATATTTGTTAAGATACAAACAATAACAGCAGAGCACAGAAATATCACAAAATGTAAGATGCTCTAAGAAGATGATGCAGTTTTTTTTAACTAGAGATGAAGAGGTAAATATAAACTACCTGAACATGAGGAAAGTGGAGAATGACTATAGGGATGCAAGCAACTCCTGTCAACAGGATATATGAACCCAGTAACAGACCATCTGATGGAGGTCTTCCATTCCACCACTGCAAAGCTTCAAAAATTGTTTCCCGACAGAGCCAGGCAGAAAACGCTACTACAGATGCATGGAAATAAGCTTGCCAAACCTTCATCCTAGCAGCCCCTTTGGACTTGTCTCTGAAAGTCACAAGCAAGAAGATTTTATCAACTTACAGAACTGGCAGCACTTTAATTGATACAGCACAGCAAAATTATATAATTATCCAATTAGAATACTAGAGTTGCAGTTTAAAATACCTGTAAAGAAGTAAAGGGGGAGTAACAGCAAGTAGTAAAACAGCTGAAACCCATATAACTGATCTTGATGTCATAAACAACATTGATAGTTTTGATGAATATAGACAAGTCAAGATCCAAGCTGCTTTGGGCCCAACTCTTTGATCAACATATAATCTTCTTACAAGAGCCAAGCCCAAAAAGGTTGTAATCAAAACCATATAACTAGGATAGATGATATCATCTTCAAATCCAAAGTAATACATGGAGGCATAGTTGTACAATCGATTCTCGATGTAGCATAGCAACAATGTATGACCAATAAGACCAAGTTCCAGAAGAAAGCGAAGTTTTGTTGGGAGAAGTGCCAAACCAGGAACAGCCATTGCCATGATGACGGCTGCAACAACATACTTAGTAAAGGACTTTAATGGCATGCCAGCAATCCAAATATTCAAATCCCAATAGTTGTGCACCACAAACCAAAGGACCATCAAGCTTGCAATTGCCACAAAGGTGAAGTATGATGACAAGCTTTTCTTAGTAAAGAACCTTGCAACATAATAGCCAGAAATCATCGGCAGTGGAAGGAACTGCAAAAGAATTAACCAAAAAAACTAAGCATGGTCTTACACAAATATCTGTTTTATGTGCAAACAATAAATAACTGGTTAGAAAAATATTGCTAGTCAAGGACAGAGTTGCTTGACAAATTCAATGGCATGTTTTTTTTAACATTGGACATTAGGTTAAATTGGTTGCAAGAAGATATGCCCTCATGTCATTGCCAAGATGCAAGATGATGGTTAGCTTATGCTTTATGTCTATAATGAGACAATTCCACCCTATAACTCACCGTACGAAGGGACTTCTCTCTGCTCCCCAAAAGACTGCTATTCCACAACCCAAAATGAATGCAAGATACTCATGTTGTTTTTAACGTATTTTACTATGAAATTTGAGTGCCTGAAAAGTTTGACAAGAGACAACAGATGGCCCTTTCTTATCCCTCTCCATTAGAAAACCATCTTAAGGGTTTCATGGATCATGAATGCTACCTAGCATTATATTCATACATGCCAGTTGAAACTTGTAAAGCAGAGGCAAATATCGCCAAGCACATCTACTTTTATTACAACATACACCCTACCCCAGTATAGTTGTGGTATTTCTGGAATAGATATTTTATATTTTATATGATATAAATAAGCTTTGAATTGGCAACACTGCAGCATTTCAACAACCTTGATCCCAGCCAAGGAACCCACTAGCATCATCACAACTATGATTCAGGTACTAAGCGACATCCATGAAGATATTATGGTGGAGGGAGACATGATGAATTGGGGGACTATAAGGGTGTAACTATTCAGGAGTTTAGGTACTGCAGCATTTCAAACAAAAGATGCACCAGTGGGTCAAAACAAACAAGGACCACAAGACAAGCTAAACATGTAGTTCATAATTCATGAGCACATACCAGCAGCAATGGTCAA
>CM014277.1:53276677-53296592 GCA_004135705.1 Alloteropsis semialata | reverse complement strand
TGTTAACAACAATATTTTATCTTTCTTCAATATTTCTTTACCTCATTAAAAATAGTAACATCTATTCAGTGAATAATGATACCCGTCCCGTTGGCATTGGCCTAAGGTCCAGAGGAGACATTCTTACAAAAATTTTAAAAATCCGGAAAGCCATAGCCCGTAGGCAACAAACGTCGATCGGCGAAGCATGATCAAGGCCAAGGCCGAGCAAGGGGTGAAGAAATATAACAATGGCTACAAGCACGCAAGAAGCTGGCACCAACTAATTCAGGGCGTGTTTAGATGCCTACTTTATGCATAAAGTTTATGCATTGGGCCGTGTGCACAGAGAGAAGAAATGAACTGACACGGTTCTCAATGTGAAAACTTTATGCATTTTGTGTGGAACTAAACACGCCCTCAGAATGTTGCGAAAATTGTACGGCATGGTTTTGGTTCATCAATAGAAGGGAGAAGCAGATGTAGGCTCAAATCTTGAGAAAAATGACACCCCTTCGTGAGTGAATATTAAGATTCCAGAGCGCAGGATGCAGTGTTATATGGTCTCAATCACCCAATGCCAATAGATGGGTGAAAACAATGGGCGACGCACTAGCTGGGCTCTGGGATGAGATATTTCCAGCTTGAGCGTAGTTTGGCATTAATTGGGATCTCACATCGTGTAGTAGCATAGAAGCAAGCAATTAACATATCAGGAAGGCTACGCTGCAGCACCTCAACTAAAATGATCTATAAAACTACACGATCTCAAATAAAAAATAGTTATATGCTACAAAAACATATTTTACGATAAGCCTAGTAATACCAATCTTATATTATAAATCGATACAAATTTTAGTGAAGAAAGGTTTAAGTTAAGATGTATCTATATAGATATATATATATTTATAAGATCACAGCGTTGCATTTTAGAAGAGAACTCGCTGAAGTTAGGTCACTGGATTTGCATACTTAACTCTGTTACCTACAGCTGAAGTTTATGTAACTGGATTTGCATCAAACATTTTATCTAAAAGACTGTCATTTTCTTCTGCCTTCCTCAGTAGCCTCCACCGCGGCTAGCCGCCCGCTATATCGTTTTTCCCTTGCCCCAGCCCTCTACACAGACCATCCCCCATCACCTCAGCCCCAGCAGCCATCAACACCCTAGAAGCGCTATTGTTCCCAGTTGGAGTTCTTTTGAGTTGAGAGATGCAGACAGTTCCACATATACTTCTTTCTCCCCTAAAAGGGCTATTATTTTCAAGCTCAAAAAGATGTTTCTCGACAACTTTTTACAATGAACTTAATGTCCTGTTAAGTTAATACATTAATGATCCTCATATCAGCAACACTCATAATAATCAGATCCCGTACGAAGATCACTTCTTTTCTACAAGCCAAGGTACAGATTTGCCCGTCGAATTTACATCCCTTCACCTGGTTTTCACATTCCACATTGCAGCAAAGACTGATCTCCAGTTTATGGTTCCAGAAATTAGCCTACTGGTCATGTTTCAAAGATGCCTTTCACGTATATCATCCCCTTCTCGCTAAACTTGAGCTCCTTCCTCATCTGCTCAACTTGGACGTCATCGCCACGCACAAGGATCTCAGACACGTTCCCGTCATCAGATAGGATCATCTTGACCTTGATCTCTTCTTTCCTTGATGCTTTTGTCCAGTAGTACACTCCCCTGGAGAATCATGAAGGGATAGTTACTACATTTGCACTGGAAGTTTCATTCTGAATTGCTGGGAGCTGAGTTGCGGAGACATACGCCAAGGGGCTTAGGGTCATAAGCCAGAACCAGTTGTTGCCACCTTCTGGGACAGCAATTGATAGAACAAGCCCAACACTCCCAAGGCTAATGCAGGTGCAGAAAGTCAGCAGCGCTGCTTGTCCTCTGCTTGGTACCATCGTGCCCTCAAAGCTGTCCAGAAACACAAACATATTTCTACTTACAATGCATTAAACCAAATTACATAAGCGTGTTAGATTAAATTATAGAAATATTGTGAAATGCAGCTTCAGTTGATAAGTCACCAATGACCAGAAGAGCGGCTAGCCTGCTATATTACTACTATGCAGCTACTGATTAAGAGAATATGATGACAGATGCCATTTCTTCTAAAATTTATATTTAAGCTCATCATTATAACTCTCACACTTCTAAGTATTACTTCCATGAAACACCAAATACTGTGTTCAATGCTACAGTGGACTCAAAGCTCCAAACTGGCAGCACCATTTACATTGCCAGAAAAAACTAAAATATGTTTTATGCATTCCCAAGAGTTTTGTCACACCACAGTAAAATATAGTTTGCTACTTCTGTCAGACAATCACTTAGCTAAGTTTTGCTGCAATACAACGCCCGACGCTAGCACAGAAAGTTGGATAAGAGGATCGTTCTTAGCCCCAGCTACGAGAGAATAATACTTACGTGATAACCTCGCCACGATCTGAGATAGTGAAATTGTTGCGGGTGAAGAACGACAGGATCTCTCCAGCCACCTGATTTGGCGCCATCGACTGCCCTCCCTCTTTGACAAATGTCTTTTGCACAATCTGCATCCACCAATTTGGTAAATATGACAAACGGTGCTGCTGAATTTTGGCCAAAAGAAAAACAAACAAAAAGGTTCAAGAAAACCACATAAAGTCTGAAGTAGAAGCCAAACTTTAGCCAATACGAAACTGCTGTGGTGAAACACTTGCTGCATTGAAAACTAAGAAATTTTAATAGCACAATGCAGTGCCGTCCCTATCGGACATGGTGGTGGGATCTTGGAGCATGTTAAACAAAGAAGAAAAGGTGTCCTCTTTTGCCGACACAGATCAAGTCCCCTCCACTACCACCATCCACACCACACAGCACTAGCAGTCACATCTCGAAAAGAAGGAAGAACAAGCCTGCTTCGAAGCTAATCACTCTAGCTCGAATGCGTGTGCAAACTTGCCAGAAGTGCAAGAATTACCCATTTGAACAATCTACAGGCAGAATGCATGTACTCGAAGTCGGAATTACTGTAATACTACCATACCGCCGAGCAAGAGTAGCACGAGCACGGCGCAGTAACACGTGTGCGGTGCGCGCCATGCTCACAGCGCACTCGTGCGCGCGCGCGCGCGGAGCAGCGGCGAGCTCTCGTGTGGCGCCAGCTGGTCGGAGGCAGGCAGAGGATGCAAGAGAGGGGGAGATGCGGGGGGATGGGTTGATTGTGGACCTTGGACTTGACGGAGCGCTTGATGAGCGACCACAGCCCCGGCACGGAGAGAACGAAGAGCCCCAGCGACGTGTAGTAGCTCGCCTGCGAGTACCCGGACCCGCCCGCCGCCACCGCCGCCGCGGCGTCGAGCAGGACCGCGGCGCGGTCGAGCGACGCGCGCGCCGGGGAGGCCCGGAGCCGTCGCCTGGGACCGGCACGCCGCCGGGAGCGCGCGGACACCGCGCTCCGCGGCGGCGGCGCGGCGCGGAGCGGGAGGAGGAGGTGCCTCGCGGCCGCGCCGGTGGTAGCGTCCATTTTCGGCTGGGGATAAGGCCGCGGGGGAGGGAAAGTGGTGCGCTCATAAAGTTGGCGGGGCCCACATGTAAGTGGGCGAGGTGCCTTCGTGCAACTTGGGAGGTGGGGAATAGGGCACGTGGAAGAACAATTTACTCGCAATATATATTTCTGAAATTATTGCAATATAGTGCCGTCCAAAAGAAACTTGGCTGTACTATGTATTTTAAAAAGTTTGAATTACAAATAACATTTTGATACTGCTTTTTATCCCATTTTAATGAGAATAGTGACAAACTTAGGGCCCATTTGATAGGGCTTCTCCAAAATGAGAAATTTCAAAATTTGGGTCCCAATCTATGCGTCTTTTAGAATATGGGTTCCAGATCGCCTTTCAGAATTTGATATCGACCACGTGAATTGTTCCAATTTAGATGTTTTTATCAATTTTTTGGTTTCTAGTTTATTTTTTTTCCTGGCAACCTGATATCCCAGTTCTGCGCATCTCTTCCTGCTCGTCTCGCTCTACCGAGCAGAGTAGCTCCGCCGCCCAACTCCATAGTCATCCCCACCACTATTCTCAAATTGCTCACAACCATACCTCACTCACCTAATCACCTTCCCATCTCCCTTTTCCAGCTCCTCGTAACCATGCTCATGGCCCAGTTCAACGGGAATTGATGTTTTCCGGTCCGTTGTTGCCGTCAGCCGCCGGCGTCCACTTCACTGGCAACCGACTGTGCTGGAGAGAAGGTAAGAATTCGTACCTATTTGGCAGTTCATGGAGGTGACGTGCCGGAGCTCCAGCAAGGTCCGGCGGTTCGCAGTGGGGACGACAGCCCGCTACGCGCTGCACGCCATCAACCGCAAGCTCAAGCCAGGGGCCCGCTGGCGCTGCACGTCGAGGCCGTCAGGGATGACAGCGAGCATCCCGTCAGCTTCGGCCCCAGCGCCGCCATCGCCGACTACGGCTGCAGCTGGCGGCTGCAGATCGTCACCGCGCACGACGCGCCGTTCGTTCTTCTCCCTGTCTACGTGACGATGAGATAATGAGGATAAGGGAAGGGCAAAATGGGGATCTCACGTGGGCTGGGAAAGGAAAGAATAAGAAAAGATGAGAAACCAAGAAAATAGATGAGAAACATTTAACCTAAAAAAATTCACGTATTCGATGTCAAATTCTAAAAGGCATGCAAATTGGAACTCATATTTTGCAAGGCGCACAGATTGAGACCCAAATTTTGAAATTTCTCCTCCAAAACAGCTTCACCTCGATAAAGTGTTTTGGAGAAGCTGAAAATAGTAGCTTTGTCATGCTTTTTGTTTATTTTTGCATCGTTTTTTGAAACAGCTTTACGCTACAGTGTCTCGTTTTGCGTAAAGCTAGTGAAGCGGACAGTTCACCGGCTAACATTTGTGCGTGGCCAGAAAGGTTGTTTCTCTGATGATCGATTCAAAATGAACGGCGGGCGGTCCGCCCTCTTTTAAGCGTACGGTCTGCCGCTGGCACAATGGTCATTTCTAATAGCAACTGTTACGGTTTTAGCCGTTGGATATGAATAGCGAACTATCCAGGCTTATGAGGCGGAAGGTCCGCGAAAACTCGTAATTCACGGGTTACAGAGAGTAACGGCTAGATTTTGAAGGGGCTCTATATATACATCTTGTCTGAGGGTGGATGACGTCTCTTGGCACTTTGGAAAGCTTACTTCACATACTTGAGCCCGTCTTCTTCACTCTCTCACTCACTTTGCTTTGAGTTTGCATTCTTGTGAGGCTGAGAGCATCCTAGTGCATTGCATCAAGAGTTTGAGCTTTGTGGCACTTGAGTCTTCAAACAAGCGTCGTCAACTTGTTAATCTCGGAGGTTGCTGCCTCCTAGACAACTCGGGGGTTGTGAAAACTCTTGAGCCCTTCAAGAAGATTGTGCAGGTGCATCAATTATTCTTGTGAGAGGTTCTTGTGCTCACCTCGCCAAAGTGGTTCTTGGTCCAAGTCGGCTCATACATCAAGTGGTGCCTTGATAGAGTAGCGATTGGAACATAGACTCCACCTCAACGTGGATTAGGGGTGACCGACAAATCATCGACACCACGGGGAAAAATCATCTCTTATGATTGGTTATTTCTATTGCCCAATTACTTTCTTGTAATTTACTTAAAACAATTTATATTTCTAGAGATTGAATTGTATCTTGTTACTTTAGGTTACAAACCCTCCTTAGACTATAAAGTGTAGAATTAGTTTTTCCCCCTTGTGTTACTAATTAATTTTTAGTGTTGTGATTTTAGTTCAAACAGTATATTCACTTCCCTCTATGATCCTACAATTAACACATACTGTGAACATCCATCACACCTCTCAAATGTAAACCTCCGTAGTATCACCTAGTGGCCTGCTGTTGCTTTGGTCTAACAAGTGGTGACAACACGAGAGCACGCTCTCTCTCCCACCTACTTTTCCTCTTTTCTGTGCCTCCTAGGCACATCAAGTACCCAACCCAGTGCACGCATGAGATGTGCCCGCTGTGGTGTTTGATCGTGTGCGGTATGCACACATGTGAGCAACTACAAAACCTGGAAATACTTTTCCCCTTTTCTTTTTCTCGCGGCCGATGCCCGTAGCAGGCACACATATCAAGAGCTTCCTTTTTTATTTTTTCTTGTCTACTATTTTTTCTTGCCGATGGCCTCAGCAGGCAGATATATGTCCAGAGCTTCCAAAGTGATGCCTCGCGACACCACAGGCGCCACCGTCGTCCAACCAAACGGTTTTAGTTTACACCCAAAAAGTAGGAACGAAACAGGAAAAAGGGGCATTCGATGGATACTTCCAAAGAAGAAAATGACACCCCCTGACGTCGCCGCCATTTGGCATATTGAATGGAACGGACTTACGTCATCACTATTGGCCTGTTAAACCAGCAAGGTTTTTTCGCCACTTCCGTAATCTCGGTCCAAGCAACCCACAACCCCAATTGCTGAATGCTGGTGGCTTATGAGAAGTAGCAAATGTAGCCTTTGATGCAGGGAGGTCTCTCCTCTCCTTCCTCCTTTTTCTCCTCTCTTCTTTTTTTCTCCTTCCTTCTCTTTCTACTTCTCTTGCTCCAATGAAGCTCCAGGCTGTAGGGGGGCTGGAGTCCTCTAGATTTGCCCCTGCGTATGCGGGAGTCCCCGCTGCTACCAGATGCCACCACACATGTTGCGGGCGTCCCCACACCGCACACCATCAAGGAGGAATCAATAGTAAAGGAGTCTAGTAGAAAGTGTCCTCAATTTTGATGTATCATCATTGTAGGCCTGTATCTTCCTTTATCAAAGCTAACAGAACACATTAAAGAACATAGCCAACCTGCCTTATAGCTTTTGAGAGCCTTAAAGCTCTTGAGGGTATTGCATTTCACTTAGAGAGGGTTAGAACATACCCTCCTTAGTTAACCACCAGCTTGTTTTCCCTAGGTTCTAATTCATGGTATCTTCGATCAAATAGGTCAGGTTACTACCGCGGAAACTCGTTTGGGTCTCACACCCATCTCCCTCAATGCATTTTCTATCACATTCTGTTATAGCCCTTTTGTAAATGGATCTGCCAAGTTTTTTATTTGTTTGAATATAAGTCACACTTATTACTTAGGAGTTTCTCAACTTCCTAACAAACTTCAGTCGTCCCTTTGACATGTCTTGATGAATTTACATTATCCTTATCATTGTTCACTTTGATAGTGATCGTTTGATTATTACAGTTCATAAGAATAACTGGCACTGATTTTTAACCATTGGCAAGTCCATCAAGAGCTCATACAGCACACTTTGCCTCAACAGTAGTTGTGTCTAAAGCAGTAGAACTTACTTCCTGGCTGACCTCATTAGAATGGTCTATGTGCATGACCTTCATGAAATTGCGCCACCTCCAAGGGTAAATACATACCCACTCATGGCATAAAGCTCATCAACATCAGAATTCCAATTCAAATCACTATATCTCTCAAGCACAGCGGGGTGCCGAGAATAGTGAATCACATAGCTCATTATACCTAACAAGTAGTGCATAACCCGCTCAAGTGCACGCCAATTATCTAAACCCCGGTTTGACATGAACTTACTAAATTTTCTCACAGCAAAAGATATGTTGGGTCTTGTTGCACTAGCTAAATACATGAGTGAACCAATATTCAGGAATATCTCAATTGGTCTTTAGCAATTTTCTTGTTCTTTCAATGTATGACATTGGGATTATAAGGTGTTGAATATGGCTTGCTATCCATATAGCTGAATTGGCTCATGACTTTCTCCACATAATGAGATTATGAAAGAGTAATCCTAGTTTCATCATTATTCAGTTTGATGTTCAGAATCACATCAGCTTTTCCCAAATCTTTCATATCAAAACTCTTTGATAGAAAAGACTTGACCTCATTGATCGCATCAATGATTGTGCCAAAATTAATATGTCATTCACATACAAAAATAATATAACTCCTTGACCCTCATCATGATGATAGTACACACATCTATCAGCCTCATGAACAACAAAGCCCTCAGAAGTTAAGTTCTATCGAATTTCTCATGCCATTGCTTAGGTGCTTTGTTTCAGGCCGTACAAAGACATCAACAATTTGCACACCTTATTCTTTTGACCACTTCCTACGAACCCATCAGACTGATCTATGTAGATCACATCATCCATCTCTTCAGTTAGGAAAGCTATTTGTACGTCTATCTGATGAATAATAAGACCATATAAGGTAGCCAGGGAAAGTAGTACTCGAATAGTGGTCAGTCTAGCAACATGTGAATAAGTATCAAGAAAGTCTTCGCCTTCTTTTTTTTGTATAACTTTTGGCCACAAGCTGAGCCTTATACTTTTCAATCATAACATCAGATCTAAGCTTCTTCTTGAACACACACGTGCAAAGTTCCCATGTCCTATTAGAAAGAATCGAGTTCATCTTACTTTGGGCAGATTCTTTCCAGTCATGGGCATCGGGAGATTCATATGCCTCTAAAAATGGTTGTGGGAGTATCATCCACAAGATATACAGTGAAATCATCACCAAGGGACTTCACAACCCTCTGTCTCTTACTCCTTCTAGAAGCTTCATTGTCGTCCTTCTCAAGGATTTCCTCATGCTCAATAGGTTGTTCATAAGACTCAACATGTGCAACAAGTATATGAATTATCTCAGAAGAAAACTTAGAAATGCTATGTAAATCTTTCATAGAAAACATGTTTGAAAAAATGTTGGATCGCTAGATTCCATAATAGTATCAACATGCATATCAGATACCTTATATTTAACTACTAAAAATCTATAAGAAATCCTCTACTGAGGATATTCTTTATTTGGAAGGGAAGGATTGATCTAGGAAGTTTTGGGATTTAGTTGAAGTCTGTATTTAATATCCTAGGAATTTGCATCCAAAAACAATCTTTTCGAACAGCCTTAGTTTGAGTTGTGGATTATGGGATTCGGTCTAGGTGGTAGCTTTGCTAATAAGATATATATGGCAGAATTAGGTGGATTTTTTTTTCCATTTGGCTTTTCGGCCAAGTTCAACTATCAGCAAACATTACCGAAATATAAACACTACTACAGAAACCATTTTTCAAGTCACTATTTTCACAGCCGGTTTTTTGAAAGTGGCGCAGAAAATATTTTCACAGTCGGTTTTTCTAGTGCTGCGGCTGGGAAAGGAAAAACCGGCTGTGATAGGTGGTTTTCACAGCCGGTTTTTTAGCCGAACCGGCTGTGAAAAGGACTAGGTTTTCACAGCCGGTTCGGCTAAAAAACCGGCTGTGAAAACCACCTATCACAGTCGGTTTTATACCTGACAAAACCTGACATTTGCAGGCTTTTTTCACAGCCGGTTTTTAATAAAAACCGGCTATGATAATGCATTTTCACAGCCGGTTTTCTTTAGCCGACTGTGAAAATGTGTTTTCACAGCCGGTTTTTCTTAAAAACCGACTGTGAAAATGGCGCACCCATAACTATTTTTATGTATTACTTCACAATGGTGCACTAGAAAAGAAAAAAGAAAAATATATTTAATGGTGTTTTTATGTATGTTAATTGCTATTTATTTGATCCTTTTTATTTGGCTTGTTTTCTTCCATTTAAGTAGAGAATTGAATTATCCCTAGCAAACATTTGAAATTTTAAGAGGATGGATTCGTGAATTTTAAGAGCAAACATATGCCAAATTTTAATTGAATTTGTAAAAAGAGGTCAAATTTAAATTTTGAAAGTAACCCAAACAAATTCGGATGAAAAATTTACCAACATCAAAATTGTAGGTCTCAAAGAGTTCTACAAGTCTGTTGTTGACAAGTTTTTGATTTGGAATCATTTACTCCCCCAAAATTCGATTTGAAGTACTAGTATATAGAAGTCCTCCCAAGTCCCAAACCCATATGAACAGGACAATTTTTCTTTTTAATCTCCGCCCAAACCTTCTAACTAGTCTTTCTCCCTCATATGAACTTCAAAATAGCTCCTTTTTTTTCCTAAAAATCCCTAAAATCATGCTCTATCAAGTTATGAAACTTAATAATGCTACTATTTTGAAAACAAAAATCTCGTGTGAGTCTGTTTGAACAAGTCAATTTTTGAATTTCAAAAATGACAACTAGAAGCAAGTTTTTTGAACACTAAATGAAGTCAAATGAAAAAGTGATGAATACCAAAGATACGGAAATGCCTAAACCTTCTCCGAAAATTGTTGGATTTTTTCCATGAGCCACTATTTCAATGAATGACTCCATCGCACAAAGATCTTGCCATTTTGAGAAGCCGGTACTGCACATTGTTCACAATCTCGAACCTACTCGACGCACTTCCATAGGACTTAGCGTATTCTTTCACGTTTCTGCACCGAGACAACTTTGTGTGCTCATATACAAGGTCTATCATTTTTCATAGGTGTTAGGACGCATATAAGTTGCCCCGGAGTAGTTTCGGCTTTTTTTGACAACGTTAATGATTTTCCATGCTTTAATTGAATTTCTGGGCATTTTTTTGAGAAAAAATACGGAAATGCCTAAACCTTCTCCGAAAATTGTTGGATTTTTTCCATGAGCCACTATTTCAATGAATGACTCCATCGCACAAAGATCTTGCATTTTGAGAAGCCGGTACTGCACATTGTTCACAATCTCGAACCTACTCGACACACTTCTATAGGACTTAGCGTATTCTTTCACGTTTCTGCACCGAGACAACTTTGTGTGCTCATATACAAGGTCTATCATTTTCCATAGGTGTTAGGACGCATATAAGTTGCCCCGGAGTAGTTTCGGCTTTTTTCGACAACGTTAATGATTTTCCATGCTTTAATTGAATTTCTGGGCATTTTTTTGAGAAAAAATACGGAAATGCCTAAACCTTCTCCGAAAATTGTTGGATTTTTTTCCATGAGCCACTATTTCAATGAATGACTCCATCGCACAAAGATCTTGCCATTTTGAGAAGCCGGTACTGCACATTGTTCACAATCTCGAACCTACTCGACACACTTCTATAGGACTTAGCGTATTCTTTCACGTTTCTGCACCGAGACAACTTTGTGTGCTCATATATAAGGTCTATCATTTTCCATATGTGTTAGGACGCATATAAGTTGCCCCGGAGTAGTTTCGGCTTTTTTCGACAACGTTAATGATTTTCCATGCTTTAATTGAATTTCTGGGCATTTTTTTGAGAAAAAAATACGGAAATGCCTAAACCTTCTCCGAAAATTGTTGGATTTTTTCCATGAGCCACTATTTCAATGAATGACTCCATCGCACAAAGATCTTGCCATTTGAGAAGCCGGTACTGCACATTGTTCACAATCTCGAACCTACTCGACACACTTCTATAGGACTTAGCGTATTCTTTCACGTTTCTGCACCGAGACAACTTTGTGTGCTCATATACAAGGTCTATCATTTTTCATAGGTGTTAGGACGCATATAAGTTGCCCCGGAGGAGTTTCGGCTTTTTTCGACAACGTTAATGATTTTCCATGCTTTAATTGAATTTCTGGGCATTTTTTTGAGAAAAAAATACGAAAATGCGCTCCGAAAATTGCTGGATTTTTTTCATGAGCCATTATTTCAATGCATTTTGAAAATGCCTAAACATGCTCCATCGCACAAAGATCTTCACATTTTGAAAAAAAATTTTCTTTAATTTTTTACTTGAAAATTGCAATTGAAAAACAGTGCTGTTTCACAGCCGGTTTTCTGAAAAAACCGGCTGTGATCCTTATCACAGCCGGTTTTTTGAACCGGCTCTGTTGTTTTTTGGATAAAACCCCGGGCGCCTGTTCCCCATCCAAAACCGTCCGCCGCGCGCCGCCGCCCACCGCCCGCGCCCGCGCCGCCCGCCCCCCCACACCGCCCGCGCCCGCGCCACCCACTACAGGTGAGCCAAATCGATTCCCCGTCCGCCGCCGCCCCGCCTCGCGGGAAAAAGCTTCACTAATCCGCCTGGGTTTGGGCTGGGCAGCAAGCTCAAGTACCTCGTCGCCAGCTCCGTCTCTGAGGCCTGCAACAACTCTGTCCTCCTCCTCGGTCCCCGCGGGTGCGGGAAAGCTGCGGTGAGGCTGCTTACCGGTTCCGTTTCCTTCTCCCCCTTTTCTGTCCCGCTGAACTGCAGCGCTGGTGTTTGATGAAATGTCCCGGTGGTAGATATACGGTGCATTTTGGTTGGTTTGTTTTTGTTTAGTTCTGAGATTACCTTTATCTGCAGGTGGTCGACATGGTTCTTGAGGATCTGAAGAAGGAGCACCCTGATGCCATTTCTGTGGTATGGCTGTGATGCTGTATTATACTCAATTCAATTGTCTATATAATTATGTGCCATGTTATTTTGCAAATAACAGATGATGATCTGCTTAAACCTCTCAGACAAACTTCTAGCGCAATTTCAAGTGATACTAACGGATATTGTTTTTGGTAACCTAGAACAGCTTATTGCATACATGACTACTTTTCCTCCCATCCTAGTGACAACTTATATAAGTTTATCTTGTATTTAACATAGCAGCTTGATTGAGGAGCTTTAGGGAAAGAAGAGACTAAGGATGGTGGAATGCAGAATGCCTTTTTCAGCATTAGCGTTCCCTTTTATGAAGTTTTTCAGCATCATTCTCAAATGCACTGTCTTACCAAACATGCAAGAGTTTGTGTGTTCTAGTTCTAGTTAGAAGTATGAACTTTTTTACCTGCACTTCAAGTGGATAATTGCACTGCACCTTTTCAGATCAGGCTAAATGGGATGCTACATAGTGACGACAACTGTGCTACGAAGGTTAGCACTTTTGTAAACTCTATTGCATATTTCATTGTTTGTTTAATCTCCATCGACAACATACTTTTCCAACCTTGCCTCATACCTTTACTACTTCCAAGTCCTTCTTGCAAAGTTAGTGAACTGTGCACTTGTTTATGTGAACAAGTTTGGAAGTCCCTCCTGTGCCAATATTTTTCTGCCTTTTTATTTGTAGGAAATTGCCAGGCAGCTGTGTTTGGAGCACCAGTTGTCATTTTCAAAAATGGTACGTATGATGTCTAGTTATTATTCTATCTTTTTAAGGAAATTTTATCAAAGATAGGCCGCTCTAATCTCTTTTCTTTTAGGCTTCTTCAGATGACAACACTGAATTCATAATTGATATGTTACGGTGAGTTTCTCTAAAAGTAATGCCATAATGTGTACTTGTATATTGAGCCATAGTTCTTAGTTCACGAATTTTAAATACTCATCTCTTCATTATATATTAACTTCTGCAGGGAGTGTGGACTAGCTCACAAGACAATACTGTTTATTCTAGAAGAGTTTGACCTCTTTGCTCAGGTTAAAATAAATAGCTACCCTCTTTCCTTCAACTAAACGAGTTTGTCCCGTTCCCCTTTTTTCTATGACAGCTACTTAAATTCAGATAAAACCATTGTTCATGGGCTATATGGCATCGCATGCTTTCTACTATTTTGGCAGCCAACAGTATAGGGTAGCCACCTTTGTTGATAAAGCATTGTCCATAACTGAATCACATTGGTATACACTGAGAGCTTGTCAGTTGAAATTATCACTTGTCCATAAATTAAAAGATTAGATAACAAATGACACAATTATTCAGTTGGACATGGTAAAACCATACAACATTCAGTTGTTATCTATCTGATATGGGACAAGTGTTTAGGCATTGATGCAGCATAAATTTGGAATATTGGTAATCACCACCATTATGCAATAGTGAAATATAGGTGAAATAGTTTACTTTGCTCCATTTCATTTTGTTCTTGCTTTTGCATTAGACATGTTGTCTAGGACATGACCTTGCTTGCGGTGCTAGAGCAGCTTGGGCCTATTTTTGAATGAAATGAAAACTGAACCTCAAAAAATGATCTGTCCAAGCTCACTGTTAATTTTTTCTATGCATGTACAGACGAGCCATTTACTGAAACTGAAAGAGTGAGGGCTAGAACAATGATGAGGAACAATCAAAGCAGAGGCTTGGTTTAACCGCAGGCATGTGTGATTGCTTATAGTAGCGTGTATTAGGAGAAAATGTTTACAGTCCTTGTTCATGTCAGTAAGCCTAATAAATCATGCATTAGTGGCTGAGTAGATTACTAGTAGTATTGTATATGCTAGTGTACTCTGTTTGTGCAGGTGAGATTATGTGAATTATATGTGTATTTGTGAATGCAGCGAATTATATATGCATTCTGTGATTTATAGAAAAATTCTGTGAATTATATATGAATTTCAGATTTGATTTTTTTGGTGATGAATTGTGAATGCATTATATATTTGTGAATTATTGTGCTGTGAAAATTGAGACATTTTAATTATTTTTTTTATTCTGGAAAAACATATCACAGCCGGTTCAAACCGGCTGTGAAAAAGAGTTTCACAGCCGGTTCAAACCGGCTGTGAAAAAGAGTTTCACAGCCGGTTTTGATTTGCAGAAAACCGGCTGTGAAAATGCCCTTTCACAGCCGGTTTTCCGGCTGTGAAAAGGCACTTTCACAGCCGGTTTTTTGGCAAAAAACCGGCTGTGATAACGCCTGACGCAGCAGGTTTCGAAGGTTCAAAACCGGCTGTGAAACTGATTTTCACAGCCGGTTCATAACGTAAACCGGCTGTGAAAATCGATTTTCACAGCCGGTTAAAAACCGACTGTGAAAAAGGGATTATCAGCGCCACTTAACCAGCGCCACTTTTGAAAACCGCCTGTGATGTGGGCAACCGAACCGCCTGTGATGCTCCTGCTGTAGTAGTGAAAGTTCAAGCAGAAACCACAAAAGGATTCCTGTATGGATTGTAGCACCCCCTCCTCTGGTGAAAAGCAGAAACAAAGCCAAGCAAACGGAGTGAAAAGCACAAACAAAGCAGTAGCACCCCCTCCTCTAGTGCAAACGGCGACGCTTGCAGTCACACTGCGCTTTGTTTTGCAGCTCCTGCTCGCATCTTCTTTTGATTTTCAAGGCGCTGCCTGCGCTCTCTAGAGAGCATCCCAGCCAAGCGCGCGAGCTCTTCCGCGTTTGTCGCGCGTTGCTCGGTGTCTTCCTGGTAGTTCCCCGTGTTCATATTCACCCTAGCCCACCCGCTTGTTCAGCAGCTTCTCGCCCACCACGATTAGCCTAGCCATGTTCTCCTTAGTCGCGGCGTCCATTGAGAACATGGACCCCTCTTTGACCAACGATTCCTGTATGGATTGTAGATAGTATATATGCAGAAACGTCACCAAAATACCAAGAGAAAAGTCTAGTCCTTCAATTCGGGTGGCTGATTAGTAATTATATATATACTACCTGAATCCGGAGGTAGTTCTCCTCGTTTTCGTGGCTCCGAAAGAGAATGGCGACGTTGCGATCGACCATGAAGGCACTGGCGTGGTGGAGCATCTCGATGATAGGGTTTTCGCCACGGTTCAGGAACCATCTGAAGGCGCCCCACTTGGAACAGTCCTCGGCGGTGTAGGGCCCCTTCTGCTTCACGGAGCCGGTGCCGATGGAGATGACGACGAACTTGCTGTAGTCCACACGCGGGACAGCTCGCCCGTGAGGCTCTTGATCTTCCGCTGCAGGAACGTGACGTCGTACCTGGGCCCCATGAAGAAGCGTATGTTGTTGTCTGCCCAGCCCAGCAGCCCGTCCCTGTGGAAGCAAGGATGACACAATCAGGAGGGAGGAAGATGACTTCAGTTCGTCGGTCGAGCTGAATCGAGCGGTAGCACATGTTCGTACTTCTTGGGAGGGGAGAAGATCTTGGGGCCGTGGTTGAGGTAGAACGGCTTGATTTCCTTGGCGGCAAACAATGGCCGCTTCATCTCCTCGTCCGGCGCCGCCAACATCACCGTCATCAGCCCGCCCGTGCTCGTGCCGGCGATCAAATCGAAGTAGTCTGCTATCCGGGCATCTGCCCCGTCCAGCTTCTGAGCAGAATCAAGTTAATTACATATTACTTGAACATTGCGTGGTAAAACCACCGAAAGAGGCCAACCTCGTTCCGCTAACGGGCTTAAGTCTGGACCCGCGAAGCTAACGTACGCGCCGAAGGAGATAAATACTCGGCAAATATACGCAAAAAAAAAAATGAGTGGATAAATCTCCCGTGCAAATCGGATTGCCGGGGTAAGTCTGCGAGTATATTCAGGCTCCGGTAAAATTGGGTCGCCTGGTGGGCCTGCGAGATGTTGACGATGCGGAGGTCATCCACGAGAGTGCAGGTGCAGAAGGTTTTGACGAGAATCACGAGGAAAGGTATGCACGCCATAGATTGCTTGAAGTATGACATAATACTACTCCAATAATTAAAGTAGTATGAACCAGTACTAGAAACTTGAAGATGAAGTATGAACTAATACGTACACCTACAAGGAAAAAACTGAGAACAATTACACAGGAGAAAAATGTATCAAGTGATACTCAATCTGAAAACACATCCCGTGGTATACCCTTATTTAAAAAAAATGCAATGAAACTCTTATTTGAAAGCAACATGAAGTGGTATGCTAAAATACCAACAGGTATTTGTCCTCTCCTTGTCACATAAGACTCTTTGACGAGAAATTCATATTCTTGTTCCCTTTTTGCCCCCGCGTCGCCCCCCGCTCGGGCGACTCGGGAGGCGGCCGGAACCCTAGCCGCCGCCCCACCCCATCCCCTCCACTCCCCTCGCCGCTGCCGGAGGGGGCTGCCGGAAGTCCGTGCGGCCCCCCAGGACGGCGGCGGCGAGGCCACGACGGGCCGCGACGGGCTTCTCCGTCCCCGAGCGGGGGTGGCGGGCAGCACGTCAAAATGTAGACATTGTTAGCAGAAGGCATCAGGTATGCCTGATCAGAAAAGAGAGAACTGGATTGCATTGAGTTATTAGAATTTGTCATACAAAATGCCCATGTATGTATAAGTCATAAATCTACCATCCGCCACCGCAAATACCGCATGCCATGTGGAAGTAGCTTGCAGCTTTTGTCTAACATAGATAAAAATATTTGTCTAGTAGGTCTTGGACGACGTTCTGTCACGTCTGCTCCAGGGATTCAGCGTCTCATTGATTTGTCCATCTGAAAAAAAATGAATGTTAAAACAACAATTGTTTTAGGTATGCGCTGGTGAGCTTAATTATATGAGAAACAATAAATTACTACATGATACTTGAGAAAAGATGCTTTCTGAAACGAGTATCCAATTGTATTAATTCTGAGCTGGAAAATGTATCCAGACATACTAAATGTGGAAAGAGTATCAAGTGATACTCTTATCTGAAAAAACGTATCAGGCGATACTCTATTATGAAAAACCGTGGATACTTTAATCTTTGAAAAAGACTGGAAAGACTATCAATCGCCAGATTGCCCTTTTAGAAAAAGAAAAATACAAGAAGCATGCATGAGTGAGTGGTGCGTACATCCTGAAAGATTTGGAGATCGGCGCATTCCTCATCACCGTCGAGTTGCCGGACAGCAGACTGCGAGAAGAAGGGCAGCGTCACGCCGGCAGATTGCACCAAGCAGAACCGCCGATAAGAGTCACATCACAGACGTTGATAAACTGGACAAGAATGAGCTTAATTTCCTTACATTTATCTTACGATCAGTTCTCCAAGATTAAGAGAATGGGCTGATACCTATTCACCGACGCCTTGCCGGAGGGCAGAACGGACGAGCAGAACACAGGTCAGCTCGTCACCGTCGTCGATAGAGCCCGAACGTCATACGGATGAATTGTTCAGTTGGAACAATCCGGATAACACGTGACAACAGATCGGGGGCGAGGGAGTTTTGAACGAGGGATAATGACCCCAAAAAAATAGTTTAATACGGAGTAGACAGATACATCGGGAGGAACAAGATGTATACGTGAGCAGCTATCGGATCTGTGCGGGACGAGACCCAATAACACGCGCGGCCTCGGACGGTGGGAGCGACGGAGGAGTAGCTACACGCGCATGTAGAATGGATTTTCCCTATATATATAGAGTAGCTACACGCTGTAGAATGGATTTTCCCTATATATATATAGGGAAAATCCATTCTACACGCGCGTGTAGCTACTCCTCCGTCGCTCCCACCGTCCGAGGCCGCGCGTGTTATTGGGTCTCGTCCCGCACAGATCCGATAGCTGCTCACGTATACATCTATATATATACATATGTATATACATATGTATATACATAGTCCAAGGCTTCCAATACCTATCGGAAGCCTCGAGCCAGACTGCCGCATCCGGTCCGACCCAACCACGTCGCCTCCGGTGCGTGCCTATTCCGCACGTGGGGTCCACCAGACCCAAAATATCCCACCCTGCCCGCGTCCCTCTCCCTCATCCATTCATTTGAATCCACCCCTTCTCTCTCCTCCCATTCTCTCTCTCCTCTCTCTCCTCCGGCCAGAGCGGCGGCGGCGCGGATGGGCAGGCCCGGCACCGGCGTGGAGCACGAGGCCCCGGCATCGGTGAGGACGGCGTCAGAGGAGGCCGTCCATGGCGGCGTTCCGTTCCCGGCGGTGCTGTGGCCGCCTCTCCTTCGCTCCCTCGCTCAGATCTCGAAGCACCGCACCGGCGGCGCCGCGGGGCGCGTGCGTGCAGCGCGGCCTCGGGCGGCTCCGCGGGCCAACGTCCTGGATCCAACGGCCGGCCCCCTCCCGACGACCTCTTCCCTCGCCGGCGGGGCTATGTGGATCTCGGCGGCGGAGGCCGGCATGGTGGGGGTCGGCCCGGCACGGCGAGGTGGCTGCGCCTGGCCCACGCGGCGGAGGAGGGACCTGGCGGGGTGGCCCAGGGCGGTGGCGGCGGAGGGCCCCGACATGGTCGGCCCGGCACGGAGATCCTCGGGCGGCGGCCTGGAGTGCGGCGCAAGCACGGGCGCAGCTGCGAACCACCGTCCGGCGCGTGGCCGCTTCCTCGACATCTCTGGCCGGCGGGATGGCATCCGTCTTCCTCGACATCTCTGGTCACTCTCACGACGCCGGCCAGTGGCCTCAGCTCCTCCCAGCCTCCCAGGTTCGCTCCCTTCCGGCCCTCCCACGCTAGTTCCCTGGCAAGAACAAATTTTCTGGGCGATGCACTGCCCTGATGGCTGGCCTCATGGCGTAGCTCTGAGGACAGGCAACGGCTTCCAGGTTCAAAAATTGATCTTTTCTTTTCCCCTGGCACATGGAGATGCAATTCTAAACAAGATCGATCGATTTTGCTATCATAGAATCACGTAAGTCCGGTTTGGATCTTGTGGTGGGAAAAAATCACTATTTTTGTGGTAGGAAATTGATCTGTATGTGTGCAGTTCCTTGCGTATGCAGCATAACCGTGAGCTTGCCTTTGGGTGGTCTGAGGCTGCCCGTGCTTTTTTGCATCCCGTGTTCTCGTTAGTGGCTGCAGTCTTTGGCTGTCGCAAGTTTGTGATGCAGATTGAGAAGCACAGAGCTCCGATTTGGATCTTGTGGTGCGGAAAATCACTAGTTTTTCATGTTTTTAGCCTTTGCGTGTGGTCTGATGCATGAACCTTACTCTAGCATGGATGTCTTGTAGGGAAAATATTTTTTTGTAGTCAAAGATGTACATTGTGGGATACTTTGATCTTTCTATGACATGTATTAGCTTCCTGTGTTTCTGGTATTAGCACACATGAGTACAGCACCAAAAGCTCCAATTCTTCTTACATTCTGTACTTGAAGATTTGATGCTACCATGAAATGTATGCCTTTGGGCCATTGTTTTTATGCCTTTTGATTTTGATGCAGTCATGTAGTATGCAACCAACAAATGCTTTGCTCCTTATATTTTTGGGCTCGGCATGGTTTTATATGCATACACGCATTAGTTTTTATGCTAGATGTCAAGATCCCTAACAACCCACCAATATGCAAGAAGTTGCACTGAGGCTTTTGCTTGTAGATATGCTCTACATTTTGGTTAAAAAGCTGATGCTTTTTCTTGT
>CM014277.1:53217920-53275677 GCA_004135705.1 Alloteropsis semialata | reverse complement strand
TACACTGGTGAAAGGTGCCGGTACGTTTGAACACGTATACTAATTGGTGTTTAAGGCCCGCTGGTTCATATAACGTTGTTATCCTACAGGTGCTCAACTAGTCCAATGCTTTTCTTAACTATTCTTACTGGGTTAATTTTGTAAACGTTAGAATACTGTCAGAACACCCGAAAATAATCAAATGAATGTAAGCACTAATGTAATGATTAAAGGCCTCCAATCATGGCCAAGTGATCTGAAGGTAGCCAATTGTCCAGATATTAACAAACTATGATGGAGACATTTAACCATACTCAGCAACATGTCTGAAATATCCAAATATGGCCAATTGATATGAAGGTAGTCAATTTCCTTGAGACCAACAAAGCATGATGTTGACATTCATACATGCATAAACCATACATATAAGCAAACAAACACATGAAATTTTCATCATAGTCATGAGTAGTTCATGCACGTGGTTATTACAAACGAATTGCACACATAACATATACACATTCAAATCTAAATATGTACGGGTATATGCTAGACCCACCATGTTCCATCATTTGGATATTCAAACGGAGGATTTCAGCAACACATATGAATTCAAGGAATCATTTAAACATAAGAACATCATGCATATAAAACAAACATATAAACCACGTCAAGATAGAGGATTTCATAAACTGAATTCAATAGGCTATCATTTTTGCATTTTGTCAACTTAAAGCTACAACCTAATCAACTAAACAAACCGAATTTTGAAGTTCATGACCAAACTAAACTAGATTATTAGCTAATTGGAGAATGACAAAGCCAAGGGGTCAAAAGGGAAATTCATTCATAAAAAAAGCCCCAATGTTTACTTTGCTAGGGTTCGTGCATGCATGGCGCCGTAGCGCCAAATTACACCACCAGAAGGGGTGCACGCACTGGCACCACCTTCCTGGAGCCACCATGGCATTCGATAAGGTCAAAGGGGCGGCAGTAGCGGCAATGGATCAGTCTGCGCTCAACCTCGGAACTCACGGCGATGGCGGTGTGTGCCATGGCTGCCACCATGCCTAGCAACACCTTGGTGTGGTGACGGCATCGGCTGTCGAGAAAGCCGCAACCCAACAGAGCGCGACCTCAGTGGCTGCAGTAGCCAGGATCGTGCCGATTGCGGCCTTGGCGAGTTCCTCAGCCACCACCGCTGCGCCCAAAGATATGGCTGTGGTGGATTTGGCGACGGTCATGGTGGAGGAGGAGCTAGAGAGGCCTTGAGCCTAGGAGGAGGAGGAGCAGCGGCAGTGGATCTGGCAGCAAGGTGGGGCGAGCTAGGGTTAGGAGCACGTGGGTGCCCTTGGCCAGGCACCAACGCCCTTCTTATATAGGCTCCACTTAAACGGGTCTACCGGTTAGATTAAGAAATGTATCCGAACCGATGTAAAATTACGTCGGTTCAATTAAGTCACTTAAATGGATATTTATACTGTAGGGTCAAGTACGCTACCAAAATGAGCTCTTGCTCTCCACCCCACACATCAAGCTGCTGGAGGACGCGGTGCGAGACTGACAATTCCTCAATTGGAGGGAGCACCACCATCTGCTTGGCCGCGATCAAGATCCCTCTGCAAAACATAAAAGACAGAGTTAACAACTCAAAATGCAATATCACACTGAAACTAAAAAAACAACGAATATGAACAAGCATTTTGCCTTGGAGATGAGCGCGAGAAGTTCAGTAGCTTCAAAATGCGCTTGACAACAGCAAGATTCTTTATCGATCGAGAACAGCGCGGAGAGCTCAACGTGCGAACATCCATATATACTCTGTGGCAACTTCCAATCCAAATTTGAAAGCGCTTCGAGTCGATCCGGCTTACTTGGAAGGGAAGACAGAGCGCTTCCGCTTCAACACTGGCTCTTTTGGAAACGCGCGCCAAGAAAATAGAGCGTATCGGCTGCTTCGGTACGCTTCGGCCATCAGTTCACATTGATGCAAATCAGACAAAATTCAAACATGTTAGTTTCAAATTTCTGCTTAATCGGTTTAGTTTCAAATCGGTGAGAATATTGACATTAATAATCAGCGGAGAACTACACCGATGCGTTTAGTAAAGGGTACCTGCGCGATTTATGCCGGTCTGTTTACCATTTGAACTAGCTCTCCTGCTACAGTAGCTCTGTCGGCAGTAACACAAGTTAGTTTGCTTTAGACGTATTGATGCACTTTGCACCGGCACATATAAATAATCGTGTACTCGCAGATTCTATTTAGAATCAAGAAGATAAACTGAGATCGTAAAGTCGTAAAATCACACAACAGAATCCAATTATAGGATCGCAAATCGCATGATCATAACTAAGTAATCGTGAACTCGTAGATTCTACTTAGAATCAACAGGATAAACTGAGATCGTAAAGTCATAAAATTGCACAACAGAATCGAAATTTTAACAACCAGGCTCATAGGTATAGTACATATCATTGTCAGTCCGTGAACAAATTTGTTAACATTTTCATGTTCTTCTCTGGTGGCTGGTTTGCAAAACATACGACGCAGTTTGGTTTCCCACGCAAGACGATGTCGTCCGTCAATCAGGTTGCTCTCTACATATACAGTACCGGCAAGTCATTTTCCATGGACTGTCCATCCCTAAAACAAATGTTGGATGACACAGCACCGGATGGATCGAGACAAAATGCAAATTGCAAACCAAACTAGCTGTTAATAAATACCCTTTTCATGGCCAGCATTTTATAAGACGTCACACTTTTTAAAGTTATAACTGGTGACAACTTGGACCGAAACATCCAGCATTCGACCTTTGCCGTTGCCTAACACATGCAAAATCTTTTTTTCCTCAATCCATCACACCACCAACCATGTATATATATATTCGTAGTGCGAAAAATGCGTAAGGGCAAAATAAAAGCTTGAACGAAGTCATAAACTAAATGAGCCAATACGTACATGTAACGAACTCTTTGAGATGAAGCCTACATATTCTGCTTTGTAGTTCCTACTTTGAATGTGGTCATAAAGAAAAATATAGACACCTACCCATCGTGTCTCTCTCCTGGATTAATATTAGCGTTATGTATGACGACTCATTACCAAGTATATATACTATATTGTTTCACACATGGGCAAGGTCGTCACACGAACCAGGTGCATCCTTCCATAGTTTACTTTTGAAAAACCTGGAATTCGCGCACCCATGTACGAACCTACCTGCCAATTGTGCAAGAGTAGTGAGGTGGCTTTCCATGCATGCAAATATCAAGGTTCATATATATTTTCATAAAAAGAGAGTCTTATGGAATTGGACACATTTGTAATAGGATAAAATCACTTGTTCATTTCATGCACATGTCCTCACTATGCATGGGTGCTCGCGTAATCATGGATTTACTCTAGGAATTAGTAATGGCAGATTCTTTGTGTGCTATGCAAAGTGCCCGTCAATGGCGAGGCATTGTGGTGACTTCTTTAATCACAAAATTAAGTATGTTCACCACTTGAAGAAAAATACTGCCTCCACTTGCACTTTTGCACCGTCATTACATCACCCACTCCTTACACCACCAACTCCTTACGGCCAAATTGAAGTTATTTGAGGTCATAAACTAGATGAACAACATATCCACCAATATGTGCGATCATTAATTTGATCTAAAGACTTTCTGCTTTATAGTTCCTAGTTTGAATCAAGTCATAAACAATTCAGAAATATAGACACCCACTAATTGAAAAACAGTGTATCTCCTAGATCAACGTCGTGTATGACGAGTAGTCAAGATATAATTAACAAAGTACTAGTTTGACGAGTAGTCAAGCTATAATTAACAAAGTATTGGTATGAAGAGTTGTCAATATTATTTATAAGGTACTAGTATGACGAGTAGTCAATATATAATTAACAAAGTACTAGTCATAGACACGAGCATTCACACAGGCTACCTATCGAATAGGGTGAGTGTGTGGGTGTAACGATGCGAGGTCCTTCAATTGTTAACCCGTTAAAAGGATTTTGGATTTTGTAAACAATTTTATTTGTACAGTGCCAGGTGATCCTGCAAGAAATCTGCTGATTTGTGACAAAAAATTTATGATAAGCGCAAATACGCCATAATTTTTGACGTTTTCCGCTCTAAACATCATAAAATTGGGCAACCCAGCAAACTTAGTGATGAAGCATTTTCCATATTGCTACGCCTAAGGGCCTGTTTGGATCTGTGGTGCTAAAAACTATCATCATATTTAGGTGCCAATTAGATAAACTAAATATGGGCTAATTTTAAAACTAATTGTATAACTCATGTCTAATTGATGTATGGTGGGTCCTATCATTGCGTTGCCACCTGTTAGAGTAGGCAGCAAAATTCGGCCCAGTCCGCTATCTCCACGGGCTGGTGCCCCATCAGCCCCAGATTCACTGGAGCCCACAACAACCAATGCCTCCAGTCTAACTCAACCCGAAAGATTAGTCTAATAGGTGAGGGCTGTCCCTCCGTATATGTTGTGCTCCACCATCATCGATCTTCGATGTGGGACTAAATCTACCAATCTCCCCACACATCGGGCCCAACTCTTACATAACACAACCCATGTGGTCTCCTAGAAGACGTTATCCTAGGCCCCGAGTCCAACTCTCCAGTCTCACACAACCCTGTGTGATCATCTGGAGACGTTCACAATTGTTAGAAAATGTAACACCCTAATTTTCATCACAAGAAATTATAGAAACACTTTCATAGTTTTCTAGGGTTTATTGAAGGCATGAATAAATTTCTAGGATTTAATGGGAATTATTAGGATTTATTTGAATTAAATAATTAATTTAATAGTCACAATAAGTTTTTGTTGCATACATGCTGGTGCATTGTATTTTGAGTTGTTCGCAAGTCAGTGGTGAATTTAAATTCGTTTAAATTCAAATTGATTTGCATTTGTTTGGACCCTATATGAGTTGTTTCTGATTAAGTTCGGTTTGCCTCCTTGAACTCTCGTTAAGTCCAACTTCAGTCCCTCAACTCTTGTCCCTGTTCGTCTCAGGCCCGGCCCATTTTCGCCTCCGGCCCAGCTCCGCCCCGCGCTCTCCCTTCTCTCTCTCTGGTGCGTGGGTCCCGGGTGTCGGACCCGTCTCCCACCCGACTCCGACTGTGCCGAGCCGCGCCGCGTCCTCCCTTCGTGGCCTGCACGCCGAGGACCGCCCTGGCCTCTATAAAGCTCGCGCCGCTCCTCCCTCGGCCCAGACCTGAAACCCTAGACGCCGTGTCTCGTCCTCTACAGAGCGCCGCCGCCCAAACCCCGTGACCGATCGCTGCCGTGCCTGATCTCCCTCTCTCGCACCCCATTGCCGAAGCTAATCACACTAAGAGGTGTGCAAGGACGTGATGAAGCTTTTCGTGCTATCTGAACTCGTGGCCGAGCTGTCTTCGCGTTGAATTTGCTCATCGGAGTTACCGTATACAGGCCAAGCCGCCCCTTGTCGGCAAGCATCATCCACGACGACCAATCCTCGACGAGAGTTACTCCAGTGCATTCGCGAAGTCCCCAGCTCCGTTTTGGTGCAAGAGTCGCTCGAATTGGTGCCCGGCATCTCCTAAACCGTGTTACGCCGGCGAGTCGCCGCCGTCGGACACCGCGCGCCGCCGTCGGAAGCCGCCGCCGCCGCCGGTCAGAACCGTCAAGCCCCGTGAGCCGTCCGATCGCGATTCAACGGTCCAGATCCAAGTCAACTGAGCCGAGTACCAGTCAGCCGAGGCCGTTTGTTAAAGAGACCCCAGTGTTTCAGGTATTAAACCCGCGGTCCCGATCCTATGTAAAATATTTACATGAAGGTCCTTTTATCTTGCAATTAGCCCCCTGTCTTTTCAAGAATTAGAACCCGCCGTCCAAGCCGACACTTTTACGAGTTAAACCCTGAAGTTATATACATAATTATGTATATGCCCTCGGATTTCTTCAATCTAACCCCTGAAATTCCTGTTCTTCGCAGTTAAGTCCTTGGAACACCGTTTTGGCCCTATCTCGATCGTTTCAACTCCGATTCGAGTGATTCTTCAGCTCACGTGACCGTAAGGACTTGATCTATACCTTTATACCGTTCCTTTGTACTGTTGCCCATGTTTGGTGTATTGTTTCTTATTTGTTGTATTGTTGTTCTTGTATGTGACCCTGTGCTTCGAGTAGAAGGTGCAAAGTTCGTGGTATCCAAGGATCGTTCCTGGTGTTTCGAGTATTCCGTTGAGAAGACCCTGAGCAGTAGCAGTTGTTAATTTAAGGCAAGTGTATTCTTGATCATACTTTTTGTCCTAATAACCATATGACATGCTTATACACCGTAGTTCGCTATTGCTTGCATGCTTATAATCATGATGGGTCCCATAATTAGGATGACTAGTTTTCTTAATCATGCCTTGTCAACCTGGGTTTAATATTAATGTTGGGTAGTATTTGCTTAGTTGCTATACTTGGGTTTGGTTTACACTAAATGTGAAGATAATAATATTGTGATATCTTTTATCAATATCATGTTAATGATCTTATGAGAATATTAAACCAAGACCACATTGATTAATTGGAACATGGAGAACCACCCGGGATTTCCCGTACAACCACAATACCACATGGCTCTGGTCTTAGCTAAGTAATTAGAAGATCCCTTTGTTGTGTGGATGCACTGCATGTGTGGTATGGGCTGGTTGCTACCGGCAAGGTTTGTGAGCAGAGGTGCGGGGGCAGGAAGGTGCGCCTTTTATAGACCCGTCTGGCAAGGGAGCACACACACATTGGGAAATTCTTTGGAAAGGCTTCGTAGTGATTCTCTGGCCCCTCACCAAAGGAAGTGTTGAAGGGAGTAATTAACCCGGGCATAATGAGAAACACAAATTGTGGGGAAAGCTGTACAACCTCTGCAGAGTGTCTAAAATCTATTGCAATAGCCGTGCTCGCGGTCATGAGCGGCCTGGACCCTCACATGATTAATATATCGAAAGAAGAATTAAATTGGTTTATTTATGTTGTTGATGATGCTTATGAGTTACCATATGCTTAATTGGGTTGGTATATACTTATACTTTAGTAATTATGATGCTAAATAAAATTTGACCAACTTAAGTGCTTAAAGCAATTTAATTAGAAGCCAAACTATTTCCTTGTTAAGCCTTTGCATGTCATATGCTTTTGCTCTACATTTGCTGAGTACCAACCATAAGTGTACTCAACCTTGCTTTATCTGCGGCTCAGGCTTAGACAGAAGTTTCAGTGGAGTACTTTGGAAGTTTCTAGGCATACGTGTTCCCCAGTCAGCTGCCTGTGGAGAAGTGTTGAAGATTCCGCTGCTAGTAATTCGCTTCCGTGAGTGTAATAATGGTATTTAATATTATTTACGTTTTGCACTGTCTTTTATATCACTGATGAAGTCTCATATGTGTGTAAACTTGATCCTGGCGCACATATGATAGTCATTCGGTTTTGTTTACAAAATCGGGTGTGACAGAAAATTAGCCCTCGCAGCAGCACGCTGCTAGCTAATCTCCACCTACGGAAGCAACGGTTAAATCAACCAAGATAAATTTGCAAGATCACATACGACACTAGAGACATGATATTTGTTATCAAGGTTCAGCCGAGGTCTACATCCCTAGGGCATGACTACGGGTGCTCCTCCCCAAACCGCAACACTGGTCGCTTCGGGATCCCAGCAACGTGCCGCCCCTCCTCTACGAGTCTGTCGGTATGTCGTCATGCTTACAACAGCGCCCTCTATATATTTATGCGGAGGTCCAGGTTACATACACAAACTCTACAATGTACTACTAAATACAACTCATGTCCCATCGTAACCGGACTTGTACAAATATTGGACACAATATCTAACACCTCCCAAAGACGGTGATCGGGTGTGAGTGGTCACCTACAGCAGTCTGCAATAACTAGTTATCTTGGATGCATTTTTCAGTTGTTTTGACGGGGACTCCTCCCAGTTGGTGAGTATCTATTATTGTGATCCAAATTGTAGGAAATAAGGACTTTTTCAGGTGCATTTTAATCCGATATAATGCATAAAACATGACATATGTTACGACATGTGCAGGAGCATTATCCAATGCAATAACAGTAACGAATAACAAGAATATAATCGCTATTGCAGAAAGGATAAAATGACCAGATAGGTTCGTGATAGTATACCCTTGAGCGGGGTCTGTGCCGAGGGCACCAGATGCTCTGTTCTCAGACATAGAGATGGTCTGAGCTGTTCGAAGTAGTCGATCAAAAACTGATGCAGTGCCGATGTTCGCCGTGCAGTTGCGTCACCGATCGCTAGGAAGTAGAGGTGTGCAGCGAGCAGTCGCGCGAATGCGCTCCCCAAAAACTTGATCGCCCTTCTACTCCTCGGGTGCAGAGTCTCAAGTGAGGGCGCAGCTTCGGAGGCCTGCTCTTCCGGCTATTTGTGCACTCAAATCGCCGGAACGGAGAAGCAAAACTGCAGCGCAGCAATGGGAGGGGCTCTGGTGGTGTGTCTCACACTTAGAATGAGAGATAGCACCTCTCTTATAGGCACTAGGAGACCCTTGAGTGTCCCAAGTTAATGTAGTGAATAGGGCCATCAAATGGCATGTTACTAGTAACTCTCATCCATGAATAGGTAAGTTACTAGTCACTATTTACTAGCCATTAACCACTAATGGGCCTTGTGATTTATTTGATTAATTAGCTAATAGGCTAATAACTCAATTAATCTAACAATCCCCACCAAATTCCAAGGCACATTTGGGACTTGTTCCACTGCTGTTGGATATACCAGTGTTTCGATGGAGACCTGATTAAGGTTGAACATCCAATTAGAGCATAAGCTACACTTGCTCGCAACTGAACAATGGACTATGCCTTGAATTGATAGTTTTGTGCGAGCAAATTTCACTTACACCCTTTACTGATACTAGGCTGCAAATTGCATCCCCTCTGGTTGGAGCATATAAGTCGTACTCCTGGCCTTTTCATGAGTCTTTAGAGATTACCCAATCGCATAGATCATGACTAGTGATCAAACTCATATAGGTGTGTTCCTCAAAAGATGTTTCTGCAGGACAACATCTTTGCTTAAAATCAATAAGCCACTCGGATCACATTAAGGTATCAACCAACCTGCCATGCAGAAAAGGAGAGAATGCATCTCAAATGGAGTGGGTTTGTACAAGAGTACTCTCCTTCACAGTTAGCCATTAGTTTGTTTCACCATTCTACTTCACGGGATCTCCGATCAAATAGAATAGGTTACCACTATGACATAACTCTCATGTGGGTCTCAACCCCATCTCCCTCGATGCCTCATCAATCACATTTCGTGAAAGACCTTTTGTGAATTGATCTGCCAGATTTTTAGCCGTATGGACATAGTCCAACGCTATCACTCTGGAGTTTCTCATTTTTCTGACAGACTTCAGCCGCCTCTTCACATGCCTTGATGACTTCATGTTGTCCTTAGAACTGTTCACCTTGGCAATCACTGTTTGATTATCACAGTTCATTAGGATAGCCGGTATTGATTTCTCAACAACCGGAAGATCCATTAGAAGATCATGAAGCCACTCGGCCTCAGCTGTAGCGGTGTCCAATGCTGTGAGTTCTGCTTCCATTGTTGACCTCGTTAAGATGGTCTGCTTGCAAGACTTCCAGGAAATAGCGCCACCTCCAAGTGTAAACACATATCCACTAGTGGCTTTTATCTCATCAACATCAGAGATCCAGTTTGAGTCACTGTAGCCCCCTAGTACCTTTGGATAGCCAGCATAGTGAATTCTCCTAAATAGCGCATTACTCTCTCAAGAGCTTTCCAATGATCATCTCCTGGATTTGTAACAAATCTTCTCAGTTTGCTCACAGCAAAGGAGATGTCAGGCCTTGTAGCGCTAGCTAGATACATCAGCGAGCCAATGATTAGAGAATATCTCAATTGATCCCTTGCAATCCTTCGATTTTTCCGCAATATCACACTGGAATCATAAGGCGTGGGGGCAGACTTGCAATCACTATAACCAAAGCGACTCAAAATCTTCTCCACATAGTGGGATTGTAGAAGTGTAACCCCACCATTGCCTTCTCTCAGTAGCTTAATGTTCAAAATCACATCAGCCACTCCCATGTCTTTCATCTCAAAGCTTTGAGACAAAAAACTCTTAACCTCCTCAATCACATTGAGATTAGTACCAAAGATCAATATGTCATCAACATACAAACATAGGATCACTCCTTTACCCCCACCAAAGCGGTAGTACACACACTTATCGGCTTCATTTACAACAAAGCCGGCAGATGTGAGAGTCTTGTCAAACTTCTCATGCCACTGTTTAGGAGCTTGTTTCAGGCCGTACAAAGATTTTAACAACTTGCACACTTTTCCTTCCTGACCTTCTACTACATATCCATCTGGCTGATCCATGTAGATTTCCTCATCCAACTCTCCATTTAGGAAAGCCATCTTAACATCCATCTGATGAACGAGAAGACCGTGTGAGGCAGCCAATGATAGTAGTACTCGAATAGTGGTCAGTCGGGCAACTGGTGAATAAGTGTCAAAGAAATCTTCGCCTTCTTTTTGGGTATAACCCTTGGCCACAAGCCTTGCCTTGTACTTTTCAATAGTACCATCAGGCCTAAGCTTTTTCTTGAACACCCACTTGCATCCTACAGGTTTGCACCCATATGGACGATCAACAACTTCCCAAGTTCCATTAGACATTATGGAATCCATCTCACTCTTGATTGCTTCCTTCCAATAGTCAGCATCAGGAGATCCATAAGCCTCAGCAATGGTTTTTGGAGTGTCATTTACAAGGTACACAATGAAGTCATCACCAAAAGACTTTGCAGTCCTTTGTCTTTTACTCTTTCGAGTTCCTTCATTATCATCCTTCTCATGATTCTCCTCATGTGGTTGTTCAGTGTGTTATGTTACATCATTATGTTCAGGGGTTTTCACAAATTCAGGACTAGAACTGCTAGATGTTTCTTTCATAGGAAAAATGCTCTCAAAGAATGTGGCATCTCTGGATTCTATGATTGTACCAATATGCATGTCAGGAACTCCAGATTTAATTATCAAGAATCTATAACCAACGCTATGAAAAGCATAGCCTAGGAAGACACAATCAACCGTTTTTGGTCCAAGCTTGCGTTTCTTAGCTATTGGCACATTGACTTTTGCCAAACAGCCCCAAGTACGCAAATATGAGAGCGTTAATCTTTTATTTTCCCATTCCTCGAATGGTGTCTTCTCTTTATTTTTCATAGGATCTCTGTTAAGAGTATGACATGCAGTCAACATGGCTTCACCCCACCATTCCCAGGAAAGACCCGCTGTCTCTAACATGGCGTTAACCATCTCTGTTAGAGTTCTGTTCTTCCTTTCAGCCACTCCATTTGACTCGGGCGAATAAGGTGGTGTTCTCTCATGAATAATGCCATGCTCCTCACAAAACAAATTGAACTCATTAGAAAAATACTCTCCATCTCGATCCGATCTAACATGTTTAATCTTCCTCTCAAGTTGGTTTTCAACTTCAGCTTTATAGATCTTGAAAAATTGGAATGCCTCATCTTTAGTTTTAAGCAAGTACACATAGCAGTATCTAGTAGAATCATCTATCAACGTCATGAAGTATCTTTTTCCTCCTTTGGTCAACACACCGTTCATCTCGCACAAATCGGAATGAACTAATTCTAAAGGTCCCAAGTTCCTTGCCTCAGCAGCCTTATGAGGCTTGCAGGGTTGCTTAGATTGTACACACACTTGACACTTAGAATTTTTGACAAAGTGAAATTCGGAATTAAACTCATCTTGGCTAGCCGCAACTTACAACCGAAATTAACATGACAAAGCCGTGAATGCCAAATATTGGACTCATCATCATTACACACATGATTCACAACTTTATTACAAGAGTCTGATAATGATAAATGGAATAAACCATCACATTCATATCCTTTACCAACAAGGAACCAAATTTCGAAACAACACATTTGTTCGACTCGAAAACCAACTTAAAACCATTCTTACAAAGGGATCCACTAACAAGATTTTTATTTATTGAGGGGACATGCTGCACGTTCTTTAGCCGCACGGTCTTTCCCGAAGTAAACTTCAGATCGACCGTACCAACACCATGAACAGAAGCATTTGAGCCATTCCCCATCAACACGGATCTAGTCCTTGTGACCTGGTAAGAGGAAAACAAAGAGTAATCAGCACACACATGTATATTAGCGCCAGTGTCAATCCACCAATCTGGTAAATCACAAACTGAAAGAACAGTAGCATGTTTACCATACCCTGATGTTCCCATCTCAGTATTGCCAATAACAACATTAGCAGACTTCTTCTGCCCGTGCTGATGTTGCCTGTCCTTGCGGTCCTTGCAGTCCTTGGCCCAATGGTCAGAACCACCGCAGACAAAACAACTCTCCTTGTTATTCTTCTTCTTCTTGATGTTGGTAGTCTGAGCAGCCTTGTGCTTCTGATCAGACTTTCCTTTGCCCTTGTTCTTGTGGAACTGGAAGTTCTTTTTCTACACCACATGGGCGCTAGAACCTCCCTCATTGCCACGCACACGTGTGTCCTTTGCTCTCGCCTTTTCCTCAACATCAAGAGTGCCGATAAGACCGGCTACAGTGAACTCCTGCCTCTTGTGTTTCAAAGTAGTAGCAAAATTCCTCCACATAGGAGGTAGTTTGGCAATGATGCCACCGGCCACAAATTTATCCGGCAGCCCGCAGTTGAAGCTTTCGAGGTCCCTTGCAAGTGCCTGTATTTCATGAGCCTGTTCCACTACTGGACGGTCATCAACCATCTTGTAGTCATAGAACTGCTCCATAACATACAGTTCGCTGCCCGCATCGGACACACCGAACTTTGCCTCAAGCGCGTCCCACAACTCCTTCCCAGAAGGAAGCTGCATGTACGCATCGACCAAGTTCTCTCCAAGTACACTGATCACAGCCCCTCTAAATAAAGTGTCAGCGGCCTGGTACGCTCTCTCCTCTTCGAGAGTATGCGGACCAGGAGAGCGTGTCTTAGTGATGTGCCACACATTCATGGCCATGAGCCACAGTTGCAGCTTACCAACCCATCTCTTGTAATTTGTTCCATCAAAAACATTCGGTTTCAATTGTCCAGCAAAGCCAACGATCGAAAAAGCCCTATCAAGTTTTTGGATTGTAGGAAATAAGGACTTTTTTAGGTGCATTTTAATCTGATATAATGCATAAAACATGACATATGTTATGACATGTGCAGGAGCATTATCCAATGCAATAACAGTAACGAATAATAGGAATATAATCGCTACTGCAGAAAGGATAAAATGACCAGATAGGTTCATGATAGTATACCCTTGAGCGGGGCCTGTGCCGAGGGCACCAGATGCGCTGTTCTCAGACATAGAGATGGTCTGAGCTGTTCGAAGTAGTCGATCAAAAACTAATGCAGTGCCGATGTTCCCCGTGCAGTTGCGTCACTGATCGCTAGGAAGTAGAGGTGTGCAGCGAGCAGTCGCGCGAATGCGCTCCCCAAAAACTTGATCGCCCTTCTACTCCTCGGGTGCAGAGTCTCAAGTGAGGGCGCAGCTTCGGAGGCCTGCTCTTCCGGCTATTTGTGCACTCAAATCGCCGGAACGGAGAAGCAAAACTGCAGCGCAGCAATGGGAGGGGCTCTGGTGGTGTGTCTCACACTTAGAATGAGAGATAGCACCTCTCTTATAGGCACTAGGAGACCCTTGAGTGTCCCAAGTTAATGTAGTGAATAGGGCCATCAAATGGCATGTTACTAGTAACTCTCATCCATGAATAGGTAAGTTACTAGTCACTATTTACTAGCCATTAACCACTAATGGGCCTTGTGATTTATTTGATTAATTAGCTAATAGGCTAATAACTCAATTAATCTAACATAAATTGGTGGAATGCGTTGGCTCGGTTATAATTTTGACGCTTTGGTTCGTGCTAGTATCTCCCCCATGGCAGAGGTGGCTCGTGTTGGTTGCTAAATGTCGGCCTGGTGGCCATCATCGCTAGTAGATTTAGGTATACCATTGGTTCGGTGTTCAGGACGGTTATGCGGTTCCTGCTAGACGCATGGGAGGATGTAGTGTGTGGAGATAGCTTTAGTGCGACCTTTTCCAGCTTTTTCATCCATGAAGCTATCGATACCTTGCATGGGAGGATGTTGTGTGTCGAGAAAGCTTCAATGTGACCTCATCCGGCTTTTTATCCATGAAGCTGTCGACACCTAGTGGTCCTGGTCCCATCATCACCGGAAAGTAGGCGGCCATCATGTCCTTGGTCCCATTGCAAGATCGGACTACAATGGAGTAGGTCCTGAGCTGAAGCTAGGGTCGGCGCGCCCGTCCTATTTTTCCACCGCCATGTTCTTAAAAGAACTCAGCCATTGGATATTCCAGATTCTACGAGAGAATGATGGGAACCCTTCATAGCTATGCCGCCTGGCATGACCTGGCAGTGATAGGTCTTGGGAGACATGTCGTGATACCTATCGGACCGTGGGGGGTAAGTTCTATCTTAGTCATCTTGGGCACGGAGCTCATAAACACGCCAGTCTTCTTCATAGTCTCGAGTGTCAAGGCACTCCCTGTCGTCGTCGCGATCTTGGTGGTTGGCGTGGGGCCGAGGAGCACCAAAGTCATGATCATACTCCTCTCGCCTTCTTTGTTCGGTCTCCTCCTGTTCCTGATGTAGTCGGTTTAGTCGAGGTCGAACATGACCACCAGCAACTGGGGCCATGACATGGACAACCATGCCACCGGGCGCTTTTGGAGCACCACGCGCTCTGCAGTGGTTGGCCCCAGGTTGTGCCGACTTGTTGGCTGGTGAATTGGCTACCGCATTGGCCATTGCGGCCGGGTTAGGCTAGAGCAGAAGAAAAAATGGGAAAATTCCACCATCTCCCAAAAAGAGATGCGGCAATCTTAAAGAGAAAAATATCTACCTTGCAAAGATATCTCGGCAGGATCAAATATATGATGAGGTTGCCTAACATTATGATCGTTCTTGATCAGGAAAAAGAGTATATAGCTCTTCGGGAATGTGCCATTTTGGGGACTTCCTGCTGTGAAGGTCGGCAAGATCGGTCTCGACGAGAGATGTGCCTTGAGATCGTCATGGTTGTCTTGGACGAAGTTGGGAGGTTCCTGTGCATCTCTTCGACTTGAGCGACCGTGACCCGTAGGCGAGTCATGGATTGCTCAAGCACCGGGGTTGTCGGTAGGGAAGCTAGATTACCCAGGACAGCTCCAAGATTGACCTGCAGAGAATCAAATACCTGGGTGCCATGGATATCCTTGAAGAAGTCATTGTCCAGGTTCCTCGGGATGTAGTGTCTTGTGCGGTGACGCCGCCGGGAGCCGCCGTGATCCTCGGTGTCGCCAACGCCTTCAGTTCGAGCAGCCGCCACCGCCACCGCCTCAGTCCCTGTTTTAGCAGCCACATTGTTATGCGCAGCGGCTGTGTTGGTGCTGACTTCTTCTTGTCGACGCCGGGCACAGTCGTTGTTCCTTGCTTGCCGGGCGTTGGTCTGAGACTCGGTTTCTCCGTCTATGGGTAGTTCGTCGATGGAGACAAAAACCTTGTGTAGCGGGTTCCCCGAGTGCGGCACCGGGTTGGGAGGTACGATATAGTCAGCAGGCTGAATTCATCCCAATCCTCTTCCCCGTCTAATCCAAGGAGATCAGATTGGATCAGAACCGTCTGAATGGGATACGAGTCGGATGCTCGTGGGAGATCGACCTTTTGGTGTAGCGTGGCCGAGTAGTCTTCCGCCGTGTTTCTCAACCCGAATGGGAACTGGATAGTTGCGCGGCTTGGGTCTTGGCGTAGAGCAGCTTCAAAGATAGCCAAAGTGTCGGCCAAGAAAGAGCAGATGCGATCTAATCCGGAGATCAAATCTTCTTGTGCTTGTTGACGCGAGGTACAGTGAAGCGTCGAGCCGTGCAAGCCTTGGAATTGTCTCGACGAAGGGTTGTAGAGTGGTGGAGGTAGATCCGAGATCTGAGGAGGAAACTCAGCCACCATAGAGACGACGAGTGGTTTGTTTGCCGACCGCATAGGCATCTCCCCAAATGTTAGGGAGAAGTTGTCGACGAAGCTAGCACGGATGCTATCGGAGAAGATGACACTAGAGGTGTGGGCGTCGGTTTGGTTTGCCATCGAGAACTAAAGGATCCTGACAATCTCCCCAACTGCGCCAATTGTTGAATTTGGGGTCCGTCAAGTCTACCAGGGGGGCTTCCCACGGTGGTAGATTCATTTGGAGGGGGGATTGCAGAACAATGACCTCGATGGTAACACACGAACACAAGGGTTTATACAGGTTTGGGCCGA
Organism: Alloteropsis semialata; assembly: GCA_004135705.1. Taxonomy (NCBI): domain Eukaryota; kingdom Viridiplantae; phylum Streptophyta; class Magnoliopsida; order Poales; family Poaceae; genus Alloteropsis; species Alloteropsis semialata. The sequence goes on along the minus strand of CM014277.1, from coordinate 53,259,308 downwards.
TGTATAGCCTAATACCCTACATCCTATGATCTATTTGGTGGATTGTATTAATCGGTTCGCAAGAACAAGGAGCTCTTGCAAGGGGTTACAAAGTTAGGGTTTGCAGGATGGATGATTGGAATACCCTGGGGGGTTGTCCCTCGGCAACCTTATATAGTCCAGTGCGTTGGGTTACAAGTCGATTTAGGATCTATCTCTAGCTAACCTGCCATACAAGGAATCGAAGCCGAGTCAATTACAAGCATATCTTGAGATATCCGGCTAGAATCCGAGTAGATGACGCGTCCAGGAGTCCACGCCGTGTTGCACCGTGTTCCTCACGTGGATCCTATCGGGCCGGGCCTTCTAGAAGTCGACCGGCTCCCTGGCCCATTGGTATACGTAGGGGTATACCTCTGTCAGATGAAATTAGAGAAAAGATCCTGGTGGGACAGAAACACTTCCTATTTCAAGGCCTTGGCCACTTAGAGAAATAAACAAAAAGCCATCAATACACTTATTATGGGTCCTCAGATGGTCACTGACAATAAGGAAATGCTGAAAGTGTCTCTGATTCATTGATTTTTATAGAGAATTTGGTCAGCTTTGAAGAGAAGCTAGAGTTACATCTAACTAGGTATCGTAATGCGTTTCGAGAAGAGAATGAAAAGGTTAGTATCAAGGACAATGACATGCTTGAGGCTTGTTTTACTGAAGAAGAGATCAACAAGGCTGTCTTTGGCTCCTATGCTGATGGAGCACCAGGACAAGATGCTTTCCCTTCTTTTATTAGAAGTTTTGGGATCTCATAAATTCAAAATTTATGGAAGTATTGAGATCACATGGAACGGACGGTTGTGCACTAGATCATAATGCTTCAACCACATCTTACGGGAAGACAAGTCCTGAAATATATGTCCCTTATCAACTGTGCTGCAAACACCTGGCTTTCGAATCTCACCCTCCACAACTCCACCATCCGCTACAGCCTTATGCAAATGGCTAAGGTTATGGAAAGAGTAAAGTTCATCACCGGTCCTCAAACTTGTTACGCTATGCCAAACTTGTGATAAGTTTTCTGTAATTGTGTCCATACTGTTTACTAGAATGAGGCCAAACTTGTGATAAGTTTTGAAGTTCTAGTATATAATGTAACTTTATAGTTTAATTAGCAAGGATGTATTATTTATTGTTGAGCAAAAATGAAATTCAAACATCACTTTAAAATTTGGAGTCTTAACATAAAAGAGGTAAGAAAGAATAAAATTTACCTCCTCAAGTCATGATGGTATTAATTCCTCGAGAAAATGGATATGAGAAGTCATCCTAACGGTATACAACTCTTAGAGCATCTCCAAGAACGCTTCTAAAATCTACTCCCTAAATCATCATTTGGAGAGTCATTTAAATAATTTTTTTCTATATCTTTATACTCTCCAATAGCTTTTCTATATATTGTGCTTAGACTAGAGAGTCATCCTCGCTCTCCATCTTTGGCTAGCAAGAAATCCGGAATAGAAGATATCTATATTTAAAAGGCTGTTGGAAAGTGTTTTTTCAGCAAAATCTCTATTCGTGTAAGTTAAAAAAAATATAAAGAGTCTCTTGGAGATGCTTTACTCTCCATGCGTTGACTTGTGGTGCAATTATATTTGCGAGTTTGGGGACCGGGTGACACCCAAATCTAAGTTTAGGGTCCAACTCTGTGATTTGCATGTTTAGTGACCGGATAACATCCGAAGCTAAGTTTAGGGATCCAAATATGCAATCTGTGAGTTCAGGGACCGACAACATGAAAAGTTAGAGGACCGGTGATGCACTTTACTCTTATGGAAATCTTAAACAAGGGGGTCCTGGCCTGGAAACAACCTCTTGAGGATCTACACAGAACTGGGTGACGGCGAAGGAACCTCTTGGTCATCATCAGAATCAAGAGCACATAAATTCAACATTTTGGTTTTTTTTTCATAATTTTCCTTTTTACCTTATTATTCATTAGTTAATTGACATAAATCATAATAGCTTTATAATTGTATCCAAAAGAACATAAATTCATCAAATCCATCCCAAAATACATATTTATGAGACAAATGACACATTTATGCAAGAAATGACGACACAACTGAAGCATCCACACTGAACACTAGTGGGATATTAATTAAAATGGTCACTTACATTCCATTGTCCCTATGGGATCACTCCATTAACGTCCACATATGGGCCTCCGGATCTGATCTGTTGTTGTGCACAAGGTGAATGACCGTTAGTGCATCTTCTTGGTTTTTTATTCCGAACAGCCGCAGGCCCGGGATTTGGGGCCATTTGTTATAGCCGGCATCCTTCCAGTACAGCAGGGCACGTGACATCATCTCATAATAAAAGATGCAACTCACCAGCTCCTTGGTGAGCCCCCTCCCATTGGTCCAGGCACCTGTAACGAAGTCGTGGAAACGGTTCATCTTGGCAGACTCGCAGATGAGCACGGTTAGGCCCGCCAGTTCCAGTCTGGGGTCGTCACCATCATCATCTAGAACTGGGTAGCGCGAGAGCATACGAACGGCCCTCTCTGCCATGGCCTTGCCCAGTTTCTTGCAGGGAAGTGTGCGCGAGATTTCCTCCAGAGCAATCACGCGTTCTCCGTAGTTGATGGTGCCCCAGTTTAGGGCTACGGAGTTGTACTGTGGCGGGAGCTTCGGTGAAGCATTGGGCCGGTCGCCAAGCTCGTACCAAACTCTGTTCTGGTTCATGAAGCCAACTACGGACAAGTCGTCATACCGGACAGCTAGTGTTATGGAGGTTTCCTCGCGCTCCTGTTGTATCTTGATGTGAATCAACCTGCATTGTGTCCCAGGACATGCATTGGTGAGCACTGGGTGATTATATGTGGATGGTTTTGGTTCTGGGTAGTCCTCCAAGACATCCTCCGGGTGGTCGTGATCGGCAAGAATGCTGCGCAGCTCCTCGATGAATTTACTAAACCCTTTATGATTCTTGATGGTCCAAACTATGTCAGGTTTGATCTGCAATGTAAATATGTAATCATCGACCATTAGAAAGAATGTTCATGTCATTATGTAAACATATAAGGGCTTGTTTTGGCAACGAGTGGATTGAAGGGGAATAAAAGAGATTTAAGAAAAAATTATTTCATTTCTCTCTCAATTTCATTCGTTCCACTGTATTCCATCTCTATCCAAAACAAGGCCTAGGGGAGGGAGTATATATATATATATATATATATATAGAATCATTTATCTGTAGCCGGCCACAGAATAGCTAATTCTGCAGCCGGATCCGAATCAACCGTCCGACCCAGACCCACCCCACCTAAACCAGTCCGTCCCCGCACAGCTCGACTCACCCTCGGCTCGCTCGCTCTTGCCTCGGCTTGCTCAAACAACTCGGCGCTCAGCTATGGCTGCTGGAGAGAAGCATCGTCGGCTCCCCAAATCACGCTCCCTGTTGACCATAAAAAATCCCCAAATCGACTGCTTCATCGCTGCCAGAGGCGTCGCACCCGCACCGCCACTGCATATCCCTTTCACGCCCGACTGGCGATGAATCCACCCCGATCTAATCCTCACGGTTCAAAGGCTAATCCATTCTGCTCAGTCATCTGGCCTCCGTGGATGGTAGCTGCGGTGACACGAGCGGGGGTTGATCCTGGTGGCGGCGCGGGCACGCGGCGGCATGTCCGGGCGGCCGGCGGCACGGCCGCTCAGCGGAGCGTCAGGTACTACCTCCCTCGTTCCTCGTGGCAGTCTATCTTGCAGGTTGCAGCTCTTCCCCTGCTCGTGTACGGACGGGAAGACATATGACAATGACGGCGGCGCCGCCGGCGTGGCAGTTGGCGCACACGTCCTCACCACAGCTGCAGGTCAGCAAAGTCCGGCGAGCTGCTAGTTGCCATGTATTTTGCTTGTCCATCGCTGGCTTAAACTCTCATGATTCTTACATGTTGCGTACGTATTGCTTTGTTGATTAAATATGTGCTTATTGGATCTCACAGTGTAGAAATAAAATTCTTTTGCAGATTTCTCCTAACGCAACCACCTGTTTCTGCAGATTTGGAGGTTGGCTGCGTTAGGAATGTCGAGGCTATAGAAACAGGTGGTAATCAGGCAGCATTCCATCTCCATCCTCGCGATCGATGAGCCGAAGGCAGCCTGCTTCGCTTGACTCGGCGGCGCGGCTTCTCCGACACGGCAGCGCGGCGGTGGGGGCACGGAGGCCGGGAGGCAACCAAATCGACGCCGGACGCTGGGGCGCCCCCTCAATGGCGGCGGCATGACAGTGATCTTCATGGTTCATACTGCGGCGACGCCGGCGAGCTCCACACACACATGTAACGTATTTATTTTTTTTCCTTTTGTGTTTCCATCCATCAAATACAAATTGGAGTGCGTTTTTCAACATCTAATCCTTTGTTCTAGACTCTGGTTGGCTACCAGATCTGTGTTTGTTGGGGCAGATTTTTTTTAACCACTGTTTTTATCAATATATCTAATTTTTTAATATCTAATCATCATATTATTCACTACTTTTTTTTCATGTTTCAGGTGATGTCCCCCAACCATGCTTCTGATCTGATTCTTTTGGAGCTACATCGAGCAAGCAAGTGACTAGCAAAATCTTTTGGTTGTGTTGTGTGATGTGTATGTAAGAAATCAGATCATATGTGTTGAAGCAGTGCCAGATATATAGAGTATGCAAGGAAAGCAAATAAAACTGATTCATGTTCAGTAAAACTTTTTTGTCTAATTGCTTGAACTACTATCCTTTTTGTATTGTCGTAACCCATCAAATAAACTCTGATATATTATTACCATTATTGTGGTAATTCATTTACGTGTCACCCAAATATCATGTGAAATTGTATTATAACAAATCAGGCCTTATTTACAATAAATTGATAAAGGCCATTGTGGTAAATACTACATGTCACACAAACAGTAAATTGTCTCCAAAGTTATAAAATCAGTAGTAAATTATATTCTCAAGCCATTTGAATTCTCCAAAATATGTTTACAGTAAATTGGTCTCATAATTACAGTAATTGGCATTTTAAAACCATCTGACCTAATTGTGGTAATTAATTATCTACTTTAATTATCGTTATCCCAATTATCGTAACAATTAAATTGATAAATGCCATTGTGGTAAATACTACGTGTCACACAAACAGTAAATTGTCTCCAAAATTATGAAATCAGTAGTAAATTATCTTCTCAAGCCATTTGAATTCTCCAAAAGATGTTTATGGTAAATTGGTTTCATAATTGCAGTAATTGGTATTTTAAAATAGTCTGACTAATTGTGGTAATTATCTACTCTAATTATCATCATCCAAATTATTGTAACAATTTTATTGTACATTAGTAACGTACGTGTCAAGATGGATTCTCGTAGGCTGAATATATTTACGTGTAGTAGTTCTCCATGTGGCTGTACTTGTGTTCAGTATTAGCGTAACACATACACTTTGCATGCACGTGTACACAGGCATGTTCATGTAGTGACGTGCTAGTCTCGTGAGTCGTGATCTGTCCGTCTACTAGATTACAAGCAGACCGCGTGACGTGAATTCAATTTCCAAAAATCACTGTAATCCGATCCGGCTCCGGCTCGTGCGGCATGCAAGCACGGCTCGCTCGCGCCTGTGTCGGCTCGATGGGCTTGCTGCGCATGCAAACCGGAAAAGGCAAGCGAGCCATGCGGGATTAATTAGCAGACGCGGCAGAGGCAGAGATCTGCGCGGGGGAAGCAACCTGGTGCGTTGGATGGACTGGATGCAGAATAGGCTATACTATAGCCGGCCATAGAGTATACTCTCCTATATATATATATATATATATATATATATATATAGAGAGAGAGAGAGAGAGAGAGAGAGAGAGAGAGAGAGAGAGAGAGAGAGAGAGGGAGAGGGAGTAGTTCTTGCCCAAAGTTTACCTTCTCAGGGTACCAGGATATGCTCACTGCAACCTCATCGTCATTGACCTTCTGTCTCGGACTTGAACATCCACAGGGGAAGCTGAGCTCAAACTTGGCTGGCTTGACCACCTGGTTGTGACAAGTTTCAATATGCAGGTCCACTTCAATATGGAGGTCATAACTAAATGGCACCGCAATGACGGATTGCACCAGCGGAAGAATCGACGAGTCAGAGGGTAAGAGCACGTTCCTCTGTTTAGACGACCTGAATAGCACGATCCGATCTCCGAAGTCATGGATGCGCGCGGTGATTTCACCATCTAGGATGATGTGGCTGCTGTCCTTGAGCCGCAGCTTGACCTCCACAGTAGCATCTAGGGCGCTGGACATCACCAGGTAGGTGACCTTTACATTATTGGGTCCGGAGGCCGGGCCAATGGGGTGGGTCACGGGGCTGGGGGCGTCAATATCTGTGGCGTGATCCGAGTTGAAGCAGTCCCATTCCCATACCCGGCTTGTAAGATTACCAGCACCACCGGAGCTGCTAGATGCCATGTCGCTGCCTGCGGCGGTCGGCATTGTCTTAACTTCGATTCCGAAGAACATGTGTGCTGAGGTGGTCTTGTTGACTCCAGTCAGCACCAAATCGCCCATTCCCTGCATGCATTGCGTAATTGCTTGGATTTGAAGGTCCATATATACATATCGATATGAAATAGTAAATGATAATTTGGACATATGAAATACAAGTTCATTGGACACAGTGGCCAAGATAGGTGCCACAACAAAAACCGATTAGCCAGGCCATGTTTGTTTCCCCATCGTATTATAAATTCCAATCCAATATACCATAAGCTGAAAAAAAATTAAACCGGAGGCAGGGGAGGAAAATTGTTCCAAATAATGGGCCATGGTGGGTGTATCCTTTAACATGGAGACTATGCAACACCAAATACAGATTAGGATACATCCGGAGTTAATGTGTCAAGAAAAAGAGATGAAAAGATTCAATTTATTCTTCACAGGCTTCAAATAATATCCGCGTGTATCTTTAAGATCACTAGGATGTCTAGGTGCATGGGTTGATGAACATCATGTACTGGTAATGCTAACTGGTTGAATGGATATAATACATCTCTAATGGAACAGGTTATTGATAGAAAGATTAAGTAGATAAATGATCATACAGAATTGATCTTTCGAGGCACCATTTTCACAACCGGTTTTCAAAAAGTGACACTAATACATTTTTACAGCCGGTTCGTAAGTACACCAGCCGTGAAAACTATTTTTACAGCCTGTTCGTAACACGAACTGCATGTGAAGATTGATCTCTGCAGCCGGTTCTAAACTATAGTGCGTATCAAATTTTTATTTTATTTTTTGACATTTTTTAATGAAGTAGGAGCACATATGGGTTAACCAAATAAATTTCAGCCCAATTGGATCTAAGGTGTGGTCTTAGTAATTCTAGGCACTTATTCTCAGTAACTCTAATTTGAACTACATGTACCTCATATAGTTCTTAACAAATACTAGAAAACTAGTATATAAGGTCACATGTCCAAGGTTAGTTCATATCCTGAAAAATATTTGAAAAATTTAAAGTTTTGCAATGGATAATTCACACTTTTATTAACCGCTTTACTTGCAACAATAATAATATCTAGAGCTACTCCGAAAATTGTCATGAAGTCCTTTTATATAGGTGTATAACCTTCTCATAAAAAATAACATATTACAAGAAAATTAGACTATACGTTGTTCACAAACACATTCATCTCTCACTCTTTTGTACATTTCAAGGCAAACTTTGAACTTTGCACACCGTAAAACATTATTTTTGCCCATATTAAATGGATATTTACATGTGTTATATTGCATATAAATTGCCATGAGTAAGTTTTAATTTTTTAAATGATTTGCTATTGTTATGAATTAAATGAATTTCTAGTGCTTATAAATCAATTTTTCACTCACCTATTTTATTTTTTCTATTATTTTCCTGATATTTTTCCGTGAACTAAGAGCGTGTAAGGAACAACCACAAAACATTACAGCCTAATCAGGCCTTAGGTGTGGCCTCTAGAAATTGACAAAGATTTAAAAAGTTTAATATAAAAGGATTGCATCTCTTAGTCCGTGACCGTCACAACTGATGATGTGGTGCAGTGGTAGGAGGATCCAAATCATAGAAAAAGTAACAAGTGTAAAAAAATATGGCGCTGGTGGAGAGGGTGGCCAGTTCATTGCGGAGGCCCCTTATGTGGGTAAATTTTTTTTATTGTCACCGCTTAATATTTTTATTTGATTTCTTTAATCTCAGGTTTCGAAATTATTTTCACTGCCGGTTTGGTTCCCCAAAACTAGGTGTGAAAAAATTATTTTCACAAATCGGATGTGAAAATCCGATTTTCTCTTCAAAAACTGTGATAATGTTTTCTGTAGTAGTGGATATTATATTGTTGTCAATACGTACATGCTAGCAAACAATCTAAACATAACTACTTGTCAATATATGCGTCTGTGCGTGTGTGAGCACGCACGCGTAGATTATGCGTACCTGATCTCCTTGGTCATCGTATATGATCTGGCGCCGTTTGCCGTCAGTGATGGTCATGGTGACCACAGGGATGTCTGCACGCACGGCAAAAATCTGCACCCGGGGTCTGACAGGGCCACGGGCGTCGTCATTCTCCGAGGGTTGGTCCTTGGGCTTCTTGTAGTTGAGCACCAGGCGAACGCACGCAAATGCATCGCCTGGACTCGACTCGCCTTTCTTCACGACACTCTGGCTCGCACGTTTTCTGCTCGGACCATCATCTTTCCTGTTGTCCCTCCAGTTGAGCAGAGCGCTTGACATGTCGGCCCAATCCCATAGGTAATCCATCAGCTGCTCAGTGAGCCCCGTCGTCCCCTTGTCCCAGCCACCAGCAAGGGTGTGGAGGAAAGGGTTCATCCTCGCGGACTCGCAGACCATCACGATCAGGCCCGCCAGCGACTTCCTGGTGAGCTTCTCGTTCTCGTCTGGGTAGCGTGAGAGGCTTCGCACGGCCCTCGTCGCGAAGGCCTTCCCCAGCTTCATGCGCCGCAGCGTCTGCTTCACTTGCTCCTGGTCGCTGTGCTTCAGTATGCCGCGGTAGGTGACGTCCCACTGGGGCAGCTTGCTGGATTTGTACGGAAGCATCTGCTCGCTCAGATCCTCCCTGCCGCAGAGCTCGTACCAGTCTCCCTTCTGGTTCCTGAAGCCCTTGCAGTAGACGTTGTCGTCCCGGATGGCTAGGGTTGTTGCGAACGTTTCTTCGCCCTCCACAGCGCACAGCTTGATGTGAAGCCACCTCTCTGGTTTAGGATGTTGCTTGGGGAGCACCGGGTAAGCACCGCCGGCTCTGTTGCCCTCCAGTATGTCATCCTTGGTACCGTCGCTGTGTTTGGCAAGCTTCTCGCGCAGGTCCCTGATGAACTTGATGTACCTTTCTTTGTCCCCGATGGTGTACACTATGTCAGGTGCCGGATCCATTTCCGTGTGGAATTTGCAGTGATGGAACTTCCTTCCTGTACAATTTGTTTTTTTACAGAGATCATTGGGGTTATTACTTAATCTATAATTTTATTAAACTAAAAACACAACAATAACAAGCAATGTAAACTCTTAAAATGTGCATACTAGTATTTTTTTTTAAAAAAAAGGAGAAACAGACAATTTCGTTCTAATGGTTTGGTCAAAGGCTCACTCTAGTTCCTAATACTCCCTCTGTTTTTATTTACATGCCACATTAGGTTTATGTTCTGATAGTGCATTGTAACACCCTAATTTTCATCACAAGAAATTGTAGAAACATTTTCATAATTTTCTAGAGTTTATTGAAGGCATAAATAAATTTCTGTAAATTAATTGGAAGTATTTAGGTTCTTTATTCAAATTAAATAAATAAATAATAGACTCAATAAGTGCATTGTTGCTTGTGTGTATTTGCATTTGTTTTGTTTGGTTGCTTTTCAAGTTTGAGTTTAAACTTATTTTAAATTCGGATTTGAATAGCATTTGTTTGGCTTTTAGGTTAGTTGCCTTTGCGGAAGTCTGTTTTAACCCCTCGAAGTCCTAACCTAGCTTGTTCTCCCTCCCTCTATTCCTTTCGGTTTCAGTCCAGCAAGCCAAGCAGCCGCGTCGGCCCATCCCCGCTCGCGGCCCAGCTTCGTCTTCCCTCGGTCCGGCCCAGTTCCACCCCCGCCTCCCTCTCTTGCTCTCGCTGCCGTGCGGGCCCCGCCGGTCAGTGTCGTCCCTTACCTGGAGACCGACGCGAGTCCGAGCCGAGCACGAGTCCGCCCAGCGCCGCCTCGGTCTCCTTGCCCCGCACGTCGAGACCCCCCTGGCCTCTATAAAACGCGTCTACGCGCGCCGCCCGAACTTCGAGCCCCCACGAAACCCTACCCGCGCGAGTCCCGAGCTCTCGCCGCCGCCATCGTTCCCAAACCCGAGAGCTTGAAGCCGCCGTCGCTGATCTCGTGTAGTGAGGAGTCCCCGACGACGAGGACACCACCAGAAGCTTCGCGTCGAGGTGGTAAAGGTTCTCGGTCCGCTTGAACTCGTCGTCCTTCCCGCGGCACTAAGAAATTGCTCACCGGAGTTTTACATCTACAGCTGAGCCGCCCCGCTCCGTCCTTCGTCGCCATCGTCCTCTGGTCATCGTCAGGTACAGCGCAGATAAGTTCTCCGTGCTCTCCTCTGTGTCTCAGTGCAAGCCGCGTCGAGTTTGAAGCACCGTAGCACCGGATCGAGCGTCTCCGGCGAGGTCGCCGCCGTCCGCCGCCGCGGGCCGCTGTTTTCCCCACTGTTCCGCCGCCGGCCGACTCCCCGATCGTCCCCAGCCGTCCGATCCGCGATCAAGGGCCCAGATCCAAGTCAACCGAGCCAGTTACCGGTCAGCCGAGGAGATTTTCCTAAAGAGACCCTGAAGTTTCTGGTATTCAACCCGCGGTCCAAGGAAAGATGAAAGTATTTACCAAGAGGTCCTGATTTCTTCTGATTTGCCCCCTGATCTTTCAATATATCTAACCCGCCGTCCAGCCTGGTTCTTTTACATGTTAAACCCTGAGTTTATGACATAATTATGTATATGCCCTCGGATTCTTACAATCTAACCCCTGGAGTTTCTAATCTTCGCAGATAAGCCCCTAGAACACCGTTTTGACTATATCTTGACCGTTCTAGCTCCGATTCGAGTGATTTTTCAGCTCTCGTGACAGTAAGGACTTGATCTATACCTTTATACCATTCCTTTGTACTGTTGCCCATGTTTGGTGTATTGTTTCTTATTTGTTGTATTGTTTCCTTGCATGTGTGACCCCGTGATGCGTATAGGAGCAACGTTCGTGGTTCTCAAGGTTTGTTCGAGGATTCGTTTGAGAAGTCCCTGAGCCATAGCATTTGTTAGCTGGATTTAAGGCAAGTGTATTCTTGATCATATTTTGCAGTCCTAATAATCATATGACATGCTCACTTTATAGTTATGCTATGCTTGCATGCTTTTATAATTATGATGGGACCCATGTTAAGGACTTGACTAGTTTTGATTACCTTTTCCCTTGCATAACCGGGTTATTTAATTACTGTTGGGTAGTATTGCTTAGTTGCTCAACTTTGGGTTATGGAGAACATTAACGCTGAACTTTATGAATTTGTGATATGCTCATTGGACGGTAAACAAGATCATATTTTTAATTGGAACATGGAGTGACCACCCAAGAAAACAGTGCAACCACATAGCTAATGGGCTCTGGTCGTGACTAATTAATTAGAAGAGTTAACTTGTAATAACCTTACCGAAAGGGCAAGAGGGGAAGCATAGACGGGGTATAGCCGGATCTCTTGGGAGTATGCTTTGGTAAGTAACTTGGCGATTAGAAAAGGTTATGCTCTGCTGTGTCTTGAAACCTTAGCGGGTTGTTTCATGTTAATAATTCTTTGTAAAGGTCATGTAATGGTTCTCTGGCCCCTCACCTAAGGAAGTGTTGAAGAGGCTAGCTACCTCAGGCTATATGAGAAACATTGTTTGTGGGGAAAGTGTACAACCTCTGCAGAGTGTAAAACTGATATATCAGCCGTGCTCACGGTTAAGAGCGGCTTGGACCCTCTCATGATAATTGAACTTGAAGTTGAAATAAATTGTGGTTACTTATGAGCATTTATTTATTTCAGTTCTATAATTGGGTTGGTATATACTTATACTTAGTAATTGTGCTGCTAATTAAAATTTGACCAATTAAAATGCTTAATGCTGTTAATTGCCAGCCTATCCTTGATTTAGCCTTTGCATGTCATTATGCTTTTGCTCTACATTTGCTGAGTACCAACCATAAGTGTACTCAACCTTGCTTTATCTGCGGCTCAGGCTTAGACAGAAGTTTCAATGGAGTACTTTGGAAGTTACTAGGCATACGTGTTTTCCCAGTCAGCTGCCTGTGGAGAAGTTTTGAAGGTTCCGCTGCTAGTTGTTCGCTTCCGTGAGTGTAATAATGGTATTTAATATTATTTACGTTTTGCACTGTCTTTTATATCACTGATGAAGTCTCATATGTGTGTAAACTTGATCCTGGCGCACATATGATAGTCATTCGGTTTTGTTTACAAAATAGGGTGTGACAGAAGTGGTATCAAAGCTGTGTTGACTGTAGGACGTAAGCCTAGAGTAGCAATGGTCGTTTTTAGGGTCCTAAATGTCTTCTTATACTTGCTCTATCTTGTCTGCTGCAATCTTGGTCTAAACTCGTTGTTTTCCGTCAACCTTGACTTACCTTCTCCTTGATTCTTAATCATCATCCAATTGTACACTTGTTCTGTTTTTTCTCCAGCTCCTAGTTAACGTCTCTCTAAAAGAAGAACCAGCAAGAGTTATATTGGATGCTACAGTTAACGAGTTTTTCTCCCTAAGCATGAATTATTGGAAACAAGAGAATCATGGATATTTTGGAAACACCATCAGTCGTGCTTTATCTCAACACAAGGATTTAGAAAATTATCCCCCCTAAATCATGTCACCGTTAGTAGAGTCGTCGTTGAGATCGATGTTTAGTTCTTGTGTAGGATTGTTTGCCTTGTGCTTGTTGTGTGCTAAGTGGTTGAATTGCTTCTTTGTAATGAGTGCGATGTTTCTGTGGAGTGATGACCACAATTACATCTCAATAAATCAACTAAACCATTAGATAGTTGGGTTTTGTCTTTGTTCCTGGTCTTAGTACCTAGGTGAGTTCCAAATCCCTCTTTACATATCTAATCATGAATCTCTTGTGTACCAAATCTAATCTCGTCACCCCCTGACATAGCAGAACGGTTTAAGTCATATCTCAAGCTACGAGACCCCGATTGCTGCAAATCCAATTGGATTAGTTCCATAACTTCATAAGTTATTTTCTGGCTAAGTTTCACTATTTTTGGATTATTGGACAGAGGGATAAATGACTTTTTGTTGGATAAAGAGAATCTGTTTCAGTAATCTGACACAGTCGACTTGTTTATTTCATATCTCAAGTTAGAAAACTCCGATTGACATGAAACCAGTTGAGTTAGTTCCAGAATTAGATAAGCTATTTTCTGGTAAAATCTTAACATTTTTGGATTTTCTGGGAAAGAGATACCTATGATTTATTGGAGTATACAGAATCTATTCAGAGCACCTGACACAGCTAGAGTGTTTTCTTAATAACTTTAGTTCCTGAACTCCAAATGAATTGATTCCAGTTGCATTGGATTCATAATTTCAGTATCTACATTCTGGAAAAATTTCGTGATTTTTGGATATTCTGTTTAGAAGATACATCTGATTTTCCGAGATAACCAGAATCTGTCCTTATCATGAAAAAGTTCTTAATGGATGCTATTCTTTTGTTGGTCATGTTGAGTTGGATAAAGAGATTTGACCATGCAAGTGCTAAGTGTTGGAATTCCTATCTTGGTTCTTGCACTAATTCATTTAGCTTCACCTGCACTAGTACCATATCTTTCTATATCTATCTAAATTTTTGTTTTCTATACAATCTGATGGTGAACACTAGGTCTGGTGCTGGAAGCAGTGAAAACAATCCAGAGCCTAACTCAAGTCAGAACTAGATGTCTAATGTAGCATTGGAATAGTTAATGGCAGCCCAGACTCAGTTGATGACCAATATGGCCAACTCTATTATTCAGCTGAATCAGAATATAGGTCCTCCACCGCCCCAAGAGACAAACACAGGGATTTCATGAGTCACGACCCACCTACATATTCTCACTCTGTAGATCCTCTCGATGCTGATGATTGGATTAAAACAGTGGAGAAGAAGCTAATGATTACTCAGTGCACTGACAGAGAGATGGTTTTATATGCTGCTGGAAGATTAGAAGGTGCAGCTTCAGATTGGTGGGATGCATATTGCGATGCTCATGAAGATTCAGGTAGCATCACTTGGCAGGAATTCAAGGATGAATTTCGCTCATATCATATCCCTGTGAGTGTGATTAAGCATAAGAAGCAAGAGTTTCTCAACTTCAAGCAAGGAGTGATGACTGTGAGTGCATATAGGGACAAGTTCATACAGTTGTCTCGTTATGCCCCAAAACAGGTAGCTACGGATGAGAGAAAGCAAGACCTGTTCTTGGAAGGATTGATTATACCTATTCGTTACCAGCTGGCAGCACATTCATTTCATAGTTTTGATCAGCTAGTGGATAAGGCTCTCTTGATAGAAAATTTGAGAGAGGAGATAAAGGAGAAGAAGAGGAAGATGGACTCTCAGAGACAAATACAGTCTGATCGTAGCACTCGTTTCTGTCTTGCTCAGCAGACTGAGGTGCAGAGTCATCCAGTCCACCAGTTTGGCCACTCCAACCAAGCTCAAGTCCCAGAAATCAGCTATGGACCACAACTTGATCATTATCAAGCATCCATTCAGCCAGAGCCAAAGAGTTTGCAGGTCAAGTCTGGAAAACCAAAAGCTCCAAGTATGAAGACTTGTTTCCATTGCATGCAAAAAGGACATGACAAGGGCATGTGTCCACAGAAATACCCGCATTTGTTTGGTGGAAACAACCAAAGGAAAGCCGTAGTGCAACATGAGGTGATTAATGAAGATAAAAGTCATACTCAGATCAGCCAGAAGCAACTGAATTCAATACAGGCAAATGCAAATCAAGTTAAGAGTATTACAGTTGCTGAGATCAGAGTAGTATGTGAGTTTCCAGATGTGTTCCCAGATGATTTGCCAGGTTTGCCACCAGATAGAGATATCGAGTTCCTCATTGAACTTCTACCTGGTACAGCTCCTATTTCCAAGAGACCTTATAGAATGTCAGTTGATGAACTGGAAGAACTGAAGAAACAACTGAGGGAGTTGTTGGATAAGGGTTTCATACGCCCTAGTTCATCTCCCTGGGGAGCACCAGTTATCTTTGTTGAGAAGAGGGATGGTACACAGAGGATGTGTGTTGACTACAGGTCATTGAATGAAGTTACTATCAAGAATAAATACCCTCTGCCCAGGATCGAGGATCTGTTTGATCAGTTGAAAGGAGCCAAGATATTCTCCAAGATTGATTTGCGTTCAGGCTATCATCAGTTGAAGATCAGGCCATCAGATATCCAGAAGACAGCTTTCACTACCAGATATGGTTTGTATGAGTATACAGTTATGTCTTTTGGTTTGACTAATGCTCCTGCCTACTTTATGTATTTGATGAACAAGGTGTTTATGGAGTACTTGGATAAGTTTGTGGTGGTATTCATTGATGATATTTTGATCTACTCCAAGAATGAAGAGGAACATGAGGAACACTTGAGGCTAGTATTGCAGAAGCTCAGAGAGAATCAGCTCTATGCCAAGTTCAGTAAGTGTGAGTTTTGGCTAAAAGAAGTATCTTTTCTGGGTCATGTCATTACAGATGGTGGAATTGCAGTTGATCCAGGCAAAGTCAGAGATGTTCTGAAGTGGGAGCCACCAAAGAATGTGCCTGAGATCAGGAGTTTTCTGGGATTGGCAGGATATTACAGAAGATTTATTGAAGGGTTTTCTAAAATAGTGAAGCCCCTCACTTCATTATTAGAGAAAGGAAAAGAATTCAGGTGGTCAGATGCATGTCAAGCCAGTTTTGAAGAGTTGAAGAAAAGGCTAACTACTGCTCCAGTGTTAGTGATGCCTGATATTCATAAGGGTTTTGATATCTACTGCGATGCTTCTCGTCAAGGTCTTGGATGTGTTCTTATGCAAGAAGGACATGTTATAGCTTATGCATCCAGGCAGTTGAGGAAACATGAGTTAAATTATCCTACTCATGATCTGGAGTTAGCAGCAGTGGTTCAGGCATTGAAGATTTGGAGGCACTATATGGTTGGAAACAAGTGCCAGATCTATACTGACCACAAGAGTTTGAAGTACATATTCACGCAGAAGGATCTGAATTTGAGGCAACGTCGTTGGTTAGAATTAATCAAGGATTATGATCTGGAGATACACTATCATCCTGGTAAGGCCAATGTGGTTGCAGATGCTTTGAGCAGGAAGGGTCATGCTAATACCCTCTTGACTCATCAGATGCCAGAGAAGCTATGTGAAGAGTTTGCGCGATTGAACCTTGGATTTGTTGCTCATACAGAAGGAGTTACTATGGAAATTGAGTCTACTCTTGAGCAGGAAATTCGTCAAGGTCAGCTTAATGATGAGAAGATAAAGGAAATTAAGGAGCTTATGGCAATTGGAAGAGCCCCTGATTTTACTGAAGATGAGCATGGTACTATTTGGTTCAAGAAAAGGATTTGTGTGCCAGATGTGGCACATCTCAGAGATAAGATATTAAGAGAAGCTCATGATTCTGCTTACTCTATTCATCCTGGTAGTACTAAGATGTATCAGGACTTGAAAGAAAGGTACTGGTGGTATGGGTTGAAGAGAGATGTTGGTACTCATGTTGCTTTGTGTGATGTGTGCCAGAGAGTTAAGGCTGAACATCAGAGGCCAGCAGGATTGCTGTAACCATTGAAGGTACCTGAATGGAAGAGGGAAGAAATCAGCTTGGACTTTATTGTTGGGTTGCCCCGTACTCGAGATGGTTATGATTTTATTTGGGTTATTGTGGATCGTTTGACTAAGGTTGCTCATTTCATTTCAGTCAAGACCACATATACCAGTGCTAAGCTAGCAGAGTTGTATATGTCTCGCATTGTCTGTCAGCATGGTGTGCCTAAGAAGATAGTGTCAGACAGAGGTACTCAGTTTACATCACGATTCTGGCAGAAGTTGCATGACTCTATGGATACTAAGCTGAATTTCAGTTCTGCCTATCACCCTCAGACAGATGGACAGACAGAAAGGACCAATCAGATTTTAGAAGATATGTTGAGAGCTTGTGCCTTGAAACATGGAAAAGTTGGGATAATAGTTTACCTTATGCAGAGTTCTCTTATAATAACAGCTATCAGGCAAGCCTGAAGATGTCACCTTTTGAGGTATTGTACGGAAGGAAGTGCAGAACTCCATTATATTGGAGTGAAACAGGAGAAAGTCAGGTGTTTGGTCCTGAAATACTACGAGAGGCAGAACGACAGGTTCAGATTATCAGAGAGAATCTGAGGACAGCCCAGTCTAGACAGAAGAGTTATGCTGATGTTAGAAGAAGGGAGTTAACTTTTGCAGTTGGTGATTATGTGTATTTGAAGGTTTCTCCTATCAGAGGTTTGCGCAGATTCAAAGTGAAGGGAAAATTGTCACCTAGATTCATTGGTCCATTCAAGATTCTAGAAAGAAAAGGTGAAGTGGCTTATCAGTTGGAGTTGCCAGCCAGTTTGTCTGATGTACATGATGTCTTCCATATATCACAGCTTAAAAAGTGCCTCAGAGTGCCAGAGGAGCAGTTACCAATGGAAGAACTGAATGTGCAAGATGATCTGACTTATATGGAGTATCCAGTGAAGATATTGGAGACAGCTGAAAGAGTTACCAGAAGCAAGGTGATAAAAGATGTGCAAGGTGCAATGGAGTCGTCATGGAGAGGATGAAGCAACTTGGGAAAGAGAGGATGAGTTAATGGCGGAATTTCCCGATCTCTTCGCTAGTTCATCCGAATCTCGAGGACGAGATTCATTTTAAGGGGGGTAGATTTGTAACACCCTAATTTTCATCACAACAAATTGTAGAAACATTTTCATAATTTTCTAGAGTTTATTGAAGGCATAAATAAATTTCTGTAAATTAATTGGAAGTATTTAGGTTCTTTATTCAAATTAAATAAATAAATAATAGACTCAATAAGTGCATTGTTGCTTGTGTGTATTTGCATTTGTTTTGTTTGGTTGCTTTTCAAGTTTGAGTTTAAACTTATTTTAAATTCGGATTTGAATAGCATTTGTTTGGCTTTTAGGTTAGTTGCCTTTGCGGAAATCTGTTTTAACCCCTCGAAGTCCTAACCTAGCTTGTTCTCCCTCCCTCTATTCCTTTCGGTTTCAGTCCAGCAAGCCAAGCAGCCGCGTCGGCCCATCCCCGCTCGCGGCCCAGCTTCGTCTTCCCTCGGTCCGGCCCAGTTCCACCCTCGCCTCCCTCTCTTGCTCTCGCTGCCGTGCGGGCCCCGCCGGTCAGTGTCGTCCCTTACCGGGAGACCGACGCGAGTCCGAGCCGAGCACGAGTCCGCCCAGCGCCGCCTCGGTCTCCTTGCCGCACGTCGAGACCCCCTGGCCTCTATAAAACGCGTCTACGCCGCCGCCCGAACTCCGAGCCCCCACGAAACCCTACCCGCGCGAGTCCCGAGCTCTCGCCGCCGCCATCGTTCCCAAACCCGAGAGCTTGAAGCCGCCGTCGCTGATCTCGTGTAGTGAGGAGTCCCCGACGACGAGGACACCACCAGAAGCTTCGCGTCGAGGTGGTAAAGGTTCTCGGTCCGCTTGAACTCGTCGTCCTTCCCGCGGCACTAAGAAATTGCTCACCGGAGTTTTACATCTACAGCTGAGCCGCCCCGCTCCGTCCTTCGTCGCCATCGTCCTCTGGTCATCGTCAGGTACAGCGCAGATAAGTTCTCCGTGCTCTCCTCTGCGTCCCAGTGCAAGCCGCGTCGAGTTTGAAGCACCGTAGCACCGGATCGAGCGTCTCCGGCGAGGTCGCCGCCGTCCGCCGCCGCGGGCCGCTGTTTTCCCCACTGTTCCGCCGCCGGCCGACTCCCCGATCGTCCCCAGCCGTCCGATCCGCGATCAAGGGCCCAGATCCAAGTCAACCGAGCCAGTTACCGGTCAGCCGAGGAGATTTTCCTAAAGAGACCCTGAAGTTTCTGGTATTCAACCCGCGGTCCAAGGAAAGATGAAAGTATTTACCAAGAGGTCCTGATTTCTTCTGATTTGCCCCCTGATCTTTCAATATATCTAACCCGCCGTCCAGCCTGGTTCTTTTACATGTTAAACCCTGAGTTTATGACATAATTATGTATATGCCCTTGGATTCTTACAATCTAACCCCTGGAGTTTCTAATCTTCGCAGATAAGCCCCTAGAACACCGTTTTGACTATATCTTGACCGTTCTAGCTCCGATTCGAGTGATTTTTTAGCTCTCGTGACAGTAAGGACTTGATCTATACCTTTATACCATTCCTTTGTATTGTTGCCCATGTTTGGTGTATGTTTCTTATTTGTTGTATTGTTTCCTTGCATGTGTGACCCCGTGATTGCGTATAGGAGCAACGTTCGTGGTTCTCAAGGTTTGTTCGAGGATTCGTTTGAGAAGTCCCTGAGCCATAGCATTTGTTAGCTGGATTTAAGGCAAGTGTATTCTTGATGATATTTTGCAGTCCTAATAATCATATGACATGCTCACTTTATAGTTATGCTATGCTTGCATGCTTTTATAATTATGATGGGACCCATGTTAAGGACTTGACTAGTTTTGATTACCTTTTCCCTTGCATAACCGGGTTATTTAATTACTGTTGGGTAGTATTGCTTAGTTGCTCAACTTTGGGTTATGGAGAACATTAACGCTGAACTTTATGAATTTGTGATATGCTCATTGGACGGTAAACAAGATCATATTTTTAATTGGAACATGGAGTGACCACCCAAGAAAACAGTGCAACCACATAGCTAATGGGCTCTGGTCATGACTAATTAATTAGAAGAGTTAACTTGTAATAACCTTACCGAAAGGGCAAGAGGGGAAGCATAGACGGGGTATAGCCGGATCTCTTGGGAGTATGCTTTGGTAAGTAACTCGGCGATTAGAAAAGGTTATGCTCTGCTGTGGCTTGAAACCTTAGCGGGTTGTTTCATGTTAATAATTCTTTGTAAAGGTCATGTAATGGTTCTCTGGCCCCTCACCTAAGGAAGTGTTGAAGAGGCTAGCTACCTCAGGCTATATGAGAAACATTGTTTGTGGGGAAAGTGTACAACCTCTGCAGAGTGTAAAACTGATATATCAGCCGTGCTCACGGTTAAGAGCGGCTTGGACCCTCTCATGATAATTGAACTTGAAGTTGAAATAAATTGTGGTTACTTTATGAGCATTTATTTATTTCAGTTCTATAATTGGGTTGGTATATACTTATACTTAGTAATTATGCTGCTAATTAAAATTTGACCAATTAAAATGCTTAATGCTGTTAATTGCCAGCCTATCCTTGATTTAGCTTTGCATGTCATTATGCTTTTGCTCTACATTTGCTGAGTACCAACCATAAGTGTACTCAACCTTGCTTTATCTGCGGCTCAGGCTTAGACAGAAGTTTCAGTGGAGTACTTTGGAAGTTACTAGGCATACGTGTTTTCCCAGTCAGCTGCCTGTGGAGAAGTTTTGAAGGTTCCGCTGCTAGTTGTTCGCTTCCGTGAGTGTAATAATGGTATTTAATATTATTTACGTTTTGCACTGTCTTTTATATCACTGATGAAGTCTCATATGTGTGTAAACTTGATCCTGGCGCACATATGATAGTCATTCGGTTTTGTTTACAAAATCGGGTGTGACATGCATACGTTAGAAAGTGTAGTTGTTGTAATACTTTTCTATATACTGGTCAAAGTTTATAAAATTTGACTTAAAACAGAGCTAATACGACATGCAAATAAAAATGGAGGGAACATTAAATAAACTCTGTCCCAAAATTTTTTTATATGGCTCATTTTGGTTCCCTGAGCATACATGGCCAGATGTGCCTGACCCTATTGGCAGGGGCGGAGCCACGATTTAAGTATAGGGGACCACTTATAAACGGTCGCTTAGCATGATCGATCAGGTGTAAGTGTAAACGTTGATACACTGCTTGTTTACCCTTGTATTCAGTATATCATGGATCTTAACTAGTTCATGCCAAGCATCCAAGAAACACCGAAAAAATTCGTAAGGTCTTGATTCTTAAATACTGATAAACAAGATTACATGTAAACGACTAACCTATTGAAGCATGTCACTTATATTATGAACCAAATCCACTCTACTGTTTTTTTTTTGAGAATGTCAATCTACCCTTTTGATTAACTTTATTTATGTTTTAGTTCCATCATCATCATCATTATCTAAACAAAACCATTGTTTATTCAGTGCTACAAAGACTGAAAAAGGTATTGAGAAAAAAAAACGAGAGAAGGGATCAGCCGATTTAATAACAAAACAAAGCATTTGCCAACTGATTAATTTAATTAAGTTGTACTGCCCTAGCATTCCCTGGTTTCCCCACCCATCAATCTAACCATCAACTTGCATACTTGCAATTAGATAGGAAGCGTAACTGTTGGTCTATTGTAGGTTGCAGCAGCAGTAGCAGACGTCTAGCTTAGAAGATGGTCTATTTTAGGGGCCCATATAAGCTAGTTCCGGTGATTAGTAGAGGTCATCCTGAATGTTACGGGAGTATTAGGGGGAGCCAGGCCTCTGCGCCCCCGTCTCTGCCCCTGCCTGTCGGTGGCCCAAGACACGGCCATAAAAAGCATGGCCCTAACACGGTCCGGCCCTTTAGCCTTAGGGAACTTTTGGATGAGGGTCCATAGCTGATGTGTCAAAGTTTAGCCTTTGACCATCGCTGGCCGTCGCGTTTGAGTGCTGGCTCTGATTTGGCCTGTTGTCATGGACGGACGAATCAGCCGCCGAATTTTGGCCGCAGCGGATATTTGGCAGGGTAGCACGGGGCAGCGTCCAAACATGCTCGTCCTGGCGATTGGTGCAGCCTATAATTAGTTAGGCCTGGATATCTACGGTACTCCGAAATCGTTGTGGACCGTTCATTCTAGTAGATCTAGATGGTTAGGATAAGGTATTACCTCATAGAAGGTAATAGATTAAATGTTTATCTATAAATCTTAAATTCTGAAATAAGAAAAATATATACCTATTTTACCGACATCTTAAACGCGGAACTATCCTGGCGTGTTCTGACTATTATTTTTCTGGGTGTGAACGTGACGGAAGGTCTATTTTTTTGTGCGATATTCGGGCACGCCTGTGTACCATTTTTAAATGATTATCTATTCTTTTTTTCTTTCTCTGGTAAAGGGTAAGAAACTTGTACAATTTTGCTTGCCATGGCAGTACCACCAAATAAAATTAATAAGACACGTGACATGGTGAAATGCATGGTACATGACTTTTTTATTCTAATGTGAGATGCTCCATGACAAATGTTTTGAATGACATACATGGTTTATTTCCTTTTGAAAGATGCACAATGGAATCAGTCTATCCGATTTCTTCTAAGCCTACAATAAGATTAGATCTAAATGAAACATGACATGTTTGTGTTTCTTCTATTCTAACAAGATGCAAATAATCTCCGTATGAACAACAAAATTAGATTCTATTTGCATGGCCGCATGCACGATGATGAACAATCTCAGTGAAAAGTCAGCCGGCAGGCCTCTACTCGATGTGCATGGCCGCATGCAAACCGAAATAGTCAGTGATTTCTCTTTTATCTTTTATTAAAGGATTTCTCCCTTTCAAAATTCAATAGTTCAGATTTATTAAACTCTTACCTCCTAAGAGGTAAGAAGGAGTACCTTAGCAAGGCCCAAATATATAGAGGGCGTTGTTGTAAGCACCCGTCATATGAATATAATACCCAAACCCTACGTCCCTACCTCCCTCAATTCTCACGCCCCCACCAAGCAGCAACTGCTCCCTCACCTCGGCGCGCGGCTGAGATGGTGAAAAAACTGAAAATCAGTAACAAGAACGTTAACGAAAATCTAACTTCGGCAAATCAATGCAATTTTTAAAATGAAAGTACGTGTCAGACTGTCAGTACAAATTAAGCTGAGCCCTGAGGCATGTGCGACCTCAATGCAGGCGAGACTGAGCTCGAGCTCCGGCGAGGCGCGGGTGACCGCAGGCGGCACGGTCGAGCCGTGTGCGGCGAGGTGGAGTTGGGGAGCAGGGCCGGCGGCCACGAGCCCACAAGCGGCGGGGTCCAGCCGTGGAGCATGGCCGGCGGCCCTCTGTGCGGCGGAGTGGAGTGGCGGCGGCCGGGTTTCAGCTGCGAAGGATGGCCGTGGGGAGGCAGGCGTGACATCGGCATCCTCCTCGGATCCAGCGTCTGCACGAGGAACAAGAGGATCTCCTCTTTTGGCAGACAACTTGGGCAACAAGAGGATCTCCCTCTTGTGGCAGAAAACTTTGGCGTACAAATGGCATGAAGTGTTTTTGCTGTATCAAATTGAATTGGGGAGCACTAGACAATACTTCTAGATGCAACGCTCCTCTGAAAGATAACTAACTAAAGCGCCAGGCAGAACAGTTTTGGCCTTATTTGTAACTCGATTCGGCACAACATCTAATCTAAAGCGCGCAGTTGAAATAACTGAATGGATGGTGTAAATTAATCCGACGTATTACTGATACATGTTGTTGCTGTATATCGGATTCCTGAGACCAAAGTAGCTACACCAAATCTTAGGATCTGTTTCGTTGAATTATTCAGATAATTAGTCTTAGCTTTAGGCTCTAGCTGAACTAAACTGACACAGGTACTAATAACTCTCATCTGGCCATCTAACAACTATATAATTAAGCTGAGTAGTTATCCTGGCTAACCACTAACCAGTAGTATTTCACCTCATTTAAACAGGGCTAACCCACGCGTGGAAGATAGAAAGATCTCCCGTAAGGAGAGAAAGGAAGCAAGAAAATAAGTAAAAAAGAGCAAGAGAGAGTAGCCACACGCACCTTTGATTTGCAGTGGGGAGAGAGATGCTTGATCTTCAGCTATTGTCCCGCTGTGTGGAGGTCAAGATGATCGGCCGGACCAGGGGATGGGACTCTATATCCTAGCAGAGCATAATTGTTTAAGACTTGTGGTGGACCTCTTTGACAGTGTGCTTAGCGTGTACATCATTAAGAGGTCCCGTTTGGATCATTGGAATTGAGAAGCAAACATGACCTTATTAGTCAGTTGTCACGATGTATAGTGTGATTGATTTTATACCATGGGGCGGTTCATGTATTGATGCTTTTGGACTCGGGTAGGCGAGCATCACAATATTAAAACCATCTTTGCTTAGAGCATCTTTGCTCCTCTCTCTATCCCATTACTGAGAACTGTATTTTTGTGATGAAAGGTTCGTACCTTCATTATCAAAAATCTTCTGGTAATCACCATATTAAAACACATCTCCCTCTCATTCAAATATAGGGGATTCATCCCTCTCTACCATATTCATTTGAAATGTTTTGTACTATGTTGTGGCATCGACTGCTAAAAACACAAAAGGCTTTATTGGTAAAGAATTTAGAAAATATATTGGACATGGAGGATAACTGGATAAGTAATCTCTGCGTTTATTCTACGTTGCTCCATTCATAGTGGGACTCTAAAGGTGGAGCAAGATGACAAATAAATTTAATGTAACATATGGGTTGCTTCATTAGTAGGAGTAGGTATGAACCGAGCTTTTCTCACCTGCCCATTCCATACCTTTTTTAGACAATAATTTAATCTGTACCAATATCATTGAAAAAGACGCTTTTAGGATCATAGAGCAGTCGTCCACCGAGCCCATGTGTGGGCCTACCCCCTCACGCTCCGTTAGGATCCTTCTCCTTCCCGGCTAGTTCGGCAGGAAGAGAAACTGGCTTGTTTCTTTTCCTGGGCTGGATCAAGCTGATCCGCCTGTTTCCTCATGATAAAATCTGGAGGCCACATGGGTGGGATGTTTTCTGGACCGTGGAGAGGATCAAATGGCCATTTCAGATCTGTTTAATTTTCGTTCTAGCCAAAACGAACAGATATTTCATCGGAGGCCTTTTTTTGCGAGGAGGCCTGTTTTCCACATAGGTTGAAATGATATAGGTGGAACGGCCATTCCAGGGCCCATGGAGGGATAACTGAACGAGCCCTAACGAGATTGAAACTGGGTAAACAGAGAAGAGAAGGGAATGGAGATTCAACGGAAGAACAGCAGATTAGCGGAGTGCTTGCAGAGAAGGTTGAAGAACAGAAGGGAAGATCAGATATCTGATTAAACTGAGTAAAATTCACTCCAAAAAAGAATGAGTTACACATTACGCTTTCGTGGCCAGGCTTGTCGATCATCAAGATTAGTTTTAGTTAAGATTAACCATTTGGCTCCATATATGCAGCCCGCCACTCACTACAGGAAACAACTAGTTCCCCGTGTGCCTTGGGCACACAGCGAAGGCCTAAATGCACACGGCAAAGGCTTTGCCGTGTGCAGCCCACGGCGAAGCCCCGACGGCGGCCAGCCCCGACGGCAAAGGGCGCTTCGCCGTGGGCCGTTTGTCGGGCACACGGCAAAGCCTTTGCCGTGTGCCAAACCTGGCCGACGGCAAAATAAAGCACTAGACGGCCGGGGACGGAGATGGCTGTCATCCCGCACTGTGGGACCCGTCGACTTTGCCATGTGCCTGCGAAGCGGCACACGGCAAAGTTTCCAAGTTCGCCGTGTGCCGCTGGCCAGACACACAGCAAACATTCAAATTTCGCCGTGTGCCTGGCCAGGGGCACACGGTGAACTTGGCACCGTTTGCCGTGTGCCTGGGGCCAGGCACACGGCGAAATTTGGTCATTGCGCACGGCGAAGCTTGGGCACATGGTAAAGGGCTCTCCATAAGTGACAGTATTGGTCACTTCGCCGTGTGCCCTGGAAAAAAACACATGGCAAACCAGGCCTTTGCCGTGTGCTGCACATGGCGAAGTGACCATTCTGTCACTTTTTTTTGCTGTTTTTTCACGTAAAAATGTCCCCACTCAAACAAACATCACAGATATATATAGCTTCACAACAAGCATCACAGGCAATTGATATAGCATCACTGACACATAACATAGACAAATTCATAAATGCAACATACGTTTGACAAGTTCCCAATGTCACAAGTTCAGAAATCCAAAGTATGTCATAAGTTCATTATTTCAAAGTATGTCGCAAGTACAAAATCATGGTGGGGGGGGGGGGGCATTAGTTGGTGGGAACAACTGCTGCGGTGAGATGCCCGGTGACAATTCCGACATATTCGATGCCGCGGATTGATTCTGCAAAAAATGGGAATAGATTGCATGTGAGACAAGAATCAAGTTCTCTAAGTTATAATCTAAAACATTCAAAATTTCATCGAAGTCTCTAAGTGACTCTAAGTTTCTACATTCTCTAAGTCTCTAATAATTGAATTGAATATACAAGGAATTCAAGTGACTCAAAGGAGAAGTTGCTGGAACCGGAGCCGGAGGGAACACCATCGGAGGTAGGGGTAGGGGTTGACCCATATAAACAGAAAGAGCTTGAATGTAGTTGTACATCTGGCTCATCTGCTGCTAATTCTCGGCCTGCTGCCTGGCCGCCTCCTCCTCCCGTATCCTCCTCTCTTCGGCTATCGCCGCCTCGTGTGCTTGCGCCACCAGCTGGGCCTTCAATTTTTCATCACAATGTTACAATTTAAAGCAAACATATATAGCAAATGAATGAACGATGAATAAGACATAAATAACCTGAAGTTCCTGCACTTGGAGCTGTGACTGTGATAGGCGTGGGCGTATGGCCGGGCTAGTGCTCGTGCTACTGGCTCGAACCTGGGTGAGAGTGGGAGTACTGGCCGTGTCTAAAGTACCATCACCTATGCAGTACCAGTCATGCTTCTTGCCTCCTCCCACCCTCATGATGAGCTTTCCATCCAGGTCATAGGCGCGGGGATCCCACTCTGGCCCATGGACCTGTCGTCCCGCCTCTGTGTACTCGGTGATGTGGGTGTGGATGGAGGGATTGGAGTACGCCAAGGGCGGGTCGTTCGGGTTGTAGGTGACCTCGGACGCCTTGCCCTTGTGCGCCATAGCCCATCCCATGAACTGGGAGCAGTTAGCGCCTTGATGTGCCATGGACTGCCAAAAAACAAAATTGATGTGAAATCAAGCAAAATTGAGCGTTAGAATAAATAAAATGAACAGCATACCCATCTAGCCCTGTATTCGTCGTTGCTAAGGCTGCCTTGATGGTGTGCGGGACCTGGCATCAGCAAATGCCGCTCTCGGCCAGCGCTGTGCTTCTCCTCCCACTCTGGTGTGAACCACTTGTCCACTGTGCGTTCCCAGCACACCATATCATTACGGCACCACCACGCAGGCTCCTACATGTGATCAAGTCAATGAAATATAAGAATATCAAACTTAGCGATGTACTTAATCTGAGAATATATCAAAAATTACCTGCAAGTACTGCTCCCGGGTCGGCTTCAAGTTTCTGGCGGCTTCTTTATTTATCTTCTGGCCCATGAACAGAGCGCTGAAGTTGTTGACACACTGCACTTGCGCCTCGTAGTGCATCTCGTTCACCGGCTTCATGAATCAGTTGTGAGCCACAACCACTGCACGGTCCTCATGCCCATCCGCACACCTGTAGAAATCCTGCATATAAACATGATGTATCCAGTCATTATTACAAATGAATGCCATGTATTGAGTAGTTTAGTGCGAGGAATACTTAACCACAGCTCGCCCTTGACCCGCTCCGCCTTGTTGTTGAAGATCCTGTTTTCCCGATCGACATGATCTGGGGCGTTGACGTAGTGCTCCAACGTCCAGGCCAGCTCCTGCCTTCCACCAATGGTGACCAGGCCCGGGAAGTGCTCCCTGCACAAAAGGCCGAGGATGCCGTTGACCTTGCAGTTGTGACCACATGCGACGAGTACTCTCCAACCCCTGCCAAAAATGTCACACCCTGGTTTTTGGCCTTCTTGGAGTTTCCAGTAAATCCTAAAATCTTGTTAGATTTAAATAGAAAGTGAGTGTTGCTTTCGTGCAGAGCTACATAGTGGTTGTTGTGTGAGTTTGTTTTTAAAACCTGAATAGGTTCTCGATTAGGTTTTCGAATAGGTACATCCAGGAATTTTTTAGATTTTTTTGGAATTTATTCCTATTTTTCTAGAGCTAATCCAATTTTTGGAAGCTACTAGAACCTTTTTCATGAGCTCCAAATATTTTATTTGGATTCATCGTGTCCAAATCTATCTTTGAAATTTTTCTCGGAGTTCTTCGTCACTTCGGGATATTTTTCATGGTTTAAACGGAATTATCTGGACTTTTCTGGATATTCTTTTAACCTGAAAATGATTATTCCGAATTAAGAAAAAGTAAAACCCTGAACGGGCCAGCCCAAACCCACCTGGACCAAAACCCAAACCCTAAGTTTACGTTGCCCCTCTGAACTTTTCCCGGTTCGCTTTTGCCCCTCCCTGGTACGGGCCCGACCCAACCCGCAGACGGCCTAGTACCAGCCCCCGCCTCCTCTCACCGCCATCTGGACCCCACTCGCCAGCCCCCTCCTCCTTTGACTGACACATCGGGCCCGCACGTCATCCCCTACCTCCCTCCCTTCTCTGCCTGCCCATGGCCCCGGTGTGCTCCACTCGGACCAGAGTTCCGGTCCTGCACGCCCCACCGCCGCAGCTTCGCAACTGCCGCCGCGATCCCTGCTGCAGCCCCGTCCCCCTCCTATAAATCGCGTGCCCCTACGTGCCCTACCCCGAGGCCGCCGCCCTTTTCTGCTACCTCGCTGCCGCCGTCCAGTCGAGCAGAGCGCCGCCGGCCCTGACGCCGGTCCGATTCGATGCAAAGGCCGCCCGTTGGCGCAAGCCGGCGCCACCACAGGGTCCACGACACCGAGCCGCACGACCGCCCACCGTCTGCGGCGCCTGATCACCTCTAGGTGCCGCCACAACCGGAGCTCCGCCGATCCGTCCGCCTCTCGACGCCGGCCGCCCACCCGATCGACGGACCCAACCACTGGGTAACCTTCGCGCTGGTCTACTCTGCATCCACGTTCAATCCGGACGCGAAACGGTCCACCCTAGCTCCTGCGCCGCCCTCCTCCGGCGAGCCGCCACCGCCGTGCGCCGTCCGCCACCGCCTCCCTCCTGTGCCGACGAGCCGGAAGCAGCAGAAACGACCGCAGCCGTCCGATCATCCACCGATGGCCCAGATTAAAAGATGCGTACCCCTTCGCTGTTTTCTTAAAGAGACCCCTGGCTTTTTGAAAATCAACCCGAGGTCCGGCCCTGTGTCTTGCGAAGACTTACCAGCTAACCCCTGTAGTCTATGGTTAATTACGAATAGGTCCTTATAACCTTGTTTAGCCCATAGAATGCACGTTTTAGATCCGATTTGATCCGTTCGAGTTAAGTTAGGTTCGTAATAACATAAGCTACACGTTAGTGGTGTTGGTTTTTATAAAACTTGTTTTTGGAATTAATTTAGTAATTAATTTGATTAAAGGTCCATTTAAACTAGCTTTCTAAATAAAAGATGATTAGGTTTTTGCACCCAGCCATGTGTCTTGTCCATAGGTGCAGCAGAGCCCAAGCCTTCATGGTGACCATAACTCATTTAGGTCTCATACCTTTCAGTCCTTTTGTTTGTCATAATACGCCTACACCTTGTATTTCTATCTTATGGTATTTTGTCATCTGGCTTAATAGATGTTTAGTGTATGAACCAATATAATCTCAGTGTATTATTTTAATACTGAATTCATATATTGTGGCCACATATGTGAAATCTAGATATTAAAATAGTATGTTGAATTGTATGTGCGTATACTAAAGTTTGTTCCATTGAAGCTTTATTCCAATATTCCATGATGACATCATGGTTATGCCTTGATGATGTCACAATCTATTTGTCCTCAACCAAAATAACCCCAGCTTATGCCCTTGACCCTTCAATTGCCCATACCTTTTCAACCGTAGCTCTGACCTTAGTGTTTCCTGCGCTCCCGAGTTCGTAGCAGCTAGTGTTTTTCTAGTAGTGCGCTTTTCAAAACTGTTTGTTGATTGATGTATTGCTTTATTAGATGTGCCTTGTGTGCTGGTGTTGATTGTGCCTCGGTGAGTTGCTCGACGTTGAAGGAGAGCAAGGTTCTAAAGAAGAGACATTACCGGCAATACTTTGAGGAAGGCAAGTATAACACGAGAAATTCCTTGCAACCTATACACATTTAATATTCACTTACAATCATGCATGAGTTAATTTGTTTAAGGTTATCCCTAGTATTCTTATACCTTATTTCCTTGTTCAACCTGGGTTATGCATCTTTGGGTAATAATGTGCTAGGCTATGCAACTTGATACTGCTGAACGATGACACTTGATATCTACTAATGATGATTCATTGTGAATGTTAAAACTTGCTTTTTAGCAACATGGTTAGCAAGCTGGAACATGTGCTGTCTGCTTTGTTCTCAGCAACCCTTGTTCTGGAACATGTGCTGTGTGCTTTGTTCTAGGCAACTCACGATCTGGAACATGTGCTGTGTGCTTTGTTCTGGACAACCTTTAAACTGGAACATGTGCTGTGTGCTTTGTTCTGGGCATCACTTGTTACGGTTTCTATCTTAAAGTGGCAACCCAGGAAAACAGTGCAACCACGGGAACTATATGGCTCTGGTCTTTGCTAAGTAAAATGCACAACTCTAACTAGCGGGGGTTACCGAAAGGCATTAGGGGGGAACTACGGTTTAAGTATGAGCCTGATCTGCTTGGGGACGGACTCACATTGCGCCCTGATGTCCGTAGGCATTTTGTTCATGATGCACCCTGAACGCCATCAACCCACTCACGTTGCGCCTTGGGTGTTTGGTTGATCCCGGGAGTTGGGTTCATGCGCCCATGTTGAAACCTCAGCGGCCCTTTCGAAAGGTCTCGTAGTGAAACCCAGCCGCACACCTAAGAAAGTGTGAAATGGGTCTAGCTAACCTGGGCATCATGGGAATCACGACCAGTGGGAAAAGTGTACAACCTCTGCAGAGTGAAAACTGATATATCAGCCGTACTCAGGGTTACGAGTAGCCTGGATCCTTTTTGAATAGTGACTGTTACCCCGATGATGTTTATGATGGAATGATGATGAACGTAATAATACTTCTTTAAACACTTAATTTGGGTTACAACTGGGTTATCTCCTATTACATTGTAGTAATTTGGTTAATGTTAAAATTGAACAACTAAAAGTGCTTACCACAGTTAAACCGTGTCTAGCCTTTTGAGCCTTCATACCTCGTGTTGTACTTGTTAAGTAAGATGGTTTGCTTACACTTGCACTATTCAACAAAATCCTGGATGGGTACTCAGATAAGGCAGCACTCGAAGATTTTCAAGAAGAGTCTCAAGAATTCTAGGTTGTGGTTCACCAGCCGGCGTCCCTGTGGAATGGAGACTTCATCGTGAGATATAGTAAATAGACTTCCGTTGTGGTTTGTTTAAGACTCTTGTCTTTTGTAATTCAAGCACCGGTTTACTTTGATTTACCTTATTCTGGAGCTATATGTGTGTTTAAGACTTCCTGGGTACACATATAGTAGTGTTGACACCAGATTTTGACTCGGTTGAGCGTGTGTATGATAAAAGTCCAGATAAAGGCCGAGTCTGATTCTGGGAGACGTCCGATTCCGATCGGAGTTCCTCCGATAGGAGTCCTAATTGGACACGAGATAAAGGAGGCCGGAGCGTGTACGACTAACCAAGAGGAAGGCGTCTGGAAGCTTCTTCAGGGCCAGATTGCGCATCAAGTATTGTAATAGTTTTAGTAGTTTAAGATTAGATTGCTTTAAATAAATTAGAGATATTGTCGTAGCCAGCAAGTTTTAGTTAGATTTTCAGGGTATAAATATAAACCCTGCGCCATTGTAAAAAATGTTCACACAACCATTCAATCAAACACAACCTTTGGCCTAACGTGCCACCCAAACCTTCTTCGTCGAGTTCTTCAGCAAGCAGGGCTGCATCATCTTGATCTCCGGTTTGTCTGTAAGTTCGACACCCTTATCGAATTAATCTAGGCTTTAGATTGAGGCGCATCGCCCTTCTTCGTTTAGTTAATTCACCAATTTATCGAGTTATTCTAGGCTTTAGATTGAGGCGTATCGCCCTTCTTCGTTTAGATTGCTCATCTTTTACCGTATCTTGCTGTTTTATCTTATCGGCTTACATCTATCAGAGAAAGATCTATTTTGTTTTATCACAATTCAAGTTTCATAATAGATCTGTTCTTATTGCTTATATAGCTGATTTAGATCTAATCTGCAAGTTACAAATAAATCTGTTTAAGCACGTTCTTTGATATATATCGACCTATCGGAATAAACGAACTAGTTGATGCCCTGCTAGCGACGCTGTCTCGCAATCGATCCGATCGTTAGTGACATATAATTCAGTTTATTTATCACCTTTAGAGAGATGTATATTAAAAAATGTTTAGATCAGGTTTATCTCCGATTCGGCTTCCACAGTCGATGGTTTAAATTAATGTCATTTTCTCACGATTCGGTTTTTCATAGCCGATGGTCCGTTTTAATACTTGTTACATTTTTACAAATCGGACTCATAGCCGATGGTTTATGTTCTCAAATCAGACTATTGTTTTACGTTGATCCGATCTGTTGGGACAAATCGGGGCCTTGGCCGATGAGTTCCTTGTTGTTTACTGATTAAACTTTACCTTGTCAATTTCAGGTCAAATTGACTGGCACGCCACGAACCTCGAGATTTTGGACCTGCGCTGAAGTGAAGCAAATCTTCCAGGCCACAGTGTTAATTTCCGAGAGTCAACGCCTGACTTTTTGGACGTCAACAAGTAGCATTCGGATTTCTTTCGTAAATTCGGGTGTGACAAAAAATGATAAAGATAATATATTAGTTTCTATTGTGATTATCAAGTTGTGAAATGAAAAGGTATTGATAACATGTAAAGTTACTTACGCTGCCCCAGAGGGTTGAATCATCGGGCGGGAGGCAAGAGGTATCGGCCTATCCGGAAGTCTCGAGGGACCTCGCAACCAGACAGCCGGGATAGCCCCTGTCGTGTCCTCCTCCTCCTCCCCCTCCTCCTCCTCCTCCTCCTCCTCCTCCTCCTCCTGTGCAGGATCATACTCCTCCTTCTCCTCAGGCGAGGGCGGCTCTATAGGCCGAACCACTCGACTCCTCCGTGGACCCTTGGGGCCACCCTTCCCTTGACCCTTGCCTCGGGTACCCCTAGGGACGGACCCCTCAGCTTCATTGGACGCCGAACCTACCATTCTTCTAAAAAACCGACGTGCATTTTCGTTGAATTGCACCACCCGCCATCTTTGTTGAATCACCTGCATTAAAAAAAGTAAACCAAGACATAATTAGAAACTGACATGATATTAAAAAATAGAAACTAACATGCAATTACAAATAATAAAGGAATCAGTACGTATCATACATGTATTAGAAATAATCATCTTGATCGGGATTAGCTGAATCATAAGTCTCGTCATCACTATCATGCATGTCTAGATCAAAATTAGGCACGTGCTCCAAAGGAGGACTGTCGTCGTCATCAAGCCCTAATTGTAATCGCTCAAGTAATTCTAAGTCCTTTGCATTATAAACCTCATCTCCAGTGTCCTCGTCATGAACCGTTTCATCATCGTCTACTTCCATTCCAATTGCTCCGTTTATGTCTGTCTCAAAATGCCCTTGTAGCCCATCTTCTTGAAAGAACTCTCTGTCATATGTGTTTGGGTCTATATTATAATCTTCATTATTTGGGACAAGTAGTTTGCCGTGTGGCACCTTGTACACAACGTCCCAACCCTGAATACGTTGGTCGGTTTGGTCGGTTTTGCACGGGTATGAGAGATAATAAACTTGTGTAGCTTGTTGAGCCACAATATAGACATCATCTCCTGGATAGACGGATGACTGTCAAATTTCAACTAGTCCAAGATTAGGGGTCCGTCGCACCTCGTTAGGATCAAACCAATGGCATTTGAATATGACTGGCTTCAGAGGTTTGCAACCATAAAAAGTTAGTTCGTATATTTCTTCAATTATGCCATAATAATCGACCCTATCATGGGCTGTCGTACAAACTCCGCTATTTGTGGTTCTTCGATTGGGCCGACTCTGCTCATGGCCTTTTGTGTGAAAGCGATATCCATTCACATCATAGCTGGAGTATGACATGACCCTATAGGCACAACCATTGGCAATCTGTCTCAACTCGGGACTCATAGACACATCATTTTGGCCCTGCAAGTAGAATCGTGATAGTTTGTTTTATTATTCACATGTCTTGCTACTTATATTGTCACAAAATGTATGAGCTTTAGAACGACCGTACCTTATGTTTGAACCAAGAAATAAAATTGGGCGCTGAACCTCCCGCTCCCTTTTTAAGAAGGGTATCAACTTGATGCGGGGTCGGTGCCCTATTTCTCTGCCAGAAT
The DNA here is from genome assembly GCA_004135705.1 of Alloteropsis semialata. Classification (NCBI taxonomy): domain Eukaryota; kingdom Viridiplantae; phylum Streptophyta; class Magnoliopsida; order Poales; family Poaceae; genus Alloteropsis; species Alloteropsis semialata. The sequence continues at coordinate 53,224,712 of CM014277.1, read as the reverse complement.
TGATGAGTAAATTCTCTGTATGAACGAGAAGAAGATTAAGAGGGGTTGGATGCAAAATAATTGAGAACTAGTTTCTTGAGAACTTAGTGAATGTAATTTTCCACTTCAGAAAGGTTGGTCAACACATACATCATGATTTTGCGCAACTCTTCATGTTGCAAGGTCTTACGAGTCCCAACACTTGCACTTTCGAGTTGCCCTCTAAAAAGGCTGAGATTTGAATCATTTTCGTTGGCATTGTAATGAGGTGGTAGATTATGGACGTTCGGAAGGGTGTCAGCATAGTATTTTGTTGTGAAGTTTGACACCTCCTCAGTACAGTATGCCTCTGCAATGGAAGCTTCAATTTTGCATTTATTTTTATATTTGGTTTGAAGAACTTTTTGTTGCCTCTCAATTGAATAGCACCAACGGCCCTGCACAGGACCCCCCATTCGTGCCTCATATGGGAGGTGCAAAATCATATGCTGCATTGGATTGAAAAAGCTGGGTGGAAAGATCTTCTCCAACTTACAAAGCGACACTAGAGCTAAGTTTTCCGTTTCTGCAACCACAGTCTGAGATAATTCCTTAGCACAAAGGATGCGGAAGAAATTGCTTAACTCTGCCAACACGAGCCACACATGATCAGGGAGATAGCCTCGATCCATCACCAGAAGAAACCGCTCAATCCATATGTGGTAGTCATGACTCTTGAGCCCATTGATTCGCATTGTAGCTAAGTTCACCCCCCTCCTTAGATTCACTGCATACCCATCGGGAAACATTAAAGTTTTGAACCATTCTAGTACTTCCCTCCTTTGGTCCTTCTTCAGTACGAATTCGGCTGGAGGCTTTTTCCATTTTTTGCCATCTTTGGGAGGCGGAATGTCGTACTTTGGTCTATTGCACATCCTAGCTTGATCTACTCTAGCCTTAACATTGTCCTTTGTCTTATCAGAAATGTCCATGACTGTAGCGAATGTTGCCTCGGCGACATTTTTTTGGTGTGCATCATATCAATGTTATGTGGAAGAAGAAGGTCATCCATGTAGGGGAGCCTCCACAAGCCCGACTTCTGAGTCCAGGCATGTTCCTCACCATAACCCTCAAAACCACCACCTTCTTTGTTGACCTTGAGCGCATCTAACTGCGCACAAACTGCGACACCTATCAACATCTGCGGTGGGGGGTCTTCAACCACGACACCTTTTGTAAAGTTCTTGATGTCCCGTCTGAATGGATGGTCAGTAGGGAGGAATTCTCTGTGCTTGTCGTACGAAGAATACTTGCCACCCTTCGTCAACAGATGAATTTGAGAGCTGCCTTGCATACTGGGCATGAGAACTTCCCGTGGACACACCAGCCGCAGAATAGCCCATACACCGGCAAGTCATGTAGGGAGTACATGTACCACACATGTATTTTGAAGTTTGTCTTTGTAGCTCGGTCGTATGTCCATACCCCTTCCTCCCAAGCACGGAGAAAATCATCAATCAAAGGCTCCATGTACACACTCATATTATCACCCGGGTATCCAAGAATTATCAACGACAAGATGTTCTGCCGTTGAAAGATGACGCCGGGAGGGATATCGAGGGGGATAACGAACATGGGCCAACAAGTGTATGGTGCAGCCGACATTCCATAAGGATTGAACCCATCTGTTGCTAGCGCAACATGTACATTACGAGCCTCCACTGCTTTCTCACGATGACACACGTCAAAATGTCTCCATGCTTCAGCATCGGCTGGATGTACCATATTTTCAGGATAGTATCGTTTGCCTTCTTTGTGCCATGTCATTTGTTTCGCGGATTCCTCGGTCATGTAAAGCCGTTGGATCCTCGGTATGAAGGGAAGGTACCGTAGGATTTTCACGGGGATTTTGAGCTGCCTCTTATGGCCATCACCAGAGTCTACCTCCAGGTATCTAGATTATTTACATTTAGGACAATACTTTTCATCCGCATGTTCTTTTCTAAACAAGATGCATCCCTTCGTACAAGCATGTATCTGCTCGTATGGCATCTTAAGTGTACGAAGAAGTTTCTGTGCCTCATACAGGTTGCGTGGCAGATTGTGACCACCAAGAAGCAGGCTGCCAAAAACTATCAACATATTATCAAAGCCGTCTTGACTTATGCCAAGCTGAGACTTTAGAGCCATTATGCGTCCGATGGCATCCAGTTGAGAAACATCGGTATGGCTGTGGAATGGTTTCTGTGCCGAAGACAACATGTCGTAATAGGTCTTTGCGGTTGCCTCTGGCGGATCCTCCCTAACATGACTAGGTCCTTAATCGAACTGTGCTTGATGAAAGTCATCTAACATGTCTCCGCACCCGGCATCAGCATCAAAATCCTCGATGCATTGTCTCACGACCTCTTCTCTTCCACGATGGGCTTCACCATGACAAATCCACCGGGTATAGTTTGCCACAAACCCATTGGTGCAAATGTGTTTACCCATCTGGAACTGAGATTGAGGTATCTTGTTTGCATACTTGCTACAGGGACACAGTGTTTTACTCTGTCCTTTGTCAAATGCCTTTTTCAAGAAATCTTCGACCTTGTGAACGAATTCATCGGTCCAGTCACGCTTACCCCGCCAACCCGTGTACATCCACTCACGGTCATCCATCCTTTAACAGATTGTTAATCGTCATCATGCTGGCATATGCTCGATAGCTTAGTTACAGGACAAGCAACTATCCTTTTCTTCAAAAGAATTTCATTTTTCATAAATTATAAATTCTTAATGGAAGTGTCAGATAAGAGATGAATTTGTCGAGATCACAGATCGTGCAAGTGTCTTCCCTGAATGTTTTTTAAGAACCCTCACCTGAGGAAAAAGAAACGAGAAAGAGAACTCATTTAATCACAGCTGATACGTTTACAGTGACTTTGTTAAGTAAAGGAACATCTGAATCATGCACTTGGCTGGAAAATCTCGATAAATGAGCTGCACTGTAGCTGTAGCTACGTGCAGGGTTGTTCCATCCAAGATAACATATAGGCTGGCACTTGCACAAGCTGGAACTAGGTTGTAGTTGTAGTAGATCCGCTCACCAAAGAATTAGGGAAACGGATCACATTTGATTAACTAAATTCTACTACTGAAGATGATGCTCTCTTGCATCAATAAAAGGTGGATAATCGCCCGTCGGAATTGCACATACCTCAACGAAACCAGAGAGAGAGAGAGAGAGAGAGAGAGAGAGATGAAACTATATCCCATAAGCAATCGCAATACCAAACCAGTTATATTATTGGACTACTGTATGTCCTCCCACTACTACAAAATTGATTTTTCTAGTCACTATTTTCACAGCTGGTTTTCAAAAGTGGCACTAATACATTTTCACAGCCGGTTAGTGAGTAGACCTGCTGTGAAAATTATTTTCACTTCACAGCCGGTTTCTGGTTTGCATTGGATGTGAAAATCAAATCCATTTTCACAGCCGGTTCTAAGCTACAGTACACATAATTTTTTTATTTTATTTTTTTGATATTTTTTATTGAACTAGGAGCACAAAGGGACAACAAAAAAAATTTAGCTCAATCGGATCTAAGGTGTGGTCTCTAAAAAATCATAAAGATTCAAAATGTTTAATATTAAAGAAGTGCAAAATCGATTAGTTTGCACACCCTACAACATTAGTTTTGCTCATATTACATGGACACAATTTTTAAATATCTTACACTATATATATGTTGCCATGGAGGAGTTTTGGATTTTTTTGAAATAATTTGCTTTTTTCTAACTATTAAATAAATTTCTAGGTACTTATTCTTATTAATTCTAATTTGAACTACATATTTCTTAACCAGCTCTCACCAAATACTAGAAAAATAGTATCTAAGGGCATATGCTCTAGTTTAGATCATATCCTAAAAAAAATGAAAAGTCAATAGGTTTGCTATGTATAATTCACACTTTAATTTACTCCTTTACTTGTGAAAATAATAATAATATCAGAAACTTGTACAAAAATTATGAAAATTGTCATGGAGTGCTTTTTTAGCTGTATATCCTTCTCATAAAAAATTCAACACATTTCAAGAAAATAAGACTGTACATTGTTCATAAAAATATACGTCTCTCACACTCTTTCATATATTTTAAGGCAAACTTTGATATTTGTACGTCCTAAAACTTATTTTTGCTCATATGATATATCAATATTTTTTTTACATGTTTTACACTACATATAAGTTGCCATGGAGGAGTTTACGAGTTTTTTGAAATGATTTGCTACTTTTTATGAATTAAATGAATTTTTAGCACTTATAAATTAATTTTTGTACAACTATTTTTATTTTTATTTTATTTTATGATATTTTTCCTGAAAACAAGTGCATGTAAGTAACTACCACAAAAATTTTCAACCTAATTGGATCAAAGATGTGGCCTCTAGAATTTTATAAAAGTTCGGTGCGGTTAATACAAAAGGAGTGCATCACTGATAGAGTCACAAGTAGACATAGTGGTGTGATGCAATGATAGGGGAAGGTACGTGTGAAGCAAGAGGTCGTGGGTTCGAATCATGAAAAATGCAACAAGTGCAAAAAAATGTCATCGGAGGAGATGGTGTGTCTGGTTCATGGGGTAGCTCCCATGTGTTTAAAATTTTTTAAGAACCGACTGTGAAAATTAAAAACTGGCTGTGAAAATCTGATTTTCACTGCCGCTTTTTTAGTGCCGATTTTGAAAACCGCCTGTGATGCCCAGTTCCCGACCACCTGTGATGTTGTTTCTGTAGTAGTGCTCCCACATTTGCAAATCTGTTCTGTTCGCAGTTTTGTCTGATGTACAAGAAGGAATAGGCGTCTCATCATGTACATGTTCCTTTGCTGAGGTAGGTCCGATGATCTTCTTGGCCTCAAGCCCAATCTCAACAAAAAATTGAGCATCTGATTTACCTTCTAGTTTTGTTAAACCAAAAATCGGACATCGGATGATAAGCTCCTCCCCATCAGGACTTTTCAGCTTTCTGTCCACAATTTTTTTTCGGGTAAGGACCATATTCCAGCAGCCCGGCCCGCAGCCCAAAGCTCCTCTACCAAGTTGTGGCCGCCGCTTAACCGAGTAGCTTGTTCAAAGATCCTGTTATTTTTTCGAGCTTTGGCCTTTCACTACAGTCAGGGTAGGGTTTTAGGTAGCATCTGCGCCATGCACTTGGGTGGCTAGAAGGAAGGTCACAATATCCTTATCTTCACTATCTTTTTCCACAACACTAGAGCGGAGAGCCGGAGACATAGAACCAATACTCTTCCCAACGATCATCCCAGTGATTCTTTCACTACCGGAAAACCGAAAAATGCCGAGTGTCATGAAGTTTGCCGAGTGCAAAACCTCGGGCACTCGGCAAAAGCTTCGTATGCCGTGTGCCCGGAGCAAAACACTCGGCATAGCCACGGCACTCGGCATAGGTGTGCTTTGCCGAGTGCTTTGCCAGGGACACTCGGCAAAGGCGAGGTTTGCCGAGTGTTAGGTGCTGGGACACTCGGCAAATCTCCCACGGGCCCACGGGGTTGCCTCAGACGGCCAGCTGCCCTATCGGCCGTCGAGTGCCGTTATAGTTTGCCGAGTGCCCAACCCCTGGCACTCGGCAAACTGTCCTTTTGCCGAGTGCCCAACCCCTGGCACTCGGCAAACTGCCCCTTTGCCGAGTGTTTTTTCTGGCACTCGGCAAAGGGGACCTCTATATTTCATGTAAATCATTCCAAACTTTGCTTGTTGTTTCACATATGATACATTGCACTCCATATTACTATTTCGGATTTTTGTCGGCCCGTTTGCTATATTCAATACATTTTTCTCATTAGAATGAATTTGTTGGTTGAAGTCAAAATTTGAACTACAAGTGTGTCAAATAAGGGTACAGAGTTATTGGAAAATTGATATTCATGTTACTAACTCCATTGTGTGACATTTTCCATGTAATAGAAGTAAATTTGCAACTTGATTTTCATGAAACAAACTGAAACTACGTGTGTCCAGTTTGTTTTTTAATTATATAAAAATCAAATGAACTCTGTAATTCATGAAAATTGTCAGGAGATCATGATATCATATGAGGAGGCTGTGGTAAAAAATATAGGACATTCTGAAAAAGTTTTCACATACGACGCTTGTAAACCAGAATATCTCCACCGAAGTATCGTTGAGTTCAAAAGATAGTTCATAATTTGGAGACAGAGTGACATGACAGTTCGATTTTCACTTCAACACATTTTCCAATGGCAACATACTACTTAAAATATTTTTTTGTAAACTTTTGGTAATTTTTTGGATCTATTTTTTATTTTATAATTTTTTTACTACATATATTCAAAATCAAATGATATAAATGGATGTTGATGAATAACCACATAAAATAATGTAACAATCATTGAAGAATGACGAGATCTGCATTGTACAGTGCAGTTAACATGTTTTTTCAAATTTCGTTGCACCAAATTTCAAAAAAAAGAAGTTATACAATTTTTGTTACAGATTTGCCGAGTGCCGCAGATGGGACACTCGGCAAATAGAGAGTTTGCCGAGTGCACGAAGTCCGACACTCGGCAAATAGAGAGTTTGCCGAGTGCCAGATCCAGGGCACTCGGCAAATTCGATGTTTGCCGAGTGCCCGATCCAGGGCACTCGGCAAATGCGGCGTCCGGACACCTCCACCCCCCGCGGACCGTTTTCACTTTGTTCTTCCTCACTCCGTTTTCACTTTGTTCTTCCTCACTCGCCCCGCTCTGTTCTTCCTCACTCGTCCCGCCGGCCCCCCACCCCCCCTGCGCCGGACACGGCCGGCGC
>CM014277.1:53142587-53200466 GCA_004135705.1 Alloteropsis semialata | reverse complement strand
CTCACCGGCAGCGGAGAGAGGTGGAGATGGCTGGATAGCAACGGATCTCGTGCGGTGGCCGTTCTTCACGTGGGCAAGCTCCTCCAATGGTCATGTGTCGGCGAGGTCCGGTGGAACGGGCGTGGCTCGACGTGATGGGGCTCCTGGTGGTAGCCCCTTGCTCCGGCTGTTGAGCAAGGAGGCGGATTCGAGCGGGCCGGCATCCAATGGCGATACTTTGCAGGTGGCAGAACGGCCACGGCGACAAGTGGCGGAGCTACGGCCCAACGTCGTGGAGCTCTAGACGCGGAGCTACGGCCCAACGTCGTGGAGCTCTAGACGGTGCCGGCTCTCTCTGGTGGTCGATAGGTGCGGCAAAACGGCAGTTTGAGGCACGGCGGCGCTCTGCTTGGCGAGCTCCGGGACGTGGCGGAGGGACACGGAGGGATGCAGCCGCTTGTGGATGGAGTGAAGCATGGGATGGGGCGGCACGGGGAGCAGCTCAGCCGGGGACACAGAGGGCGGCGCGGGGAGCCAAGCGGCTAGCGGTACGGATGGGCGGCACGGGAAGCTGCACGGCGGAGGGACAAGGAGGGAGGTAGTGGAGTGGAGCGGCTCGTCAGCAATGGGAAGCATGGAGAGGCAGTGAAGAGCCAGCGGCGGAGGGATGGTGGGAAAAGGTTGAAGAAAGACCCGTCAGGGAGGGAAGGTAGAAGAAAGACCCGGGCCCGAGTGCCAATGTGTCCAAAGCATGCCAGCTTGTCATGCCAAGTCAGCAAAACTGGGGTGCAAAACCACCCCAGGGGGTTAGATGACTAGTTTTCGATAGTTTGGGGTGCAAGAAATCTGGTTTTATAGGTTATGGGGTGAAGTGAGCCATCATCTATAGCTTGGGGGGTTATATAGACTTTTTCCAAAATTAAAGCAAGAGAAAGGGAGAAAATCTCAAAGGTGAGAGATTGAGCGCGTGACAAAACCACTCCACCCTTGCCCACCTTATATAGTAGCACAAAATAATTGTTCACCCTTGGGAACCACAGGGCAACGACAAAATCTGGAAGTTTGAATGTCCACATAAATAACGGTCGAGCCGGACCTTTCATATGTGCAGAGGTGACGTTTTTCATAAATGAATTAAAATCGAGTTTGAGGGTTTTTAACCTGTTGGAAACGGCCCTCACTCCCGAGGGGCATCTGTTGGGGATCGAGGAAAAGCATATACCACACGTGATACATCTGGAAGAAGTCATTGATCAATTGCCTCATTGATGAACAAGCAAAATAATAACCTTCGTATTCAATTAAATGCATAAGCTAACTTTCGGCCCCTGTTTGCCTCTGCTCACAACAAGGAGAAACTCATGTTTTTTCCTTTTCTTTCTTTGTTTGTCTACAGAATAAAGTTGGAATCCCAAAGAAATACCGACTAGATAAGGTGCATCATGAAGGACAAGGGCAACAAGAGGAAGTTGTACTACAGCATGCAAGTTACACCGGGGTCCTGGTCGGCAACCGATTGCTCCTATCTGCTGGTAGCGAATGAAGCGACAGTAAGCAGCATCTTCTTCTTCCTTGCTCCCTCCTTTCTCATCTTCTTCTACCTCTATCTACAGGCAGTAGCCTCAAGCTGCCCCGCCACCGCCGGCCTCCACCACCACCAGCGGCCGGTGCCGACCTCACCGCCGAGCCACACCGCCCTCTACCGACCGCCACCGCACCACCCCGCCCTTAACGAGCATGGCTGCTCACCCCCGCCACCTACCCTGTCCACCGGGGGTCCTCTGCCGCCCGGCAGACGGCGCTCGCCGTCTCGCCTCCACCGCCCACAAACCACCTCCTCCGTCTGGCCGACCCCCATGCCCGGCCTCCCTCTAGTCCCGCCGGCTATGGAATCACCCACCCCACCTGGAAAACCCAAATCCAAAAGGCTGCCACCTCGACCGCTGCTCATGGCTGGCGGTGACCCGCCGCCCACCACTCCGCTCACCCGCCCACCACAGGCACCTCCTCCCTGTCCTTCTCTCTCTTTCGGTCTCAAGCTCTCCTCTCTCTTCTCTCAGCTCTTTCGCTTTTCTGGATGAAGACGACAGGTGAGGAAGCGCGTGGAGGAGAATCGTCCATGTCACCAGCTCGCCGCGAGTGGCTGACGGCGCTCACGGTAAATAAAGTTTTCGAAGTTACACCCTAACCTTCGGGCTAGCATGCGACCTTGAGGAAGGCTAAAAAAGAGAGAAAAGAGGCCCAAAGGTCCTTTTCGGATTTTGTGGCGTGACTTCCAGAAGACAAAAGCTACTAGAACTTGCCTATTATGTAATTTTACCATATAACCCCTTTGGATATTTTTTACATAGATCACGAGGGACATACTGGTTTTACAAGGGTACTTTGTGTTGGAGGTATTGTACATAGGGACATAATCAAATTAATAGGGACATACCATATTATGTAATCAAGGCCCAGCACTTTGGGCGAATATATATTTCATTAAAAAAATATAAAGGAAAATCATTACAGCTTTCAAAATAAATAAGCTTCGAAACCCTACAAAAATCACAGCTGCCGTGATTGAAAGGTATCAGGAGGTACTTTCTAATTTTTGTAAGGTACGAGGAGGTATCAGGATGTATCTTTCCTATTTTGGTATAGATCCCACCTATTTTGCTACCATTTGGTACCTTTTTATAGGTACCACTTGGGACCTCTTGGTACCTCTTATGTATAACCATCAAGACTCAGTCTGATGGACGATCCTCATTTATTTCAACCATCGTAAAATTTTTTATTTTAATTATTCAAAAATTAAAATTATTACTTAATGTTGCTAACATCTGAAATATTATCATATGCCCTGTTCTAACTAACCTTATTTACACAGACTAGAACCTTACAGTTCTCCTTGACTTGACAGACTACTTACGGGCAGCCTACTAGAACTAGCGTCGCCGTCCTCCTTGACTTGAACAATGCCGTCTTTATCATGCTTATGTGTTCCTGCATTTCCCATGTGTGGATCGCCTCCACCCATCTCCATCCTCCTTGTCTTTCACCACCACATGGTCCATGGGTGTATGGATTAAAATAGATCAGATATGTACAATTACGAATAAAGATATTTTTCAGATAGGATTCAGATACAAATAGTGTCACTACTAGACTTGTAAAAGTTGCTGAGAGTGTTCTGTAAGTAGCTGACGGAAAGAATGCTTAGAACTATCATTTGTGGCCATTGGCGTGGGTGAAAAGAAATCACCGACAATACATACTACCAACATTCAGCGACCACATGATGAGTAGAGGAAATGACCTGTGACCCTTGGCCATCTGATCATAACACTAGGCAATAGCTACAGATCTAAAATGTATCGGATATAGAACGGATATTGATATATGTTATGTATCTATATGAGATCCAACTTTGAGTACTCGAAATCTCATAACAATTGCAAATTGAATCTCCAAATCCGGATAATGGAGTCGGATAGATTGACAGAAAATATCTCTACCGTTTTCATCCCTATATGGGCGTCAAGGCTCTGCTTGCCTTTCGTTACCAACTCAAGCTAGATTCACCCTCCACCATTTAGTCGTTAGTTAGCAACCATGCCTCATCCATGCACCTACACACATCTTGAACCAAGATACATGCATGTTGGAAGTGGGTGGACCTATTACTACAAACTAGTTAAATTCCCCTCGCGTTGCTGCGGTAGTAGAAAGAATAAATTAATAGCGATGTGGATAAATGATTGAAATTCTCAATTTGCAGGTAAAAGTCCCCCATATAGCTAAAATGGCCCATAAGTCGAAACAGAGGAAACTATAAATGCTTGAGGGACAACAATAAAGGTTGACGGTGAGCAATCTTGACTCGTAGAGACCACACAATATAGTAGTGGACTCAAGATGTTTCCAAGTCGTAACTTCTAGTGAAAAATTAAATTGTTACGGCAATCCACAATGTGAAACGATAAGAATTTCTTGATTAAAAAAAACTTACTGACTCATACAAAAAACAATGAAAAGGTTCATGTATGTGTGCACGTGCGATCAGAAAATATTCAGGTCGCTACGTAGATAGGACAGTACACACCGTGACAACTGTGTCGTTTATAGAGGCACAAAATGCACGGCAATGGCTGCTACCTGCTTGATTGAAGTAGAGAGCCGGGGATGAGATTATGAAGAGATAATTGAAGCTGCACAGCACTCCAAATAGACCCAAGAAGCTGAAAAGGGAGAGAACATAATGGCGAGATAGTGGCATCAGAAACCTGCAAGGCTAATGGTGTGCTGGTTTGAGATGGTGCTTTGGTGTTGCTCCATTTGAAGGGAATACATGGCAGCCTGGACTAATTTTATAGGCTTTTGTAGCATAGGAGGAAGGTGGAATGAATAGGGAATGCCAAGAGTCCTTCGCATGAAAAGTGCTCATCAGTTACAGAGCAGAGGGAGGCTAACGATTCCAAAACGTTAAAAGCAATCGTCCGTAGTTAATGCAGAACTCGAGAATGAGAGAAAAAATGGCATTACGCTCGGTGTAAGCTGCCATTGTGCGCCTCTTGGATTGATTGTCCCTTTGGATTGAATCTGAAGAAAGATGTGAAGTCTGTAAGGCAATGCATTCAGGGAAGAATGGTTATAGAATGGGGGAAGCCATGAAGCAGGCCAATGATGCATTTTTTTTAATTTTCATGTATAAGGTGCTATGTTGGCCACAGAAGCAATTGCTCTGTGTTAATGCAGTGATTGGAAGAAGAACCACTCATTGTGCATAGGAGGCGGCAGTTTTCGGCGGGGGAAGATACAGGGCTGCCACAAAGTTGCACGGCAGTTTCAGGCCCGTGATGTGGAAAATGAAGGGTAGCTGACGTGGATAGGCTGAGAGGCAAGCTTTAGAAACAATGGATTGTTAGTGAGTATGAATTTTATAGAAATATAGGATAGGATAGGCTGAGAGGCAAGCTTTAGAAATAGTGGATTGTTAGTGGGTATGAATTTTATAGAAATATAGGATATGATGGCCTAGACTTAACAAAATACTCTCTTTATTGCAACAAGAGTATTACAACATAGCACTCTTACACTTTTAGGTGGCTAGCCTAAAACTCACACTCTCACTCTTTCTTCTACCTAGCACTGCTACCTTGCTCTCAACCTACCATGCCTCTCATTCACCATGTCATGGATGAATGGCATGACAAGGAGGGGTGCCTCTATTTATAGTCTTAGGGAGCTCATAAGGAGATGACAAGTGTCCCTTTCTAGAGTGTTCCTAGCTTCTACACTTCTCTACAAAATTAAGTCTCTAGAAAATCCCTACATATTTTAGCCTTCTCTAATTTATTTTTGTGCTAGTTCTAGAGTACTCCATGGAAGATATCTCACTACCGAAATCCGCCTCTTTGCCGTGTGCTAGGGGCACACGGCAAAGGCTAGAATACCCACGGCGAAGGGTTTGCCGTGTGCGGCCCATGACAAAGCGCGCAAGGCAGCCAGGTGCGACGGCAGCCAGGTGCGACGGCAAAGCCGACTTTGCCGTTGGTCTTTTATCGGGCACACGGCAAAGACCTTTGCCGTGTGTCCTTTTTTGGGCACATTGCAAAGTTTTTTTTGCCGACCAGAAATAAACAAAAAAATAGCAAAAAAATTATTCCAATGTCGGAAGGCCCCCCAACCATCCCAAAGTCACGCCGTTTTTCGCGCGCTCCGCGTCCAGCGAGATTCGAACCCGTGACCTCTCCCTCGCGCGTAACCTCCTCTACCGCTGCACCATACTCTCATCTGTGACTAGATGCTGTTTTGATTCCTACCATATTATACTAAACCAAGTGTAAATTACTTGTTTGAGGCCCTAAATGATTTCAAATTAAAAAGTTGTCAACTACAAAGTTTCATAACTTTTTGAAATCTACAAGTTTCATTATGGTAATTTCTCCATCCGAGGTCGTTTATGAAATTTGAATTTTAAATTTGAGAAAATTCAAACTTAGTTTTCGTTGACAAGATGACTTCAAATAAAAAAGTTGTCAACTAGAAAGTTCATAACTTATAGTGATCTACAACTCTCAGTTTGACTATTTCTCCATCCGAGGTCATTTGAAAAAAAACTCAATTTTCAAATTTTGAAAACTACAAACGTAACTTTCATTGTCAAAATTAATTCAAATTAAAAAGAGTTGAACTACAAAGTTGTATAACTTCTGAAGATCTATAACTTTTGTGTATGTCATTTGTCGATCTGATATAGTGGTAGTAACATTGTTCACAAATCTTATATATCTCTCTTCTAGTTTCAGGAAATTATATGAGACATATAGATTTTGTGAACAACATTACTATGGTTTTTGTTGAATGAAGAAATGACCAAACTAAAAGTTGTATATCTTGAGAAGTTATACAACTTTATAGTTCAAAACTTTTTAATTTGAATTGATTTACTACTTAAAAATGTGGTTTGAATTATGACTTTGCCGTGTGCCTCAAAAAAGCACACGGCAAAGTGCCTCTTTGCCGTGTGCCAAAAACAAGCACACGGCAAAGTCATGACTTTGCCGTGTGCCAAGGAAACGCACATGGCAAAGTCATGCTTTGTCATGTGCCAAGAAAAAGCACACGGCAAAGTATGACTTTACTGTGTGCAAAAAAAAAAGCACACGGCACTTTGCCGTGTGCATTTTTTGGCACACGGCAAAGAGGCTCTTTGCCGTGTGTCCGAAAGATTGCACACGGCAAAGTTTTGGGCACACGACAAACTTCGAGTTTCCAGTAGTGTCTCTAATCTTACATGGTGGAGAATATTCTAGAAGTTGCCTTGCCTTTCATTCAACAATGTTCCGCCAGTACCTTCGAGTTAGCCATAACATAATCATACACTCATCCAGCATGATATGCACCACCGAAAGCTCCAAAACCTCTCAAACGCTTATGTCAATCATTCGTCACACATAAAGTAGGCTAAGGCACATCTTGATTTTCTCTCAACAACACATGTAGAGGATGAAATAAACTTTGCACACATGCGTGCGCACACACCTGACGGAACATATAATAACTGGATCGAAAAATATAATGTGGACACGTAGTGGCACTCAGCGTGCAACCTGACCGACACGTGGCTGCTCACTGCCTCCAACAGACGGCGCTGATCGTGGCACTCAGCGTGCAACCTGACCGACACGTGGCTGCTCACTGCCTCCAACAGACGATGCTGCAGCTGCGGCATATAAAGCATGCTGCCAAGGACTGAGCGAGAGTTGCTCTTGCGCCATCCTGGACAGCGGATTGGTCGGGGGTTTTGGTATCGCTGGAGCGTGGCGGCATGATCCACGCGTACTCCATGGCCAGTGCAGGTTTCTAAAGGAAGAGCGGCAAAGAGAGGAGCGGCGGAGGAGCCTCACCGGCTGCGAGAGGATCCTCCAGCTGATCGGCGACGGCCAGCAGTCGGACCTCACGCCGGCGGACGCCGCCGCCTGCGCCAAGCAGATCCAGACGTGCACCGCCTGCTGCGTGGTGCCGCCGAGTCCAGCCAAGTAGCTCCGCCACGTACAACAGGTCACACAGGATGCCATGCTACGACGGCCGTACGCCAAATTGTTTCCCAAATTTGTTGCTGCATCATTGATGCCTGTGTGAAATGTTTCTTCTTCATCTCTTGTAACGTTGTTTCCTTGAATAAGTGCGTCCACCGGCCTGTTTCGTTTACTTGTGTCACTCATTGGTGTCTTTCCTCCCTAGAGTCCTAGTGTGCAATGACAGAAGGATCTCTAGTAAGCACATAGATCACGGGTATACTCTTCATGTAAACATGGGTGTGAACTTGGTGTCCTAGATCTAATACAATGAACGAGAGAAGTGGGTTAGGGTTAACCATCCGTGGTCGCCGGTGGATCTGCTCCGTTCCTCGCCATTGTCGGAGTGATGGCGGCAGCCGCCGTAGATGAAGTAGGGGAAGCAGAGGTCGACGCCGGTGTCAGGACTGCGTCGCTCTTTGGGCGGCGTCGGTCCGGGCGGTGGCACCGTCGGCGTGCGATGAGTGTGGAGGGCGACGGCGGCGGCGGCGAATCTTCCCGCTGCTCCAGTGCGCCCTCAAGTCGGTAGGCTGTGTAGGTATTAGGGTTTAGGCTCACGGCGAACCTCGTGTCGCGAGCCGTGCCCCCCTACCTCTCTATTTATGCACTGTGCAACGGGAGCCCGCCAACCATTGATTGGTTGGGCGCCCCCGACTAGGGCGCGAGACCGAGCCCGTTACGGCCTTTGGGCCGTAACGGAGCGGGAGATCGACTCTAACATTCTCCCCTTCGATCTCCTGTTATACTTTCTTGTCCTTTAGCTCTTTGCCAATTATCCACTTCATTATGTATAGGTCTATTGAGCATGGGTCATCATGACTGATATTTCAATCGGATTAATCAGCCACAGTACACCTATCCACTTTGAAGGATATCTTCTTGGGCCCTTATCCGGAGATCACAGGCTTTCCCTTAAACCCATACCGGTAATGTGCTCTTTAAACACATTGGGTGCCTTTTGTGAGCGGATCCGCCAGCATATCTTTCGTACTTATATGCTTCAGACTTATTGTTTGATCCTGGATTTTATCTTTCACAACATAGAACTTTATCTCTATTGTTTTGGAAGCATTACTCAACTTGTTGTTGTGAGCATAGAATACTATCGGCTCATTGTCGCAGTACATCTTAAGTGGTTTGCGAATGCAATCTACCACTTTCAAGTCGGGTATAAATTTCTTTAGCCA
Organism: Alloteropsis semialata; assembly: GCA_004135705.1. Taxonomy (NCBI): domain Eukaryota; kingdom Viridiplantae; phylum Streptophyta; class Magnoliopsida; order Poales; family Poaceae; genus Alloteropsis; species Alloteropsis semialata. Next base: position 53,191,732 of record CM014277.1, on the reverse strand, counting down.
CATTGCCTGTCCTGTTGCCTCATAACATGCTATAAACTCAGCATACATTGTAGATGAGGCAACTAGAGTCTGCTTGAAACTTTTCCATGAAACGGCTCCCCCTGCGAGAGTGAATATATATCCTGTTGTGGATTTTCTATCATCTTTATCTCCCGCAAAGTCCGCATCTGAGTACCCTCTTATCTCTAGAGTATCAGATCTTCTATACGTTAGCATAAGGTCTTTTGTGCCTTGCGCATACCTCAATGCCTTCTTAACTAACTTTCAGTGCTCTATGCCTAGATTATCTTGATATCTACCGAGTACTCCGGTGATATATGCTAAATCAGGGCGAGTGCACACTTGTGCATATTGTAAGCTACCAACTGCTGAAGCATATGGAACCGCTTTCATTTGATCGATCTCATATTGGTTCCTGGGACATTGATCTTTCCCAAATTTATCGCCCTTGACTATAGGAGTAGGTGTGGCTTTACTCGCATGCATATTGTACTTCTTTAGGATCTTTTCCAAATATGCCTTTTGCGATAATCCTAAAACCCCATTTCTTCTATCTCGGTGAATTTCTATGCCCAAAACATATGAGGCTTTACCAAGATCTTTCATATCAAAGTTAGAGGACAAAAACTTCTTTGTTTCTTCTAACAATCTGATGTCACTGCTGGCAAGCAAGATATCATCCACATATAGGATTAGGAAGATATATCTCCCATTCTTGAACTTCGCATAGACACAGTTGTCCTCTACATTTACTTCAAACCCAAACTTCTTAATCGATTCATCAAACTTTAAGTACCATTGTCTAGAGGCCTGCTTTAAGCCATAAATGGATTTCTTTAGGCGGTATCCCATATTTTCTTTTCCTTTTTCCACAAAACCCTTAGGTTGAGTCATGTAGACATCCTCAAACAGATCCCCGTTCAGGAAAGCTGTTTTTACATCCATTTGATGCAATTCTAAATCATAATGTGCCACCAACGCCATTATGATTCTAAAAGAATCTTTACACGAGACTGGAGAAAAAGTCTCAGTGTAATCTATCCCTTCTCTTTGCGTAAAGCCCTTGGCCACAAGTCGCGCTTTATATCTTTCTATATTCCCTCTGGAGTCACATTTTTTTTGTAGACCCATTTACAGCCCACTGATTTGGCTCCTTTAGGAATTTCTTCTAAGTACCAAACTCTGTTGGTACTCATAGACTTCATTTCTTCATTCATGGCATCGAGCCATTTTTGAGATTCAGCGCTTCTCATAGCTTCTTCATAAGTTGCGGGATCATTTCGCACTTGAATTTCTTCACTATTATAAACATCATAATCATCAGGGATCGCTGGCTTTCTTGCCCTTTGAGACCTTCTTGGGGCCTCCACAGCTGGTGCCTCTTGCACTGGAATCTGCTGTGTTTCTGCTTCTTGTGCAATGATTTGTTCTTCCTGCGGAGCAGGTTCAACATTCTCATTCACTACTTGTACCGGTGGACTGGCCACTGGTGCTGGTTCCACAGTGCCTTGCACTGATGGAAGTAAAGAAACTGGTAGCTCGAAGAAAGGTTCTAAATAAGCGGATTAGGTACACACACCCGCTTTTCTTCAAGATCAATCTCTCGCGCTATCATGCTCCCCCTGATCATTTCATTTTCTAGAAATACCGCATGTCTTGTTTCCACAAACTTTGTGTGTCTTTCAGGACAATAGAAGCGATATCCTTTGGATTTCTCTGTGTAGCCGATGAAATGGCAACTCACTGTCTTGGGATCTAGCTTCCCAATGTTTGGGTTGAACACTTTAGCTTCTGCAGGACAGCCCCATACACGCATATATCTTAGGGAAGGCTCTCTGCCCGTCCACAGCTCATACGGTGTTGTAGGTACTGACTTGTTGGGTACTTTGTTCAGGATATGAATAGCTGTCTTTAGCGCCTCCATCCATAAACTAACTGGTAGAGTGGAATAACTTATCATACTTCTCACCATATCCATCAAGGTACGGTTTCTTCTTTCAGCCACTCCATTCTGTTGGGGCTCGCCCGGTGTGGTATACTGGGCAACTATGCCATTGTCCTGTAGGAACTTTGCAAAAGGTCCAGGGACTTGGCCATACGGGGTATGACGACCATAGTACTCCCCTCCACGGTCTGATCTTACTATCTTTATCTTTTTATTGTGCCGATTCTCAACCTCAGCCTTAAATATCTTAAACTTTTCTAATGCTTCTGACTTTTCTTTGATTGGATAAATATACCCATAGCGAGAATAATTATCTGTGAATGTAATGAAAGAATCAAAACCATCCACAGATGTCACGGGAAAAGGACCACAGATGTCTGTGTGTATAATCTCTAAAGTTCCTGTGCTTCTTTTAGCATCTTTCTTTATTTGCTTAACATACTTGCCCTTTATGCAATCAATACATTGTTCTAAATCTGAAAATTCAAGCAGTGGAAGAATTGATTCTTTTACTAGACGTTCTATTCTCCCCCTCGAAATATGGCCCAATCGACAATGCCATAATTTCGAAGAGACGTCATCAATTCTTTTGCGCTTCTTACTTACTTTTGTAGATGAATCTTTTTCAGTCTCACACATAATCTCATCACATGTATACACTTTATCATGCACAGATAACATATAAAGTTGGCCTTGTCGGATGGCAAGGCCCACACAAACTTTATTGCACTGAATTAAACATTGTTCAAGGCCAAAAAGGCACTCAAATCCATCATCTGCTAAACATGAGACTGAAATCAAATTTCTACTTAAAGAGGGAACATAAAGCACGTCGTGTAGTCTAAGTGTGAAGCAATCATGAAGCCTTATGGAGAGTTCTCCAATTGCTTCCACTTCAGCCTGCACGCCGTTTGCAACTTTAATTCTTCTTTCTCCTCTTGGCAGGGTCCGGCTCGTAACGAATCCCTGCATAGAATTAGCAACATGAATAGTTGCGTCTGAATCAATCCACCATGTGGACTTTGCATAACTTAAAAATAAAGACTCATCTACAAATGTTATGATGTCTTCACCATTCTTCCACATGTGTTCCAGCCAGTCAGGGCACTTATTCTGCCAGTGCCCCTTCTTGCCACAGAACAAGCATTCATCCTTAGCCACTTCTTTCTTTGGCTTTTGAGAGCGATCAAATTCCATTGGAGCTTTTCCAATAGACTTCTTTCCTTGTGCATTTGAGGGGCCACTCTCCCATTGGTTCTTTGGTTTGAAGTTCTTATTGGGAAAGTTCTTTTTCTTGTTATGTTGCACATAGTTGATTGAACCACCAGTCACAGCATTGAGCCTCTCCTCTTCTTGCACGCACATTGCAATGAGCTTCTGCAAGTCCCATTTTTCTTCCTGTGCATTATAATTGACCTCAAATGTCGAATATGCATGAGGAAGTGAAGCAAACACCAGATAGACTATGAATTCCAAAACCATCTGCATGGCTGCAAGCTTCGAGTTCATATTGCTCATCTTAAGAATGTGCTCTCTTATACCGCCACCGATGTACTTCATAGTCACCAGTTTCTTTATCAAAGTACTAGCATAGGCCTTAGAAGACCCAGTAAACTGGTTCTGTACCAGTTGCAAGTACTCGGCAGCAGTATATGGGACATTATCTGCATTTTTTTGGGGGATGGAACCCCTAATAGCCTCTGCCATCTTTGTTTTCATAATCAACAAGCTCTTCTTGTTGCTTATGTCCCATCGCCTCTTCTCGAGGTCATACTTAGCTCTCACGGGGGAATAGTCATGCTCTCGTGCTGCCCAATCCGTGTTGCTCTCTTTTTCTCCTCTCACCGGTGCCATAGGCACTGCTGGGCATGGTGTGGTGAGTGCTATGTCGATGTCAGTCATCACCACCGTCAGATCCAACTGGCTGCGCCACTCCGCAAAGTTATTTCCAACCAATATGGGAATAGCCTGAATGTAGCTCATAGCATTGGGTCCTGAAATTAATCAACCAATCAAGGTGAGAACATAACATTATATATCTTAAAAATTGCATGTATCAATTTAACTTTGGTCAAAATTAATACATACAACTTGCTTCTACACTAATTCTATATCAGCTTTGGCCAGAAAATAGAATTAATGCATGAATACTTGGACTTAACAGTTTACAATATTGCAATTATCAGCTTTGGCTAGAAAATAACAATATCATAAATATTCTCATAAAACATTTCTACTTCTCTAATCAAATATTCCTTTGGTTCAATTCAACTAGAGAATAAATTACGCAGTGGAAAACTACAATAAAATACTTATTTTCAGAAGCATTCTACTCTCTGCTAAATTTTATCCTTTGATTCAAATTTAAACAGAGATATAAACTTGAAAACATGCAAATAAGAACAAAAAACAATCAAAATTGCTTCTGAAAATCCAAAACTTAATTGGGAAACTGTCACTGTTCATAGCGGCCCGCGAAAAACCAGCCCATGGCCTTCTTCCGCACGCGCGCAGCAACTCAGCAGGCGGCCCAGCTGGCTCGGCCCGCTCGCTCGGCAGCCTGGNAGCACAGCCCTCTCGGCTCTCTAGCCGGCCTGCGCCAGCGGCCCAGCTCGCCCGAAAACCCTAACGGGCAACGAATCTGAGCCGTCCAAGCCACTGGATGCTGATCGAACGTCCGTCCGGTCGTTTCGCCCGATCAAAAAGCCCGAGCGGCCTCCACTGTGAACCCTAGTGACCTTCCTCCCCCCACCCCGGCACAGCCGGCTCTCCTCTCTGAATTCCGGCCGACGAACGGTGGCAGGGCTCATCTCGGCGTCTCGCCGGCGATGTCTGAGCCGAGTGCCGCCGGCCAGATGCCGCGCGGTGTTCTCTTGCTCCTTTCTTCCTCCCCTCCCCCCCAAAAAACAGCCGCTGAGGCCGAGATCCAGAGAGGTTCTTAGGGGTCCGGCATCTCGCCGGCGTCTCGCTCGGACGGTCGTCGGCCTTAGAGCCGCTGAGCCGTCCCCCCTTTCTCTTGCGACGCCGTGGTAGGTTCACTCGCCGGCGAGCGCATTCCCACTCGGGTGAGTGCGCCGCCATCGAGCGATCCTACTCGGCGTCTCCTTCCCGCGCTCCGGTGGTAGTAGCCACATGGGGAAGAACCAGGTAGGTCCCCCCCCTCTCGCGCACTTTCTGATCAGGAAGTTAGGGTTAGGGTTCTACATTTGTTCTTGATTTCTTGCACCGATTCGCTTTGAATCTATTCTCTGGTGTTCCCCCCCTCTTTGGATGAGATTTTCTTTGGGAAACATGGACACTACCCCGGATCTAGTGCTTGTACTAGAAAAGGCGACTGATACCATTGACAAAAGTGAAGGATCTCTAGTAAGCACATAGATCACGGGTATACTCTTCATGTAAACATGGGTGTGAACTTGGTGTCCTAGATCTAATACAATGAACGAGAGAAGTGGGTTAGGGTTAACCATCCGTGGTCGCCGGCGGATCTGCTCCGTTCCTCGCCATTGTCGGAGTGATGGCGGCGGCCGTAGATGAAGTAGGGGAAGCAGAGGTCGACGCCGGTGTCGGGACTGCGTCGCTCTTTGGGCGGCGTCGGTCCGTGCGGTGGCACCGTCGGCGTGCGATGAGTGTGGAGGGCGACGGCGGCGGCGGCGAGTCTTCCCGCTACTCCAGTGCGCCCTCAAGTCGGTAGGCTGTGTAGGTATTAGGGTTTAGGCTCACGGCGAACCTCGTGTCGCGAGCCGTGCCCCTACCACTCTATTTATGCACTGTGCAACGGGGGCCCGCCAACCATTGATTGGTTGGGCGCCCCCCGACTAGGGCGCGAGACCGAGCCCGTTACGGCCTTTGGGCCGTAACGGAGCGGGAGATCGACTCTAACATGCAAATCTTTAATTTGACGTTCAAATGCATGTGCAAGTTCTATATCACGTAAGATGCCAAAATAAGGATTTGGTGTGAGGAATCATTCAAATGAATCTATTTGATTGAGCTATGGCATCTTTTGCACATCCATTTGGCCCGCCTGCAGGCGGTGTACATGTACATGTTGTGCTCTGATGACCAAGACAACTGGAATCAATATTTATATATGTATCGACTAGCTTATTTGGACACCAAGAAATTGAGGATACTATCAGTCAAAAGAAGTCATGCCGAAGTTGTTCATATCCTACAAAATGCAGCAGAAAAGGTACTATAGAAAAATCTTGACAAAATGTAAAATAACAATTATGTAAAAAATAAAAGTATAGAAATTTTTAACAACTATGTTTTGTACAAAATTTTTCTAAAAAAACTCACCATCAGCATCTGGCAGAAACTCATTAAACACCTGTCCTCCAAAAAGATAAAGAAGTGCAGCATAACTCATTAAACATTTGTGAGCACACTGTCTCTATCAGAAATGATGGATTTGGGCAGTCCATGTAGCTTGTAAACATTATCCATGAATGCTAGTGCCACTGTAAATGCAGTAAATGGATGTGATAGTGGTATAAAATGGACATACCTGGACCATTTGGCCACTACCACCATTATACAGCTGTACCTTTTTTTTATCTTGGCAACCCTTCAATAAAATCCATAGATATAATCTCCCAAGCCTGATCATGTATTGGCAAGGGTTGAAGCAATCCTTGATATTTGTCTCTATCTGGTTTTGCCTTGTGACAAATATCACAACAGTGCACCAATTCCTTTATGATATCCTTCGTATGTGGCCAGTAAAAAAGTTGGTCAATTCTTCTATATGTTACTGGAAATCCTGAGTGACTCCCAACAGCACTGTTATGAAGAGCATTGAATGTCTGTGTTTGGAGATCACTGTTGTTACCCAACCAGAGTTTGCCTTTGTACCTGATCAACCCTTAGGATAGAGAATAGTGCCCCACTTTGGTACCTGAAGCAGATAACTGAGCTAATAGTTCCTGAGCCTGGGAATCTTTTTCATACCCAGTACTAATTGCATCAATACACTGAGGAACCACAGTGGATATTGCCAATAACTGTCCAATAAAGATGGCTAGAGAGAGCATCAGCCACACTATTTTCTATGCCCTTTTTGTACTGCACTTTATATTGGCCAAGCAATTTAGTAAAATACTTCTATTGCCAAGCTGTGTGTAACCTCTGATCATTAAGCCGTGCCAAACTTTTTTGTAGTATATATACTAAATTCCTCATGTTGTAGGTAAGCGACGGGTGAAGGAAAAAAATATAAATCCTTTAGAATTAGCAAGAAGAATATATTTTGACATTACCGATCAGAAATGACATGAACCACACTCTTCGAAGCAAGCTGATCCAATTCAGATGAGGGACTGAATGAATTGCGGTCAAACGGCATGCCTAAACAGGCTAAAAATATAAATATTTCAGCATTTCCATTCCTGAAGCAACAATGGAAGGAAGTTCTGTAACTAAAACAGCCAAGTGTGCTTTTAGAGAGGCTCTGTTTTTTTTTGGAAGGACATATGGCTCTGTTTTTTTTTGAAGGACCTATGGCTCTCTTTTAGTGAACAATGAACCTTGGTTTTAGAGAGCCGCCAGACCAGTCATTTCCCGCTGGGTTCTTCATCCAGTCAGATATTGCCAATTTGGTTGGTGTTGTTAACTGACAAGGCTTTGTATGAACAAGCCTCTAGATATATTTGATATCAACAAGCTCAATTCATTCACTTCGCTTCCATTATCCACAATACCAATTTGCTATGCTAAAAGTACAAGGTAGTGAAATTGTTGCAACACAGTGCAGGTTCCGGAATAGAGGTAACTCAACCGAATTTCAAGCCACGAGAAGCAGGACCAAACAATTTGATTACAATGGCATGTTTGGAAATCCCTCCATCATTTAAGTCTGTCGAGTCTTCAAACAGTCTCCTGCTTCTTCTTCTTTTTGACAGGCTTCATATAGAAAAATCTTAAAAAAAAACATTGACCAACAACAAATACCACAATTAACGAAATCATTGTTCTTTACAATACGATTCTACTATTGGCAGTCTAATTTGACAATTGCTTCGAAATCCATGATCTCTTTTCAAAAGATCGAAGCACCTATCCATCATCATCCATAAATGAATTCAATTTAGAAGCACCTATATTATTACAGCTATTACAGGTATTACAGTTATTATTCAGAAACATAGAAACATAGAAATTAATCTAACCTGAATATTTGCCCAAAATTTATGCTTGTCTCTACGCAGGTAAATCCTTTGGTGGTCTTTTCTGTAATCTGTGGCAATTTCTGCATTCAGTAATGTATGCATAGCAAGAATCAGGTGTAGCGTAAGAGGCAGAAACAAACACAAACCTATTTATGAGGAAAGCATTCCTGCTCAGCAGTTAGCTGGCACAGCCAAGCACCACACCATTGCTAACACAAAACCACGGGTGGCATCATAGTTTAGTAGTTCACCATGAAGAGTGTCATATAATTTCTACAGTTGTTGACATAATGAGTCATATTAGTGGATATAATTACCCATCTCTCATAAATGTTTTATCAAACACCTGGTGGGAAGCTTAGAATTCATCCATATCGTGGCATAACATTTTCACGAGCAGATAGGAGAGGAGATAGGACCAGCTAGTTGGAGACAAGCAGAGCTCGAGTAGCACCATTAGACACTGCAAAGAAATTGAATACAATAAACGTGATGCCCAGGAATGCAATGGAGATGATGGAATAGGTACCTCAGGGATGTTCGTGCTTAAGGGGATATACAGGTCTGGGGCAGGTTGCAGGCCATCGCACGAGGGTGGCGCGGCTGTTGGAGATGCCCTGCGACCCATCCTTGATGGCGCCGGCGTCGGCGCCTAGAGCAGGGATGAAGGCCGGGTGTGAGGCGGCTGGATTGCGGACAGAGGGCTTGGCAACGCATTCGGTACACCGTTCGTCCTACCCTCCTCGACGGTGCTAGTGGATGGATCAGGGACGACGGGAACGGGGTTAGGAATGTGGTGATGGCGGCGCATCCGGCTGCCACATCCATGGACTTCTCCGTAGATGTCGCGGATCCAACCTCCTCATTCGTCGAGCTCTCCATTGGGGCCGTGGCGGAGGACAACACCTGTGGTGATTTGAGGACGGGGAGGCAACATAGACGAGCAGGCGGACGGACGGCGGCGAGGAGGGATGGCGGCACGAATTGATGGCAGTGCTGTGGATCACTAGCGTGGCTCGACACGGAGGGACAGCGTCGTGGATGGGTGGTGGAAGGGAGACGTGGATCGCATGGACGTGACCGAAGGAGGAAGATCGCAAGGGTGGAAGGAGGATCGCGGAATCGGGGGAGGATCACGGACGGGAGATGTCATGGTGCCGCCTGAATTTGGTGAGATCGAACGATGGAAGATATCCTCTGCGGACCGACGCCGTGGTCGCGAGGATGCTACAGGCGGAGCGACGAAAATCGACGGGGGGAGCATGGAGGCCAAAAAAAAACTGAGAATTTGGTTCTTTTTAGGAGTAGAGATCTACTCCTTCTCATAAGTAGACAATCTTTTAGTTCGAGGGCCCAATGGTTTTCTCACAAAGGCCAAGGGGTGGCCCTCTTATGTTAGTACTGCACCAACAGCACATTCACTACTAGCATCTGTCTTAATGCAAAATGGTTCTACAAAGTCTGGTAACACAAAGACTAATGCAGTCATCAAGGCTTGTTTAAGTGTTTGGAAGGTTGACTTTGTTTCTGAATTCCAAACAAAAAGAGTAGTTTTATTTAGAAGACAGTTTGTAGTTTACTCAAAAAACTTCTGTAATAGCCCAAGACACCCAAGAAAAACTTTTTAATTGTTTCACACTAATAGGTGAAGGCCAGACTACAATCGCCTTGATTTTAGAGGGATCAATACTCATACCTTGTTCGCTGATCACATGACCCAAGTAGGCTATGCTTCACTAGGCAAAAGTACATTTAGAGGGCTGAACTTTTCAGCCATCTTGTTGCAAGAGTTTGAACACTGATTCCATGTGAATGAGGTGATCTTCCAGGGTTGCACTATAAATTAGGATATCGTCAAGGAACACCAGCACACATTTGCGTAGTAATGGGGTAAGGTACCATTCATAGAGTTCTGAAAGGTGGCTGGCCCTCATGTCAAGCCAAAAGCCATCACTAGAAACTCATAATGGTCTGAATGCATTTGAAAGGCCGTTTTGTACTCTTCCCCTAACTTGAGCAAAATTTGGTCAAAGCCAGAACAAAGATCCATTTTGGTGAACCAACTAGCCTTGGACAACTCCTCAAGAAATTTATCAATAATGGGTAGAGGAAACTTGTTCCTAACTGCCAATGCGTTCAGATATCTATAATCGATGCAAAATCTCTAACTGCCATCTTTCATTTTTGTCATTACTACAGAAGAAGAGAATGGATTGGTACTAGACTTGATCATACGTTCTTGCAACATCTTTTGGATTTGAGTCTCAATTTCTGTCTTCAGAGCTCGTGGATAGTGGTATGGCCTAATGGCAAAGGGCTAAGCACCGAGTCTCAATTTCTGTCTTCAGAGCTCGTGGATAGTGGTATGGCCTAATGGCAAAGGGCTAAGCACCAGCAATTAGGGGAATAGCACGATCACAGGACCTACAGGAAAGTGACTTGATATTTATCAATGAGGTACTAAATTGAATGTAGAATTGGAACTAAGACATCAACTTCTTCAATAATAGAAACCTTGATGGTAACTTGATAGTCTGCTGCAAATTCACCTTGCAGAGTCATCCAAGAGTCATGATAAGGATTCGCATCCACTTTTGTCACCAATGACATTGCATAGGTAAAAACTGATCTAGCTAATCCATTCCCCAACAAAAAAGATCATAAGAGATTAACTCCAAGACCTTCAACCAGAATTGAATTCATAATCTTGCACTGTCTAGAAGTCTAGAATTCTCCCAGTAGTTCTTGCACACTCTGCATAATTCCCCCATTTGCCACTTGGACAGTAATTGGAAGTATGATAGAAGAAATTATCAACAATTTGCCAGCCAACTGTTTGCTTAAGAAAGTGTGAAACAGCACGAATCAATTGAAATCAGAGCTTCCACCCCTTGCACAGCAGCTCTGAACTTCAATGTCTTAGGTGTCTGCCGACATGTTACAGATTCCTTTGAAATGGCCAAAAACATCTTACTATCAATTGCAGTAGGCGAACAAGGGTCCTCACCCATACTATCCAATTGACATAGCTCCCATATCTCTTGAACAGCATTCAATTGGACAGTCTCTGAACACTTATGGCCAGGATGCCACTTCTCTGCCCATTTAAAACATTGACCTAGTTCCTTTTAGTATGACTTCAGAGCTATCAACTTTTGGCATTTTCTGAAGCAGGAGCAGAAGAAACTCGGACAGCATCAAAACCACGGTGATCTGAATTCTTGGCAGCACTTGGTTTATCAATCTTAGGAAGAGAAGATGACGGCAATGGGCTGCTCTTTCTGGAAGCATGACTGAATGGGGAGAATGATGACTTCTTGACTTCCATCTTCTTGCCAGGATCGTGGATCTCCTCTTGCAATGAGGTCAATAGACAAACAGTGTCGAGAACCTTGGCGGTATTGCAGCAAAACAATAGATCTTATCTCTATCTTCAAGCCATCCATGAAACGCATGGTGTAGTAATGAGGATCAGTTATAGAATCATAAGCAGCTAACTGATCTATCAGCTCAGCATATTGATCAATTAATCTATGATAGAGTCAATTTGTTTGATATGAAATAATTGCCTAATCAGAAGATAATGTTCATCCTTGCCAAAATGGTCAAGGAGAACTGCATAAAATTGTTGTCGATTCATAGTGTGAATACACTTCTCTACTGACTGCAACCAACACAAGGTAGAACAAAAAGCCGGCATAATAGAGATGCGGATTCAAAGGGATGGATCCAAAGCTTGCAAATCAAAGTAAATCTAAGCTTGAGATATCCAAAGTTTCGGATTCTCACCGTAAAAAATGTGAAACTGCATCTTAGGAACATGACCAAAATCATAGCCGGATTAAAAGGTATGGCCAGATTTAGAAGCCGATGGATCCGAAGCTAAATTGTGCACGAGAAGAGGAGATCTAGATGCAATGGTTGGAATCATACCCTTGACCGGGATAAGAGTATAGGTTACGGACCCAAACTCAGTCTCTCGGAATCGATGGTCAACGTGGTGCCCATGAGGGCCGTCAGCGGGGGATCCGGCATATGGGCACGTGCCTGTCAAATTTGGGTTGTTGAGCGCTTCAGGATCGCCCGCGGCTTGCTCGATAACCACCCAATCCACGTAGTTGGAGCGCCTATTAAAAAGGACATGTCTTACATAAAGTTCTTATGATATCTACATGTGCTGTCGCTATATCCGGGCTCCTCTTATGTATGTTGCGTGGGCGGTGTGTCCTTTTTTATGTTTTTATGAACCTAATGGGTCTCTCCTTACATTTAGGCTCAACCTGTGGCAGAACCGCCCTAATTAAACTGGCTCAAGTACGTTAACCGTCATCTCAATCACTTGATCCGGTTACTCGTACTTCAAACAGTTCAATTAGACGACCTGTCGGGTCAAGCCCGATGAAACCACCGTATTTCCGATCGAACCAATGTGCACAAGGCTCACTCGAAGGAGAGCACAGATGTTACCAACATTACCATAATTTACAACAGTTCCATAATTAAGTTTTACAAGCCAGAGTTTAAAACACTTAGAGTACAAACCAGAGTTCAGAATAAAAGCGCGGAAGCTAAACGACGAGATACAATAACATGTTCATAAGCCCGAAGAACATGTCATCAAAAGCACACAACAAGCCAGTTAGTCCTCGATCCACTCGACAGTCCAGCCCGCGGGAACGGTCTGACCATCGATGATCCACTGCTCGGAGCCATCGGACACATTGAATTCACATTCTGAAAAGCAAAGCCACAAGCAAGGCTGAGTAACTAATACTCAGCAAGACTTATCCGAATATGGTTTATAACACCGACTCCTAAAAATGCAAGGCTTTTGGCTGTGGGGTTTGTTTTGCCGAAAAGCAACTAATAGTTGATCCTAACTTTCAAATTTTAGCATCAAGTTCATAGTCATTATCAAGTATCCATGTGAGCACCTTTTCTATAGCAAATATGTTAGAATAACAATAATCATAGAACCATCATTCTTATCATTCCCTCCTGCTACTTATGTTGTACAGCGGACAAGCGGTATTCATAACGGAGAAGTGCCGCGATCATGATCGAATTTACACCTTGCAAGGGAAAACTGAACACACGGCACGTAAGCGCTCCCAGAGCCTTACGCGACCACCTTTCCCATCCTCTCCCGGATATTCAGTCTAAACCCACTAGTCCCGGGTGCAAAGCCCTACTGGTCCCGGACCAAGTAGCCGCAACTACACCCGCCATCCGTCCACTCCCAGAGTAGTGGGAAGAAGCCCAAATACCGTTTGATTCAGGTACATCAGTTTCCTGGGACCCAGACGCCAGTATGTGCACAGTACGTTCAATACTTGCCCAACAATACAGCAATGACCTTAGTTCCATTTGATACGTAGACGGGGCAAATCGCCCACACAGTGTAACACGGGGCCCCCGGGATTCGGCCCGGCCCATCTGGCAAAAGCGGGTCGGTTACACACAGGAGCATCGTACCAGGCCCCGCCCACAAAGCTTATGATTCAACATAAAGTAAAGAACCTATATCTCGCGAGTGACAGGAAATCACTCGACTTCTACCGGTCCTATTTAGCATGGCAAGCTATCGACTTACACATGCTAGTATCTTGACACAGGAATCCTAGGGATTATGCATCTAGGGTTTCAATCATGTCCAAAACTTAAATGCACCATACTTAAGTAATTGTGTTGCATAGTTTTGGAAATTAGGGGTTATGATACGGTGCTTGCCTTCCTGCTCAACAGCCTTGGGCTCTACCGGACTTTGGTTCGGGTCCTCAGGAACGGGCTCAGCAACAACCGGTCTCCACCGGGTCAGCAACGGGTTCAGCCACCAACTCGTACAAGCCGTCAGCGACTGCGGTATCTACATGAAATGCATCATGCATGAGTGCCATGAATGCAAAGAAAAAAAATGTGATGCTTATGCATGCAGTAAAACACAACCATAAATTAATTTACCTATTCATCTCATGAGCATTTGTTATACAACCAATAAAATTTTAATAGGCCATGCATCAAATTATAGGTGGTGAGGATGACTATCCTTTTAACATGCAACCAACACATCTTAAGAAAACATATGGTGGCATCTACTTATGTATATAAGGTTATTTCATAGTTGCACTAGTCTTACTCCTACATGCATATAGAAAATTCTTACTTAGATTCTCTGGTCATCAACTTCTTATGTCAGCACATGTTAACATGGTGATGCAAACTAATGGGACTTTAATGTAAAAACATTATCTACCATGTGATAGCAAAAACATAGCTTGAGCACTAGCAAAAACATAGTAAAACACACATTTAACTTTATCACAGGAAGCACTACTGATTTCTGAAGATTGGATGCACACCTACAAAAATCACTAAACATTCTTGCCCAAAAGATTAGATACTACTACATACATGAACTAGCTATACGTGCACAAGCAAGCATCTACTTAACCGAATTAAACAGAGAGGTAAAACATATATTTTACTCCTATTCATATTTTTCCTGCAGAGAGAACTTCATGAGTAAACCAAAAATTTAGTTTGCAATTTTTGAATTTTTCTACTATTTTCTAGGCATTTCACGAGGTGCAGCTCTACTAGGAAAAAGAACAAGAACTCGTGATTTAAACCAACGGGCCGAAACCAACTTTGCTCGAGTTCGAAACTCCTCCACCAATTCTTCCTGCTTCTCACCCGCCGGCCCAAGCCCGACTCGGCCAGGCCCGTCGCACCTCCTTCTCCTCTCTCCCCTCCGGCCCGCTCTCCTGCTAGCCCAACCGCCACCTCCTCCCTTCTTTCGCGGCCCGCAGCGACTCAGGCCCAGCTGCTGGCCTCCGCCTCATTCTCCCTCACAGGCCTTCACTGCCCAGGCCCAGCCGCCGCCTCCTCTCCCCACTTCTCCTCCCTGCAGCAAGGCCAACGGGGCAGCAAGCCCAGTTGGCCGGCCCAGCCGCCCCCCGTGGTTCTTCTTCCTCCCCGCGACAGAAACACGGACACGAGCGGGCGCCGGTCAGCGCTGCCGCCGCTCGCCACCCCCCGCGACTCCGGCGACTAAACCACGAGGTGAGGGAAGCATCGTGTGTTCCCGGACGAGGCAAACTCAATCCGCTAGCTTGATGGGTGGGAGGTGAGCCGTGCGAAGGTACCGACGAGAAACTCTTGGAACGGCTATGGCGAGTCGAGATGTGGAATTCCGCAAGGAGATGGATGGGAGAGCTTGGGGATGGGTTTTACGTGTGGAGGAGTTTGTGACGGCTCTCTGGGTGGAAGGGATTGGCTCGAGGTCGAGTGGAGGGTGTGGGAGGAAGTGCGGCCGTCGGTGGCAAAGGCTCCCGCGGCGTTCATTAAGTGGCCGAGCTGGTTCTGGCGTGCGGGAAAGGCCTTGCTGCGGGCAGACGTGGGCGGGAGCAGGTGAAACAGGCGCGCGACAGGTTTGGGCAGTGATGAAGGCATGGGCGTGGCCAGAGTGAGGACGACGATGCGATGTCTTCCTACCCCGTCGTGACCCTCGTCGTTGACGACCGCGGATCGTGCAAGGGCAGCGGTTCAGGGCATGGCGGGGTTGTGTGTGGTCAGGGACCTGCCGCGCTCGTCACTGGCGAGGTGGGTCGCGCTCGGACGAGCTAGTTGCAATCATCGCGCCGCGGCGTTCATGCCGAACCGCGCGGTGACCGCGAACACAGGGCGACGACGTCCACCGAACAGGCTATCTTCCAAAACCACTGCATAACTTGACCCAACCAAGAATACCAAAGTTGTAGAGGGTTGATAGAGCTACAACTTTGAGTAGGGGAGTTTGTTCCAGAACTCAACGGAATGAGAGATAAACGAGTGTAAAGTTCGTCAAAATCACGAAATCCGCCCAGACGGCGATTTCGCGACGGACGAAACTGGCTATGTAGCTGTTTTAGAAATTAGGTTGCGGGAGATTGGGGAAACTTCAAGGAGTGAGTTTGGTACTGCTGGAAAGATCATGGAAAGCTCTACAAGATTGATAAAGGCTCCAACACCAGATAACAAGCTTAACACATTTTAAACAAGCTCCCAAGACAGCATAAACACATGACTCCGAACTTAGCACTAGAGAGCTAAAAGACATCTAGAACACTAGCTATGCACATGAGATGTTCACGAAACTTGTTAGGCATGTTAAAAAGAGTATGAATGAAGCATTATAAGTACATTAGCATGAACCATGCACAAGAAACACATAAAATGATAGCACATGTGTATGCATGAGATGATAATGCACTAATGACCATGTTTGCATATTCCTTTACAATGCCATTAGATGATAGGGATCATATTACATCAAATCACACGATTAAGAAGGTGCAATGCATTCAGTTAGTTGATAAGCGTAGGGTTAAACACCAGAGGTGTTACACAACCCTGATCAGAATTTTTTTTATTTGATGATTTGATCAGAACATTTAGTCCCACTTTTTTTTATTTGAGCAGCGAGCGAGCACAAGCTGAACCCTGATCAGGATGCATCAATATCAAATTTGTATACTTACATGCTCCAAAAACCATTTGTGCTTATAAATTCCGTGCAAAATATTGTGGGACATATAAAAATATCAAAAATTTATGAGTTTTATTAGGTAAGGATTCTTGTTTAATGTTCTTTTTATTTGAAAAACATGTGTGCCGCACTTACATTATTTTTAAGGTCCTAGCATAAAAAAATATTTTCAAGGTGCTATTTAAATAAAAACATCAGACACTAAAACTTGGTTACTTAATCTAAAATCATAGTTTCTTAGATTGTTTTTTAAAAAATATGCCCTTGCACTGTGTTGAAGTAAATATATTATTTATTAGATCTTTTTTGAAAATATGCCCAAAGTTATTATTTATTAGACTTTTTGTTAACATAAAAATCTAATTTACTTACACGTGTGCCGCACGTGCACTCTACTAGTAACATGAATGGTCCAAATTAGGCCTCTCAAGTATGACTAAAGTCCGGATAACCCATAAACTATGTTAAGTTCAATTTACCACATGAACTCTGTCAATTGCTCCAATCTACGCTTTAAAGGGGTCTTTCTTTTTTTTCTCCATACACAGGCAGAGTAAATTGAAATTTTGTTGGTTTATAGACGACATGATAATGTATGTTAAAAAATATATCAGAATTTTTCATTATTATTTTGACGGATGGAATATGACATCTAATAATAAATTAACCGTAGCAGCGCAGTTGATTATAAAAAATAGTGATGAAAAATCCATAATGTAGTTTTGAAAATTATAAATTATACAAGGGTCTCTTTTGCAAAAGGGCAATAGGTATGGGATTTTTAAAGTCGGCCATCAGATTCGATATGGACGACACTTTTAGGAAATGTATTAGGGCCACATCTTGATTTCAATAAACATCAAGGGCTCTATTGGAAAATGGACGACATACCAAATATTTGTAAAATGTTTTCCTCACTTTAGAAATATATATACAAATAAAGATACATGATATGGGTATCAACACCATCATATCATGTCATATCCGTGAACTAAACTTAGTTTTGTTGGTTTGGTTCCTTGTGGTAGAACTTGCCTATCCAGGCACAGGTGTCGTATTTTTCTGAATTTATAGCAAGATTTAACCCTCTTTGTTCTTTCAATGGCAGGCCACGTGTCATTGGCAGCGAGGCGCCAATGCTAACTTCGTTAATCTCAAGATGGGAACAGCCAGGGTGGTTGTACGTGCCTGTGTGAGCGTTAGCATGTCTGCATGTGTACCTTTGTTTTCGAGAAAAAAAATTCATGTCCTATTTGGTGGATTGCACGGAGATCGAGGTGTTGGCCGGCTCAACGCGGCGATTACCACAATTGGGTTTGGTTCCAAACTTCGCATATCATCCAACACTATCGAAAATCGGTAGTTGCCGTGTGCCAGCAAAGCCTATTTTACCCACGGCGAAGGTTTTGCCGTGTGCGGCCCACGGCAAAACGCGCACGACAGCCAGGCGCACACGGCAAAGGTCTTTACCGTGTGGCATGGCACACAACAAAGTTCTTTTTTGCCGACCAGAAAAAAGAAATAAATAGCAAAAAATTTTATTCTAAGTCGTGCTATTTTTCGCGAAAAATTCTCTTGCTATGTGTCCAGTGGGATTCGAACCCGCGACCTCTCCCTTGCGCGTGACCTCCTCTACCACTGCACCACATGATTCGTCCAATATTATACTAAACCGAGTGCAAATCTTTTGACATAACATTATTCACAAATCTTATATATCTCTCTTCTAGTTTCAGGAAATTATATGAGAGATATAGATTTTGTGAACAACATTACTATCGTTTTATCGAATGAAGAAATGACCAAACTAAAAGTTATACATCTTAAGAAGTTATACATCTTTGTAGTTCAAAACTTTTTAATTTGAATTGATTTACTATTTTAAAATATGTTTTGAATTATGGCTTTGTCGTGTGCCACAAAAATGCACACGACAAAGTGTCTCTTTGCCGTGTGCCAAAAAAACACACGGCAAAGTCATGACTTTGCCATGTGCCAATAGAATGCACACGGCAAAATCTAGCTTT
Organism: Alloteropsis semialata; assembly: GCA_004135705.1. NCBI lineage: Eukaryota > Viridiplantae > Streptophyta > Magnoliopsida > Poales > Poaceae > Alloteropsis > Alloteropsis semialata. The sequence goes on along the minus strand of CM014277.1, from coordinate 53,173,060 downwards.
GCCGTGTGCCAAAAAAAGCACACGACAAAGTCAGACTTTGCTATGTGCCAAAAAACACACAGCAATGTCAAGTTTTGTCGTGTGCCGTGTGCTTTTTTTTTTGGCACACGACAAAGAGCCACTTTGCTGTATGTCCAAAAGATTACACACGGCAAAATTTCGAACACACGACAAACTTCTGAGTTTCCGGTAGTGCAAGTCTGCTCGAGACACCCTAGTACGTCCAGAGTCCAAACCGAAGCAAACTGTGACGCTTGTGCAGGATCGGAATCCGACGAGGACCGTGCCAATATGAACTCGCGTCGCGAACGAACCGAAGCCAGCAAATTAAAGGTCCCCCACCAATCAGGATCTAATTCCTTCTATGCCATTGAAAATTTAACTTGTCTCTTTTATGCCATCAAAATTTAAGCTATCCCTTGTGTGCCATTGATTTAAAATTTTCATCCCTTCTATGCCAATCTGTTACCTTTCGACGTTAGTTGCCGTCAACTCCACTGTGGACCTCGCATGTCAGTGAATGAAAGATAAAACTTATTTTCTTTTTTGCTTTCTCCTCCTTCGCCGATTCTTCGTTGCCGGCTTGCCGCATCATCCGGCTGCTGCGGGCGCGCGGCCCCGCCGCTCGCGCCGTCACGAGCGCGTGGCCCCAGCCGGCCGCCCCGCTCCGGGACGCTGAGGGCGCGCGGCCCCGACCGTCGCGTCGCCCCGCGCTGCAGCGGGCGCGAGGCCTCGACGGTCGCGTCACTGCAGGCGCTTGATCCCATCCGGCCGCCCCAGACCAGAAGCAGGAGGAAGCAGTGATCGGGCGTCGGACTAGCAGCAGGAGGAGGCAGCGATCGGGTTCCTTGGGCGCCCGACGCGGGTGTGGATCCATGGAGGCAAACGAGCAGGAGAAGCACCGACGCCTCCCGAAGTGTTGCTGAAACTAAAATGTCACAGCAGCTGCAGCACCACCCTCCCAGTGCCTTGCCTCGACGTCGCCGGCGGACACAGAGCCGGAGGCGTGGTGAGCTGTTGTCGTGGGCAAGCGCACTACCGGAAAACGACAATTTGCCGTGCGTCGAAATCGCACGGCAAAGGTAGCGTTTGCCGTGCGCCAGACGCACGGAAAAAACCGAGCGCACGGCACAACCGTGATTTGCCGTGCGCCTTCAGGCCAACGCACGGCAAACACCATCTTTGCCGTGCGCTCCAACAGCGCCGCACGGCGAACGCTCGTCACGTGCTTGACACCCGCCCAAACAGTAACGCCACCCGCCCAAACAGTAACGACCGTCAGGTTTGCCGTGCGCCAGGCCACGACGCACGGCAAACGCCCCACTTTGCCGTGCGTCCAATCCACGGCGCACGGCAAAGGATCCACTTTGCCGTGCGCCGCGCCCGACGCACGGCAAACGCCCCACTTTGCCGTGCGTCCAATCCACGGCGCACGGCAAAGAAACAAAAAAAATTGATTTATGCCCTCCCTTCTATTTCTCTACAACTTTTCCATTTGTTGCTACATCATATTCCAATTTGATACATTTCTCGACATGTTTGCTATATTTAACAAATTTCTGTCTTTTAATAGATATTTTTCGTGTAAGCCAAATTTGAACTACAAGTACATAAAATTATAGAATAAAATTTGTGGAAAAATGATATTTAGCTTATTGAGACCTGTGTAAGAACATATCCATGAATATAAAGTAAATTTACAACATTTTACTCCCGATGCATGTTCATGAACGTGCGGAAACAGTGTTTTTTAATTGTATGAAATTCAAATAAAGGTGGAAATTAATGAGGTTTGGCAAGAGCTCATGATATCATATGTGGAGGGAGTGGTAAAAAATTGAGAAGGTTTCGAACAATTTGTCACGTAAGCTGCTTAGAAACTGAAGCGTCTCATAAGAAGTTTCCTAGAGTTTAGACTTATATGATTTGGTTTGTAGTGGATATAAAGTTCGAGTTGGGAATTGACTTCAAAACAATTTCTACAACCAAAAGGCAACATATATTGGTTAATTGTAATGTATGGTAAATTTCTAAATCCGTTTCACAATTTTAATCAATTAACTGTAACTATATAGGATTATAATCAATAGAAATTGATTTTGAGCTATAACTACATGAAATAATAGAATAAAGTGAGTTTAAAAACGATATTCTTGTTATTGAGTCTGTGTATAGCTTTATCCAAAAATTTGAAAGGAAAATTTTAACATTTCATTCACGATAAATTTGAAGTTAATTAAGTTGTACAAGTACATGAAATAATAGATTGTGAGCTATTAGTTGTAATGAAAATGTTAGATTATATATGATTCGTATACAAATTTGAAAATGACAATGTTTAGTGAGTTTATGAAGATATTTTCAAATTGCATTGCAATCCATTTCTATAATCATAGAAAAGAGAAAAAAATGTTTGCCGTGCGCCCTGGACCAATGGCGCACGGCAAAGTTTGGGTTTGCCGTGCGTCCTAGATCTAGGCGCACGGCGAAGGTGCTGTTTGCCGTGCGCCGTGGATCCGGGCGCACGGCAAATAGGGGCATCCGGCTGAAATTACACGCCTCGCTCCACACTTGTCACACGCGCGCGACTGTCTCTCCGGCCTCTCCCATCCCGGCCGAAGCCGTCCGCCTCCCACGCCGGCACCCATCCCGACCGCGCCGTCCGCGCCGTCCCGACCGCGCCGTCCGCCTCCCACGCCGAAGCCGCAGCCACCGTCCGCCTCCCACGCCGAAGCCGCAGCCACCGTCCCGGCCCCGTGCTGCTGGCCCTTTTAAGGTGCTAACCAAGATTAATGATAATGCTTATATCCTTGACCTGCCTGCGGAGTTTGGTGTTTCCACTAGTTTTAATGTTGCAGATTTGAAACCGTATGCGGAAGAGGATGAGGAGTTGCCGTCGAGGACGACTTCGGTTCAAGAAGGGGAGGATGATGAGGACATCAACGACCACACGAGTACATCTACACCAGCAGCATCTCCATCCCAGGCGCCACCTTCTTCTTCAGCTGGGCCAATCACTCAGGCCCGTGCAAGAGAACTGAACTTCGTCATGCTACTGAAGAATGAAGGCCCAGAAGATTAGACGTTGGCCCAACAGCAGGCCCAACCCTCGCAAACCCTAGGCGTGAACAGTACCCGCGGCACTGTAGCGCGGGTACTGTAGATAGACTCCTTTTTTATTTTTAGACTCGGGTTTTGTTTTACATCTAGCTTTAGCTACTCTCGAACACGCACAAATACGTGCTGTCCTCGTGTGATTCGGAACCCCATCTTCGAGTGATATTGTGATTGCTCGCATCTTGTTCTTGTTCGTTCTTCGATTGCAGACAGGAATTGATCTTCGTGATCAGGCTGATCTTGCACCGGCAAGGTTGGTAACCATCGGGAGTTGGTTCAGCGATTGCATTGGCGCTTCGGGTTCGCTCGTCGTAGTCGGATCGTGAGGGTCTACTTCCACCAAGTCGAATTTATCTCCACTCACCGAAAGATCGGGCACTCCAGCTCTATCAAAGGGTGAGGAAGGGATTACTTTTCGCTTTTTAAGGGAAGAGTATTTCGTTTCTTGGAGGCAGCTTAGTACCTATCTGGGTTTTAGCAAGCGTTGCAGTTTGGAAGTTGATAAAGTTTTGAGGCATTTTGTGAGAGAATCCTTTTGGCGGGATATCTCGGGTACCACAGATGGCACTCCCCCTAGAACTAGTCACATTCATAATCCCACTCTTCGTTTCATGCATCGCTGGCTTGCTATGACTCTATTTCCTCGAAATGATCTTCGAACCGTGCGTATTGATGAATTAAAATTATTATATGCAATGGTTAAGAAGATAAAAGTCTCACCTGTTGTTTTCATGATTGATCAATGGATGGGTGTTTTTAAGAGGCAAGGCCCCATTGAATGCACTTCTTTGGTTACTCGCATTTTTGAGTCGATGGGCCTTTTGGATAATTATCGAGTCGAGTTCCTTCCGCAGCCTCGCCCAACTCTGGACGAGTCTCATTTTGTTCAGAGTCACCTTGTTACTCATGCCATAGACCAAAAGCTTGTTATGGTTTATCATAATAGCACAACCAGAATTCCGTTGCCAGCACCGGAATACTGGTTGTACAGATGCAAAACACTTTTGTTGGAGTTGCAACAGGAAGGCAGGCAAAGCGTGACAGGAAGGGTGACAAGAAGCATGTCCCGACGGGGAGAAGCCGGAGTGCCGCAGGCCCAAGCAGCATGGGAGCCTCCAACTCCGCCGTACATACCAGCAGGATCAAACTGGGAGCAGCCGCAGCCGCCTCCACCATACATGGCAGGAGGTTCAGGATGGCATGAAGCGCCACACGCACAATGGAATCCCCAAGACCCGCGCTATCATCAGTCGTCTAGCTCAAGTGGCGGCCCTCCTCCGTTCGACGCCCGACGTTCCTTTTCGGCAAGGGACTGGCGCAGCAGCATGGATGGGTTATCCAACCGCATGGGAACCCTAGAGGTAACCACTCACCGTATTGATGATACGTTAACCCAGCATGTGCAGCAGTCGCAAGCTTGGTGGGACCAGTCAGCACAGAACTTCAACACCCTCCAGAACAGCATCCAGGCGGGCAACCAGAACCTAACTGCCTATCTTCGGTCCCAAGGTTTTGACCCGAACGATCCTCATTACCGCCAGCAGTGAAAAGTCCAGCTTTGGGGAGGACCCCCGTACAGGTAAGTTGTCTGAACCATTCTCTTCGTTTTTCTTTTATCTTGCTTAAAAAAATGAAGCTTTGTTTGGAAGTGATGAACATTTGCTATGACTTTCCCAATTTATTCAAGTCTCAATAAGGCAGTCATTTGTGTCTTGAATTTGTTGGCTTAAATTAATGACTTTCTTGGAAACTTAAAACTTGTGGGTAGCAAATGCTAAATCTGATTCTAGGTTGTTGGGAGCCATGAGATAATAAGTTAGGGTTGCTTTATCTTTACCACAGTGAAACCTGATCCCGGAGATTTTTATTTCAAAAAGAACAAAAGTCTAGACTCCTCAGTGAAGAGTGAAAATCCTACCAGAGCCCCATATTCCAACCACTACAAAGAGCATGTGTATTTGTTTTGAGTTCTATCAAGTTCATTGCGATCGTTGTAAGATTTACTTCATGCTCTTAAAAATTGGAGTCACATACATGTCACCACATATGCAATACTTCTACCCTAGAAGTAAGCAGCATGCTTATCACTTGTTCGCTAGAATAAAATATTCCAAAGAGATTCTTCTCCAAAAATATTTCTAGGCATAAGGCTTAGGCTCCCTATGAAAGCCAAATAAGAGAATAAAAGATATGGACATAAGTCTAGTCCATGAAAAAAAAGNTAGGTGAGCACGTGCAAAATGCCCCTGTTTTCGTATCAAGTCCCTAGATCACGTAACCTAGTTAGGCGTCTCCCGTTCGAAAGAGATACGGTTGGAAATATGCATTTGCTTGCATATCTATGACCGTATCTGTTTCGAATTGTCCACGTTTTTTGGACAGTCCGAGGATGTGTAGATGGGTTTAGTTTTCATGGTCTGCTCCGATCCGGGACAGAGTTTCAGCATCACCTCCCCGTTGTTCTCCGGATACACAATCTCCTTGCCAGGACGTGTATTTGGAGAACAGCGGAGAGGTGCTGCCGAAATTCTGTCTCGGATAGGAGTGGAGCATGGAAACTAACCCCGTCTACACATCCTCGGGTGGGATTAGGACCTATCTTTACCTATTAGAGAGCATGGTAGACATCGTGTAGATGCAATTGATTTTGATATTACTCGCTCACATGTTGAAGGATGGATAACCGTGAGTGGATGTACACGGGCTGGAGGGGTAAGCGTGACTGGACCGATGAATTCGTTAGCAAGGTCAATGATTTCTTGAAAAAGGCATTTGACAAAGGACAGCGTAAAGCGCCGTGTCCCTGCAGGAAATGTGAAAACAAGGTAGACCAACCTCAGCTCATCATGGGTCAACACATTTGCACCTATGGGTTTGTGCCAAACTATACCCGGTGGATCTGCCATGGTGAAGCCCATCGTGGGAGAGACGAGGTCTTGAGGCAACGCATCGAGAATTATGATGCTGAAGCCGGGTGCGGAGACATGTTAGATGACTATCATCAAGCACACTTCGATGAAGGGCCTAGCCATGTTAGGGAGGAACCTCCAGAGGCAACCGCAAAGGCTTATTACGACATGTTGTCTTCTGCACAGAAACCACTTCACGAGCATACAAATGTGTCTCAACTGGATGCCATCGGACGCTTAATGGCCCTAAAGTGTAAATTTGGCATCAGTCGAGACGGCTTTGATGAAATGTTGGTAGTTTTTGACAGCCTGCTTCCGAAAGATCACAATCTGCCACGCAACATGTATGAGGCGCAGAAACTCCTTCGTGTACTTAAGATGCCATACCAGCCGATAGATGCTTGTCCGAATGGATGCATCTTATTTAGAAAAGACCATGCGGATGCAAAGTACTGCCCTAAATGTAAATCCTCTAGGTACCTGAAGGTAGACTCCGGTGATGGTCATAAGAGGCAACTCGACATCCCAAAGACAATCTTACGGTACCTTCCATTCATACAGAGGATCCAACGGGTTTACATGACCGAGGAATCCGCGAAACAAATGACATGGCACAAGCACGGCATACGATACCGTCCCGATAACATGGTACATCCAGCCGATGCTGATGCTTGGAAATATTTTGACACGCGTCATAGTGAGAAAGCTGAGGAAGCTCGAAATGTACGTGTTGCGCTGGCAACAGATGGGTTCAATCCTTATGGATTGACGGCTGCGCCACACACTTGTTGGCCCGTGTTCGTTATCCCCCTCAATCTCCCGCCCGACGTCATCTTTCAGCGACAGAACATATTCTTGTCGTTGATAATTCCTGGATACCCGGGAGATAATATGAGTGTGTACATGGAGCCTCTGATTGATGATTTGCTCCTTGCTTGGGAGGACGGGGTAGACACATATGATCGAGCTACAAAGACAAACTTCAAAATGCGAGTGTGGTACATGTACTCCCTGCACGACCATCCGGCGTATGGGCTATTCTGCGGCTGGTGTGTCCACGGGAAGTTCCCATGCCCGGTATGCAAGGCAGCTTTCAAGTTTATCTGGTTGGCGAAGGGTGGCAAGTATTCTTGTTTCGACTTACACCGACAATTCCTCCCTATGGACCATCCATTCAGAAGAGACACCAAGAACTTTACAAAAGGTGTCGTGGTTGAAGACCCCCCACCGCAGATGTTGACAGGTGCCGCGGTTCGTGCCCAGTTAAACGCGCTCAAGGACAAAAAAGAAGGCGGTTTTGTGGGATACGGTGTGGAACATGCCTGGACTCAGAAGTCGGGCTTATGGAGGCTACCCTACATGGATGACCTTCTTCTTCCACATAACATTGATATGATGCACACGGAAAAGAATATCGCCGAGGCAACATGGGGTACAGTAATGGACATTCCTGATAAGACAAAGGACAATGTTAAGGCTAGACTTGATCAAGCTAATTTATGCGATAGACCAAAATACAACATTCCGCCTCGCAAAGACGGCACGAAATGGAAAAAGCCTCCAGCCCCATTCGTCCTGAAGAGGGAGCAAAGGAAGGAAGCACTACAGTGGTTCCAAACTTTAATGTTCCCCGATGGGTATGCAGCAAATCTAAAGAGGGGGTGAACTTAACTACTATGCGAATCAATGGGCTCAAGAGTCATGACTATCACATATGGATTGAGCAGCTTCTTCCGGTGATGGTTCGAGGCTATCTCCCTGACCATGTCTGGCTGGTGCTTGCAGAGCTAAGCAATTTCTTTCGCATCCTGTGTGCTAAGGAGTTATCTCAGACACTGGTTGCAAAAATGGAAGATTTGGCTCCGGTGTTGCTTTGTAAGTTGGAGAAGATCTTTCCACCCGGCTTTTTCAATCCGATGCAGCACATGATTTTGCACCTCCAGTATGAGGCACGACTGGGGGGCCTGTGCATGGCCGTTGGTGCTATGCAATTGAGAGACAGCAAAAGGTTCTTCGAACGAAATGTAAAAACAAACGTAAAATTGAAGCTTCCATTGCTGAGGCATACTGTACTGAGGAGGTGACAAACTTCACAACAAAATACTATGCTGACACCCTTCCTAGCGTGCATAATCCAACCCCTCGTTACAATGCCGATGAAAATGAATCGAAACTCAGTCTCTTCAGAGGGCAACTCGGAAGTGCAAGTGTTTCGACTTGTAAGAACTTGCAACATGAAGAGTGGCGCACTATCATGATTTATGTGTTGACCAAACTTTCCGAAGTGCAGCCATACATTGAGTAAGTTCTCAACAAATTAATTGTCGATTATTGCTAGCGTATGGTCATTATATTAATGGTATCCAACCCCCTCGTTCGTACAGTGAATTTACTAATCAATTCTGGCGGGGAAGAAGGGAACCGACCCAGCGGGAAGTTGATACCCTTATTGATAAGGGTGCGGGACATGGATGCCCTGATTTCATTTCTTGGTTCAAGCGGAAGGTACAGTCATTCTGAGCTCGTACTTTTTGTTTGACATTACAAGTTCCTCGTACGTGCCAATAATATAACGAAAGGTCTTGCTTCTACTTGCAGGGCCAAAACGATGTGTCTATGGATCCTGAGTTGAGACAGGTTTCCGTTGGTTGTGACTATAGGGTCATGTCATACGGCGGCTATGACGTGAATGGGTACCGCTTTCACACAAAAAGCCACGAGCAGAGTCGGCCCAATCGAAGAACCACAAACACCGGAGTTTGTACGAAAGGCAATGATGAAAAAGACTATTATGGAAGAATTGAAGAAATATATGAACTCACGTTTCTTGGTTGCAAACCTCTTAAACCTGTCATATTCAAATGCCATTGGTTTGATCCTCAACAAAATCGAGAGACCCCTGATATTGGACTAGTCGAAATTCGACAGTCATCCGTCTATGCAGGAGACGATGTCTATATTGTGGCTCAACAAGCCACACAAGTGTATTATCTCTCATACCCGTGCAAAACCGACGAACGTCTCCAGGGTTGGGACGTTGTGTACAAGGTATCGCCACACGGTAGACCACCTGTCCCAAACAATGAAGATTACAACATAGACCCAAATACATATGATGGAGAGTTCTTCCAAGAAGATGGACTACCTGGGAATTTTGTGATAGACTTAACCGAAACGATCGGAATGGAAATAGAAGATGATGAAAGAGTTGATGGCGAGGACGCTGGAGATGAGGTTTATAATGAGAGGGATGTAGAATTACTTGAGAAAGTACAATTAGGGCTTCATGAAGACATTACTCCATCGGATGAAGGGCCTCTGGACATGCGTGATAGTGATGATGAGACTTATGATCCTGATAATCCCGATCGTGATGTTTATTTCTAATACATGTATGCTTCGTTCTAATTTAATTAGTTTTTGCAATATCATGTTAATTTGTAATTATGTTTTCTTTCTCTTTTGCAATATTATGTTCATTTTTAATTATATCTTCTTTATGTGTTTCTCTGTACTGACTGGTTTACTGGTTTTAATTTCACGTGATGGAACAGAAAGATGGTGGGCGGCGGACTTCAGCGTACGTGCTCGTCTATGTACAGAAGATTTGTCGGTTCATCCTCGGCGGACATACCTGAGGATTCCCGAGGGATCGCTAGGGGCAGCAAAGGCAAGGGTCGAGGGAAGGGTGGTCCGAAGAAGGGTAAAAAGAAGGGTCGAGCGCAGCAGCAGCAGCAGGAGGAGGAGGAGGAGGAGGAGGAGGAGCAGCAGCAGCAGCAGCACCACCACCAGGAGGACGAGCAGGAACAGGAGGAGGAAGCGGAGTATGTGCCGCAGGCGGAGGAGGAGGAGGGGGAGAGTGAGGAGGAGGGAGGGTGAGGAGGAGGACACGACAGAGGGTGACTCTAGTGTGACTGTTTGGCAGCGAGGTCCCTCACGACTCCCGGACAGGCCGATACCTGTTGCCCTACGCCCGTTGATTAAACCCGTGGGCAAACGGTAAGTAACTTAGATGTTGTCTAATACTTTTTTATTTGAAAACTTGATATCACAATATAAACTAATATTTCTTCTTTTTCACTTTTGACAGGAGTTGGGAAATCGTCACACCTGGTGGTCATACCCGCTTGGTCAACGGCATCCTGGGTCTTTTGTGCAGGTTGCACTTCCCAGGCATGGTCCGGATGAGTGAGGACAGGTACGAGCCGGCCTGGACGTGGACACACTACCACAATGCCCCAGATACTCTCGATAGGGACGACAGGTGCTATGGGAGTAAGGTGGAGCGGGTGAAGGCCGAGCTCTGGGTAAGTCTTTTTCGCACTACACTGCTCAATACATCATTTTCATTGGAACATTATTGCAATATTGACTGGAGATCATCGTGTTTCTACGCAGGATTTCTATAGGTTGGCGGATGGATATGCTGAGAAGGCGGAGGAGGTGCAGGAGTGGGTATGCAAGAAGCTGGTGTTGGACATGCACTACGAGGCGCAAGTTCAGTGCGTCATAAACTTCAGTGCTTCAAGGCTTGGGCAGAAGATGTCAAAAGCGGAAGCAAGAACCTTTAAGCTGACCCGGCCGCAATACGAGGAGGTAAAATTGTGCATATTCTCATATTAAGAACATCGCGTAATATGATCTTCTTACATGTCATTCACTTGATCACGTGTAGGCGCCTGTGTGGTGGTGTCGTAATGATTCCGAGTGCTGGAAACTCATAGTGCACAGGTGGTTCACACCGGAGTGGCAGCAGAAGCACGACGCTGGCCGACAGAAGCGTTTGCTGATGCCATACCCGACACACCATCAAGGCAACCTTACGAACGAGCAATACAGGGCTAGATGGGTATGCATATTCATTTCTTTGTTGTAACATTCAATTATGCATAATTTGTAATCAACTTGCTGTTTTTTCGCAGTCCAACGCACATGGAGGCGCTGAGTGCACCGAGTTCATGGGATGGGCCTTGTCCCACAAGGGCAAGGCGTCCGCGTCCGAGACCACCTACAACCCTGAGGACCCGCCCGAGGCGTACAGCAATCCCTCCATCCACGGCCGCATCACTGCGTACACGGAGACGGGAAGGCAGGTCCATGGGCCAGAGTGGGATCCGAGCCGTGCACCGCTTGATGAAGAGGTGATCATGAGGGTGGGAGGAGGAAAGAAGCATGGCCATTACTATATTGGTGACAGCATTTTAGACACGGCCACTACTCCCACTCTCCCGGCCCTCCGAGCAAGGAGCACGAGCAGTACCCCTCCCATACTCTCACGGCCGTCCGCGGCACTGGCCCACGTGGAACGACTTCAGGTTATTTCTGTTTTATTCGTCGTTACTGAATTTCTACATAGATTTTCTTTGCATTGTAACATTGCGATGAACAATTGCAGACCCGGCTGGATGAGCAAGAAGCGGCACACCAGGCGTCCTTAGCCGCGGTTGAGCAGCGGATGGCCCAGCAGTTGGCGGCGCAGCAGCAGCAGATGCAGCAACAGATGGCTCTGCAGCAACAGATGATGGCCAAGCACTGGGAGGCTTGCATGGTAGCTCTTCAGAACGGACAACCGATGCCCCCGATGCCCACGATGCCCGCGACGGCCCCGATGATGTTCATTCCGACTCCGGCTCCTGGAACTCCTGCTGTGAGTTACTTGACAACCTTGTTGTTTCATTTCATTGATTATAGACTTAGAGAACGTAGAGACTTAGACTCACTTAGAGACCTAGAGAAAGTAGAGACTTAGAAAACTTAGATTATAACTTAGAGACCTAGAGATAGCCGAGACCTAGTTACCAGGACATGGTCACTGAAATATTGCTAAATGCATGTCTGGGCTTCTTATGTTCAATCATCGTAACTCGAAAGTTCGGCCTTCTCAATTCTCACCGGCCGAGCCTCTCTTGCTTACCTGGCTTGAATCTTCACCAAGAGTAGGCTAGTCTTAGGATCAACAAGATCAGGCCCATCCATCTTTGAAAAACAGATCGGGCCCATCTTCACCTGGTGTATCAGAAACAATAAGATCAATCTCCTGACAAAGGATCTAGTCTGCAGGATATCTCTTGCAGTGCACAACATGCACCTATTAGAACAGTAATAGTTTGCATGTTCAATACAGTTATCTAGACAAGGGGAACAACCTAGTACAAAGCCTAGACTTAGAATTAATCACAACTACGTGTTGACTGCCATCAAGCATTACTGGCAGTAGTACCGCTGTTGTGTTTTTCAGATTGATAGAAAAGAATTATGATTGTCTTAAAGGTCTTACATTGTTGAAGATTTGCATAGATAATTAGATATACAGACTAACAAGCAGAACAACAATTTGCCTGATGACAATACATTTCCCAATTCCCACTGTACGTTTACAGATTATAACAGCTAATACAAGTAAATGCGTCGGGCAAATTGGTTTTGACTATAGTATGCAACATTTGGAAAGAAACATTAGGCCAAACACACAAGGCAAATTCGGCCAGGCATCCTACAAGGGCATGTCCTTCCTCTAGGTATTGTGTAAAAAGTGACAATGCTTATTGATATAAAACAACAGATTTAGATTGCACTGTTATACAGGGAATCTTCCTTCCCTAACAATACTATAGAGATAGCAGAGAGCAATAAACTGCATAATTGAATGTACACAACAACTATTTTCAAGTGGTATCATTGAATCAATCCAATTGCAACTATAGATGCTCAGAAATATACATACAGTAGGGTACTCAAGAGATAAGGAGAAATGCCTGAAGTGATTCTTGTCTCACATGCAATCTACTCTTTTTTTGCAGAATCTGTCGGCGGGATCGAATAATCTCGAGGCGTCGCCGGGCATGTCACCGACGTTCCCACCGCAGCAGCTGTTCGCACCTCGGCCGGACGGTCCACCCCCGTTCTAGCCACCTCCTTCTCAGTGAGCTACTTCACTTAATTTGCATTTCTGAACTTTGTGGACTTGTGGATGGACTAGTGCACTTGTGGATGCACTGTAAACTTGTCGATGAACTTTGTGGACTTGTGGATGCACTAGTGGATTTGTTGTTGTTGAACGTGTGGATTTATCTATATTAAGTGTCTGTGATGGTTATTGTTGATGCCTGTGATGGTTATTATGAGATATATATTATGCCTGTGATGGTTATTATGAGATATATATTATGCCTGTGATTTTTGAATGAATGGGGATTTTTAAACGCGAAAACAAAAAAAACAGAAACAATTTGGTCACTTTGCCGTGCGCCAAACAGGGGGGCGCACGGCAAAGTGACCATTCCTGTGCCCCCTCTGGCCTGTTTGCCGTGCGGAATATCTGGCGCACGGCAAACAGGCCATTCTTTGCCGTGCGCCGGCAAAAGGACGCACGGCAAACAGCCGTTCTTTGCCGTGCGCCGGCAAGAGGACGCACGGCAAACTGCCGTTCTTTGCCGTGTGCCGAGAAAAGGATGCACGGCAAACTGCCGTTCTTTGCCGTGCGCCGGGAAAAGGACGCACGGCAAACAGGCCATCCTCGCCGCCGTCAGCGCCCCCGCGCCGTTAGCGCGGCTGCCGGTGGCCGCCGTTAACATTTTGTTTGCCGTGCGCTGCGTTTTACGCACGGCAAAGATTTTCGCCGTGCGTGCGATAAAAGGCGCACGGCAAACCCGCCTTTGCCGGGCAAAACTCTGCCGTGCAACCTTTGCCGTGCGCGCCTGGGGAATACGCACGGCAAAGGGTTTGCCGTGCGCATTTCTGTGTTTGCCGTGCGTCGCAGGCGCACGGCGAACGAGCGGTTTCCCGTAGTGGCGGTACCATGGAAGAAACTGCTAGTTGCTGTAATTTTTTGCTTTGAATCATTGTGAGCCATCCAATTTGGAATGGAGAGGTGAGAGGAAGGGGTAAGTTTCACGACTTACAGAACAGGAAACATAGTTTTTTTATACTCCATCGTTCCCTCTCAATGACACATGGGGTCCACGGCATTTTCTAACAGAGGTAACAGCAAAACTTGACGGAATGGCACATAGGGGATAAAAATATAAAATTCAATGGCATATAAGAAATGGCCTAAATTTAGTGGCATATGAGGGATGAGTTAAATTTTTGATGGCATATAAAGAATTTGCTCACCAATCAGACGCGCGCGCGATCCATCAAGCCGATCGATCGATCGATCAATCGATAGACCATGGCAGCCCGTTAGAGTCAGGAGCAGCAGGAGAGCCGACGACGGCGACGAGGAAGAAGAGGGCGCTCGGCGCGAGGTGGTGCCGCCGGAGTTCGTGGCGATGCAGGACGAAGGCGGTGCCTACGGCGTCGTCGAGATGCCGAAGCGGTTCATGCACGGCTACGTCGCGGAGAACAAGGGACGCGTGCTCCCGGGAGACCGAAGGATGCGTGCCTTCGAGGCCGAGGACGCATGGATCACCGCCGAGACCCTACGCGTCAAATCCTTTGTCAGAGCCGTCCTCCGGATGATGGACGCCGAGGACGCCGCCCGTGCCGCCGCCGCCGCCTTGGCCGTGGCCGGGGACAGCTACAGCATGCCATGTAGCAGCTAGATCCGTTACGCCTCCCATCCTACAAACAGTGAAAGAGTAGTTTATTCCTTGCAGCAGGGTCGGTTTTTTTAAAAACAAATCGGACCCTACCGATAAACACGTAATAGACTACAAGAAAAAGCGGTATAACGACGGGATATGTGGTCGTTAAAAGTCTAGATGTGGTCGTAAAAAGATATTAACGACCACAAATGTGTGGTCGTCCATGGTCGTTAAAGGCTCCTTCGTTAAAAGTATTAACGACCACATACACTTTCCTGTCATTAATTTTGCAACGACGGGACAAAATGTAGTCGTTGATACTAGAGTATAAACGACCATATTTGTAGTAATAACGACCACAAATTTTATCGTTAATATTATTATGCAACATTTTCTTAGGGCTTTAATGACTCCTTTTTAGTAGTAACGACCATATTTTTGCTGTCGCTAAAAGTATTTCACCAGATTCTATATAGCATTAACAGCCACTTCCATAGCATTGTCGACCACATTTGTATCGCTAATATTTTCACATTGGCTACTTATGAGTAAACGACCACTTTCACATTATCAACCACCACTTTGCGCTAGGTACAACAACCATATATATTTTTAACAGCATGAGTGCAACATCAGACATAAGTCAACATCACAAGTGTGCATGCTTACAACAACTGATCATGGAGATTCCTGGTGGCTGACATTAGCACTCATATTCTGCTTCATTTGTGCCCATTATTCTTCCATTCGGCTAACACGATTGTTGAGTGCTCGATTATCTTCATGAAGTTATTGTTTTTATTGCTCAGACTGTGTAAGCTTTTCTATCAGTTCAGCCTTGGTAACAACTGGACTCCTCAAGTCTTTTGCTTTTACTCCACCACCGTAACCAACAACATGGTCACGCCTTTTCGATGTGAAGCACTTGTCAACAGGTTCCACATTAGAAAGTGAAGGGTTCGACAACCTTTGCTGCTGAATCAGTACTGTTTGTGAAGCAAAAATTTATGAAATAGGGGCTTGACCCAATACACACGTATGTAACTGTTCTAATGTGACGCAGAACAAAATGAAACCATATGAAACTATAAACTTACATGCTTGCTGGTCATTCCTGAATCTTCAAAAGTACCACCCTTTTTGTGAGTGATAGAAAAAAAATGTGTCCAAAGCTGGAGGGTTGTTCTGCTTGCCACCCTATATTATTGACAGAACATTGGAACATATGTAATAAGAGTGCAAAGTGAAAAAAGTGTGCTGCCATGAATAATGTTATGTGTAGTCTATACATGCATTGTCCCAGATGACCTGTCAGTATGGTTTGCTGCCACTATGATGAAGAATTTTTAAGTTGGATCTATTGTCGGAGTTTCTCTTGCTCTTGGTCTACAATATGAAATAATATTACTAAGGGAAATCACAAGGGACAACATATTAACCATGCAAGTTATTATTACGTAAGACTATGAAGTGCTTGCTATAGAAATGTTCCTTGACTAGCCATTACCAATCAGAGATTCAAATCGCTTTAGGATGATTATTAATAGCATGCTGCATATTCTTTGCTGGCTTAATATGATGCTGACTTAAGTCTCCACGCCAATTGTTCCATAGCTAGATCTCGAGCGTGCTCCATGACCTCATCTACAGCTCCATGATCTCATCTTTGTAGACATCAATTTCAATGTTTGGGTCTGCATTTTCAAACTTGTGCTACATATGTGTTAAACAAATATTTGAATATGGACACTTCTCCACGAGACATGGAGTATGCATGTATCGCAGCATCTGATGCACGGATATTTAATTTCACCTGAACCACCTGTCCTACTGAACGCATAGTCCAGGAACTTCTCTACACCAGCCAAATAAATATCTTTTTTTTGAGGTGGCCCATCTAAACATTTATCAACAAAATCCATCCAGGCCTTACTTGGCGCCATCTAATTAATATAATATGTGGTAAAAGGCCTAAAAATTTAGCATACTAGTTTTAAGAATAGGCTTGGATAAGGGCCGAGCTAAAATACTATACATTTTTGAACTTAAATTAATTAGGACCAAATTAGATTATAAAGAAGGCATAAGGGCCATGATAAATTACCACCCATATGTACTGTAGATTGACTATCAAACTACATGTGTTAATAGATATGGAGTCAAAACAGAGGAATCTATCGGCCACAAGGATGAAGTTGTGAAAATTCAATTTAAATCTAAAAGCTATACTTGTTCAGTTGTTTCTAATAGCATTATATCATGGATACAGAACAAAGCATCTGCACATCAGATCGTAAAGACATGTGGGGATATCTACCAGATCAAACAGGAGATCCTCTCTTATTTACTAAAGCGCATGGAAACATGACTAGGGAGATTTCAATCGAAACAAACCTGCAGAGGTGCAGTGATGGATCGTTGTGGTTGCAGAGTCGGAGATACGGCACGGCAACGGCGGGGGCAAGGGCAGCTGCGACATGATGCGCAGGTGAAGATGGCGGGGACGGCGACGGCGTGGGCTGAGGAGCAGGGGGGTCGACGTCAGGAACGACGTAGTCGCTTCGGATCGCAGAGGCGACCCAGGAGGCCAGGACTACGGAGGGGAGAACAGATTCTTTTAGATCGGAGCTCGTGTAGTATTTATGTAACTGCTCTGGAATTAAACTTGGCCTCCCGCTTTTTTTAGCACGATAAAGATACATTAAGGAATACAGATTAGCGACCAAGCGTGCCCCTTTGCCGATGTCTAATAGCACCGCGACGACTGCATATTCTACGTGGTCTCTGTTTCAGTTCGTTAATACCCCTTACTCTTGTATGGGGAACATCAGACCCAATTGTTTTTTGCTTGATTTTGCTCAAAACAGTTTCTAAACCAACCTACATCGTATGTTTGTAGATAGAGACAAAAAAATCTCTCAGTATATGACAAGTTTAACACATTACATAGCCTAGATATACGAAATTTGGGTCAACATTTCATTTCGGTAACTAGCGATAAACATGATATTTCAGGAATTTTGGCAAAATTTCGCGAAATTGTGAACTCTGCCTTGCAGCTAGTGTGTCACCTCGTGATAGGAGGAGAAAAAGTAGTCAAGTAATTGTCTAACCTTAATGCCCAAATTGTTTGGAATGTTCACAAAATTGTTTGTGCATTTGCTCACTCAATACCTTGATAATGATCTTTGCCAACCTTTTAGAAACTTGGAATTGAAGCATAAAAATGTAATGCATGCATAACAGTTTTATACTGAGATCCCCCTAGCAGGGTTTGCCGGCATGCTTACTTTCATTTTGTTTCGTCCTTTTGGTACATCTCTATCTCTACCTATTTCTAAAGTATGGAAAGTCCGTCTGTCGCTATTTTACAGAAACACCCCTACAATTTTAGCAAATCAACCCACGGTCCAACAAAAATTGGCAGCAGGCAATTCAGCGTCCTAGCAATTTTGTGAAAAAACCCTTAAACTTTTGACAAATCAACCTGCAGTCCTATAGTCCTAGCAATTTGTTTTTCAAAAGGAACCTTATATTTTGTAAAAATCAATCCGGTGTCCAATAAACTTGGATTTTTTACACTTATGCCCTTTTTGTGTTTAGAACCTCACATCTTTCATGTGTTTAGCTATGTTTTTAGCAAATTTTGTGCAAATTCAACATTAACGGAGTGATATCTATTAGTATGTGTTTAATATTTTTATTTTGATGAATGTAATGTTCTTAGTTGTATTTCTTAGATTACGTCTATGTTTCCTTTATACGATTATCATGAGTAGAAGAAAAATATATCGATCTATTAATAATTTTTTGATTGTCCATAATATTCTAATATAAAATTAAACTATAATTATTATTCTTTAACTGTCTATAAAATATCTGAAAACACATATAGTATATATAATAGGTTACACTTTTATAAAACTAGGTTAATTATTACAATATGACAGTATATATGAGCATATGGTCATCCCCTATAGCAACGTACAGGCATGTTTGCTAGTAAACTACAAATATATCGAAGGGAACAACCCAATCAAAACAGTTCTGAGGCACAAAAATAATTTGTAGCATAGCTGTTTGAATTAGGGTTTCCATAGAAATCATAGAAAATCTCATCAAATTTGGTATCCAGTTAAAAATTTGCAGTCTCCATCAAAATAACTAAAATTCATGAAATTTGGTACTTTCGGTTTAAACTATTTGTGAAAAAATGAAAACTATCAAGTGGACGACAGTCGTCCACTTGATAGTTTTCACAAATAACATGCTTATAGTTCAACAGTGTTGTTATTCCACACACATGAGGTGTGCTTAGCCCAATAGTTTTACTGTTACTGCACACACTTGGGGTCCTTGGTTATTAAAAGCCCGGTTGGGTCTTTTTTGTTTTTTGTTTTATGTTCAGTGAATTGGTGGGACCCTGTCCCTCGTTGGCAAAAATGATTTTAAGAAAACCATAAAGCAAAGTTTATACCAGGGTCTCTTGAGTGCACCAGAAGGCCGGGCTTAGACCACTACACTATGATGTGGTACTTGTCTGTCAGTACTTAGATCCACATAGCCTATGCTGTACCAAACTGATGAGGACATCTTCCTCCACTATTACCCGCTGGTAAAGACGCAACAAAATGGGCCAAGTGGCCCAGTTGTAGTCGGGCGGCGACCGTGTGAGCCTCTGAATAATCCCACCTTGATTAGCTT
Organism: Alloteropsis semialata; assembly: GCA_004135705.1. Taxonomy (NCBI): domain Eukaryota; kingdom Viridiplantae; phylum Streptophyta; class Magnoliopsida; order Poales; family Poaceae; genus Alloteropsis; species Alloteropsis semialata. Next base: position 53,153,802 of record CM014277.1, on the reverse strand, counting down.
GGGAGGAGGAAGCCACCTCAAAAAGAAGAGCCACCCTTCCTCTATTGGACTAGTCTTTTAGGGAGTTTGGGCCTTTTCCCGAGTGGGTGGACCTAAGAACTGTTGGGGTCCAGGCAACCTTAATTTATTGGGCCTTGGCCAACCCCCGCCCGGACCGGATGTATCACAAACCTTTATATTTTTTTAACTGAAATAAATTTTTCGGTCGACATCAAAAATAACAAAATTTTGAAATCTGGTTTGCACACTACTAGAGAACCCTTTCATCGGTACCGATTGATAACGTCCATAGGTACAGGTTTTGGAACCGGTACCGGAAAACCGAGACTAAAGGCCTCGGCCCTTGGTACCGAGTCCAATAGTTTTATGAGCAATAGACTTATGGCCAAACACAATTTTACGTTTGTGCATACTACTCAATAATATGTCATATCTACACCTGGTGGTAGAATAGGGTCTCATCAAATTGTGAGGAATGTACCTCTCAAGTTGGGTAGTAAAGATTATGAGACTAATTTCATTCTCTTGGAGAATCAAGGAATAGATATTATTTTGGGTACCGAGTCCAGAACCATTACCAAAGGGGTCTTTGGTACCGGGTCATAACACGACCTGGTACCAAAGGTTTTTAAGTCAAAACAACATTTTAAATCCCGGAGATGCTCCCAAACACGCGCATGTCGCAAGCCATAAGTCACACAATTTTTCACGCAGCGCGTGCTGCGCGCGGGGTTCGAACCCACGACCTCATGTCACAGGATTTTTCGCGCACGGGGTTCATACTCACGACCTCTTGCTTCGCGCGTTGCTTTCTTACCATCTCACCTACATACCACAGCTAACCAAGTCTCAGATACTTTCCTTTTGAATTAACCCGTGGATGACCCTTTGGTACCGGTTTGTAACACGACCCGGTACTATTAGTACGGGGTCGTGTTACAAACCGGTACCAAAGGGTCGAAAGGCATTAGTACCGGATCGTAACACCACCTGGTACTAAAAGGTGACTTGGTATGGTACCGGGTGGTGTTACGAAAGTGGCTGAGGGGCGAGTACTAGGTGTCAGCCCATTTTTCTCACACCGTAGGCAAAGAGGCCTAATCTGTCGGCCCATTGACTGGCCCTAGGCATTAGGTCAGCCTAGCATCGGAAAACCTATATATCTTCCGGAAGAAATTTTCTTCATTTATCTTCCGATGTTTGAGATGTGTGCGTAGAAAACAAACTGACGAGATTAAAGCGCGTGGGATGCTTTGTCTGGTGCACAGCGACTTGTGGGGAGAGGTGGACACATGTCGGCGCCCCGTTCGCTGCTATGCAGTGAGGGTGGGAAGGATTTCGTTTGGAATCTTATATTGTGATGTCATTTTTCTCGCAAACCGTTAATGTGTTTTGGATTCCGTTTAAACCACGGGGTTACTTAGAATTTATGTAACAAAACAAGATCCAATATGAATATATTTTAATTATTTTAAAAATTCAACATTCGAAATGTACTAATTCAATATTTTGACATACATGTTCGACATTAGCGATATATCTCTTCAAAATTGTCACAGACAAATGTAGAACTAGTTTATTGGGATTGTTGAAATAAGTTTGAATAAAAGTTGAATATAGCATTTTAAAATGTTTACTATGTTTATATTGGCTTCTCTATCCTGCACTTGAAGGAAGCAACACGACTGATAATGTTGAACCAGACCGTTTGAATGGTTGAAACAAGTTTGAACAAATGCTGAATATGATGTTAAATTGAAATTGTTATATAAATATTTGAACATTTAAATAATAAAAGATAATCTGATTATTAAAACCTTTACTATTATTTTCAACATTAATATATATTGCACTCAATATTTTGAAATTATTTTTCCAACATTTCAAAACTCGAATACATGAATGTTGTTACTATCGTTAGTGCTCAACATATAGTATATTAATTGCACTCAATATTTTGAAATTATTTTTCCAACATTTCAAAACTCGAAATACGTGAATGTTGTTACTATTGTTAGTGTTCAACATAGTAGTATATTAATATGAACATTTTCATATTTTTCTTCAACATTGTCAATTTTTGTTTCAACATTTCAGCTACATATCCTCTAATATAATTAACAACATGTTGAAATCTTGAAACTTACTGAAACAATTTTACATAAAAATTAATATTTTCATTATTTCTTTGAAAAAATCCACATCTTTGTAAATTTTCATTACTTATTTCAACATTTTACATCTCAATATTTTTTTGGAAAATTATCATTTCTTGTTTTAACATTTCAAATTATTTGTTCGGTTCAATCCTATTGGGTTTAGAATCATGTGTTGGTTAGGGCCGACCGATCAAGTGCTCCCTGCCATAGAAGGTTGTACTGGTTAGGGTGCAGGGTTGTTGGGGCGACTCCGTCCTATCGGGTTCAGAAAGATGTTCGGTTCAGGGGGTGGCCGTGTACCCCCTGCCATAGAAGGCCAAATTGCTTCGGCTTCGGATATACCGGTTAGGGTTCAGGGTTGTTCGGGGGCGACTCCGTCCTATCGGGTTCAGAAACATGTTTGGGGTTTGGGGCGGCCATGTACCCCCTGCCATAGAAGGCCAAATTGCTTCGGCTTCGGATATACCGGTTAGGGTTCAGGGTTGTTGGGGGGCGACTCCGTCCTATCGGGTTCAGAAACATGTTTGGGTTTTGGGGCGGCCATGTACCCCTGCCATAGAAGGCCAAATTGCTTCGGCTTCGGATATACCGGTTAGGGTTCAGGGTTGTTTGGGGGCGACTCCGTCCTATCGGGTTCAGAAACATGTTTGGGGTTTGGGGCGGTCATGTACCCCCTGCCATAGAAGGTCAAATTGCTTCAACTTCGGATATACCGGTTAGGGTTCAGGGTTTGTAACTTTTTTTTGTGTTCTCAACATTTGTTTTGATAGTATTTCAACATCTTCAACATTATTCCTACTCATGCAACTTCATGCCTAGTTTCAATTTGTTAACATTTTTTTGTTGTTGTACACAACATTTGTTATAACAGTATTTCAACATTTCAAATACTTTACTAGAACTAGGTTCAACTTTATTTGTAGAATGTTCAACATATCTATATGTACATTTCAACATATCTATTTGTACATTTCAACTTTACTAAGTTTAATGTTCAACATTGTTGTATTCATTAAGAATGGAAATGTTGAACATTTCTTGTTTTGTAATGCTCAAAGTCACAATAAAAATTGATATAATGATTAACATTTGGAGCATTGTTTCATTGTTAACATGTTTTTGCTACACTACTTGCTGATAAGTTGCTATGGAAGATCAGTTGTCAAGGAAATGCTACATTATAACTAGATTATATTACCTATAATTTGTGCTATGAAATCTGAAGCTACCGAATGTTAAGTTTATTTACAAATTTGCAACTTGCAACTTCATTTTGTAAGTTGGTTCCCACCTGATATGTTTCCCACTTAGAACCACGTACCCAGCAAAAAATGAAAGGCAGGCAGAAATTTTTGTGCGCGAGAAACACAGCATTGCAACATTCGCGATAAAAAAAGTCAGGCGTGCCCAGATCGTAACGGAAATCAGCGTCGCGAGAAAAAATTCAGGCGCGCCTAGATCGTAACGGAAACCAGCGTGAAAAAAGTCAGGCGCGCCAGGATGTAACGAAAAACCAACGGACCGGACTGTTTCCTAATATTTGGGCCTTCATCATTGTAATTGGGCTTTATAGATGATTTGCTTATATACCTTCCGGTAGACATATAGGAGCCCCCGCCTAGCATCGCCCCAGCTAAAATGAACCATAATTTGTGGAGCAATATATTAATTACATGGTTGTCAGGATCTCTATCCGGATCTTACGATACTATGATCCTACCGAGTCAAAGCCATCCCGGTCCCATATAGAATCCTAATGTTCATAGGACCCTGATCCTACACGAGAGTTCTACACTATCCCATATGAAATCTTGGTAGGATCCCGACCCTATGATTCCATGTACTTCAATTTTTAAACTCATAAGCAGGAGGAATTTGTTCTAGCTAGAGGGTAATTTTTCGATGAATATCACTCTACGTGATACTATTATTGCTTTATTTTCTTATAAAATAGTGCCTTATCATTGGTAAATGCATTTTTATATAACTACAACAAATTAATTTAAAGTTAAAAACAACATGTTACATGATCCTGATCCTATGACCAGAAATGATCCTACTTAGGCCCTGTTTGGCAGAGCTCCCAGAGCTGATTCTCGGTTGAATCTGTGAAGTGATTCTCTGCTAATTCTGTGAAGTGATTCTCTGAAATGTACTAAGAGGCTGGGAGCTGAAAAAAGTAGCTTCTCCCTGATTCTGTGAAGTGATTATCCATCCTGATTTTGAGAGTTTTTGCTAGAGAATCAAAGAGAATCACTTTTAACCATAAAATCAGAGAATCAGCTCCTACATAGAATTAGAATCAGATGGAGCTCTACCAAACAGGTCCTTACATTGTTTTTTTTATCGGAAGTAATGCATTAATGTGTAACTAAATACATTCTCCTATGCGTCATTTTGGCTTTTATGACAAGAGCCATCATTGAGTAATTAAGAAGATGGTCATGTCATCATATGGCTTCATAGAAGTACAATGAAGTACAATGAAAGATGTTACTGCTAAAACACATCATCCATGCTCTGAATCAATCGAACATGCCTTTGATTGATAGTGTACTCCTGCACATAGGGCAGCGATGCCGCACCGTGGCAAGGAGCTGCTCCAAGCACTTGCCGTGGAAGACGTGACAGCACCGGGGCCACGCGGCCAGGCCCTCCTCGAGCACGTCGTGGCAGATGGCGCACACCTCCCCCGCGACGTCGTCGGAGTCGAGCCTCCTCCGCTTCGCCGCCCGAGCGAGCTCGCCCGACACGTCGTCGCAGCGCACCGGCGCCGGCAGAAGCTGCTCCAGCCCGCACGCCATCGGCGACGCGTCGGCCTCGCGCGCCAGCGCCGCGAGCTCCGAGAGCATGCACTCCACGCGCTCCGACGTGCGGTCCTCGCGCCGTAGCACGCCCACGTCGACGGTGACCACGAGGCCGGTGGCCCGCGGCGGGACGCGCACCGGCGCCGCCGCGAGCAGGCCCGACCACAGCGCCTGGAGCTGCGCGTGGGAGCGGTAGGGGTAGACGTCGGCAGCCAGCGAGGCGCCGACAAGGCGCAGCGAGCTCACCGAGTCGGCGTGGAACGGGACGAGGTACCGGACGTGGTGCAGGCACGTTCCGAAATCGGGCACCTCGACGCCGTGGCCCCCGCCGCTCCGGGGCCTCGCGACGAAGCGGTTGTACCGGTAGTGCACGACGATCGCCCCGCCGGCGTCCTGGCCCGGCGGTGCCGCCGCGGCGGCGAGGCGCAGGAAGCCGGCCGTGTTCTGGTAGGAGGCGAACCGCGCCGGCTGGCCCAGGAACGTCGTCAGAGACCGCGCCACCAGTTGGCTACTGTTCCCGGCGGCCGCTTCGCCGTCCCATAACCTCACCGGCTCGTCGTTCCCTTCCAGCTCGCTGTGGCTCCCGCCGCCGCCGCCGTCGCCGTCATCGATGTCGTAGCCCTCCACGTCCTCGTCGCCATACTCGTCGGCCAGCTCTTCCTCTTCGTCGCCATCAACCGAGCCTGTTTCCTCCAGCAGCGCGGGCAGGGCAAGAATGACAGCGCCGTGGAAAAGGGCGGGGTCGAACACGTCGTCGCGCGGCGGCGTCACCGGCGACCGCGCGGCTACCGTGGGCTCCTCCACTGGCAGCGTTGTCTTGCCGCCGCCGTGTGGGGTGACGCGCTTCTCCTCCATGGTGCCCGTGTCCCCGAGCTAGAGTGATCGATGCAGAGGCAAGTCGATTGAGAGACGGTCAGTTTTATATATATTGCAAATTCTCGTCTCTCGTTGGGCTCGGACTCGAGAATCCAATTCCGGATTCGGCTCCACGGATTCATGTTTGTTTTTTTTTCCCTTTTGGATAGCTCGGATTCATGTTGACGCTCGCCTGAAAGTCTGGAACCCTGCCCCTGAACACGGACGGCAGGATTCATACCTGCAGTATACGCTTCTACAGCGTTACTGAAGTGGCGATGTGCTGCAGTATAGCAATCTCCGACTGATGGTATATGAAGCTTAAGATCTTGGGAAACTACTTCCCCTTCCAAAATTACAATTCGTTTGACTTTTTGACCCAAGTTTGACCGCTCGTCTTATTCAAAAAATTTATACAAATATAGTCAAATTTAAATTATTCTTGAAGAACATTTATTAATAAAGCAAGCTACAACAAAAGATATGATATTTTGCACAATTTTTTGAATAAGACGAGTGGTCAAACTTAGGGGCAAAAAAGTTAAATAAATTGTAATTTGGAGCTGAGGGAGTATTTCATACCGGGTGTGCACTATGCTCATTCGAATGCTTTATGAAATCAAGAAATTCATCTTTCTTGCGTTTAGAATTTACATGAAGAAACTTGAAGTTCATTCAATCGCAAAAGGAAAAACAAAGGAAAAATATGGGTTGACCAAACTACTGGTACCAGCACAAACCTTAGAATTTGCTTGATCAGCATGGTAAGGTAAAATTTAGGAGATCATACTTTGCACTAGAGGCATAGAGCTCAAGAAATGAAACTTGCTTATGCCTTGTCTCGAGTTAACCGAATATTGCAACATGATAAGGTAAAATTTGCTTGTTTTGTTTTTTCTTTGCTTTATATTTTTTGGTTTGTCCCAATGTTTTACCCCAACTCTTCACAAATAGAGGGAGAGTTTCTGTCTTCCCGATACGGCAGTTTTTTCATGCATTCTTTTTTCTCAGAGCAACTCTTTCCGTGTCACGCCAGCGCCTACGCCGTTATATGTCATCAGATCTGAAAATTGAAGAGATTGGATTATTGGGAAGTGCAAAAGTAACTTTCAAACTTGAATTGGGACAGTCCCAATAACCAATAATTAAGATTTATTTGGAGACCGGTGGAGATGCTTGAGGACTGACTCGCATACCATCCAATATCGTGTATCTAAACTTCTACAATCACGTCCATTATTCTTGTCCGCAACATTAAACCACATTGCATTTCATACAATTTAACAATTTGGATGCATATATGCAATTCATACAAACCACATGACATGAAAAAAAATCATATGACTTGGTTATCCATAGGGCAAAACAGAAAGTATTTCCCATAAATTGAACAATGCTAGAGTATGTGTTGTAATCTTTTTTATGTGTGCTTTTTGCACGTAAATTTATTTCACTACTAGAGAAAGAGGCTTCCATCCTAGGGAGAAACACATTAGTACCAGACATAAATGGACCCTTTAGTACCGGGCATAACTAGCACTCACTACTAGAGAATGCTCTATCAGTACCGGGTGGTAAGGCTCATCGGTACCGGTTCTGGAACCGGTACCGCGCAACCCTGACTAAAGCCCTCGGTCTTTGGTGCCGGATCCAGAACCGGTACCAATGACGGCCTTTTGTACCGGTTGGTGGGCCCTTCCACGTATGCTATGGGGGAGGCCTTTTGGTACTAGTTGGTGTTACCACCCGGTACCAAAGGGTATTTTTTTCTTTTTTTAAATGTTTGATGTTTTTGTTTATTAGATGCAATTCGTCTACATGTGTACGCACGTGTCATATGTCTTACATAATCTTTCACGCAATTGAAATTATCACAGCTATATATATATTACAGAAATTACATATGCACAAGTTGTTTACAATTGACGAGCAGAACTGGAAGAAAGGGCGGAAAGGGAGCGATATTGAGAGATATCGCGTCCGTCATGGTGGTACTCTCCGTTTGGATTTATAACTTGGTCCATAATAAATCCAAATAGTTGGTCCGCAATAGCTTTTGTTTTTCTCTCATTAGGAGCTCTTCATGGTAAAACATCCTCTGCATTAATTACAAATGACAACATTTTAATCTTATTATCCATTGGATAACACTAGATCATACACATTACAGAACAAGTCATATGTAAGTATGAATTGTTTGATTTCATACCATGAGTTCTTCGTTAGTCGCTTTTTTTGGAGAAATAAAGGTATGGATCCACTGGCAGACGTGGTATCCGCATAGATTCGTCCCTTGTTCCTGTCTGGCACACTAAAAATGGAGAAGAATAAAGTTAGATGTGATAACTATATATTAGTGTGATTTTACGAGATATGCGGGTACTCCAGCCACATACCGGAAAGTCCATCTTCACATCCAATTTTTCTTTGAAATTTCCTCAAACATTTGCACAGAAACGTATCCATGCCATGTCAATCAGGTCTAAAACTGGTTGGTAATCCTCTTGTGGTTTTCGCATTGAGTCCAAGACAAAAATATGACCAGTGTTTATGATGATCACAAGGAGTATCCAGTGGAAGCTGTAGATATATATATAAATACATGCACAAGTATTGAGAAAAAAGTCTTAAAGTTATACATATATAGAGAGAAGTACTCACTTGAAATTGTATGGCAAAAGAATGTAATTCTTGCTTCTTTGTCTCTCCAGGTACAAGCATATGTTGTCCACCGTCTGTAGTGGCTTACCGGATACAAGTACGGCATTTACCTTCAATGGATCCATGAAGCCGACATCATCATACGATTTTTTGTGGCATGTATGGATCTCCATTCTACATGACAAGAATAGATTGTTATTGTTGCAAATTGTAATTAAGGAAGCAAGTATTGTGAGAATAGATCAGTGAAACAAACTTACACAACCCAGCAGCTCATCAATGAGAGGTCTATGGCATCTTGATGGTACAACATATACACATCCTTGAAATCCAAAATTAAGAGAGCCGGCCCACGGAAGTAATCACGGCCTTGTATCAAAACATTGAGCATCAGTCTAACCTGTTTGGACACCTTCATGTACCACGTATAGAATCGGTATGCTTGAGTGGTAACTAGCTTCACAGAAAATGGGGGCACCATTGGTTCGCCATATCGAAAATCCTAATATGTCACTGTTGTTGCCTTAGGAATTTCGCCCTCTAAAAGTTCTGACGGTGAGAGGCCCGTATCCGCGACCATCTAAGCAAGTGCTTCGTCGTCAACATCCTGTTGCACGTGTGTCCTCCTAGAAGAGCTCTGACCGACTTGTTTCTTCTTAGGAGTGGCCGCCTTCTTCCCCGAGGCTCCACTGCTGGCTTGTTTCTGCTGACCAGCGTTCGTTTTGTTACAAGAGCCTTCACTGACTTGTTGCTGATAAGACTTTGCAAGCTGGCGGTCGTAGTCAGATACTAAGAATCTCTTCTGATTCGCCGCGCTCATTGTTCTGAAAATGTTCTTCGCATTCGGATCTATTTTTACCGGCTTCTCTGGCTCATCTGGTTTGAAATGTTCTTTGACCTGGGCTTTGACCACCAAAGCAGTTTCCTCATCAGTTTGGTCGTAAGGTAATTTCTTCCTTATGGCGGCCAACTTTTCTTTTTCGGTAGGCTCTTTTTCCACCATTTGATGTAGTTTTTTCTGGCGAGTAGTCTGCTGTGGGGGCGCAGCTTGGCACTTTAGGGCATGCCGTGCTGGTGGAGGAGGAGACATGTGTGAGCCGGCATCAACCCTACCTGCAGGTGGCAACTCTGGCTCATCCTCGTCCCTTCTTAAAGGTGACGGTGGCTGCGGGGATCCCTATAGTAGATGATGGCCCTTGACTGCCAAATTTGACGTAACGCTTCTTCCATAGAATGATACTGCCATGGGCAGTATCCGTTAACGTCTTTTTCCTGTCGCCACCTTCGATGTCGAGCTCCAAGTCATCATATCCTTCATAAATTTGCTCCACCCCCACCTTGCAGTAGCCACTTGGAATTTGTGCCCCATGAATGGTCTGCCCTTGCTCCATCGGATATGTCATACCGTAAGCCACCTTAGTGGATAAGTTCCTGCATGGTATATAAAGCTCACATGGCGTACGCAGAGTGATTTCGTCCACTGGATAGCTTGCACTGTCGTCCCCCGCAACGGTAGGTGGGAGCTCCGTGGAAGCAACATTGCTCCGACGTTGGGAGGGTGGGCTAACACAATCAGCTGATCCAACAGCTGGTACAAGTACACCTCCCGGCACCGTCTGCCCTTGGCTCAGCAATGTCTGTATCTGTCTAGACACTTCATCTGCGATGCCGACCTTTGTCTGCTGAAGCTCTCTTTCCAAGTTCTCTACTCTTCTCTCCTATGTGGCCTTAGAGCGGCTTCGATTCTTGTACGTGTCACTGTCCGCAGAGAATGCAACCTTCCACGGGACGACGCCGACACCTCTAACTCGTCTGGGATGTTCGGGATTCCCCAGAGCCCTTGTTAGCTCGTCATTTTCTCTGTCAGGAACGAATGTCCCATCGGCTTTCTCTTTAAGTGTCATAAGGATACCAGCGGCCGTCTCTTTTAACCATCGCTGTATATAAGTGACCCATCATTAAGATCTAGAGTGCCACCATGAGCGTAGTACCAATGCCTTGATCGCTCAGGCCAATTCATTGTCGCTGGCGTGATTCCCCTGGCAACCAAATCTTCTTCCATCTTGTCCCAAATAGGAATTTTCTTCTTATAGCCAGTTGGTCCAAGAGAGTGGAAGTACTGTTTCTTCGCGGCACTGATCCTTACCTGTCGCGAGTTCTTTTCACCTAACGTCGACCGCCTGTACTGCACGAACAAATCCCAATGACCCCTCAGCTTTGGGTACTCGTCAAAGTTGGGTGTCAGGTTCTTCTCGCCATATTTCTTGTACAGGTTCTTCTTTCATGTTTGAAATGAAGTAGTCATCGTCCTTAGAGCCCAATTTTTGACTCTTTCCTCTGAACCTTCAGGCACTGTTAAACGTTCTTTCAGACTAGCCCATAGCATTTCTTTCTCTGATTACGGCACGTATGAATGACCATCGCTGGGTTTTCACCTCTGCAAAACTGATGGGTCCGTGGTCTCTCACTAGAACACCACACTGATTGGCCATCTTTGTAGCAGCTTTCTCTGACGCAACTCGCTGACCATCTTCTGTCACATCTGTGATTATAATTCTGCCCTCTAACTTTTTGGTCGGGCCACGTTTCATCCTCTTCGATGATGAGGACCCAGAAAGCTGTGAGCCTGAGGGCTACACGTACGAGAAAGAAATGTATCAAGATCGCATGCTTCAACATATATATCATCGAGATTGACAATATGTATACATATATACCTCCTCGGCGTGAACA
>CM014277.1:53106825-53141587 GCA_004135705.1 Alloteropsis semialata | reverse complement strand
AGGTGACCGCAACAACAACAATGACCGCAACAAGGGCAAGCAAGTTCAGAACAGTGGCAAACGCGACTTCAACGACAAGAAACGCAAGCCTGAGGATACGGTCAACGTTGTTGAGAAAATCTCTTCCTGCAAGAAGTCCGAAAAACTACTCAACAAGCAATGCCCTTTCCACCCAAAGGACAAGCATTCGAGTAGGAAATGCAATGGGCTCAAGAAGGCGTTCGCATCGAAGGCACTCCTAAGCCCAACAACCCTGACGACAAAGGAGACAAGGGCGACAAAGACACTGGCTATCAACAAGCTGACAAGGTGGTCAATGTCATCTTTGGGGGGATCACTCAGATAGAATCGAAGCGCAAGCAAAAGCTTATCCAACGTGAAATTGCCTGCATCGAGCCTGCCATCCCCACCTTCCGGAAGTGGTCAGAGGTCCCGATCAGTTTCTCTCGCGATGATCAATGGACCAACATCAAGATCCCGAGGTGGTACCCTCTGGTACTAGATCCGGTTGTAGCTGACGCGTGACTCACGAGGACATTGATCGATGGCGGAAGCGGACTCAACATCCTGTTCGCCAAGACTCTGAAGAAGATGGGCTTGGATCTCACCAACCTGCTCAAGCCCACTGACTCACCCTTCTACGGCATTGTTCCAGGCAACGCTGCTGTGCCCCTCGGCCAGGTATCACTTCCAGTTACATTTGGTACCGAGGCCAACTACAGGACCGAGTACATTACATTTGAGGTCGCTGACTTTAAATCATCGTACCGCGCGATCCTGGGAAGACTCGCTCTGGCGAAATTCATGGCGATTCCACACTACATCTACCTCATCTTGAAGATGTCAGGCCCTAAAGGGATCATATCCCTAAAGGGCAACCTAAAGACCTCCTATGATTGCGACACTGAGGCAGTGACATTTGCTGCAAACATGCAACAACCGAGCCAGACAGCAAGCGTAGCAGCTATGGTAAAACAACTCGCCGAGGCTGAGTTAGACATCCCAACGAAAAAGCCAGCCAGGTCAACCATGAAGCCCTTCCAGGAAGTTCCAATCAAAGCAATTGACCTAGGGACGGGCGACCCTTCCAAGACGACGTTGATCAGCGCTGACCTGCCTACCAAATAGGAAAACGCGCTCACCAGCTTCTTACGGGACAACCGCAACATCTTTGCATGGAAGCCATCTGACATGCCGGGAGTCCCAAGGGAGTTGGCTGAGCACAAACTCAACGTTGATCCAGCTGCCAAACTGAAGAAACAATGCCTATGACGCTTCGCCCAGGACAAGAAAGAAGCCATCCGATCGGAGCTAGCGAAACTACTAGCAGCCGGGTTCATTAAAGAGGTGTTCCACCCTGACTGGCTCGCTAATCCTGTCCTGGTGCGCAAGAAGAACAACAACGAGTGGAGGATGTGTGTCGACTACACCGACTTGAACAAGCACTGCCCAAAGGATCTTTTCGGGCTACCTCGCATTGATCAAGTGGTGGACTCTAGAGCTGGCTGCTCCCTACTCTATTTCCTCGATTGCTATTTGGGCTATCATCAGATAAGCCTGCACGAAGACGACCAGATCAAGATGGCGTTCATCACTCCGTTTGGTGCCTATTGCTACACTACAATGTCCTTTGGACTCAAGAACGTGGGGGCAACATACCAGTGCGCAATTCAGAGTTATTTGAAGGCTCAGATTAGCCGCAATGTTGAAGCCTACGTTGATGACATCGTCGTGAAGACAAAGAACCCGGATAGCCTCATTGATGACTTGTTCGAAACCATTGCACACCTCAGGAAATTCCAATGGAAGCTCAACCCCACCAAGTGTGTGTTTGGCGTGCCCGCGGGAAAATTGCTGGGCTTCATAGTCAGCCACCAGGGAATTGAAGCCAATCCCGAGAAGATCACCGCTATTACATCCATGGCGCCTCCAAAATCCCTCAAGGATGTCCAGAAGCTGACTGGATGCATGGCGGCACTCAACCAATTTATTTCAAGGCTGGGCGACAGAGGATTACCTTTCTTCAAACTCCTCAAGAAGCAAGACAAGTTCGTGTGGACTACAGAAGCTGACGCGGCGTTTGAAGACCTCAAGAAATTCCTCCAGTCACCACCAGTACTCACTGCACCAGCTGATCAGGAACCACTGCTCCTCTACATTGCAGCAACAACTCACGTTGTGAGCACTGCTATTATAGTCGAGCAGGAGGAACCCGGCCATGTATATAAGGTACAGCGGTCAGTCTACTTCATCAGCGAGGTGCTCACAGAATCAAAAGTATGCTACCCCTAGGTCGAGAAGCTATTATATGCTGTCTTGATCACATCTTGTAAGCTGCGCCACTACTTTGACGCTCATCGGGTTGTTGTAGTCACCTCTTTCCCAATTGGCGACATCCTCCATAACCGGGATGCAACAGGGCGAATCTCCAAATGGGCGGTCGAGTTGGGTTCTCACGCCATAGACTTCGTCCCACGCGCTGCCATCAAATCGCAAGCCCTGGTGGATTTTGTTGCTGAGTGGACAGAAATATAACAAGCGGTGCCAGAAGAACCACTCGAGCATTGGATCATGTACTTCGACGGATCATTGAAGCTTGAAGGAGCCGGCGCAGGAGTACTATTCATATCTCCGAAAGGCGATCAACTCAAGTACGTGCTCCAGATCCTCTGGAAAGCCACCACAATGAAGCTGAGTATGAAACTTTACTGCACGGGCTACGCCTGGCTACTTCCCTTAGCGTCAAGCATATGGTGATCTACGGTGATTTCTCGGTGTCATCAACCAGGTTAACAAAGACTGGGACTGCACCAAGGAGAACATGGACGCATACTGCATGGAGGTCTGGAAACTCGGGAAGCACTTCCATGGACTCGAATTTCATCACGTCCTTAGGGATAACAACATGGCTGCTGATGCACTTTCAAAGCTGGGTTCTCACCGAGCGCAAGTACTGGGTGGCGTTTTCGGTCCATGAGCTGTTACATCCATCCATCAGAGAGCAGGAAGTACAGCCAACTACAACACCCCCTCATCAGCAAGTCATGGTGATTACACCCGAGTGGACAAAGCCCTTCATCGAGTACATCCTACACCAGAAAGAGCCCGAAGATAAGGTGGAAGCTGAGCAAGTCATCAGGCGAAGCAAGCACTACGTAGCCGACCCTCTTTCGACGCGGCGCATCATCTGGAGTATTGATGAAGTGCGTTCCTCCAGAAGTCGGACGGGAGATCCCTGAAGAGATCCACGATGGAATCTGTGGCAACCACGCTGCTCACCACACGATCGTCGGCAAAGCCTTCCGGTCCAGGTACTATTGACCATCTGCTGTGGCCGATGCAGAAAAAATCGTGAAGACTTGCCAGGGCTGCCAATTCTTTGCCCTGCAAGTTCACGTCCTCGCAAACGGTCCTCAATACCATACCGCCCTCTTGGCCCTTTGCATGCTAGGGACTTGATATGGTTGGACCACTTAAGACTGCGCCAGGAGGTTTTAAGTATCTTTATGTGGCGATCGACAAATTCACCAAGTGCATTGAAGTCAAGCCGCTTGTCAATGCTACATCGTCCAAGGCAGCTGAGTTCATCCAAGACATTGCTCATTGCTTCGGTGTCCCAAATTGCATTATCACTGATCTTGGCTCCGAATTCACAGGGAGCGAGTTCTTTGATTTTCTGCGATAGTCTGGAAATTGAAGTTCGCTATGCATCGGTGGCGCACCCGTGTGCCAATGGACAAGTTGAGAGAGCCAATGGCCTCATACTCCAAGGACTCAAGCCAAGGCTCTATGAACCGCTCAAAAAGTACGATGGCAAGTGGGTGCAAGAATTGCCAGCCGTGGTATGGGGGCTCAGAACCCAGCACAGCCGCGCGACGGGGCAATCACCCTTCTTCCTGGTTTACGGCTCAGAAGCAGTACTCCTGGTGGACATCGAGTACAATGCTCCAAGAATTCAAAACTACTTGGAGGAAGCAGCAGAGCAGAGTAGAGCAGAAGATGTGGACATGCTAGAAGAGGCGAGGCTGGCCGTGTTGATCAGGACAACCAAGTATCAGCAAGAACTCAGGAGGTATCACGACCAAAACGTCCAAGTGCGGTCGTTCAACATTGGCAATCTGGTCCTCTGGAGAATTCAGAGTATAAAAGATCAGCACAAGCTATCCTCACCATAGGAAGGTCCATTTATAGTATCAAGAGTTATCGGCCCGGTACTTATCAGCTACAGCGGGAAGACGGAACAGAGGTGCCCAATGCTTGGAACATTGAGCACTTGAGGCGTTTTTACCCTTAAGAAGTTTTTAGAGTTGAGTAGAGTCAATAAAAGTCAGTCCTTTCAATGTACTGATGTTGGCTTTTCAGCCAAACAATAATAAATTATCCATATTCCATTGTCATCAAGCTTGGAATTCGGATATGCATGTCATGCTACGCTTGCTTGCCAAGTAACGCATATACTACAAAGTTTTGAATCATGTCGGGTTGTTTAAAAACAACCCAGACAGGCTATATTCAGTCAAAAGCTATCTACTTTCTGTTTAACACAGAAGGATTAGGCAAATTAAAATACAGGTAAACAAGTATTTTTGTTGACAAAACATTAGTATTTACATCTGATAAAGTTCATTACATGTTTCTTCTTACATGAAAAGAAAACCTAGAACTTAAGGCGGGAAACTATCTTCTCCGCCGTGTCCTTCTCCTCCTCCATGTAGGTATCATACATGTCCCGGGTGCACGCCGGGTTGATTCGTCCTTGCGTAATACTCAAAGGCTGGGCGGGGAAACCAGGATCGGACCAGCCCGAGTACTTGCCTAGTACACGATCGAGCGATCCACTGGCAATATGCCCGCACCTGCCAAGGAGTCGCCCGGAGCCGATCAAGGAGACGAGGAGCAGAACTACCCGTGGGAACCTTGGCGTACACATCGACCAGTAGGAGGATAGCTTCCTTCCAGGATTCAAGCTCTGCGCCACGATGGTTGATTTCCAAGCAGAGAGCCTGGATCTCATCCTCCTAGTCACGGATCTTGGCCATGTCCTGAACAAACTACGCATCGGCGTCCTTGCGCATCCTCTGCTCTTCAGCAAGATCCGCCATGCAATCCTTCTCCCGCTGCTTGGCCTGGTTCGCGCGCTCCTGTTGCCGTAAAAGAGGTTCTTCATGTCGATTACTTTGGCCTTTAGAGCTTCAATGCGCTTCTCTTCCTCTGCATCAAAGGAGTCATATTATTTTTATTATATGATCTGTGCTAACAATGGGGAGAAGAAGTCGGTGACGTACCTGAGAGCTTCTGCCTAAGCGACTTGTTCCTCTCGAGAACATCCTCGCGCTGGTCCTGGTACAAGTTTATCTTCTTGTAAGCTTCATCCAGCTCGAGGCGAAGCTTGGCACGCTCCTACTCCCATGATGCTTGACCTTTGGCCAAGTCGTCTACTGCTTTCTCCGCTCGTGTGAAGGATGTGCTAGCTCTGCGGAGCATTTCAGACTTCTAATGCGATCGGTGAATAATGCTCTGTTCCCAAAAAACAGGACGGCAGAGTTGATAAGCAAAAGATCCAAAGGAGATAAGTATTATGGCAATAATGATTTCTGTTATACTAACCTCTGTAAGCTTGGAGAGTTGTTTCTACAGCTCGGTGGCTTTCTCAAGATCTTCCTGATCAACTTGCGAGTTGAACAGGAAGGCATTATCATCTTCATTGACACTTACGCCCGGTGTTCCAGTGTGTATCTGGAATGGCTCTGGCATCGGCTCTCGGGGCTTCTTCTTCTCCCGGATAATTTCTTCGATGGTTGCCGCCTTCACCAGTCCAGTGGCTGCATCAAGCTCCTCAGTACGGAGACTCGCCATCTGAGTACTTTCTGCTGCTTTGGGCCACGCCCTGGGAGCAGAAGTACCCAGAGCGGCTTGCTCCGGTACCTTGGAGGACGACGAAGCGGCGACGCTCGATTCTTGTGGGTGGGCCTGCGGAGATGCTCGGGGGCTCAGCTCTTGCTCCACTCCCGCTTCCTTGTCATGAGTCTTCACGGATGGGTTCACCTCCAGGATTTTTGGCGATTGCGCGGGAGGAGCAGTAGTCGGCCGGCTGAACAAGACAAAAGATTGCAAGAATCAATTTGTTGAACACAGTACAAAAACAAATGGTGTTGATCAACAGAACAGATCACTTACCTGGCGAACTCCATATCGAATTTCGGCTCGTCCAGGTCAAAATTGAACCCCCAGATGGAATGTCTTGAGGCTCATGTGTTTCTTCCTGACGAGCGGGTTCCTTTTCCTGCATTTGCTGCATACAAGAATTCAGATCAAGAAAAAGAACCCGGCACAAGTCAAGATGAAAGGTTTCAAGCATAAATTAAACATACCTTGGGCGGAGATGGCTGCAGTGGGATCCCCATAGGAATTTCCACATTTGTTTCTGCCTCTGTGCCAAGGTCCTCTGCTTCAGGGAGACTGGCGTTAGTAGACTTCTCAATGATCGGAGCTAGCTTCTTCCGCACAGCTCGCCTCTTCGGGGGCGCGTCGTCAAAACACGGCCTCTTCAGGCCTGATCCCCCCTGCCCGAGAATCTTGGGGAGAGGCTATGGGGGTGCATCGTCATCCGATGATGAAGACCCTTCTTCCAGCACAACATCATCGATGACTGGCGCTGCCTTTTTCTTTCCTTTCCCCGAACTCCCAGCGGCTTGCTGGGGTGGTGAGGACAGGGGCGTCTCAGGCAGGCCGGTCTGGTTTTCCTCCGTCACGGGAGGAGCGGAAGCAAATCTTGTCCGCAATTCCTGAAATTAGATGTAAAAAAACTTATCAGTTCTCGTAAAGCAAGAAGGTGGATATCAAAAATGGTATTCGGGTTGATTTCAAACTTACCACTGGTGGCGGGCAACTTGCTTAGTACTCAGGAACTTGGTGTGGTAGCTCTTGCGCGTCCATGAACAAAGCTTGAACACGGACGGCAACTTCGTCGGATGACAGATTGGAGGAGGAGATCCTGGTTGGATCATTAGGGCCGGTGTACTCGTAGCCAGCTTGCTCCCGCTTCTGGGCGGGTTGTACGCGCCGGTGCAAGAATGAGCTGGCAATCCCAATGGTCGTCAGGCCTTTCTCTTTCAAGTTAGAAATCATCTTCAACAGGCTGGAGATCCCTTCAACTTTGTCACTGTCAAGGTCTTCATTCCAAGAACTCTGCTGACGTGGCAGGTGCCCTAAGTGCTTGGTCAACTTTGGGGGCTGGTTCTCTACATAGAACCACTTGTCTGCCCAGTCCTTGATGGAGTCGTTCATCTTGAAATCGAAATAGACATTCTTCATGCCTTGACGGAGCTGGATTTCGGCCCCGCCGACTACTTTGTCCTGACTGGACTTGATGCAGAAAAGAAGTCAGAAAAGATTGAAGTGCGGGTCGATTCCAAGGAAGGTTTCACAGAGGTGGATGAAAAGAGAAATCTAGAGAATGGAGTTAGGGTTGAGATGAATCAACTCTAACTTGTAAAAGGCAAGAAGGCCACGGAGGAAATCATAAGCGGGTAGGGCAAATCCCCGCTCATAGAAGGCAGCAAAAACAACAACCTCGTGGATTTCATCAAAAGGCCATGGCTTACCAATGTCGGTGCACCAGCACGAGATTGATTTCTCCAAGAGATATCCTTGATTCACAAGGTCTTGCACCATCTCGTCTGTTGCCTTGGATGGCCTCCAGACAAGTGCGGGAGAGGGTGCATTCTTGAAAATCGGCATGTCCGTGATTGGAATCTTCGAGGGCTTCTTGCTCGCTGCTGGCTTGCTTGATGAGGATTTGTTTCCTGCGGGCTTGTTGGTTGCTGGTTTCCGACCCATCTTGCCAGCTGAGGTTTTTGGGAGAGGATCTCAAGCGGGGCTGGAGTGGATTGGGGGGTGCGCGCGAGTATGGAAGATTGAGGATTTGAGATTTGGGAGCGGCGTCTGGAACAGATGGGAATATGAAGCGGTTTACCCTTTGTTTTTATAAACTGAAGCGGTAACCCTAAGTGTATTCTCTAAAAGCCATTTTCCCCTCAAGCGGCAACACTTGTGTATTCACAGTTTTTAACCAGATGCACATTTGTGCGGCAATTTCCTAATGAGCTAAGTCATTTTTCGATGTATTTTCATACTCGGGGGCTGATGCTTAATTGGAGTGATTTTTTCCTACTCAAAGAATATA
The DNA here is from genome assembly GCA_004135705.1 of Alloteropsis semialata. NCBI lineage: Eukaryota > Viridiplantae > Streptophyta > Magnoliopsida > Poales > Poaceae > Alloteropsis > Alloteropsis semialata. The sequence continues at coordinate 53,133,402 of CM014277.1, read as the reverse complement.
TTTATTTCTACAGAAGTCTTTAAGCTTATTGTTATCTGCTTTAAGCTTGGGGGCTGGGGGGAAATAGTATATTTCTTTTGGAAAGTTTTTCATTAAAGACCTTGAAATTATTTTTAATCCTTGAAAATATTTCTAGGCTCAGGGGCTAGACCCATAATGGGTCCATTTTTTTTTTCAAAAGCTGGACACCATTATAGTAAATGGGGAAGTTTTTGCATCATCGTTGGTTTACAAACCAAAGCCCGGGGGCTGACTGCAAAAAGAAGTCGGCAAGGAGCACATCATGTTCACTTCTGAAGGTTTTCAACAAGCACAATGACGAGAAAACAATTCGGCTGATGCTGAAATTGTTGAGAAACAACTCGGCAAGCATGAAGACATGAAGACGCTCGGGAGCTTGAGGAAGAGGCGTACAGCTTAAGGAAACTAGTCAGCTAATAGGAAACAACCCGGCCTACTCATGTTAGGACTCTGTGTATTGTATCCGACTAGGAGTTTGTATTTTTTGCCTTGCAGACCCTGTCTCCCGAGTATATAAGGTGAGGCAGGAACCCCTTGTAAAATCATAATCATCAATACGAAGCGATCCACCATACAGGACGTAGGGTATTACGCTCTCTACTAGAGGCGGCCTGAACCTGTCTAAATCGTCTCGTGTTCACCATCGTGCTTCTGGTTCCAGCGAAGCCCTTACGAACAACTTGACTACTTAGGGACCCCCCTATAGTAGGCTAGCCGGTATAAAAAACCGACATAGAGTGAAAGACCCTTAGTGGGAGATGACATGGATATCTTGCATGAAGAAAGAATTGGTGGGAGATAATATGGATAGCTTGCATGAAAAGAGAAATAGAGTTAATGACCCTTAGTGGGTGCATCTATATAGGTTATATAGATATGATATGCACCGTTAATGTTTTTAAAATGATCTAACTGCCTTGATTAATGCATACTAAGTATGATTAATAACTCACCAAATTTAGAATTAAATTCATACAAAAATTATGAGTTCTAAATGAATCTTGTGGAAAATATCTAAACAAATATTTTATTTCAAACACAATTAATTAACGGTGATGTCAAGGTTATGAAAATACATTTTGAGACCTTAATGATCCAAATGAGTGTAGGGACCCAAATGTCACCTTCGGGGCAAGTTCAAGGATGATCTGAAAATGTATCTTGAGAGCTTAGGAATCTAGATGAAATCTGGGACAAGTTTGAGAACCTAAAAATGCATTTGAGAGCTTTTTCATATCATTGCATTTTGAGAGTTTAGGGAAATAGATAGGATCCCAGGATAAGTTCGAGTACCATAGTTGTATTTTACTCATTTGAGTATTTCAATTGTGATGATCCAAATGGGAAAGACTTGAGACCACCAAATATGAAGGGTAATAGCACAACAGAATACCCATTTTTACCATTTACAAAGTGTGTCTATTGCACAAACAGTTCTAACCCCCACCTAGAACCCCATTTTGACCGTACAATATCAAATCAATAGCTTAGATCATATCAATTGCCCCCTCCACCCACATTTCCCACCATGTGTTGATGCAAAATTGCTTGATGACCTCCATATACTGTGACACGTGAGGCTTGCGAGATTTGCCTCACTCCAGTGCAGGTCCTAAATCTTGAGATTTGCAGTGTGTCAATCAATTTGACCTGAAATTGATAAAAGAGATTTTATCAGTAAATTTAAGGAACTCATCGACTAAGTCCTCAAATTGTTCCATCTGCAGCTTGCCAACCTGAAGTCCAATACGATGACAGTTGTGCCATTGGCTATAATTCTGAACCTTGAGAATAATTTAATTGAATGCGCTAAATAAAACCATCAAGTATAAGGGGATTTGTCTATTAAGTTAATTTCAAACATGCACCATTTTGTAAGCAAATTCATTAAGCTCATGAAGCCAATTTTAATGTCACTATAAAACGGATCGGACCTAACCGTTGCAGTGATGATAGCATGGCAATGAAACGGATGAAATAAGTCAATGAATCTAAATATGCTAAGAAGCAAGTTCAACCTTAACTTATGAATAATCAAGATTGAAGAACTATAAGCCGATGAGATCAAATTTAGCATGAATTGTCGTTTATATTGACAAATAAAGCAAGTGACCGTAAAAAAAAATACTGGACTAACAGGTTGATAGGTCCTAATCTGGATCAGGATAACTATTGATTTTACTGAGTCTAGTCCAGGATTGGAAAAATATCTAGTCTGGGTGGGTATCCCCAACCTAGGTCAATATAACTTTTGAAAAATAAAAAACTAGATCCATGCAGTGCGGTTTTTCCGAAAGCTAAAGCTTCTCCAAAATCACAATTAGATTCACTCGCGGAGATTTCACAAGACATCAAAAAAAATCACAACATCCACAAAAATCAGTCACAAAGATTTTACAAGATCTCACCCGAAAAACTCACAGGATCGACAAACAAAAGGGAGCCTATCCAATGCAACCAACTAGAACAAAATCAACCACCACAATAATATGAAGTGAATCAACCACCAACAATACTTAGGGCTCCTGCACTTGGGCAGCTTTGTCAGGGACTGCAGGAGGTCCTCAGCCCCGCCCGCTCGCGCTCGCGCGGCGGCCAGCGGCCTGAGGCCTGGCGGAAGCTGAGGGAGGGAGCTAGATGAGAGTTAGGAGTCTGGGGAGTAGATAAGGCCGGGGAGAGAGAGGGGTGAGGTAAGGGAGAGAGAAGCAGAGAGGGAGATAACTAGAGGAGAGTGTGAGTCGGATGGCAAATAAAAGATAGATGTTTCACGCGCCGCCGCCGACAATATTTAGAACCAGGACAAAACATGTCCCTTTAGTCCCAATTAGAGTCACCAGCAGGGACTAAATAGTGCTGCGCTCTTTAATCTCAGTAGGTGGTTCCAACCGGGACTAAGAGCCCCTCTTTTTTCCCGATTAGAGCTACCAACCAGAACTAATTAAAGAGCCTGGGTGTTGGACACAGGACTAAAAGCTGTTTGAGACTAATATCGGCATAGTTGTGCCCTTTTCCAGTAGTGAAATATCTATAAAATGACTTAAGGACACAAGAAATAAGTATTTTTGGTGATTAGGTCAATCCAGAAATTTGATAAAAATAAACTAGAATAGTATTTTGCGTACTAATTTAGAAAGAAGAAATGGATTAGAAAGTTATGGCCATAGACGTATTTGTATTTCTTGTAATTAAAACTTCGAAATAAGATTCCAGACTATGTTTTCGTTTGAAAACATATATTGACTAGTGGTGTGTCATACTAACGCGTTGGTGAATTTTGATAAAACCACAATCCAAACGTTAATAAGCCCTAGTTTTGGAGACGCGCCCATGTTTTGATCGTGACCAAATTTCGATGTGGCATATTGGGGGCACAAGCTAAAACGTGCCCCGATATCTAGCGTTTGTGATGTTGCCAAAACTGCTAGTGTTAGCTTGGTGACATTTTCGTATTATTCTTGTATTTCTTTTTTTTAGAAAATTAAACACACCATTCACATCCGTGGGCTCCTCCTCCACCGATGACGACATCGTCTTACCACCGTCTTTCAGGGTTACGCCCTCCTTCTTCTTTGGCAAAGTTTAGGATTGTGGAGTTTGAGATTTAGGGTTGATTTTGTGGCCGGTGGATATAGTAGAGTAGGAGGGGAGTCGTTGGCCTGGCAGTGGAGGTGGGTGGTAGGTGCGCTGGGGTGGTGGAGGGCGAGGTTGGACGGAGTTGATGGCAGGGGTGTCGCACTTCAACTAGATTGGCATTGGAACGATTGTAAGGGTGTAGCCGCCAAAGCCATGGGTAGTAGCGGAGGGGTGGGGTGCATATATAGTGGAGGAAGGATGGGTGGTGCAAGACCTAACCGAGGACTATGCTAGCGTGGGAATTGGACGCGACGCATGGTTGGGGGTGGAAGGTAAGGGTTGGCGGCGCACATTTGGGTTGGAAGGTAAGGGGTGGTGGCCGGGAATGGAACTGAGGGAGAAGATAAATTTCTTATATATATGTATGAAGCACAGATTAATCACGATAGCTTATTCAAGATCCAATGGTGGAAATCTGACGAACTTTGGCAGTAATATCAACATATGACTAGACTGGCCCATTAATTAGTCCAAAGAAGTGATGGGCCGTTGACTGTATTGTACCATTTTGGCTTATGTTAAAGGCAACATATCAGGTGCAAACTAACCTCTTCGTGCAAACCGTGCAAACTCTAATCTGGGCCACATGATGTTGATCCAAGGGGCACAAAGGGGAGGTGGGAGGGGTGATTTGCAAAAGCGCCTCTAATCACACTTTTGCAAATCACCCCTCCCACCTCCTCTGCGCCCCCCGTTGGATCAACATCGTGTGCGCCCCCCGTTGGATCAACAGAGGGTCTAGAATCTTAGCAAGCTAATTTAGTCCAAAGTTGGGCTAGCTCATGCTTCCGCCAAAATCGAAGTGTGTGATAGCAGCTATACTTGCCATATTGGGTACTTCAGTTGTTTTGGTACTTTTTCACTACCTACGTCTTATTATTTATTTTGTAACCAGCTTTTCACCGGCAGGTCAGTAGGCCTTTTAGAAAGCAAACAAACGAAAGTTCTCCACGGGCACTAGCGCTATCTTATTTGCTTTTGTCAATTGGAGTCGCGCATAGCGCCAACTAACGGATAGCTGACAGAGCGCGGTGCCCCAAGTATAAGCGAGAAGACGCTCTGGTGTTCATTCACATGATTTATAAACACAAGAAATTCGTCATCTTTTTTGCGGTAGAACTTACATGAAGAAACTTGAAGTTAATTCATGGGGAAAATAAAATGGTGAAAGAAATATGGGCTGACCAAGATACTGGAACTAGTACAAAGCTTTAAAAATTGCTTTATTGTCATGATAAGGAAAAATATAGAAAATAAATTCTAATTTGTAAATAAATTCTAATTTGTAGTGGAGCTTATGGAATGGAACCTGCTTGCCTCATCTCAAGTTACACTACACCACAGTAATGCATCAATAACAATGGCACATTCCAAATTATTTCCAAAATTCTTATGATGTAAATCGGCATATGATAGTCTAATATTAAAGACATGCATATATGACTTTTTAAGAGATGTTTAATATATAATATAGTAATTAAAAATGGACTTTTCTTAAAAGACCATCTACAATACATTACAATAGAAACGTTTAACTGTGATGCTACAATTTTTCCTTTTGGGAACTGAGGATTGGACATATATGCATCAAATATTCCTTGCATCAATCTAAAGAATAAAATTTTGCATTGGAGATCTGATATATAGACTCCTGATTAAATCGTACTTGGAACGTGATTAATGACTTTCTGGTCTTGAGATGTGCGCAGGTAATGAGATGTACCAAGTTATATATGCCACCGAACTTGTTCAACTGTTGCATAATTCAGTCTCGGCTTAACCTGAACCTTAGCAGTCTAGTCTTAGCTGAAATAAAGGAGCTCATTCCTAGCTGTTTGAGCGCGTCTTGTGCTGGTTGTGGGCATGAGTCATGCCATGACCATTTCTCTGTTTTGGGTCTGTTAGGCGTAGTGGTGGCGATGGCCAGGTCTCTAGTCGTGGGATGGCGCGGCTGAATCGGAGGCAGGAAAATCGCAGCGTCGTGGCCCCTGTTAGCCATCCGTTTGAGTTTGTTATGCATGTAATTTAGGGAGTATAAGATTGGTTCAATACATCAGAAAACGCCGGTTGGTTATTCGGCACCAAGACTCTGTCTTCCTCGTGTTCTCGCGTGCGTTCCAGGTGTTCCAGCGGTGGTTCTTCCTTGTCTTCGGCGACGGGCGCCGGGACTCGAGGGACAACATCAACAACAACAGTGAAGGCATTAGATAACACCCAAATCCAATATGCGTTGAGTACGACATTTAAGGATATCAGAATGAATCATGAATATCAAGTCGATCGACTATACTCATTTGGTAGTATATTGGAATTGACGATACCAATTACAAATCATCCCGCGAGTTTTCTGAACCCAACAACATATAGTCCATGTATTGTTCTATGATGTACCGTGCGTATCTACTACTTACCCGTGTGAGTTTAACTAAACTAGATAAGAGTGATAGGGATATATCTTATAAATTAGACAAACTATAAGCAAAATATCTTCAAGTCGTTCGACTTTTAATCACAATTTAGTTAGACAGTTGCCCAATTATTTGGATTAGTTAGCGTAGTTGGCAATAAGGCACTAGACTCAAGTTTCTGATTTGAAAACATTGGTCTAAGGTAACCACACACCTTGTGTCATGACATATGTGCCAAATGCCCGTGTCTTTAGTGGATTCTGTGATAGAACAATTTTTCCTAATACTAAATATCTTTTCAAAATATACCATCACACATTCATATGATTTTGGCATATTCTCAGATAAATTTGTACCAGTCTAGGAGGTGTGATTTCTTGTAGTTATATAGGCAAATATTGCACATTTAGATAGAATACAAAATATTGTTATAGAGCACCTTTTTAACTAAAAGGCGACACAAATTTTAGAAGTTTATGGAGAACTGTTTTATTAATCTACTGCAACTTTTATAAAGGAAACATTTTTGTTGTCTATTCACTTCTGCGCGTACCCAATTTTTTTGTCTTCCACTTTGTGTGTTGGGCTTCGCCGTATAGATCCCCATACGTGGTGTGTGCACAGCAGTGGCATACCGGCAACAGCCTTGTCGCGTATGTGCTCAGGTGTGCTTGACGCAGGCTGAGTAGCGTTGATGTGGGCTATTCATGTGCCGCCTATTATTTGGGTTGACCAACGAGCTCATAACCATGCTATGCTTAGGCAACAGAGATGTCTACAGTCAGTGTTCCAAATCTGCGGCTATTTAGGTTGAGTGGCTAATAGCAGATCTAATGGAGGCGATGTATTGAGGCTAAATTCATACACACGTAGATACACGTGTTTTCAATCTACTGCTATTCAGGTTTAGCGCCCAATAACAAATCTAACAGGGCTATATATTACGGCTAAATTGTATACACACCAATACATTTATCATGAGTCGGCAACTTTGGAGTGTTATAGTGACAGGCCGTCAGCTATAGTCGGAGAATTAAAACCGGATTGCCAGCAAGGCCATAAGTGCAATGAAGTCTTCGCTGGCTCAGATCAGATCAAAGAAAGTTGTTGCAGCTATTTTGTCTCGAGGACCCCTCCTAATTCTTTAATAAAAATAGAAATGCAATGATTCTTGATTTAAGAGAAATATATTAAGTCAAAATCTAATGGATTTTCTAACATTCATGCATAGATTCATTGAAGTCCTGTTTGGATCTCATATGGACTATAAGAATTTGGATAGTGGCTATAGGTTATAAAAGTCTGGACTATAGATTATAAATAGCCGAGCCGTTTGGATCTCTAGATTATCGAATGGTTAGAGGGTCGGTTGTGCCTATAATTTCAAAATATCTAGTTGGAGGGAGATAGTGCACTACTGGAGAATGCTCTATCAGTACCGGGTGGTAAGGCTCATCGGTACCGATTTTGGAACCGGTACCACGCAACCCTGACTAAAGCCCTCGGTCTTTGGTACCGGGTCTAGAACCGGTACCAATGACGGCCTTTGGTACTGGTTGGTAACACCAACCGGTACCAAAGGGCCCTCCCACGTATGCTACGGGGAGGCCTTTTGGTACCGGTTGGTATTACCACCCGGTACCAAAGGGTGTTTTTTTTAAATGTTTGATGTTTTTGTTTATTAGAGGCAATTCGTCTACGTGTGTACGTATATGTCATATGTAAGTACGTGTATGGTACGCATCATATGTCTTACACAATCTTTCACGCAATTGAAATTATCACAGCTATATATATATTACAGAAGTTACATATGCACAAGTTGTTTACAATTGATGAGCAGAACTGGAAGAAGGGGCGGAAAGGGAGCGATATTGAGAGATATCGTGTCTGTCATGGTGGTACTCTCCGTTTGGATTTATAACTTGGTCCATAATGAATCCAAATAGTTGGTCCGCAATAGCTTTTGCTTTTTCTCTCATTGGGAGCTCTTCATGGTAAAACATCATCTGCATTAATCACAAATGACAATATTTTAATCTCATTATCCATTGGATAACACTTGATCATACACATTAAAGAACAAGTCATATGTAAGTATGAATTGTTTGATTTCATACCATGAGTTCTTCGTTAGTTGCTTTTTTTTGGAGAAATAAAGGTATGGATCCACTGGCAGACGTAGTATCCGCATAGATTCATCCCTTGTTCCTGTCCGGCACACTAAAAGTGGAGAAGATTAAAGTTAGACGTGACAACTATATATTAGTGTGATATTACAAGATATGTGGGTACTCCAGCCGCATACCGAAAAGTTTGTCTTCACATCCAATTTTTCTTTGAAATTTCCTCGAACATTTGCACGGAAACGTGTCCATGCCATGTCAATCAGGTCTAAAACTGGTTGGTAATCCTCTTGTGGTTTCCGCATTGAGTCCAAGACAAAAATATGACTGGTGTTTATGATGATTACAAGGAGTATCCAGTGGATCCTGTAGATATATATAAATACATGCACAAGTATTGAGAACAAAGTCTTAAAGTTATACATACACAGAGAGAAGTACTCACTTGAAATTGTATGGCAGAAGAATGTAACTCTTGCTTCTTTGTCTCTCCAGGTACAAGCATATGTTGTCCACCATCTGTAGTGGCTTACGGGATACAAGTACGGCATTTACCATCAATGGATCCATGAAGCCGACATCATCGTACGATTTTTCGCGGCATGTATGGATCTCCATCCTACATGACAAAAATAGATTGTTATCGTTGCAAATTGTAATTAAGGTAGCAAGCACTGCGAGAATAGATCAGTAAAACTGTTGACGATCAAAATTGGCACAAGATAGTCTGACAGAGAAAACCAGTGGAACCGGATTCAAGAATCGGTGGAACCGGTTTGGTTCCTGTTGCCCATCTGGCCGGACAATCCGGTGGAACCGGATTTATAAACCGGTGGAACCGATGTTCTCCGAGTCCTAGTAGGGTTGGACTCTTTTTGTAGATCCGAGTTGTAATAGGACTTTCTTTGCGGGGCAAGACCTCCCCACCCTATAAATATAAAGGGCCATGGCCGATTGAGGGTTTATCCAATCGATCAAATCAAAATACCTTTACTTTTTGTCATCTCCAAACCCTAGCTTTTCCAACCCTAATTGTTGTTCGTGCTTCACCTCTACGACGTTTGACGACGTTCTGAGTGGCCTGCCGACCTTAAAACAACCCTAGGCGCGCCTGCCCTGATGGGGTCCCTCTCGGGCCGGCGTTCGTAGGTCGACGCAGCAAGCCCTAGGAAACCGGTTCCACTGGTTTTGCCTGGGCGTGCTGCTGGTGATCGATCCGTTGGGAATCCGTGCGAGCTAGCACAATTCGGTGTGTTGACCAGAAAAAGCATCAACACATTTTTGGCGACTCTGCTGGGGAATTTGGAAATCTTAGTTTTAATAACCGATTTATCAAACCCTAGCCAGATGGGATCTATTGCAGACTTAGACAAGGACAACATCGTTGTGTCCTCCATGGAGGAGATCAGCGAGGAGGAACGCCAGAAGTTTGATGCAGCCCAAGAGTTCTTCAAGAATCAATTTCTGATGGGGTTGAAGAAGGATCGCCACGGCAAGGTGACAAGGACTCAGGAATTCATGATGTCGGTAACAGCACACCCACCCGAACCTTCTGCTTCTAATCCTGATGATAAACTTGGTGCTGCGCTTTTACATACCGATGAAGTAGTAAGCACCCTTATGGAACCAGTTTTGTCGCCCCCAGCTGCACAGCAGTTAGTATCACACGCTACAGCTCCTCTTTCGGTGGTCCCTAACAGAAATACAGAGGTAGCTAATCGATCTGCTTATATTGAGACACGTGCTTATACATCACCCCCTATACCTAATCAAAACATTAATTCTAGTGGGATTCCTAATGATGTATATGATCAATATTTGCGGCAAGGCTCTAATCGCATGTCTCATGTTGTTCAAGCTCAAAGTACAGCCACAGGGCAATCTGATCTAGCTTGTTTAAATTTATATGCTGAATTCTTTAAGTTGAAGGACGAGTTAGCTAGTATGATGCAGGATAAGCTTGGCATTGATGTGGGTAATTTTAGATTATATCAAAAACCATACTTTGCTGATTTTAATGCTGTCCCTTATCCTAATAATTGGCGTGTTTCTGATTTTGTGAAATTTAATGGTGATGATAGTAAGACTACTTGGGAACACATTAGCCAATATATTGCTCTACTAGGAGAGGCTAATTCTAGTGATGCTTTAAAAGTTCGCTTGTTTTCATTATCTTTAACTGGAACTGCTTTCTCTTGGTTTTCTTCATTAACTCCTGGTTCAATTCACTCATGGAATCAATTAGAGAAAAAAATTTCATGATCACTTTTATAGTGGGAGTACTCAATTAAAGTTGACAGATTTAACATCAGTTAAGCAACAAAGAGATGAATCTGTTTTGGACTACTTTAAACGATTGAAAGAAACTAGAAACCGATGCTTTAATTTGTCACTTTCTGAAAGAGAGCTTGCTGATGTTGCTTTCAATGGTTTAAGATCCTTTATTAAAGAAAAGATAGAAGGCTTAGATCACTTTTCGGTTAATCAAGTACAAGTAAGAGCTTTGGCTTCTGAAAACCGAATAAAAAAATGCTAAGGATACATATAAAACTCATCGTTCTAATGTGCATGTTGTTACTTATGATTCTAGTAGTTTGGATGATGAGCAAAATGTGAATGCTGTTGAACTTATGTGGCCTTCTAAGAATAAATCGTACACTTGTCCATCTCTTAAGCCAATTCAAAAGAATCGGCATGAAGAAGTGCAATTTACTTTTGATGTTTTCAAATGCGATCATATTTTTGATGAATTATTAAAGAATAGAAACATTAAAATGTCTCATACTATTCCTTCACCTGAAGAGCTTAAAAGGTGGGCATATTTCAAGTTGCATAATTCTTTTTCGCATGCTACTAATGATTGCAATGTTTTCCATCGACAGGTGCAATCGGCCTTGAATGAGGGACGTTTGACACTACATGAGATGCAGATTGACAAGGCACCGTTCCCTATTAATACCCTTGACATGCAACCTCCTAAGGTTCTGGTTCGGCCGCATCAAGTCGAATCAACCAAAGGAAAAAATATTGTTGTGGGTGACGAGAAGCCTGAAAATTTGAAAGGGAAGTCAATTATCAGGGAGGTGGTGTGTGAGAAGACCCCTAATGGTAGAGAAACTTTCAAAATCACTACAAGAGTTGCAGATCCCGGGGGGGGCAAGGATCATAAAATGCACTGTTTGAGCCTGCTGCATAGGACAAACCGGTGCCACCGGTTTCAGGAACCGGTTCAACCGGTTTTGGTTAGGGACACCCAAAAATGTTAAAACCCAAGCGTCCTGAGATTGGAACCTGAAAAGTCAATATGACCAAAGATCAGGATAAAGTTGCAAAACCAAAGCTGACCTTCGATCAGTTATTTTCCAAATATGCAAATCAAAGGCAAGTTGATGAGGATTGACTGGCAAAAAAGAGGAAGAGGTCACCCATGCGTCAAGAAAAGCCAATTTCGCCTCCAAGGGCGAATAATAGACAGAAAGGTGATATTGCTACCTTGTATCCCCAACAGAATCAATATCAAGCCATGCCATGGATGCCATCGTATTACAATTCTCCATATCCTGTGTGGGATTATAATGGGATGCATATGCCTTATTACCCCATGCGATATTCTCCTTTTCATCTAGGATGGGGTAATGACAGAGTACCAGAGCGTGAGAGGTTGGTGGATAACCGTTCGGCTCTTCGTCGATCAGATTGGGACGTGCCACACAAAACCGGTGGCACCGGTTCTCAAAACCGGTGGAATCGGTTTTCTCAGAAAAGGCAACCATCTCCTCCCAAGCAGGTTTATCGGCCTAAAAAGGTGGAGGAAGTTGTCCAGAAGATGGATGTTGACTAGGAGAGGACTACTGCTGCTGATGTGATTTAGATTGGTGACATCAAGGTGATTCCTGAGGATGATGACAAGATGCCAATTGTGATTGGTGATGAGGCTAAGCCATCAGTCCAGAAAGGTGTTGTTGCTGATCTTGGTGAGGGTAAGAAAGTTGAAATTGACAAATCTAAATATTTCTTGCCAAGATGGTGTCCTCCAGGGTTGACGCGCACACAAAAGAGGAAGTTGCAGCGGCTTCGCTTTCAAGAACAAAAGGAGAAGGAGCTGGAACGGCAGAGGGAGGAGCACTTCAACAAGTACAAGCCTATGATTCGCCAGGCAAGGGGTGGAAATTGAAGATCAATGAAGCTCCAGGGACAAATCCAGTGGAACCGGATTCCAAACCGGTGGAACCGGTTTCGCCTGCTTCGGTGCCTGCTGCTGCATCAGAACCGGTGGAACCGGTTTTGAATCCGGTGGAACCTGTTTTGAATCCGATGGCACCAGTTTCTGCTGATCCAGGAACATCTCGTGTTGCTTCTGAAATTTCTGTTACTTCTACATTTGATCCGAGATTGTCATCGGATTCCCAGGATGTGGATGATAAACAGCTTATTGATTATGATTCATCACCTGATCGTATGAATGTTGATGCTAACGTGGTGCACCTTTCTTCGGATTATTACGTCATTCCGGAGGAGGAGATGGCTCATTTAGACTTTGGCCCAAAAGAAGCTATATTCAAAAGGCCAAAGGATTCTGAAAATCATCTGAAGGCACTGTACATGAAGGGGCATATCAATGGGAGGCCAGTTTCTAAAATGCTTGTTGATACTGGGGCAATTGTTAATTTGATGCCCTATTCTATGTTCAAGAAACTTGGTGGTTTGGATGATGAGCTGATCAAGACCAACATGACTGTCAGTGGTGTGGGAGGAGGTAAACCTATGAGTGCTAAAGGCGTTGCTTCTATGGAACTCACCGTTGGGAGCAAGACGTTGGCTACTGCTTTCTTCGTCGCCGAGGCCCAAGGTAACTTCAGTTTAATATTGGGTCATGATTGGATTCATGCAAATAGATATGTACCTTCTAGTTTGCATCAGTTTCTTATTCAATGGGTTAACGACGACGTTGAGATTGTACATGGAGATACATCGGCTTGTGTTGCTGTGGCTGATGGTTCTACCATGTCTATGCATGATCATGTCAAGTGTTTAACAGGTTTAGATATTTCTGATTATAAGATGATTAGCTGTACTAGAGATGACTTCGTGCCTGCTGTTCTAAAGCCGGTTGAGTATCGGCTAAACCATTTATTATGAATCAATGAATAGTTCAGAATGGTTGCAGTAGAGACTTGAGCACTATCGGGCACAAAAGAACGATATGTGTGAGGCCATTGAAGATTTTGATGACATGAGTAAATTGGGGCAAGGTTTTACGTCGGCTGATCCCTTAGAGGAGGTTGATATTGGGGATGGTTCTATACGTAGGCCGACGTTTGTAAACAAAAAATTGAAAGCTGATTATAAAGCTAAATTAATCGAGCTGCTGAAAGAATATGTTGATTGTTTTGCATGGAACTATCAAGAGATGCCTGGTTTAAGTCGCAAGTTAGTTGAGCATCGGCTGCCTATTAAACCTGGTTTTAGGCCTTTTAAACAAACTGCTAGGCGTTTCAATCCTAATATGTATGACCGGATTATAGAAGAAATTAATCAGTTACTGGATGCAAATTTTATTAGGCCTTGTCGTTATGCTGAATGGTTATCAAATATTGTGCCAGTTAAGAAAAAAGATTCTGGTAAGCTCAGAGTTTGCATTGATTTTAGAAATCTTAATAGAGCTACTCCTAAAGATGAATATCCTATGCCTATAGCCGACATGCTTATTAATGATGCTTCTGGACATAAAGTTATTAGTTTTCTTGATGGTAATGCTGGTTACAATCAAATATTCATGGTTGAAGAGGATACATCCAAAATGGCCTTTGTATGTCCAGGTTTTGTTGGTTTGTTTGAGTGGGTGGTTATGACCTTTGGTTTAAAAAATGCTGGTGCTACTTACCAAAGAGCTATGAATTTAATTTTTCATGATTTGCTTGGTTTGATCATAGAAGTTTATATCGATGATATTGTTGTTTAGACGGCTGGTTTAAGACCCCATTTGGCTGATTTAAGACTTGCTTTTGAAAGAATGCGTCGATATGGATTAAAGATGAACCCGCTTAAATGTGCATTTGGTGTGTCGGCTGGGAAGTTTCTAGGCTTTACTATTCATGAGAACGGCATGGAGATAGACCCTAAGAAAATTGATATTATCAAGAAAATCAAAGCTCTTATATGCAAGAAAGATTTGCAGAAATTTCTAGGCAAGGTAAATTACTTGAGAAGGTTTGTTTCTAACTTGTCTAGGAAGGTCAATGCTTTTACTCCTATTCTTATATGGGGCTGTTTTGACTCAAGAAAACGAAGGAAAGGAACATATTATTACTTATACAAGTCGTCGATTATTGGATGCTGAAACGAGGTATATATTTATTAAAAAGCTTTGCTTATCATTATATTATGCTTGTACCAAGATGAGGCATTATTTATTGTCTAATACTTGCATAGTGGCTTGTCAAAACGATATTATTAAATATATGTTGCATAGACCAATTTTGAGTAGTAGAATTGGTAAATGGGCTTATGCTCTCATTGAATATGATTTGCTTGTGAACCTTTGAAATCTATGAAAGGCCAAATTGTTGCTGATTTTATTGTTGAGCATAGCATTAATGATAATGGTTTAGATATCGGTTATATTACTTTTACTCCGTGGAAATTGCACTTTGATGGATCGATTTGTAAGAGCGGTTGTGGTACTGGTTTTGTTCTCATATCACCGAATGGTGCTGAATTTGAGGCTCTTAACCAATTAGAAAATGATTGTACTAATAATCAAGCCGAATATGAGCTTTATTGTTCGGACTAGAAATTTTACATGACATGGGAGTAAAACATGTGGAAGCATTTGGTGATTCTCTGCTGGTTGTACAGCAAGTAAATGAGGTATACCAATGCTTTGATGGATTTTTAAATGCATATCTCGACAAATGCTCGGATATGATTGCTCAATTTAATGAATTCTCTATATATCATATTTCAAGAGATGAGAATCCAAGGGCAAATGCTCTGGCTTAGCAAGCATCTGGCTATGATATTCAGAAAAGAAATTTTCATGAAAGAAAGCTTACACTTTGCATAGCTGAGTTCTCTGCCTAAGAAAAATCGGTGGCAACGGATTCCGAAATCGGTGGAACCGATTCCAGAACCGGTGACACCGGTTTATCTGCTAACAGCAACACTTTGGCCATTGAGCAGTCAAAAATTGGCAAGGACGAAGTTGTTGATTGGAGAATACCCATTATTGAATATTTGCAGAATCCTAGTCACAAATTTGACAGAAAAGTCCGACGGTGGGCATTTAAATTTACTTTGGTTGATGGTGAATTGTATCGTCGGACAGCTGAGGATTTATTGTTGCAATGTCTGGATTCTGATCAAGCTAAGGTTGCAATGGGTGAAGTTCATGAAGGAATTTGTGGTACACATCAATCGGCTCCTAAAATGAAATGGCTTTTGAGAAGAGCTTGTTTTTATAGCTGATTGTTTTTGGTATTACAAAGGTTGCGAAGAGTGCCAAAGGTTTAGGAATGTTCAGATGGTTCCTGCAGCATTGTTACATCCTATTATCAAGCCTTGTCCTTTTCGATGATGGGGATTGGACTTTGTTGGGCAGATTCATCCTCCTTCATCAAAGGGACATCGCTTCGTGTTAGTGGCTACTGATTATTTTACAAAGTGGACCGAAGCAGTGCCTTTGAAGAATATGACACATCGGGAGGTAATTGAGTTTATTACTGAGTATATTATCCATATATTTGGCATTCCACAAACTTTGACTACTGATTAAGGTACTTCATTTATATCCAAAGAAGTTTGTGAGTTTGTTGAAATGTATGTGTCACACCCGGATTTACGAAGGAAATCCAAATGCTACTATATGTGTACCCAGGAAGTCTTTACACACATATAGCTCAGAAATGAATATCAAAGAAAGGGAAAACAGTGCTCGATAACAAAAATCATAACAAGTCTTACATCACAGGCATTACATTACTATTAACTCATCAAAGTAGTGGAAGAGTAGAGCATCTAAATCCAATGAGCCTCCACAGGGACTCTGACTGGGGGACTACACTGCCTAGAAGTCCAGAAACTCCTCGGGAAACGCATCCACTGGCGGCTCATCTGAGTACCCATCCGGGATTTTGTTGATATGAAGCAAGTGTAAGTAATCCATCTTACTTAGCAAGCATAACATGATTAAATGAGGCTCAAAAGGCTAGACAAGGTTTAAACTGCGGTTAGCATTTTTAGTTGATTGATTTTAAAATTAACCTGAATTACTACAATTATATGACAACCCCAGTTGAAACCCACATTATGGAAACATGTGAAGTATTATAAATGAACAACATCATATTAAACCATTTATTTGGAAAACAAGGAACCCCGAGTCAAAAAGGATCCAGGCCGCTCTTGACCGTGAGCACGGCTGTTATAACAGTTTTACACTCTGTAGAGGTTGTACACTTTCACCACCGGTCGTGATCCCCCTTGCCTTGGGAACGCACTCCCTTCACATCACGTGAAATGAGTACAAGGTTTCACTACGAGACCTTTCAAAAGACACCCTAACAAGTTAGTGGCCGCTATGGTTTCCTGACAGGCGCATGGACCCCTCCAGGCTCTAGCCAAAACATCACACAAACCCCAACGAGACTGACCGAGGTCCACACTTAAACCTGGCAGCCCCACTTGCGCCTTTCGGTAACCTACTAGACAAGCTAGAGCCGTACAGTTTACTGAGTCAAGACCAGAGCCATGTGATTCCTGTGGTTGTACGGTTTTCCTGGGTGGCCGCTTTAAGAATCGAAACCTTAAGGATAGACGCTTAGAGCAATCCAAACACATGCTCAAGCTCCCTAAACCAAGTTGCTAAAAAGCATATTTTAATAAGGTTCTAAGTATATCATTAGTCAAGATTAACATTTATTCATCGATCATTAGCGGTTGCAAGCAAGCTAAGCACAACTAACTTATCTACCCACAAGCATAAACCCAAGGTAAACAAGGAATATGGTAATAAACAAGACTAGTCATCCCTAGGTTTAACAAATTTAGACACATGCATGCATGAATAACATGATTAATAGGTGAATAGGTATCAAGGATAAATCATGTTACACTTGCCTTCCTCAAAATATTGTTGCTGAACTTGGTCTTCAAACTCTTGCTCAAAACCAGCCTCGTAATGCTCACCGTCTACACATGCATTCCATCACCATACAAACATCCATCATAGCCAATACATGCATATAAAAGTATTTCTATTAGAACAATACACCATACAATAAAAACAGAAGCAAAAGGGTTAGAAAACTAATCTACGCATTTCTACGAACACATGAACGCGAGAATCACTCTAATCGGAGCTAGGATGACAAACTACACTAAAAACAAGATCAAGGGCTATCCTGCAAGAACCGAGGACCTAAATATATTTATCTATAGACTGCAGGGGGTAGCAGAGAAGATGTCACAAGGCACATGGGAGGATGGCGGGTTTATTAAGGAAAAACATAGGGTCTTTTTAGAATAAAGGCTGAAGGGGTAAGTTTTGATCTAATTTGAGCCGTCGGATGGATGATGGAGGGCTGCTGGAGTCCTGTCCAAACCATGCGCGAAAAGAGCGATGCCGTCCTCGCCATTCTCGCGGACAGAGGGGCGGCGCTCGCTGTCCATGGTGGCAGGCTCGCCGGAGAAGAAGGGCCAGGGGCTACGGTGGCTCGTTTCGCGCATGGTTTGGACAGGAATGAAAAGGGGATGACGCAAACTCACTCTGGGACCTTGTTGCCGATCTGGTTGACGACGGGGGCGCGAGATGTAGGGCAGCGGCTTCACTGATCGCAGTTCAGGTGGGTTCCCGCGTCTGTCCTTGGCCTTGAGCGTCAGGGGTCGTGCTCCTGGGGTCCCTGTGCGGCCATGGAAAAGAGAGGACGGATGAGGGAGTGCTTTGGCAGCAGCAGAACAAGGCCAGCCACGTTTCTTACCGTAGCGCGTCCAGAATTTCCACGGAAAGGCGTCGAACCTTGCGAAATTGCGGAGTGGGGAAGGCAAAGGAGGTTGAGGGGATCTCGCCCAAGGTTTTGTAGAAGGGGAAGGGCTCGGTTTGCCAGGAATTGGAGAGAGGAGGCGGACTTGACTACCATGCTTGAATGCCATTGAAGAGGAATTAAGTCTGGGAGTTTCGTTTGGGGGAAGAGGAAAGGGAGGGGCGCTGGGTGCTTGTGTGGAGGAGAAGGGGAAGGAACGGGAAGGGGGGTCCGGTTGCTACTTGCGACGCAGAGAGAAGAGGGGCGTCGTTCCTGTGTGCGTGAAAAAAAGAAAGAGGGAGAGGCATGCGTGAGGTGAAGGGGGAGGACCGACCTGGGCTGGATCTGTTTGGGCCTAAGGGAGAGAAGGGGAGCATGGGCCTGTAGATTGGGTTGAGCCGACGGCTTTTGGGTCACGGGGCAAAAAGAAAAGGAGGTCGGGCCGGGTTTTTGGGTCGGGAAAGGTTTTAGGGTTGGATTCCGAGTTTTGGACTCTGGGTCGAGCGGATAAAGAGAGAAGGGGAACGGAAAGGTGTCAAGCTGGGTTTGGTAAAAGGGTTTGGGTTTGGGTCTTCGGGAGTATGGCTGGAAAAGAAAGAAAGAGAAAGGAAAGCCGGGTCAGGTTTAGTGGACAGGGTTTTAGGGCTTAGGACCAAGGGGGTTCTAGACTCTAGGACTTAGCACACAAAACACTCATACATAAAACAATGCATCGGCATGAAATGCACAAAACAAGTTACTAAACCTATGGTTGATTTTAATCTCCAAAAAGTTTTTATATTTACCTAAATTTTGTGAATGCACACACAATGGCTTTTGCAAATTAATCACTATATTAGAAAAAGAAATTTTTAGGGTGTTATAGTATGGCATTAAACTACTCAATTCATCCCCATACTATGCTCAGGCTAATGGTCAAGCCGAGTCTACTAATAAGATTTTGATTAAGCTTATTAAAAAAAAGATAGAGGAGAATCCTAGGAGGTGACTTGAGATTTTATCTGTGGCTTTGTGGGATCATTGTATATCTAGACATGGTGCTACTATGGTTACTCCTTTTGAGCTTGTGTATGGCCAAGAAGATGTTTTACTTGTTGAAGTGAATTTGAGTGCTTATTGGTTAGCTAAACAAAATGATCTCAATGCTGTTGATTGTCATGACCTAATGATGGACAATATTGATGAGGTGACCGACAAGCAATTAAAGGCCTTAAAGGAAATTGAGAAGGATAAAATTCAGGTTGCTAAGGCTTACAACAAGAAAGTGAAACAAAAATCTTTTCAGGTTGGTGATCTGGTTTGGAAAACAATTCTACCTATAGGATCGAAGAGCAACAAGTTTGGTAAATGGTCTCCAAGTTGGGAAGGTCCATACAAGATAATCAAGGTGATCTTTGGCAATTCTTATATGGTGAAGACTTTGCAAGGTCAGCGGCTGCCAAGAGCTCTCAATGGCAGGTATTTGAAGAAGTATTATCCGAGTATTTGGCAGGAAACTTAATTTATATGGCCGATAGTATCCAATATCGCCCTTAGAATGAAAAGGCCAATGGATTTTGTTTAAACATCGCCCTCAGGAGTATTTTCTTGTGCTAAAATATTTTCTGGTACGCAAGCTTTACCAAAAAAACAGGGGGCATATGTTGACGATCAAAATTGGCACAAGACAGTCTGACAGAGAAAACCGGTGGAACCGGATTCAAGAACCGGTGGAACCGGTTTGGTTCCTGTTGCCCCTCTGGCAGGGCAATCCGGTGGAACCGGATTTGTAAACCGGTAGAACCAGTTTTCTCCGAGTCCTAGTAGGGTTGGACTCTTTTTGTAGATCTGAGTTATAATAGGACTTTCCTTGCGGGGCAAGACCTCCCCACCCTATAAATATAAAGGGCCACGGNAGTTGCTAAAAAGCATATTTTAATAAGGTTCCAAGTATATCATTAGTCAAGATTAACATTTATTCATCGATCATTAGCGGTTGCAAGCAAGCTAAGCACAACTAACTTATCTACCCACATGCATAAACCCAAGGTAAACAAGGAATATGGTAATAAACAAGACTAGTCATCCCTAGGGTTTAACAAATTTAGACACATGCATGCATGAATAACATGATTAATAGGTGAATAGGTATCAAGGATAAATCATGTTACACTTGCCTTCCTCAAAATATTATTGCTGAACTTGGTCTTCAAACTCTTGCTCAAAACCAGCCTCGTAATGCTCACCATCTACACATGCATTCCATCACCATACAAACATCCATCATAGCCAATACATGCATATAAAAGTATTTCTATTAGAACAATACACCATACAATAAAAACAGAAGCAAAAGGGTTAGAAAACTAATCTACGCATTTCTACGAACACATGAACGCGAGAATCACTCTAATCGGAGCTAGGATGACAAACTACACTAAAAACAAGATCAAGGGCTATCCTGCGAGAACCGAGGACCTAAACATATTTATCTATAGACTGCAGGGGGTAGCAGAGAAGATGTCACAAGGCACATGGGAGGATGGCGGGTTTATTAAGGAAAAACATAGGGTCTTTTTAGAATAAAGGCTGAAGGGGTAAGTTTTGAACTAATTTGAGCCGTCGGATGGATGATGGAGGGCTGCTGGAGTTCTCTGCATGTTCTGCTCGGTCCAAAGGAAAAGAGCGATGCCGTCCTCGCCATTCTCGCGGACAGAGGGGCGGCGCTCGCTGTCCATGGTGGCAGGCTCGCCGGAGAAGAAGGGCCAGGGGCTACGGTGGCTCGTTTCGCGCATGGTTTGGACAGGAATGAAAAGGGGATGACGCAAACTCACTCTGGGACCTTGTTGCCGATCTGGTTGACGACGGGGGCGCGAGATGTAGGGCAGCGGCTTCACTGATCGCAGTTCAGGCGGGTTCCCGCGTCTGTCCTTGGCCTTGAGCGTCAGGGGTCGTGCTCCTGGGGTCCCTGTGCGGCCATGGAAAAGAGAGGACGGATGAGGGAGTGCTTTGGCAGCAGCAGAACAAGGCCAGCCACGTTTCTTACCGTAGCGCGTCCAGAATTTCCACGGAAAGGCGTCGAACCTTGCGAAATTGCGGAGTGGGGAAGGCAAAGGAGGTTGAGGGGATCTCGCCCAAGGTTTTGTAGAAGGGGAAGGGCTCGGTTTGCCAGGAATTGGAGAGAGGAGGCGGACTTGACTACCATGCTTGAATGCCATTGAAGAGGAATTAAGTCTGGGAGTTTCGTTTGGGGGAAGAGGAAAGGGAGGGGCGCTGGGTGCTTGTGTGGAGGAGAAGGGGAAGGAACGGGAAGGGGGGTCCGGTTGCTACTTGCGACGCAGAGAGAAGAGGGGCGTCGTTCCTGTGTGCGTGAAAAAAAGAAAGAGGGAGAGGCATGCGTGAGGTGAAGGGGGAGGACCGACCTGGGCTGGATCTGTTTGGGCCTAAGGGAGAGAAAGGGAGCATGGGCCTGTAGATTGGGTTGGGCCGACGGCTTTTGGGTCACGGGGCAAAAAGAAAAGGAGGTCGGGCCGGGTTTTTGGGTCGGGAAAGGTTTTAGGGTTGGATTCCGAGTTTTGGACTCTGGGTCGAGCGGATAAAGAGAGAAGGGGAACGGAAAGGTGTCAAGCTGGGTTTGGTAAAAGGGTTTGGGTTTGGGTCTTCGGGAGTATGGCTGGAAAAGAAAGAAAAGAGAAAGGAAAGCCGGGTCGGGTTTAGTGGACAGGGTTTTAGGGCTTAGGACCAAGGGGGTTCTAGACTCTAGGACTTAGCACACAAAACACTCATACATAAAACAATGCATCGGCATGAAATGCACAAAACAAGTTACTAAACCTATGGTTGATTTTAATCTCCAAAAAGTTTTTATATTTACCTAAATTTTGTGAATGCACACACAATGGCTTTTGCAAATTAATCACTATATTAGAAAAAGAAATTTTTAGGGTGTTATAGTATGGCATTAAACTACTCAATTCATCCCCATACTATGCTCAGGCTAATGGTCAAGCCGAGTCTACTAATAAGATTTTAAGCTTATTAAAAAGAAGATAGAGGAGAATCCTAGGAGGTGACTTGAGGTTTTATCTGTGGCTTTGTGGGATCATTGTATATCTAGACATGGTGCTACTATGGTTACTCCTTTTGAGCTTGTGTATGGCCAAGAAGATGTTTTACTTGTTGAAGTGAATTTGAGTGCTTATTGGTTAGCTAAACAAAATGATCTCAATGCTGTTGATTGTCATGACCTAATGATGGACAATATTGATGAGGTGACCGACAAGCAATTAAAGGCCTTAAAGGAAATTGAGAAGGATAAAATTCGGGTTGCTAAGGCTTACAACAAGAAAGTGAAACAAAAATCTTTTCAGGTTGGTGATCTGGTTTGGAAAACAATTCTACCTATAGGATCGAAGAGCAACAAGTTTGGTAAATGGTCTCCAAGTTGGGAAGGTCCATACAAGATAATCAAGGTGATCTTTGGCAATTCTTATATGGTGAAGACTTTGCAAGGTCAGCGGCTGCCAAGAGCTCTCAATGGCAGGTATTTGAAGAAGTATTATCCGAGTATTTGGCAGGAAACTTAATTTATATGGCCGATAGTATCCAATATCGCCCTTAGAATGAAAAGGCCGATGGATTTTGTTTAAACATCGCCCTCAGGAGTATTTTCTTGTGCTAAAATATTTTCTGGTACGCAAGCTTTACCAAAAAAACAGGGGGCATATGTTGACGATCAAAATTGGCACAAGACAGTCTGACAGAGAAAACCGGTGGAACCGGATTCAAGAACCGGTGGAACCGGTTTGGTTCCTGTTGCCCGTCTGGCAGGGCAATCCGGTGGAACCGGATTTGTAAACCGGTAGAACCAGTTTTCTCCGAGTTCTAGTAGGGTTGGACTCTTTTTGTAGATCTGAGTTGTAATAAGACTTTCCTTGCGGGGCAAGACCTCCCCACCCTATAAATATAAAGGGCCACGGCCGATTGAGGGTTTATCCAATGGATCAAATCAAAATACCTTTACTTTTTGTCATCTCCAAACCCTAGCTTTTCTAACCCTAATTGTTGTTTCTGCTTCGTCTCTACGGTGTTTGACGACGCTCTGTGTGGCCTACCGACCTCAGAACAATCCTAGGCGCGCCTGCCCTGACGGGGTCTCTCCCGGGCCGGCGTTCGTAGATCGACGCAGCAAGCCCTAGAAAACCGGTTCCACCGGATTCCCAAACCAGTTCCACTGGTTTTGCCTGGGTGTGCTGCTGGTGATCGATCCATTGTGGATCCGCGCGAGCTAGCGCAACTCGGTGTGTTGACCAGAAAAAGCGTCAACAGAAACAAACTTACACAACCCAGCAGCTTATCAATGTGAGGTCTATGGCATCTTGATGGTACAACATATACACATCCTTGAAATCCAAAATTAAGAGAGCCGGCCGATGGAAGTAATCACGGTCTTGTATCAAAATATTGAGCATCTCTCTACTCTGTTTGGACACCTTCATGTACCACGTATGGAATCGGTACGCTTGAGTGGTAAGTAGCTTCATAGAAAATGGGGGCACCATTGGTTCTCTGCACCAAAATTCCCAATGTGTCACTATTGTTGCCTTAGGAAGTTCGCCCTCTAAAAGTTGTGATGGTGAGAGGCCCGTATCCGCGACCATCCGAGCAAGTGCTTCGTCGTCAACATCCTATTGCACTTGTGTCCTCCTAGCAGAGCTCTGGCCGACTTGTTTCTTCTTAGGAGTGGCCGCCTTCTTCCCCGAGGCTCCACTGCTGGCTTGTTTCTGCTGACCAGCGACTGTTTTGTCACCAGAGCCTTCACTGACCTTTTGCTGATAAGACTTTGCAAGCTGGCAGTCATAGTCAGATACTAAGAATCTCTTCTAATTCGCCACGCTCATTGATCTGAAAAAGTTCTTCGCATTCGGATCTTTTTTTACGGGCTTCTCTGGCTCATCTGGTTTGAAATGTTCTTTGACCTGGGCTTTGACCACCAAGGCAGTTTCTTCATCAGTTTGGTCGTAAGATAACTTCTTCCTTATGGAGGCCAACTTTTCTTCTTCGGTAGGCTCTTTTTCAACCGTTTGATGTAGCTTTTTCTGGCGTGTAGTCCGCCGTGGGGGCGCAGCTTGGTGCTTTGGGGCATGTCGTGCTGGTGGAGGAGGAGACATGTGTGAGCCGGCATCATCCCTACCTAGAGGTGGTAGCTCTGGCTCATCCTCATCCCTTCTTGAAGGTGATGGTGGCTGCGGGGGATCCTTGGGTGGAGTAGATGATGGCCCTTCACTGGCAAATTTGATGTAACGCTTCTTCCATATATAGAACGATACTGCCGTGGGCAGCATCCGCTAACGTCCTTTCCCCGTCGCCACCTTCGATGTCGTGCTCCAAGTCATCATATCCTTCAGAAATTTGCTCCACCCCCACCTTGCAGTAGCCACTTGGAATTTGTGCCCCATGAATGGTCTGCCCTTGCTCCACCGGATAAGCCATACCGTAAGTGTTGGTTCTTTATACCGGCTAGCCTACTATAGGAGTCCCTAAGTAGTCGAGTTGTTCATAAGGGCCTCGCCGGAACTAGAAGCACGATGGTGAACACGAGACGATTTAGACAGGTTTAGGCCGCCTCGAGTTGAGAGCGTCATACCCTACGTCCTGTATGGTAGATCACTTCGTATTGATGGTTATGATTTTACAAGGGGTCCCTGCCTCACTTTATATACTCGGGAGACAGGGTCTACAAGGAAAGAATTACAAACTCCTAGTCGGATACTAAACATAGAGTCCTAACATGAGCAGGCCGGGTTGTTTCCTAGTAGCTGACTAGTTTCCTTAAGCCGTACACCTCTTCCTTATACCTATCAGAGTTGCCGGCCCAATTTCCTAGCGGGCCTACAGCCCATAAGGACTCCCATGGATCTTGGTCCGTCAAGCCCCCGAGTGTCTTCATGTCTTCACGCCTGTCGAGTTGTTTCTCAACAATTTTAGCATCAGCCGAGTTGTTTTCTCGTCATCCTGATTCTTTGTTGAAAAGCTCCAGAAGTGAACATGATGTGCTCCTTGCCGACTTCTTTTGCAATCAGCCCCCGGGCTTTGATTTTTAAATCAAAGATGATGCAAAAACTTCCCCATTTACTATAATGGTGTCCAGCTTTTGAAAAAAGATGGACCCATTATGGGTCTAGCCCCCGAGCCTAGAAATGTTTTCAAGGATTAAAAATAATTCTAGGGTCTTTAATGAAAAACTTTCCAAAAGAAATATACTATTTCCCCCAGGCCCCAAGCTTAAAGCAGATCACAATAAGCTTAAAGATTTTTGCAGAAATAAGTATATTCTTTGATTAGGAAAAAAAATCACTCGTATTAAGCATCAGCCCTCGAGTATGTAAATACTTCGGTAAATGACCTAGCCCGTTACGAAAAATGCCGCACAAATATGCATCTGGTTAAAAACTCGCGAATACACAAGTGTTGGCGTTGATGAGAAGACGGCTTTCAGAGAATACGCTTAGGGTTACCGCTTCAGTTTATAAAAATAGAGGGTAAACCGCTTCACATTCCCATCTGTTCCAGCCGCCATTCACCAATCTTCAATCTTCCATACTCGCGCGTGCCCTCCAATCTGCTCCAACCCTGCTCAAGATTATCTTCCAAGAACCTCGGCTGGCAAGATGGGTCGGAAGCCGGCAACCACCAAGCCCGCGGGAAGCAAGTCCACGACGAGCAAGCCGGCAGTGAGCAAGAAAGCGCAAAGATCCCGTTCACTGGGATGCCAGTGTTCAAGACCGCTCCAGCACCTGCTCTGGTCTGGAAACCATCCAAGGCAACGGACCAGATAGTGCAAGAGCTCATCAACCAAGGTTATCTCCTTGACAAGTCTATTTCTTACTAGTGCATGGATGTAGGGAAAGCGTGGCCTTTTGATGAAGTTCATGAAATTGTTGTTTTCTCCTCCTTCTATGAGCGTGGATTTGCCCTGCCTGCTCATGATTTCCTCCGTGGCCTTCTAGCCTTCGATAAGTTAGAGTTGGTTTATCTCAACCCTTACTCCATTCTCCAAATAACCCTCTTCATTCATCTTTGCGAAGCCTTCCTTGGAATCGACCCCCACTTCAACCTATTCTGGCTTCTTTTCCGTGTAAGGTCAAGCCAAGACAAGGTGATTGGCGACGCTGGAATCCAACTCCGCCAAGGAATAAAGAGTGTATACTTTGATTTCAAGATGAATGAATCCATTAAGAATTGGGCGGACAAATGGTTCTATGTAGAGAACCAGCCCCAAGGCTGACCAAGCATTCTGGCCATCTGCCGCAACCCCAAGGTAATTGGAATGAAGCAATCGGTGAGGATGAAACTGTTGGACTTGATGGGTTGTTGAAGATGATCTCTGAT
>CM014277.1:53062729-53090403 GCA_004135705.1 Alloteropsis semialata | reverse complement strand
TTTGTATGCCATGGAAGTGCTGAGAGAATTTCATATAATATTCCACTTTAGATAAAGGTTGACAACCAAACCTCTGTCGGAACTTCTGGTATAATTTGGCCGGAACTTCCGGCACGAAACCGAGCCTGCCGGACTTTTGGGTCGGAACTTCTGGCGCAAGACAGAGGCTACCGGACTTTTGGGCCGGAACTTCTGATACGGGACAGAGGCTGCCGGAACTTCATTTCAGCTAACTGGGTCAAAACCGGTAGAACCGGTTTCCCAAACCGGTTAAACAGGTTTTTCCTGGCAGCCCACATATAAGTGGAAATATATCTTCACATGATCCAAGAAATTCTTTCTTCATTGATTTCTTATGTTCCTGCACTTCAAAGTAATATGCTCTACTAGAGAGCCATTAGAAGCATCTTATGGCATACGGGGAACAAATAGTAGAGATAAGTGACTTAGACATATCCAAGCATCCATAACAAAGATGATATGCTTGTATTCACAAAGAGGAATATGTATAAGTCAACCAATTTGAATACGTTACCGAGATGTCATTGGAAATGATATGTAGTTCTAGTAATGCTTTGGCAAGTTGATGGAGTTCACAAAAATTGTTTCATTTGCCAAAACCCAATGCATCTCTTTTCCCCTGTAGGTCTAGCAAGAACTCTTTGGTACCCAAACCATGTTGGGTCCCTTAGGGTTAGTCACAAGATGCTTGGGAACCCAAATAGCTCTTAGGCTAGTTTGAGGTGAACTAATCACTCTAGTAGCATAAGTACCACCTTTGTCATTTCCAAGCCTATCAAAATTATAATGGACAAGATCAGATTTGGAAATGTTACCATTAGGACAATCCTTACCCAAATGTCCCTTTGAGCGACAAGTGTAGCAAATCCGGCGTTTGATCTTAGTTGGTGATTTGCTCTTCTTTTTTATCACTTGTCCCTTGCTAGCCTTTCTGCTTGAGGATGTAGCTTGATCACACTTCTTGAGAGGTTGATCTGCTGCCCCAGCCAGAACCGGTTTAACCGGTTCCTGTAACCGGTTACACCGGTTTTGCACAGTCAGCTCCATCTTCTTCAAAGGACATGCATCAATCAAGTGTCCAACTTGCTTGCATTTGTAGCATACCCTCTTCTTGGATCCTCTCTGCTTATTTGTCTTGCCTTTAAGCTTGATGGGACACATGGATGCGTAATGCCCCATGTTTGAGCATTCAAAGCATTGTATGTGGTCAAGCCCCTTTTTCCTCATTTCTTGAGTCTTGTTCTTGTTAACTTGCTTGTCATGCTTAGGGACTAAACCAGTGACTATTGATCCCTTCTCAAGCTTATTCACCATGTGTTCACGGTTATCTTGAGAAGGTTGCACTTGGCTCTTCCCCTTAAGCTTGACCAAGTCATTCTTGATCTTTTCTCTTTCTTGCTTCAAATCTTCCAATTCTTCAGCAAGGAGATCATCACAAGACTCTACAACAACATGCTCACCACAATATTTGGTTGCTTGGGAGCAACACGGTTTTTCACATAATAAAATAGAATTGATGTGAGAGCATGTGCATGTGTGTGTACGAGGTTCAAGATGTTTTACCGATGTTAGTACAACCTCATGAGCAATGTTTAGCACAGCATATGATTCCACAAGCTTCTCATGAGAACACTCAAGTTCTTTGTGATTTGCTTGCAAAGCCATATGCTCACTACTGAGCTTTTCAAGTTGAGAACCAAGCACTTGTTTTTCTTGTTCTAAGGATGCTACACAAGTAGATAAATCAGTAGCACAAGCATAATCCTTTGACAAGATTTCATACTTACTGACCAAGGAGGCATGTGACAACTTGAGCTTTTCAAGTTCTTGAGTTAGAGCCTTGATGGTTTCCAACTCTATGGAATTCATCTCTCTTGGTCTTCTTGTTCTTTCTGCAAGCCATAAAACATTTAGGCCCATTATCATTGAATAATGATGTACCTGAAGTTGACGGAGTGACGCTTGCAGCTGGAATGTCTTGAGCACACTCGGGAGCAGTTTCCAGGGCAGAACCGGTCAAACCAGTTCCGGAAACCGGTTGGACCGGTTCCTCCAGGCAGACTGCTATTTCTTCCTTTTGCTCCTTTTTCTTGGTCATCAAGCACATTATGCTTTCATCACTGGAAGATTAACATGTTGACGTGGAGGCCTTGCTTGAGTCATCGCTTGTGCCTTGAGCAGAGCTGCACTTGGTCTCCCTGGCAGAACCGGTTTTTCCGGGGTTGCAAACCGGTAAAACCGGTTCCTGCACAGGAACCAAGTTTTGCACTTTGTTGCTCTTTTGCTCCATAGATGAGGTCACCTGAGACTCACAAGATATTGTTGATGTAGATGAGCATTTCTCAGGTGACTCCATGACTTCTTGCTCCTCATCATCACTTTCAAAATCTTCGAAAATCCCCGTGATGAGAGACCAAATGAGATGGGCATTTTTACAAATTTCCCTTTTGCTAGAGATGATGTCCCATATATCTTCACAAACAGATCTTCACAAAAAGTCAGTAACACAAGCATTGAGTTGCGAGCAAGCTAACTCCTTTTGAGTGAGGTTTGACAACCCAATATTGTCATAATCAAAGTTAGGAGGTAGAATGCTAGCAACTAAAATATGTTCAATTACAGGATCTATATTTCTAAGAGTATTATGAACATTATCAAACCAAGAAGCATAGTTTGAGCCATCAAGCTCAAGTGGCTCAAAATGTACCTCAATCGACATCTTTACTTCACGGCGGTTAAGCTTTTATGTGAAGCCTAGCTCTGATACCAATTGAAAGGACCTTGATGTCGACTAGAGGGGGGTGAATAGGCGAATCTGCAAATTACAAAAACTAAATCCAACAGTCAGCCCACAAACCGGTTAAACCGGTTTGGGAAACCGGAAAAACCGGTTTCACACAGATGACACCAACAAGTATAATTCCCCTCTACGAA
Organism: Alloteropsis semialata; assembly: GCA_004135705.1. Taxonomy (NCBI): domain Eukaryota; kingdom Viridiplantae; phylum Streptophyta; class Magnoliopsida; order Poales; family Poaceae; genus Alloteropsis; species Alloteropsis semialata. Next base: position 53,087,448 of record CM014277.1, on the reverse strand, counting down.
TTCTAGCACAAACCACAAATGGTGTGAAGCTTCCAGGGATGTTTCCAAGTGTTCCAATGAAGCTCCTGCACACAGCTCAACACACCAAAGTAGATCGTAGCGGAAGCACAAGTAATATGCTAGAAAAGACAAATTGAGGAAAGAGCTCAAACCAAGAGACAAGAGATTTTTCTCCCGAAGTTCGGATTCACCGCTCGCACCAAGCAGCCACCACGGCACGGTGAATCCTACTCTCCGTTGAGGAAACTTATACGACCACCCAAGGTCAAGCTATCTCCTCCTTCCACTAAGTGACCTCTTCCCTTGCGGAGGCGAGGTGAAACCTTCACAAACGATCCCGTGGCTCACCACACACTTCGGTAGCTCACCGGGCAACGCCTAGCCGTCTAGGAGGAAGAACCTCCAAGAGTAACAAATGCTTCAACAGCTGATCGACGAAACCACAAGTGCTCAAGGAATAGATTGCTCTCCAATGCTCACACACAAGTCACTCTCTCAACCCAACTCAAGAATCTCACAAGGATTGCTCAAATCTCACAAAGAGAGGTTGGGGAGAGCTCAGCTGGCCTCAGGAATATGCAAGGGACGCCAAAGAACCAGCAGCCCCTCAATGAGGAGCTCATGGGTATAAATACCCATCCCACCAAAAACTAGCCGTTTTTCTGTCAGAGAAAACCGGTTTCACCGGTTACCAAAACCGGTTTCACCGGATTTCAAACAAACTAGTCATTAGACGCTCAGGCCACATAAACCGGTTTAACCGGTTCCCAAAACTGGTAAAACCGGTTTACCCAGGGAACCCCCACTAAGTTAGGATCTCTCATGGTTAAACTCACAAGGGTTCACTTGAGCACTTTTGGAGAGTGTCATTCAACCAATGTTGCATCCCTCTTGATAGTACAGCATACCTATACTCAAGACGTAAGATAGATCATAATTCAACTACTTGAACTTGTATGTCAATGATCATGCCAATACTTGATCAATCACTTCTTTGAGGGCTTTTCAACATTATATCTTCAACTGAGCATATCCACCTTGAGCTAATGACTTAGGATTTTCCATAACTTATATTTGAGTTCACTTTAATCCTTAGGTCACCCTCTTTATCAATCATAACATATATATGTATTGCATTGCTTTTCTTGATGAGACTTGGATATGATATTTCGAACACACCCCGGATACTAGATGCTTCACCCTAGCAATTTGCACCTTAGCTTGCTTAGTCCCTCGCTCTAGTCATCTCGATTTGCTTCTTCATCACTTACCCTTGTATCATCAAGTTGACTTTGCTTTGCTTTTGAATGAATTCCACTTGAAAGAATCTTCAAATGCTTGTTCTTGATTGACAAAGAATATCCCACATAATACAAGCTTCCAATTGAAGACCAATATGTAACACATATGCTCATGTCATTTTTATCATACATGCATGAAGTTTTGCACTATCCAATCTTATTGCAATATCCAATCTTATGCAATAATTCTTCTTTTCTCACTTGATCCATGAATATCTATCTTCATCATAGTGATAATGTCTCATGCCTTGTCCAAAAACCATCCTTGGCATGAGACCAATAATGATCCAAGCATACTTCTTTGAAACTATCATCCCAATATTTTAATGACTGTCCATCTTAAGCAATTAGAGACCATATATAAATCATAGAACTATGTCTCCATCATGAATACCAATGACATGCCATTTTCAACATTCTAGAAATCATGGGATCATACTTGCTTGCTTTGATTAATAAACACATATATATCATGAGCTTATAAACTGTGAATGAACTATAAGAATAGATCCCTGCTCATGCACTTAAACAAACAAGTTAGTCTTTTAATCGATTTGTCACTCAATTCACCAAAATCTACTTGAGGGCCTAGATGCACTTTCAGTAGGCAAGTCAGCGCCGATCAGCGCCGTCTTAGAGGGGTCGCCCGTCCCTAAGTCGATTGCCTTGATACTTCCTGGGAGGGCTTCATGGTTGAAACAGCTGGCTTTTTTGTTGGGATATCCAACTCAGCCTCATCGAGTTGTTTTGCCATAGCTGCTACAATTGCTGCTTGGCTCAGTTGCTGCATGTTTGTAGCAATCGTCACTGCCTCGGTGTAACAATCATAGAAGGTCTTCAGGTCGCCCTTTAGAGTATGATCCCTTTAGGGCCTGGCATCTTTAGGACGAGGTAGATGTAGTGCGGAATTGCCATGAACTTTGCCAGAGCGGGTCTTCCCAGGATCGCTTGGTACGAAGATTCGAAGTCGGCGACCTCGAATGTGATGTATTCGGTCCTGTAGTTAGCCTCGGTACCAAACGTAACTGGAAGTGATACCTGACCGAGTGGTACGGCAGCGTTGCCTGGGACGATGCCGTAGAAGGGTGAATCAGTGGGCTTGAGCAAATTGGTGATGTCCAAACCCATCTTCTTCAGTGCCTTGGCGGAAAGGATGTTGAGTCCACTTCCCCGTCGATCAGCGTCCTCGTGAGTCGTGCGCCTGCCACTACCGGGTCTAGTACCAGAGGGTACCTTCCCGGGTTCTTGATGTTGGTCCATTGGTCGTCTCGAGAGAAGCTGATCGGCACCTCTGACCACTTCAGGAACGTGGGGATGGTAGGCTCGATGCATCCGATCTTGCGGTGGATCAGCTTTTGCTTGCGCTTCGAGTCTGTCTGAGCAATCCCGCCAAAGATGACGTTGACAACCTTGTCGGCTTGTTGGTAGCCGGTGTCCTTGTCACCCTTACCTCCATTGTTGTCAGGTTCATCGGGTTTTGGGCCACCTCCGATACCGAAAGCTTTCCTGAGCCCGATGCAATCCCTGCTGGAGTGCTTGTCCTTTGGGTGGAAAGGGCATTGCTTGTCGAGTAGTCTCTCGAATCTTTTGCGGGAAGGACCTTTCTCAGCAACGTTGACCGAATCCTCGGGCTTGCGTTTCTTGTCGTTGAAGTCGCACTTGCCACTGTTCTCCACTTGCTTGCCCTTGTTGCGATCATTGTTGTTACGGTCACCTCCCGTCCTGTTTCGGTTGAATCATTCACGCTGCAGGTCCTCGGCGTCGGACCAACGACCGATGAGTTCGCGCATGGCCTCAAGCATTTTTGGCATGTTTCTCCCGAAGTCGAGATGCAACGTAGGATTGGTGAGGCCGCTGTGGAAGCTGTCGATGATGTCTTGGTCGGAGATGCCGGCACATGTTGAACGTTGCTCCCAGAAACGGCGGTTGTAGCTTTGGAAGTACTCGTTTTAGCCCTGTTTGCACTGGGCTAGGTCAAAACGAGTACCCGACTTCTGCCATGAACCCTGGAAGTTATTGATGAATGCCTTGCAGAGTGCATTCCACAAGTCGATGGAGCCTGGTTTTAGCCCTTCTAACCAAGTCAGTGGAGCTTGTTCAAGGACTACTGGGAAGTATGTGCACATGGTGTCAGTGTCACCACTTGTCGCCTTGATCGCCGAGTAGTAGATGCGGAGCCACTGCTCGAGGTCACGCTTTCCGTCATATCTTACAATATGAGCCGGTTTGAACTTGTCTGGCCAGGAGGTGGCGCGGATGCCATCCCAGAAGACCGGGAACCCTTCATACTTGTCAAGGCTGTGATAGCCTCGGCCCGGGGGGCTGTAGATTTGGTCGTACTCTTGGCGTCGCCTGTGCTCCTCTTCTTCCCGGTCGCGAACTCGCGCGGAGATGATGGTGCGTGCGTCCTTACTCTGCAGCTGGAGTCGCAGATCTCTGTCATCATCGTGGTAGTTGCGGTGTGCATCTCTGTCCCTATAGCCATCCCGTCCACCATTGTGACTCTGTTGAGCAACGTGGTCTAGGCCCGGCGCCGTGGTTTCTATCTCCAGTGCCGACTACCATGCCTCCCTCCTTGCCGGGTTCTTGGCGGGCTTTGCTTGGGTGATGGGACTGATTGTCACGGTTGCCACCTTTAGCGGGTCGGCTGCTTGCCTGGCGGCTTGGTGCCTTGGATCTGCTGATGGTTTTGGCAGGGTTGATTGTGTCGTGCTGGATCGCTGCTGTCTCAAGCATTGTCTTCATCCTCTGGATCTCCGGAGTTTGGGCCATGTTCCCAAGCTCTGTTGCGACAGCCAAGATGTTGGCTGCAGCGTTGGTATAGACATCTTGTCTGGTGACTTGTATGAATTTCTCATTGAGGTTCTGCGGGGAAGTCTGTCGGCAGCACGGCGACGACGCTGTGCGCGAGCAGCATTTCGTTCCCTGCGCCGGTTGCGGTCGGCTTCGACTTTGTTCTCCACAGTTGGCTCATCATTGGAGACTTCTTCCTTTTGGCCGATGATCACCATGGCCTGACGTCCTAGAGAGTAGCTTCCCGCGCTCGAAGTTGCTGGGACAGTTGAGCCACGCCCGCTTGAAGAGTCCAGAGGCTGCCCGTGTTGAAACGGGAGTGAATCAATGCACGCGATAATGCGAGACATGTCCAGGTATTCTTGTGGTGTTGCTCCAAGTTTTGTCTTGTGTCCAGGCCAATGGATGAATCTTCCTTCTAGAGTTGAGGTGATAACGAGTCCGACTTCTTTTCCGTTTAAAGGGATTTCGTCGAATTCGACCAGAGATCGGAGTTGTTTTGAAGATGTCGCCTGGAAAATGGAGGTGGTGCCCGCGAGACCAAAGGGAAACTGGCTCGGGGTGCCGGCCTCCCGCTTAGCAGTGGCTGGACTCCTTTTCTTCTGGATTTTTGAATTGTTGGATTTCGGCGCGACCGATGGTTCAGAAACTGACTCAGGCCGCCTAGTCCGCTTTGAAATCTTCTCAGTTCGAGTTGGAGTTGAACTAGGACTTGAGGTTTCTCGAGCCCGAGTTGAATTCGGACCCGGGGCCCGATCTCGTCGAGCTTGTCGGCGAGTTGCTTTGGAGCCGACGACTTGAGGACGCGTTCGAAGTTGCCCACGCCATCCGCCGTGCAGACCCAGGAACCGAAGACGAAGGTGGCGCCCTTCTCGAACGTCATGTCACCATCGTAGTTGATGATGACTGGTGCCATCGAGCTTGCTTGATGATTCTCGACGAGAGCCCCTACCTGGCGCGCCAGCTGTCGGTTTTATACCGGCTAGCCTACTATAGGGGGTCCCTAAGTAGTCGAGTTTTTCGTAAAGCCCCCGCCGGAACCAGAAGTACGATGGTGAACGCGAGACAATTTAGACAGGTTCAGGCCACCTCAAGTTGAGAGCGTAATACCCTATGTCCTGGATGGTGGATCGCTTCGTATTGATGGTTATAATTTTACAAGGGGTCTCTGCCTCACCTTATATACTCGGGAGATAGGGTCTACAAGGAAAGAATTACAAACTCCTAGTCGGATACTAAACATAGAGTCCTAACATGAGTAGGCCGGGTTGTTTCCTAGTAGCCGACTAGTTTCTTTAAGCCGTACGTCTCTTCCTTGTATCTGTCAGAGTTGCCGGCCCAAATTCCTAGCGGGCCTACAGCCCATAAGGACTCCCATGGATCTTGGTCCGTCAGTAAGCCACTTTAGTGGATAAGTTCCTGCATAGTATATGAAGCTCACATGACGTACGTAGAGTGATTTCGTCCACTGGATAGCTTGCACTGTTGTCCCCCGCATCGGCAGGTGGAAGCTCTGTGGAAGCAACACTGCTTCGATGTTGGGAGGGCGGGCTAACACCATCAGCTGATCCACCAGCTAGCACAAGTACTCCTCCCGACACCGTCTGCCCTTGGCTCAACAATGTCTGTATCTGTCTAGACACTTCATCTGCGATGCCGGCCTTTGTCTGCTGAAGCTCTCTTTCCAAGTTCTCTACTCTTCTCTCCTGTGTAGCCTTAGAGCGGCTTCGACTCTTGTACGTGTCACTGTCCACAGAGAATGCAACCTTCCACGGGACGACGCCGACACCTCTAGTTCGTCCGGGATGTTCGGGATTCCCCAGAGCCCTTGTTAGCTCGTCGTTTTCTCTGTCAGGAACAAATGTCCCATCGGCTTTCTCTTTAAGTGTCGTAAGGATAGTAGCGGCCGTATCTTTTAACTCATCATTGTATATAAGTGACCCATCATTAAGATCCAGAGTGCTACCATGAGCGTAGTACCAATGCCTTGATCGCTCGGGCCAATTCATTGTCGCCGGCGTGATTCCCCTGGCAACCAACTTTGCTAAATTACTGGGATCGATTGTCTTCTGGTCAATTGCATTGAGAAAGGCACATAGCTTCACAATAGTTGTTTGGACATTAACGGGTAGAATTCCCCTCAGCGCCACCGGAAGCAATTGTGTGAGCAGCACATGGCAGTCATGAGACTTGAGGTGTACGAATTTCTTCTCTTTCATATTTATTAGACTCTTTATATTCGATGAGTAGCCGGACAGGACCGTAATACTGTTCAAGCAATCAAACATGCTGGTCTTCTCCTCCTTGCTTAGAGGATAGCTAGCAGGACGTAAGCTCCAACGCTCTTTCTCTCTTTTCTCAGGATGCAGGGGATCTCGTTGTTTCATACGTTTCAGGTCCGTCGTGCTTCTAGCATATCTTTCGACTTTCCGTAAGTACCAAGGAACCCTAACACGTTTACGCAAAGATTTTTGGTCAGGTGCATCACATCAATTGCGTGGTGGACATCTAAGACCTCCCAATATGGTAGGTCCCATAATATTGACTTTTTCTTCCACATGAGTGTCTTTCCGTTTTCATTTGCCGCTGGCTGGCTGCCAGGTCCCTTCCCAAAGACCACCTTCACATCTTTTACCATAGCAAATACATATTTTCCATCCCGAGCCTTGGTTTGCTATGAATTTTCGTTTCAAAATACACACACTTTCTACAATGTTTCAGGTAAATGCATTCGGTGTGTTCTAGGCAATGTGTGCATGCTTTGTATCCCTTATTTGACTGTCCCGACAGGTTACCAAGTGCAGGCCAATCATTGATGGTCACGAATAGTAATGTTCGTAGGTTAAATTCCTCTTGCTTGTGCTCATCCCACGCCTTTACACCATCTTTGCCCCACAACAACAAAATGTTCTCAATCAGTGGCCTTAGATACATATCAATATCGTTGGCAGGCTGCTTTGACCCTTGGATTAGCACTGGCATCATAATGAACTTTCGCTTCATGCACATCCACAGAGAAAGGTTGTACGTACAAAGAGTCACGGGCCAAGTGCTGTGGCTACTGCTCATATCACCTAAAGGATTCATGCCATCCGTACTCAAACCAAATCTTATGTTCCTTGCATCATCTGCGAAGTCTGGGAATGCTCTGTCGATTTTTCTCCATTGGGACCCATCAGTGGGGTGTCTCAACATATTGTCTTCCCTCCGATCCTCTTTGTGCCACCGCATCAATTTAGCATGCTCTTTGTTTCTGAACAAGCGCTTAGACGTTGTATTATAGGGAAATACCACATCACCTTGGCTGGGACTCTCTTTTTGGGGGCTCTCCCTCAACATCACCAGAGTCGTCTCGCCTGATTTTATACCGCGAACAATTGCAAACCGGACAGGCATCCAAAGATTCGTACACGTTGCCCCGATAAAGGATACAATCATTAGGACATGCGCGTATCTTTTCTACTTCTAGTTCTATAGAGCAAACAATTTTTCTTGCTTCGTATGTTGTTTCGGGCAATATGTTGCCCTCTAGAAGCATCTTCTTTATCATTTTCAATATCTCTCCAAAACCTTTGTTAGACAAGCCATTATTTGCCTTCCATTGCAACAGTTCCAGTGCGGTACCTAACTTTTTCTGGTCCTCTTTGCAATCTGGATGCAACAATGTTTTGTGGTCCTCCAACAAACGCTTTATCTTCTCCCTCCCTTTTGCACTTTCGCAGTCTTTCTCTTCATCACGGATCATGCCACCTAAGACATCATCATCCCCATCTTCTGCAACTGCTTCACCCTCGCCCATTGCTATATCATCTGCAAAGGCACCGTATTGTGCAAAGTCTGGGATGTTGTCGTCACCTTCTTCATCACCTTCTTCTAAGAATATCCCCGCTTCGCCGTGTCTGGTCCAACAGATATAGTTAGGCATGAAACCACTCCTAAGCTAGTGTATGAACCACCTTCTTCGGGATGTGATAATCCTTCTCATTTTCACAGACCTTGCATGGACAGCATATAAAACCTGAGGTCGAGTTAGCCTCTGCCGCGTCGAGGAATTGATGAACGCCATTAATGAAGTCAGATGAGCGTTTATCCGCGTTGTACATCCATTACCGATTCATCGATTCACAAAATACAATGAAAAATTCAGCCCCCAATATAAATTTCTAAAGTTCGTAATAAACCTAAATAAGAATATCATTTATAATCCCTGAAATCCTAATAACCCCAAAATATGAACTTCATTTGAAGCCACTAAAAAGATATATTTCTAAAGTTTGTAATATCCTAAATAAGAATATCATTTATGATCTCTAAAAATCCTATTAACCCTAAATATCAACATCATTTGAAGCCACTAAAAAGATGTATTGCTAAAGTTCGTAATAAGCCTAAATAAGAATATCATTTATAATCTCTAAAATCCTAATAACCCTAAATATCAACATCATTTGAAGCCTCTAAAAAGATTTAATTCTAAAGTTCATGATAAGCCTAAATATGAATATCATTTATAATCTCTAAAAATCATAATAAGCATAAATATGAAAATCATTTAAAGTTTCTACAAATAATCTAAACAATGTCTAAAAATTTGTGCATCATCTCTACACATGCAACAACTAACTATATGGTGATTCTCTATTACAAATTCATAATACAAATGAAGATTAAATCTAAAATCTCCTATTTCAATCCATTCCATAAAACACTAAATTACTCAAAACATAGAGCATGAAATAGACCATACTAACCGTTAAAAGAGAGAGGATGAAGTTGCTAACCTTCTAGCGGACTTGGTTTGCAAAATCTCCAAAAGTTATGAAAAAATTGGACATGACCTACCCCAACCCGAGCTCAATGGAGGATGAAGAAATGAGCCATTGCTCGGTCTGGGGGAGAAAGAAGGGGCTTTATACGCAGAGCCCCTTTGGTACCGGTTGGTGGCACTAAAGGTGCTCACATTGGTACCGGTTGGTTGACTCATAGGTACCAGTTGGTGCCACCAACTGGTACCTATGAGCGCACAAAAAATGTAGCTGTTGGATCCGGTACATGAGTTTTTTTAAATACAGTTAATATTTTACCGCATCAATGGACAAGTAAATGTTAGTAAACCTAATTTTAACATAAACGAAAAGCTTTCGTTTGTGCTTAAAAGGTAACGCATGTGGCAAACTGCCAATTGTTTCATCAGACCATCCCCAACCCAATGAGGCTATTCTCAGTGGGGTTTTATCAGGAGTTTCATCAGCATTGAATAACATGCCACATCAATAACTTTGCTGACATGGCAAGGCCTTGATGAGGAGAGAGGAGAGAGAATTTCATCATTTGTGAGGAGAGTTTCATCCCCATGAAACCTAGGTAACTGTGCCATGAAACTGTGCACTGAGACTGGCCTGACTACGATGCTGTTTATGGAATTAAATAAGCTGCCACCTAGAATAAAAGATGATGTGGCATGTGATTTAATTAAAAAAAGGAGAAAAAAACTGAGTCTGGCATGAGACATGATTTCTACACAATATCCAAGACACAATGAGAGATGAGTAGCATTAAAGTTGCATATGAACTTGTAGTATTTAAATTGAAGAGGTAGTGTCTAGTATTGGTTTCTTGATAATGTGGAAATTAGGCCTCCTTTAATGATGCCATATCAGCTAGCTCGTAGAATTAGAATACAATATTTTGTCGAGGTGGAAAAGAGGGAAAGGGGTGAGAGGGATGAGCTATCTCTTGATCAAGAGATAATCTCATACACATTCTAAGACTATGTGGGGCTGACATGTGGATCCATTTATATTTTGAGCTATGTGCTAAAAGCTAGACCATTAGACAAGTTATCTCTTATATAATTTTTTTTATTGGTATGAGACAGTGGTTGTTAGAAGAGGCCTTACGGAAATCAGTGTTTGGTTGTGGCCTCAGGCCGTTTACCGGCCGACCAGTCAACCACTTTACTTTCTCGCTGTCCGGATCCGGATGACCTAAGCAGAGAGCCTCGAGACCGACCGGCGAGTCGGCTACAGCCGCTTCATCTCCGACCACCCAAAACTCCAAAACCCTAACCCCTCTGCCTCCATGGCGAGAGACCCGCCCGCCTCCCCCTCCCCTCCCGCCGCCGCGCCCCAACCGCCGCAGAAGAAGCCGCGCCCGCCCGCGGCTGCGGCGGCGGAGGACGACCCCCACCACGGCGCCGCCGCCTCCTCCTCCGCGGCCGCCGCGTCGCCGGCGGGATTCATCTTCATGTGCAGCGGCTCGACGAAGCCCGAGTGCTACCGGCACCGGTTGCTGGGCTTGCCCCGGGGGAGGCTGGAGGCCGTCTCCCGGATCCGGCGCGGCGCAGCGGTCTTCCTCTACGACTTCGACGTCAAGCTCCTCTACGGGCCCTACCGCGCCGACTCTGACGGGGGGCTCGACCTCGTCCCCGGCGCCTTCCACGGCCGCTTCCCCGCGCAGGTGGGTAGCCTCACTGTCCTCGCTCCAATGCCATCAGCTTTCTGTTGATCTGAATCAATAAATTGGGCCGGTGGGTAGGGTATTAGTCACTAGGGTGGAATTCGGAATGTATGGAAGTATGCATACGAATTGGGGGGACGTGGGTGGAGGGGGAGGGGGAGGGTGATAGTGAGCTAATGGGCATGATAATAGTAATAAGCACTGTTAGAAATGTTTGTGGTTGGCGATAACAAATTAGAGGGTGGTCCTTCGACTGTTGTGCTGATACGGTCCGATGGCTGCTTGAGTAGTTTATGTTATGTTGTCTTCGCAATATAATGCCGTGCAGTTTTGGAGAACCTGCAACTCACCAAACTGAGCTAAATAGTAATATACTGTTCCCCAGCTAAATGAGTGGTTTTCTCGTTAGTCATGGATCAGGCAAGCGTGCTACCGGCTTGTCCTCTGAATCAGTTTTGTCGAGTTAGTTCGATATGAGGATGAAGTCATCTGTTCCTCTCCTTTTTGTTGTTCATCTGTTCTTTTCTGCTGGCTGTTATGTCTGTGAAGTGTGAAGTTGGTTTTCATCTCCAACAACAGCTTAGTCAGATTTAAGATGGTTTTGATACTTGGAATATTTAACCATATGCACAGTTCTAGATTTCCTGGAGTCTCTTCATATATTGTTCCTCCTGTACCTTCTAACTCATCGAAATGATGCGATGGAGAAAACCACAAATCTAAGTGACCTTTTGCTGTAGTTTTTGATGGTACTAAAAGGGTTATATCTTTGGCTTGCCATCATTTATCTTCACTTCTGTCTTATCGAGGATATGTTTATCTAATATAGTCATGTTTCAAAATTTCGCGTTGTTAAGGGAAAAAATATTAAACACTGAAGTTTTACCTCTTTAATATTTTTAATAGGTTATCCATGAGGTTATGACCGACCATTATAGATATTTGCTACATAGGGAATAATATTCTTGGCCTATTCTGATTGTTTGCATGTAAGATAAGCAATTATTATTCAATACTATTAAATATCCAATATGCAAACAGCTATACAAGTGGGTGGATAAACATCTATTGCTCATTTATGTTTATAAAATGTCTATTCAGGATCAAATTCCAACGCATTGCGTTACATTCGATGGCAGGTAGCCTCATTTAGTGGGGACGATGAGTCACATTGCTGTTTCTGTGATGAGATAACAACAGCATACAGCGAAAAGCACCTTGCTGGTACCTGTGGCATTCTAGCACTGTCTTTGGATCCCTACACACTGCTTGTCTACTCTTGAATCTGTGGAGAGCAATTGGGGTTTGGGACTAATGATCTAAGGTTAAGAATGGATTTGTTATGTCTTTCTGTGCTGAGACTTGGAGATGGCACTAGCGGTGGCTCATCTTTTCTTACATCTCTTACCATAGGGGTTCTGAGGAGGATGTCAATGACCTCTATATGAATATAAGATAATCTTTTGATGCAAATTAATTGCTGTCGTATCAGTTTTCTCACATTTTCATTCTCTTGGCATATGTTATATGCCCTTTAGCTGCAATTAATTCCATACTACCATGTAATGGCATATAGCAAATAACCTCACTGATTAGCTGTACAGTGCTACAGTGTTATCAATGGAACAAAGGTCACCATTTTTTATATGTGTAGGTTAAATTTATGATCGATGGTGATTTCATGCCACTCCCGGAGAGTAGCATAAGAAGTGCTATAAAGGAAAATTATTTCAAAGGGAAGTTCAGCCCAGAGCTTAACTCTACACAAGTAAGTTTAAATTAGCGAAATTTCAATCGTTATGTGCTTTTGTTATGTTTGTGAGGAGAAATGAATTATGCAGATGGCCGAACATTATTTTAGTGTATAACATGTGGACATGAGTTCTGAATAACCCTGTACATCAGCCACCCAATTGGAATAAAGTAAGGATGTCCATTGATAAATATGAAACTTGTGTGTATAATGCATCTTTATTTTGTCTAGTTTAACTGGTAGTCTTCCATTGTCTGGGAGGTGGATGTGGTAGACAAAGGGGGTCAGTAATGCCCTAAAAATCATAAAACTTATAAGCAAACCTTTTCTTCTGAATTTGCTCTTGCATCACATGCAATTGCAAAGTCAAGTTGGGCTAAGAGGGTTTCCATCCATCTTGCTATGTTGTATATTTGAATTTTGATGGTTGAATCTTTTAATGCCCATTGTTTTACATAAATAATGCATCTGAAATGGAGCTTGGATGTTCAGCAGTATTGGGACACGGTAGGTTTTCTCGATGTATATAGCCTTTTTGTTACGAAGCTACACTGTTCATCTTGAGAAGAGAGAAAATGCAGAGTAAAGAAAAATCGAGGCATGATGAGAAATTTTCATCTTTTGTTTTATGCTTTTCTCTTGGTTTTGGTATGAGTTACGAGTCTTGTCCTTTCGTATCACAGTTTATCTGCTAGCCGGAATGTGATGGATTATAACTTTGTCTTCTATTTTCGCTTTGTCTGTCAAATCATATTATTATTATTTTTACTTTTTAGCCATGAATTTACAATACAAGGTAGCTACTTCATATGCTATTGGTTTCTGTTGTAGGTTAAGAAATTGAGCGCATTGTTTCAGCCAATTACTTCGCTTCCTGAATCATCATCTCCACATGATGTTGATAACTGTCCCCCTGCTGCTTTTCTGCCTCCTTCAGCTCACCTGGCACAGCCACCTGCTAATGCACATCATCCAACTACCTATGCTGCTCCAGCCACCTCCATGGTGAGCCAGCCCTTACCTCCCACCCCCGCTTCCCTGCCACCACGCAAGCAGCTGCACTCCATGGCAGTGGAAGCGGCGGACAATGCTCACCCTGGAGCTTCCTCCTCCACCGCTGCTGTGTCACCGGCGGGGTTCATCTTCGTGTGCAATGGCGCAACAAAGCCCGACTGCTACCGCCACCGGGTGCTGGGCCTGCCACGGGGTAGTCTAGAGGTTGTCTCCCGGATCCAGCGTGGGACAACGGTCTTCCTCTATGACTTCGACGCCAAGCTGCTCTATGGGCCCTACTATGCTGACTCTGACGGTGGGGCTGACCTTGTCCCCGGCGCCTTTCATGGCCGCTTTCCTGCTCAGGTTGGTAATCTTGCTGTCCTTGCTGCAAAACTTAAATTTTTCTTGTGGTCGGTGGCAAGAAATGGGGCACATGGTTTGGTACTAGTCGCTTGTTCATAAGAAGGCGGGGGAATGGTGAGCCTAATGGGCATGACATGAGTTATAAGCGTTGCTACAAATGTTCGTCTGGCAAGAACAGATCTGAGGGTGGTCTTTCTACTAATGTGCAAGCATTTGGCATGATGAATTGCGATATATGTTTTTGGATCCAATTATGGTCTGGTATCGATTGGAAGTCAAGAGCCAGAGAAATTATTCTATGTTATTAATCGCAATACAATGTTGTGTTGGTTTGGGGATTCTGAAATTCAAGCTTAGCTAAGTAGTTATTCCTCTGCGTAGCCAAATGAGTGGCTTTCTGGTCTGTTATCGTGGATCAAGTATTTGTGTTATCCGCTCGCCTTGTGAGTCAGTTTGGACATCTGGGAACTAACGTGCTCTTCTATATGATGATGTAGTTATTTATTCCTCTCTCTCTTCTTTTTGTGGGTTTGTTCGTTTCTGTTTGCTGTAGTGTCTGTGACATTATTTGTCATCCCAAAGGACAGAAAAGGCAACTTAAGATGGGCATTAAATGAATAGAACCCAACCTACTTCTTTTAATATTTAAGCATATGCAGTCTTAGATTTCTGGAAATGGCTCCATATAATGTTGCACCTGCACCCCTAAATTAATGGCAATGATGTGGAGGAAACTGTGAATCTAAATGACTAGTTATTTTGATGTTTTTGGCTTGCCATCTTTTATCTGCCACTTCTGTCTTATTGAGGATAGGATTGTTTGAGATAAGTTTCAACAATTACACTTTATCAGGCAAGAATTTAAATCACTGAACTTATACCTCTTCAATATTTTTAATTGGTTGCCCATGAGGCCATGACAATTATAGATGTTTACTATGTAGGGAATAATATGCTCGGACTTTACTGTTTTTTTGCATGTGACAACAAATCTTGCAAACTTGGTGATAACTCAGTGGTGTGGCTGGTCGTGGTCATGCTCACCGACTGGTGTTCAAACCCCGGTATTGCACCAAAAAAAAAAAAATCCCCCTCGCTGTGCACGGCTTGTGGCTGGGGTGTCACTGGCCCAGGTAACGGTGAATGCTGGCCCAAATTCGGTTTGGCCTGATATACGGGCATGGGCTAGGGTTCGGGTGATTTCCTCGACCGCGGTCATACGGTCCCTTAATTGTAATGCCATGGGGCGGTTCTTCCCCACCGGTCGAGTTGTTTTTGATAAGAAATCCTTATTTAATATAATACTATAAATATAAAACAGGGTAACAACTATATGACATCTGTTGCTATTTATGGTAACGCCTATTCAGGAGCATATTTTGAATGTATTGAGTTATATTGGATTTAAGGTACCCACATTTAGCAAACGGGCCTCTAGCGGAGATGGCTAGGTGGCTCCAGTAGCACTCCTCAGGTCCTAGGTTCGACTCCCCGTGGAAGCGAATATCAGGCTGGGGTTAAAAAAAAATTCCCTCGTCTGTCCCACGGCCAAAGCACAGGTCGTTGGCTGTTCTCACACGGGCTATGGTGCCCCTGTGTAAGGGTGGGCGGGCAGGGGTTCGGGGATTTTGTCGACCTGCGTGAGGTCACGGGCCACAGTGCCCTGTGTAAGGGTGGTGGGGCAGGGGTTCGGGGATGTTGTCGACCTGCGTGAGGTCTTCTTCTTAGCAAAATGCCCGGGGGCTGTCTTACCCACCCGCAGGTCGAGTTTTTTTAGGTAGCCACATTTAATGAGGATGGTGAGGTCGAATTTTTTTTTAGGTAGCCACATTTAATGAGGATGGTGAGTTCCTTTGCCGCTTCTGTGACGAGATAACAAATTAGCAACAGCCGAAAGCATTAAGCACCTTGTTGGGACATTTGGATGCCCACATACCATGGCTCTTGAAGTTGTGAAGAAGAATTGAGGTCTGGGAAGATCTAAGGTTAACAATGTATCTATAATGCCTTTCAGTGCTTCGCTAGGGGTGGGCATGTTGGGACTTGATGGAATCGATGACATGCACCTGGTGGCACATGCTTGCTTACGTGTCTTCCCATATGGGTCCTGACTCCTGAGGAATATGTCAAAGAGCTCTCTATTATACGATAACCTTTCGATTTGAATCAATTGCTTATTTTTATTACTTGCCTTTTCATTCTATTAGCACATGTTATATGCTCTTTAGTTGCCATCTAAAACTGTGCAATGGCATGTAGGAATTAGTTCCATAGCTGCTTAGCTGTATAGCTCTATGGAAGAAATGTCACCATTTTCTGTATGTGCAGGTTAAATTTATGATCGATGGTGATTTCATGCCTGTCCCTGAGAGTAGCCTAAGAAGTGCTATAAAGGAGAACTATTTCAAAGGGAAATTCAGCCCAGAGCTTACCTCTACACAAGTAAGTTTGAATAAACAAAATTTGAATTGGTGTGTGCTCTTTTTTTTTTGTTTGAGAGAATCCAGTAAGGGAAAACCCTACTGTGCTGCTGTTATGTTCATGAGGAATAATGAATTGTGCCAAACATGATTTTAGTGTTAACTCATGGACACTAGTTCTGAAGAACCCTGTATTTCAGCTACCCCATTAGGATAAAATAAGGATGATCACTGAGAAATCGAAACTAGTGTGTAATTTCTACCTTATTTTGTTTGATTTAACTGGTAGTTTTCCATTGTCCCTGGGAAGTGAATGTGGTAGAAAAAGTTGACAGTAATGCCATAAAACATGTATGTAAACCTCTGTTTCTGATTTTCTCTTGCATCACATGAAAATGCAAAGTCAAGTTGGGGTGAGTAATCTCGTTCATTTTGCTATCCTGTATGTTTGCACTTTTGAGGCCTGAAGCTTACTCTTTTTTATTCCATTTGTTTCTCATAACCACTGCATCTGAAGGGAAAGCTTCTATGGAGCTTGGGTGTTTTGTTCTGGGACGCACTAGGTTTTTTTTTATGTATTTAGGCTGTTGAAGTTACACTGTTTATTTTAAGAACTGAAAAGATGCAGAGAAGAAAAATAAGGCATGATGAGAGCATTTCATATTTTTTTATGTTTCTCTTGGTTTTGATATGATTTATCATTCTTGTCATTGTGCATCAATCTAAGAGTTAGAGAATGCGACAGATTATGACGTTGTCTTCTATTTTACCTTTATCCTGGGAAATAAGAAATGGTATACTAAAAGAGGAAATTTGGGTCATGGTGAGAATATTTTTATGTTTTTCTCTTGGTTTGTTATCATCCTTGATCTTGTGTATCAGTTCAGCAGCTAGATGGAATGTGAAAGATTATGACCTTGTCTTCTACTTTACCATTGGTGTTTATTAGTATTTGTTGATTAATTTATAATACATGTAAAGAGACTACTTTGCTTCCTCAATCGTGACCCCCCACATGATGTTGATTTTCTGTTGTAGGTTGAGAAAGTGAGGGCATTGTTTCAGCCAATTACTTCGCTTCAACAATCGTCACCACCACATGACGTTGATAGCTGGCCCCCTGCTGCTTATGTGCCTCCAGCTCACCCAGCACAGCCACCTGCATATGCACATCATGCAACTGCCTATGTTGCTCCCCCAGCTGCTCATATGCCACCTGAAGCCTATGCACCTCCATGTTCTTACCTGCCTCTGACTACTCAATCCACTGCACATGATTATGGATATGGTTATCGAGCTGGATATGCAACATGTGGTCCATTGCCTTCTACCTATCAGTATGTTCAGGCACCCCTTCCATGTTCTCTTTATGACCAACACTCCATGATGCAGTATGTTCCAGCTCCTGTCTATTCTACTGGCCCCTATTATGAGAATGATCCATATCAGTTTGGCAATGTGAATTCTCATTACCGGCATAGCACATACGAGAGGTACACATTTGATATCTTAATGGACCTAGCACTTCCAGCATGTTAAATTGTTAGTTTTGTTACATGATACTATTTTTTGCAAATCAAGTTGTACATATGGCTAATGGTGGCCACATTGATGTCCATTTCAGCTGAATAATATCTGAAACATATTTAATGAGCAACCTTTTTGCAGAGACGTTATAGAATAATATTTTACATTTTGGAAGCTATCATGTGTTTGTTGCAACATGTGGAAATCACTAAACATACTTTTGCACTCTTCCATTTCAGAGCTACCTATGATGCAGGGCATGACATGGCTGCAGCAAACTTGCAACATGCCAGGTATTATGGATTCACTCCAAGCAGTCTGAATGCAGCACCTGGGACGGCCATGACAAACTTACAAGCCGGTCCTGAGGCGAATCAGTCCCAGTAGGAAACCTACACCCCTTGTGCAGCTGGCAGCAATGCTCATGGAGCTGGCTCAGTGGACCACCTAGCTTCTGTCACAGCTGCACCAGGGTGCCAGCGATTGCCATTTCAAGTTCTAAAAGTATGGTCTTCGAAGCAGACAGCACTGCTAAGATGTTTTAGCTTCTGTCACCCACCCAAGGAATAGGGATTAAGGTTGTCAAAACAGTTGGTCATCCTTGTAAATATGTTAAACTGTTGGCTAAAAAAATCTTTTGGCAGACAAATTGCCTAATCAAGAATTTGGCATCAGAACCTCACATTTATTAACTTCACAATTTGACCTAGTGTATATACAAGATGGTGAGCAAAATGAATGGCCTTGTACAGGGTTAGTTTGTGGTCATCCACAAATCATAGGAAATTTTAGAAAATTTCTTGGCTATATCTTCAGTATTGACATGTAAACTCTTAACTGAGCAGAACTGCACCATATATTCAGTAAGCAAAAAGAACGGCACATTTGCACTGCTTAATGGCAACATCTTAACTTTAGAAGATACCATGTAGAATATCTCAAAACGTTATTTTTAAGCACAAAAATCTTACAGTTACATGCGAGCTGTGAAAGCTTTGGAACAGAGGAGCAAAAAGGGCTGGATTCCAGGTCCACAACGCGTTCTACCTACTTGTAAGGTTACTGTCACAAGTAGGGCGAATCTATCTGCTGGTCATCCCTTTCGCTGCCAAGCATCATTGAAGGGAAGCCAGGATCAGGACGTGGAAACAGTAGTTTCAGGCGAAAAGCGTCCACGCCGTTTAGATAGTATCTGTACAGCCTCTTTGCTCGGATAAACCCCAGGCGTCCATACAGAGCGAGGGCACCCTTATTTGTAACTTCTGCTTCAAGTGTCACCTGGTTGCAAGCACAAGTTGGATGTTAAATACTTCAGCTTTTCACAAAGTTTTGGGAAAGATGTTCATATGGAAACTGCATGTTTATCTAGGGGTTAAGCTCAGCCCTATTTCCAATTTTCCTGTCGAAGAGGTTATAAATGAATTTTACAGACAACAATAAACGTGGATATAAAAAATAGGACACATGATAAGCTTCCGCATCTTCAAGATTTGATGTCAATGAAAAGAGTAATTACCTCCTCACAGCCGGATTCCATCATTACCCGAATAGATCTAGTAACCAGTTCAGTTGCTGTATCACAAGAAATAGATATTCAGTTACTTGGTTTATTACTATTGTAAAAGTTGAAATTGTATGTACTCTGCTTATGTTCACACAAACTGAAAAGAAAAAGTAACAACCATTTGCAAGATTAAAGCTCCTGTCCTATGTTAGATGGCTAGTGAAAATGAAGCTGGAGTACTACCACACCCCTTGTATTCTAGTTGTTTTAGATACTGGAATAAAAATATCCATCATTTAGAGAAGACAATTCATGTGAAGAAGGATCCAACTAATGCATAGATATTGCTTAACATCCTTGCTGTTGATGTAATCATAACTCATACAAACAAGACTGCCTTTCAGATAGACAAATACCAGTACCGATCTAAGGGCAAAAATTAGTATGGCGATATGATCCAAGTATCTGTCCTTTATTACAATACTATGGACTACTTCGAACAGATAAATAAGTACTAAAATGAAATACTACATATTTTTTGCATTACATCATTGCTGTATGCTAAAATAAAGACTCTTAATAGGAGGATCTGACAAAAGATGAATGCAGCACAGACAACAAATGAAAAATGTTGACACTTCACGTCATAAACACTAAAAGTAACTTCACTCTTCTTTTAGCAATATTAACACTGCACAGATGATATTCCACACTGAACTACGCTGGAACAGTGAACATAGAAAACTAGCACGGAGCATAAGTCAGCTACATAATAGTCGAAAACTATTCAAACAAAGCTTGCCAAATCCTTGACTCACTAGTAATGTAAATCTCAGGTACAATTAGTCAATGGGGAAGTCAACTACTTCAAAAAAAAAAAGAGGCGGTATCAACCTATAAAGCACATGATGCATGTCAGTTGTGAGAAAATGATTTAACATCCAGGAGACAAGAAAATATGCTTTTTTTCCCTGCTGCAACAAAGGAAGTGAAGCAATGCACACATGAAGAAACTTCTTTCCGAGGCTTCAAATATTTACTAAGATAATTAAACAATGAACAATACAAAAACTAGTTTCTGCAGCATAGTAGTTGGTTTGTGATGGTGCCTTCCCATCTTACACAAAATTGAACATTTTCCGCAGCCTAGTGATTTGATCTATATGTGCTGTGCAGTGTTGCTGGCTCTGCACATTTCGAATGGCACAAGGCAAGATCACTCCGTGTCTAGAACAACAGAACCGGCACTACTTCGAACTAAAGAGGCAAGCAGCAGGTAAAGACGAAGAACGTGTCCTCACCTATTCCCCTTCCTCGGTAGGGCTTGAGGACGACGAGCATGGCGATGTAGCCCCTGAAGGCGCCTCTGTGCTCCCCCATCTTGCACACCACCGTCCCCACGCACTTGCCCTCCTTGGCATCGAACGCCTGCGTAATCCCCCAATCAGCCACCCCAAAAAAATCGAAGAACCAAAAGAGCGTCGCCAAATCCGCCGCGCGATTCGGGCCCGGGGAGCGGAGGAGGAGGATGCGCACGCACGAGGAAGGTGAGCTGCGGCCAGAGGTAGACGAAGTAGCGGTAGGTGAAGATGGAGTAGGGCTCGCTGAGCTCCGCGTCCACCAGCGACATCACCAGCGGCAGGTGCTGCTCCCCGCCGTAGCTCACATACGTGATCTCCTCGCCCCCACCGCTGGGCTCGGAGGCCGGCGAGGGGGCGCCGCGCGAGGAGGCGCCGCACGAGGTGGCGGCCGCCGACATCGCCGCCGCGGGTGGCCGACGAGGCGCGGGGGCGTTGTGTTCGGGCTCGGACTGGTGTGCGCCAGCGAGAGCTGAATACGTAAACGAAGCACCGAAGGCGGTATCGGTAGGAACCTGTAAATGGGCCCCCGACCACTCACCCTCTTGGGCCTAATAAAAAAAACCGTAGAGGTAGCTCTGATCCACCTCTTCCTGGGCCGAACTTGTCCCCTGATCCATTTGCCTCGGCCCGTACGACGCCAAAGCAATTTTCTTCGGGCCGTCTGTCTAGGTCCATCAAAGGAAGAAGTCCTTTTTACCTCCCTGGAATATGAGCCGCATCCAGATTTCCTCCCACGATTTGAAAACCGTCTGTTCTGTCTCCTCGTACTCTCGAAACCGGTTACACGACATCCCTAACCCGTTTTTATTCTAGTTTTGTCCGACATGGCAGCGGTTTTGAATCTACATGGCTCCGGCACTCCACTTCCCTCCGCGAGCCACAAATCTACCAGCAACTGCGCGTCTGCACCTTTACGACGGCATGCTCCAGCGCGTCCTCGTGCGACTCCGGCCGGCCAGCTACTTTCGCCTCCGCGCTCAGTGGTGGCGTGCGACTGCGGTGTCCTGATGTTCATCGAAGCCTGCGCTCAACGTGTTCGAGGAAATGAATCAAATGGCTGAGCTCTTATGAAGGGGAAATCGACTGGGGAGGGATTAGAGCTGGCGCTTGTGTGCTGCTACTAGTTGATGAGAAGAGAGGACGTGAAAGATTGATTGTGCTCTTGCGAGAGGGAGATCGATTAGCTACACTACTTCGTTTCTCTCGTGGTGGCTACAGCAGCGGTGGGAGCTTACAAGTGAAGTGGCACTCCTGGGAGCAAACAGCTAACCTGCAATTACAAAACTACAAACCTGATTCACCATCAATGGTGATGTGACGGAGCGAGCAGACAGCCTGTAATAGCTGGGCTGTACTATAAGCTGCAGCACTATTCCGGCTGCCTCATTGCCATGGCCACCGCCCTCATTGAGGGCAGCACGCATGACCTGGCTGAGCATCCCTGCTCGGCACCCGCGCTGCTCCGACGGGTTCTGCGTGGCAAGGGTTATAGATCATGCCGCCGCCGCCGCCGCCGCCGCCGTTCCAGTCCCGCGGCGACCCTCCTGGGGGCTCGCGGAGCGCGAGTGCGAACTGCTTCGTCTCCTCCGTCCGGCTCCAAGAGCGCACCGACCAACCACGCCGATGTAAGCAGGTCGTCCGCCCCTCACGAGGGCGAATGGCCACCGGGTCTGCAGGTACGTACGAGAGCAGCGCGACGAGGGTAGAGGTCAAAGACGACAGCAGGGTGCGGCGCAGCCACAAGCGGCCCACCATGGTTTTTTTAAAAAAATTAATTTCTGCCACGTCAGCGAATATGTGTACACATGTCAAAACCTCCACCATGTCAGCGCCATGTAGGACAAAACTATAGTGGATTTAGGCCAGGGTGGTCACGTATCCGGTTTTGTAAGTACAAGGAGTTACAATGGACGGTTTTCAAATTGTGGGAGAAAGTATGGACTCGGTACATATTCAAGGGAGGTAAATAGGACTTTTTCCTCCAGCAAATCATACGTAAGCCCATATCAAAACAATCAGCAGTTTCCTCGACTCCGCCACGAACACGCTTTGGATCCCTCGCGTCGGCATCATCCTCTGCCTCCCTCTCCTCTGTTCTGCCATCCGCCGATTGTCTCCTTCTCCGATCATCCTGCCTACGTCTCCAGCCGATTTTCGGAGGAGTGGTCAAGCGGAGGTTGTTCCGTGGATTTTTTTGGGCCACGGCGGTGCGGCGCCGCAAAGTCATCCCCGCGTGAGTCTCCGGCGCCGCTTTCCTTGGCGTCAGCGTCGACAAGGTAGGCCATGGCGATATACACCGGTACATGTCGAAAGCTGGAGCGACGGACAGGTATGTATCTGCGCTCCTCCTCTCCTGGGGCAGCCTAACGTGCCCTTTTTCTTACTCCTCCACGAAAACTGGAAAAGTCGCTAAAATAATTGAGCAAAACGTGAATAACCTAGTGATTTTTGTGTCTGGTTGTATAGTTCCACAGAAGAGTTTGTTAATTTGTTTCATGTTTCTGCACTATGGCCTTTAATTACTGTATTGTAGCAATCGAAATATTTTGATGATTGTGAAGCTGATGTACACAGGACTCATAAGTATAAGATGTCATATCTCACGTGTTTAGTCGGCTTCAATGTGTAGAACCAGAGATGAATATATAAATAGGAACAATATCCTCTATCTTCTCTATCTCTCTCTTCCCATCTCTCCCTGGTCTAATACTTGATTCACTACCGGAATCGCCCTCTTTGCCGTGTGCCAAGGGCACACGGCAAAGGCAATATGACCCACGGCAAAGACCATACGGCAAAGCTCGGCCGGCAAAGAGGCCTTTGCCATGGGCTTTTTCTCGGACACTCGGCAAAGCTTTGCCGAGTGCTAAAATGCACTCGGCAAAGGCCCTTTTTCTGCGCACCAAAAAATCTGAAAATAATAGCAAAAAAATTTTATTTCAATGTGGGAAGGCACCCAACCACCCAAGCCATCAAGCCACTCGGCAGTATATTTTTTTGACACTCGGCAAATATTTTCTTTGCCGAGTGTTTTATCTTTGCCGAGTGTTTTTTGAAATGCACTCGGCAAATAAATCTTTGCCGAGTGCCCGAAAAATTGCACTCGGCAAAGAGATTAACACTCGGCAAAGGCCGGATTTCCCGTAGTGATTGCTTGGGAGCACATATACTATACAATCCTGGTTATATCTCCTAGGTCTTTTCACATAAATGGGTGATAATAGATACTAATATGTACATAATGGTGCACACAAAATCACGATATCTCTTGCCGACGAACTCAAGATGGACGTACTTCTTCTCACCCTATGGCACATTTGGAAAGCATGAAATGCACTGATCTTCGACCAGGTTCCTCCATCGGCAGAAAGGACCCTGCAGAGCATTGCAACGGACATGGCGAGCTGGGCAGGTCGATACAAGAAGAAGACGGCATAACTCTCCGCTTGGCGCTCTTTCATTGAAACATGTATTTGATCCTAAGCTTGGTGAATTCTGTTCTCTCTTCATCGGCTGTCTTCTACTGTTGTACGCTGAAACTGCACAAAGGAGTCATCAAACAGCTTGACAAATACCGCAAGCATTGTCTTTGGAGAGGAGCTGATCCTAATGCGAAGCAACCATCAAAAGTGGCATGGCCGGTGGTATGCATTCCTAAGAAAGAAGGTGGTTTAGGAGTGATAAACCTGCAGACACATAATGAGTCCTTGCTGCTTAAATTTCTACACAAATTCTATTCCAGAGCAGATATCCCTTGGGTTAACCTGGTCTGGGAACATTACTACTCTACTGGTGAGTTGCCAGGTCACAAGAAAAGAGGCTCCTTCTGGTGGAGAGATATAGTTGGACTGATTGACACCTACAAAGGCATGGTCTCAGCTAAGGCTAAGAAGGGGGACACTATTCTGTTTTGGCAGGACCAGTGGAATGGGAGAACGCCCAGATCACTCTACCCAGAACTATTCTCCTTTGCTCTAAATGAGAATTGCACAGTGCTTAAAGTTCTACAAGGAGAGCAGTTTGCTGCAAACTTTCAGCTTCCCCTAACGGCCCAAGCTTATGAACAATTCATACAGTTACAACAACAAGTCATAGTCTTACAGCACGATCACCCAAATGAGGAGAAAGACACCTGGACATACTCTTGGGGAAACTCAAATTTCTCAGCAGCCAAAGCATACAAGGCCATCATGGGTCACACTGCTATCCACCCAATATACCAGTGGCTTTGGAGATCTAAAT
>CM014277.1:53037120-53062193 GCA_004135705.1 Alloteropsis semialata | reverse complement strand
GTTGAAAAGGAGGGCAGAATATAACTTCCCAAGTTTGCTTTTGTCTAATGAGATAGGAGGAGCGACACTGGAATCTCTTCGCCTTATTTCATGTGCCTTCCATCCTACTGCAAATCTTGGTTGCAACAAAAGCTTGACAAGCCTGTATCTCTGCTGTGTCCACATTACCGGAGAGGAACTTGGGCAGTTTGTTTCCAATTGTATTGCTTTAGCACAGTTGTCAATTTCTAAATGCAATGACATAATTTGCTTTAAAGTACCGTGCATGTTGCATCACCTTAATCACCTTCAAGTGATAAAATGTAAAATGCTACAAGTAATAGAGATCAGTGCTCCAAAGCTCTCCAGTTTTGTCTATGGGGATAACCTAATCCAAATTTCTCTTGGAGCAGAAGTCAAACGTATACGGATTATAGGTAGTAAACCAAACACACTCTGTCATGCGCGTGCTGAGCTTCCCTCCTTAATGCCAGTAGTTGAAAGACTTGTCGTGGAATCAAATTTTGAGGTATGTGCTATGTTTATATTCCATTTAGTTGATTCAAAGTTTATGCCATTCAGTGGATTAGAAATTTGTGCCATTCAGTTGTTTCGAAATTATGAGTATCATAACAATATGCAGACATGCCTTTAGCATGGTTGATTCTTTTGATCTCTCTTCAGAAGGTAAAGACACCAATGATGCCTAGCAAGTTCCTCCACCTCAAGTACTTGGACATTTCTCTTGTGGATGTACAGCTCTACCGCCAAGATTACTTTTGTTTGATTTCTTTTCTGGATGCCTCTCCTGCCTTAATTGGAGACTTTCATGCTGCATGTAAGTTAAACTCTCTGTGCTATCTCAGCAAAATATTTAAATGTTTGTGGAGCCTGTGCGTTTGATAATTACAGTGACATGTTGGGTCCTACCTGTCTAATTCTGCCTTGTCTTACTGGCAGGCACTGTTGTTTATTGTACCTTCTGTTTGTTCAGTCAAGAACAATTGAAAGCCATTGTGCAAAGATACTTGCAGTTTAACCTCCCCTCTATGTAGCAAGCAATTTCATACGCATTTTACCTGTTTTTTCATGTCCGTGGGATTCCTATTTAAGAGTTACTGATTCCACCTGCTAAAGATATTCTGTTTTTCTTTAGTTATATATTGTCTATAGTGAACAGTCTTCTTGATGTTGATCCGTTGCAGGTAGAAACTGGTAGTATGCTGAGACGTGATTCAGTTCTTAAAGATCTTGACAAGGATCAGTTGCATTTGAGGCAGATGCCAAAATATGCTTGCATAACAATCTGAAGAACGTGATCGTGACTGGATTTAGCTCTGCAAAGAGCCTCATTGAATTAACAAGCCACATTGTTCAGAATGCATCAGCACTTGCGTGCTTGACACTGGACACTGCCCGTGGTTGTGGCAGGACTGCAAAGTCCGACAAGTGCCAGCATATGATCAAGGAAGGGCTCATGGAGGTGCAGAAAGCTATTGAGGCTGTCAAGAGATGCATCGAGGTCATTGTGCCCCCATCTACCAATTTCAAGGTATTCGAACTGTGCCGCAAGTGCTGGAGCTAGCTAAGGATGATCCCTCCAAGATTTGACGTATGTTACTTGGTTGTTTGGATCGAGTGTTGAAGAGCTCTCTAACTATGTATATTGAACTAATTAATGAGTAATGACACCGTATTTTTCCCAAAGGCTTGTGTTAGGACATTTTTATTCTGTTCTGCTTAACAAAAAAAATGCACTCTCTGCCTGAAGCTATGGTGTCAGGTACAAGTACAAAACACCCTCCTGCTGAACTGTTGATCTGTTTGAACTCCTGTTTGAGATGGATCCTTTGTTAAAAGAAAAATAGCACGAGCTGCAGAACTTGTCGCCCATTCGCAGGAGCAACGTGTGGCATAGCACTTGTACAATTGGGAAAATTTAACATGCAAGCTCATACGAAATTTTGTGTTCCTGATGCTTCGTATGTACACATGTTTATGGTTAAATATATTAAAGTAAATTTCACAAACCCCATGTTTTATATTCCTAGTTTCATAAAAACCAAATCTTTGTATGTGTTTCTTGACGGTAGGTATGTTTCACGTAATTCCGCACCTTTAACCAGGAAACGGGATAAACCATGGTAAATCGTTGAACTAAAGTATAGGTTCCACCACAACAAACCTAACTACCAGAGCTATGCATCAGTGCACTGGTTGTTGGCTGGTATGATGCCACGTTGGCTATGGCTGTGGACGGTGACATGCATATGTTACTGGATCCAACGTTTGAGGATTAAGAGGACTCTTTGAAGAGCGAGGCTGGTGTGAACGTCATAGGCTTGCTGTGTCGCCGCGTCGTCCACTGTGGCCAATTGGGCATGTAATGTTTTTGGCGTTGGTGGTTATAAGCAGACATGCATGCTGGCGTTGCTGATGGGTCTACAATCGAGCATGGAAGATGGAAACTGGAAAGCATATGCTGCTATCGTGTTAGTCAAAATTCATGCAAATACTGGGTGACCTCAACTTGTCACCAAACCTTTCGCTGAGCATGCATTTTTCGCTCCACGCCACCATCCAGCAACAATTCCTCAACACGTCATGTGCACCACCACTGTTTCTTTGGATCTGTTACATTCCATGCAAAATCTAGACATCATAGTAACACTGACAATTTGAAGAACAAAAATGTTGGTTTATTTCGATTAAAAATCAAGCAATGTCCGAAAGAAAAGCTGAACAACCATTGTTTTTTTTTTTGTTGCACCAAAAGAACAGCTTGTTTCTTGCCTCTGTCAGAAAGATTCCAATACGTGAAAACGAAAACCAAAACCTTTTGCTACCTGCTCCTTTAGATGAGCACTGCATCATAATGTTTGACTGACTCAGTAACCCTCTTGGCCTGCAGACAGGGTCTTTACGCATAGCGGGCCATTACGAGCAGGTCCAACTCTCGATCT
Organism: Alloteropsis semialata; assembly: GCA_004135705.1. NCBI lineage: Eukaryota > Viridiplantae > Streptophyta > Magnoliopsida > Poales > Poaceae > Alloteropsis > Alloteropsis semialata. The sequence continues at coordinate 53,059,251 of CM014277.1, read as the reverse complement.
CTGGCAGTGAGTCAATTGAAGACATTGCGGAACTCGCACTATCCTCGTACGAGGACGCTCCGCTGCAGCCGTAAGAGAGGAGGGCAGCCTTAGCATATGGACATATGTACACCGAAAATTTTGAGCCAAAAAATATGAGCTATCACAGATAAATAATGTTGGTTAGGTGCGAATATAAACAAATTGTCTCGATCAACTCATACCTCCGAGCATTATTGTTCTGCAATTGACTGTTTTCTAGTCTTCATAGACCACAACCTTGGTAATTATTTATGCAACTTCGGTCTGGGTGAGTTGTCTTCTTCTCGACTCGTATATGTAATGGCTTTTTATAGATTGCATCAAACTGTCCAGTACTATGATATTACCTATACATATTGCCTAATTAATAACTTTTATAGCCATCAAAATTCTGGTAAAGTATTTGCACAAAATATCATTAAGACACTATAGTCCCTCTTTTTTATATTTAAATACCACGTTCTTAAGTCAAACTTAGCCAACTTTGACCAAGTTTATGAAAAAATATAGCTATAGTGTTATTATTTAATGTATGCATTATGAAAATATAATATATTCCATGGTAGATTCAATTAAACAAATTTAGTACTATAAATGTTTTTAATTTTTCTATAAATTTGGTTAAAATTGGCCATGTTTGACTTAGAACAAATCTAATGTGATATAGATAAAAACAAAGGCAGTATGTCTTGAGAGGTGAGTGTTCGCTCCCTTGCCCCTCTCTCCCATATCTTGCAACATACTAATTCTTTCTCTTCTTCACGCTTCACTACTCTGGAGTGCTCATAGATGCTTAAAACACTAACATTTTCACATTACAACATCTTTAGTTCGAGCAAGTGACATGCATGATCATGATACTAATTAGTAATCACACACTTTGAAAAAAATGAATAGTTTGTAGTTACGAAGTGGCACACTTGCCACATCAGCAGCATGTAGTACCAGAAGTCACCTAAGAGAAGGATCAATCATTGTGCTTACCCTATAGTGTTTTAAGCCTTTATAGCATATTCATTAGAACCGGACAGGTCATCGAACCGATGAAAGTCTTGGTTCAGTAGTTTACTGGTTCAACTGTTATGAATCGGTTGAACCGCCGACACAAATATAATTGAGCCGGTCTAATATACCAGTGATAATTAACCATACATATTATATTATATAGCTAATCGTTGAAAAAATATGCTCATAAATAACACGATTATATAACATACACTACTACAAAAAACATTTGTAGGGGCGGCGCCGAAATCCGCCCCTGCTTTTGGCTGCTAAAAATGGCCATTTGCAGGGGCGGATGATGGCATGGTCCGCCCCTGAAGATGGTGTTTCCAGGGGCGGGCCATGCCATCACCCGCCCCTGGAAATGTCTTCTTCAGGGGCGGGCCACGCCATCGCCTGCCCCTGCTAATGTGTTTCCAGGGGCGGGTATTGGCATGGCCCGCCCCTGAAAATGTTTTGTTCAGGAGCGGGCGATTGCCTGCCCCGCCCCTGAAGATGGTGTTTACAGGGGCGGGTCATTCCATCGCCCGCTCCTGGTAATCCTTTTTTTGTTTTTAAATTTGATATTTGTTTTTTATTTTGGTTTTTTAATATTATTTGATTTTCTAATACCATTTCTCCGGCAAATAATATAAAAGTAATCACAAACAGTCACTATTTAATCTCTTTGTAAATTCTATAAAAGCAAATCCAACATAAAACAAGATTGTCATCCAAATGATATTACACGTATATTACATTAATCACACAAGTTTAGTGTCCACACTCCACACCCTCACATGGTTAGACGATACTTCTCCAAGTTCCAGTTACGAAGAGAATCATATTTTTCTTTATAGAAATAATCTTGTTGCTTATCGATGTACTTGCCCTTCTCATGAAGCACATGAAGCATTGTGAAGTGACATAGTTCGCTGACTATCTTGAGAAGATCTTCCTCTTGGAGTGGTTTAGTAGCGCTGAAATCAGTAATCAACTGCAATTTACGAGAAATGAATGTAAAATGAATATTCACACACATTCAGTATTGAAATATGATAGTTAGGCTTAAGCGAGTGATAGTTAGACGTAAAATGAATGTACTGAAATATGGTAAAGACACTTACACGTTCAGTATTTGGTGTGTAATGCTTGCAGCTCCTAATATATTCACACACATAATAGCCGCAAAACAAGGTACCGACTGGTTGCTTATGGCATGGGTAGTGTGTGCGTGGAATCCAATCCTTTACTCCCTCAGGAGCCGGCCCTTTATAATGGTCAATGTAGAGAAAAAGAGCACTACTTGAAAGAATGGGACAAGTTAGTATATAATCATCGCCTCAAATATTTTGTAAGATGTGGATAATCTTATTGGTTGTTACCTCTTCAGGATGGCACAGAAATCTTTGTATTCTGATCGCGGGTAATCCAATGAGTCAAAGACCACATATTTGGCTTCCCTCGGCAATAGCATAAAAGCAACCCAGTGTTGACTGCCACAGTGTTATATAGTGACGATAAGTATCAGGCTAATCGATACATGTAGAATTTGATTGAGAGAGAAATTTGCAATATTGGGACTGCAAGAATTGTTAGAATTTAGACGACGTACCCGAAAATGTAGGGCGCCCATATGCAACTCGCATCACGATGTCGATCCAACATAGTTCCTATGTGTATTGCCATCTTCCTCCTAAGATCAATGGAAAGCTCCTTTCGTTTCTTTTGTCTCTCCTTGCTGGTCTTACAGTCCTTTAGCTCATCGGCGTCGTCCGGGTACTTGAGGGGGAAGTCCCACCTAGCCTTGCAAATAATAAAAGGGTCAAGATACCTAACCTTGGTCTTCGAATCCATTGCGAGGCGACCTTGCATCCTGCACAACACATCGCAAAAAAATTCATTTTGAGACTACAAAGGCCAGTACCATATGCATATATACATGGTGTATGGAGATGAACCACTTACATACACCATAGTCTCATGGGGCTTAGCTCCATCATTTGCAAGCGGTACATTGCATGGAAGTCATCGAAATCCATGACTATGTCTGTACTTCGGTTTTCCCATCTATTGCAACCAAACACATCCACATCGACCCGTGCCCATATAGTTGTGAGACCTAGGGTGCATGCCCTGCGGTACCAACTATGGAACTTCTGCATTTCACCTGGACAATCATGAAGAGCCCACCCGGGTAGCAAGTCTTTGCCATACACGAATTTCTGTGGGCAATCTGGCAAATCTGGTATCTCATGAACCCCAACTTTATAAACGAAATCAGTGTCTGTACGAGGCTTGGAAAACCCCGGTCCAGTTGGCACCACTGCTTCCTTTCTATTCTTTTTTTTTGTCGGAGTCAGCTTCTTGTTTGCGCTTTTGTTGGCTGTCATCCACCTGTTCACAACCTCAGGCTCTGTATTCTTGTATGCCTTTATCACCCGTGGCACTGACCCCATTAACTGCTTCGGTCGTGCTTGCGACTTTATGACCATCTCTGGCTCATATTGCTGCACTGGTGATGGGGGTTGTTCCTCCTGGTGTACTTGTGGTGATTGGGGGTGTTCATCCTGGTGTACTTGTGGTGATTGGGGGTGTTTTTCCTCCTGGTGTACTTGTGCTGATTGGTGGTGTTCCTCCAGCTGTACTTGTGGTGATGGGTGTTGGGCCTCCTGTTGTACCTGTGGAGTTGACGGGTTGGAGATAGTGGTGGCCACAATTGGTTGCTGTGGCACATGCTCTTGTGTGTTCTTAGCATGAACTTGTGCCGGTGTCAGCATCCTCTAGGAGCAAGGTGTGAGTGAGGGAGGATCTTCAGGTGGCGGAGGTTCCAGTATGATATCTCGTTTATGCCACGGTGCATTCTTTCCTACGGCTTGTCCCAAGGTTTCAATGCCGTCATCAAGGGATAAGTCTAAGAAGTGATCATCATGTCTTGGATCCGTAATTGTGAGCACTCTTACCCATGCATATAATGGCGGGATAGGCTGTCCCCCTAACCCAGGATTATTGCTCACCACCAACGCCACACCTTTGGCAGCCTCCTTTGTCTTCCCACTTCTGCCTATCGGAATGTGCAACGAGCAAGGAGTGTCAACAGTTATAGCATCTACAGGTATGGTTGTGCTGACGTAGAGGCAACACTACTCCGACAAAGGCTTGAGGGAGCGGGCGGCGGCACCGGCGCCAGCGGCAGCAACAGCGGCATCATTGAGTTATTATTTAATGATGGTTGGCTCATCATTTGTCGTTGCTGGTGCTCTGCAAATGCCGCCATGAAATAGTCAATAAATCTTGCTTGCAATGCTTTCTCCGCCGCTTCTTTAATTTGATCCTTGTACCGATCGTGTTGCCTGTACCTCTGCCTATCATTACTGAACCCGTCCTTAAAGGTCAAGTGTTTTGACAAGCCTCTGATCCGGCCTCCATGCTCTTTCGTGCCAAGGGATTCGCTGAGCATATCATTGTCCCTATTTGGAACATACTCGCCTTTCCTCTGTGCTTCGGCAAGTGCTAGAATCTTCGCCCCCACTACCTCGGTCTCAGGTTGTGGGAAGACCAATTTCTCCCCCTCCGGGCGTCCTTCCCTCCCTTTAATCCACTGGAAGGCGCATTCGTCGACACCTACAAAAGGGTCCGGTTGCCCAGCGGCTATTGCGTCCTCTCTTTCCTTCGCCCACAGCTCCGCCTTACCAATGTAACCACCCGGCCCAAGGCGAACTCGATGAATGTTTCTCAATGCCAGTTCTCTTTGCTTCTGACTTAGGGCTATAGCATCCAGAGAGGTCTTTTGCCGTATGAACTCGGCCCACTGTGCATCTGTTATAGTTGTAACCCTCAGGCTTCGGCTTGCCATCCTAGACTAACTTGTTCAGTTCACCCTTCCAGCGGCGAAAACATTCGCCCAAATTCATTAGGGTGCGCGCACGTACTTTTTCCATGTCGGTGTTGCGAGGAAACTTGAATGATTTAGCAATGAGCTGCCACATGTCCACTTTCTTCCCTTCAGGCACCTTTGACCAATCTTGGATCGTTGGATCCACATGCACCTTTGTTCTGATTATTGCTCCAAGGGCGTTACGGAACTTTGCACGAACTTTTGGAGGGTTCTTAACCTCTCCTGATGGGCTCAGTTCTTCAACCATCCAGGTGCCTGTGGGGTATTTGTTTCTGCCTCGTTGCCCCTTCTTTTTTTAGGTTCACTGGTTGTGGCGGTGCATTCAGCCTCTGGCGCAGATGACTCCAACTCAATTTCTTCTACTTGTGGGGGGCTTACTCCACGTCGGCGGCATCTCCTTTTCCTTACCGGAGAACGAGGCACCTAACGCGATCATAAGAGTCGTCAGTACATATCATTTCATCTATCCAATCAAAATGTACATGAAAGCGGATCAGTAGGGATCGCCGTTACCTCATGTTGACGGTCCTTAAGTACCACTTTTTGCCGTCAATTCCTGCAGAAAATATGTGAAATATAAACATCAAACATAGTGATAGGATTTACATACTAATTATTTTCATGAGTGTTGGTGTTTTACTTTGTCATGCAGGAAAGAGCACTATAGGCTTGAGATGAGGTATAAATATTATTATCACAAAATAACTCAGATGCCTATTTGGAATATACCATTGTGAAGATCTCGTCGAAACACTTCCGAATGTTATATTATTCATATTATTTGGACCATGGATCGAGGAGATATAAAGGCCCTGTAGCAGGCGCCTCGGCACTTCACTCAACGCTCAGGCCGGGCCGGCCCTGTTATCACTCTTGCGCGGGACTTGTTCCCTGCGTGACTTTTTCCTTCGCTCCACCGATGTTCGTAGGTCGGTTCCCCAGGACACTTGGCACAAGGAAAAAATAGAGAGGGGAATATTCCATAGGACCTAGGGAGGATCTCCACTCTCCCAAGGCACTCCCTACACTATAAATACCTCCCTACCCCTCACTCATTCAACACACAAGATTGAGAAGCTACAAGCTCCACTCCAAGGCAAAGCTCTACTCCAGTGTAGTATCTAGAGAATAGGGAGAGAGTGAGGGGTAGTCCGGGGGAAGTGCCGGGACTGTCGGCACTCTTCCCCGATCTTGTACCTCGACGGATGCTTCCTTCTTCTAGTAAGTGTTCGTGATCTCTTATGGTATTAAGTTCTCTTGATTAAGTAAGTTCCTTTCTATAGTTGCTTGTGGGTTCATCGTTCATTAATCATTTATGAATGCTTAGTGAATACTTTGGTCTAGGAACAAGACTAAAGTAGTAATTAATAGCATAGACGTGGTGTCTGGGCTAGAAGTTACCTTTGTTTGCCTCGTAGCCCCACGGATTAGAAGAGGTAGGCGGCAGGTGGTGACAGCCCTGTCCGTCCTTTGTAATCCTCCACGTACGGGTACGGCGTAGAGCTGTTGGCCGGCAATTTCCTAGAGGCCTAGGATACCCCGGTGCCCAAAGTAAGCAAACTATAGACGCTGAGCTTATTCTTCTTCAAGGTCCTTAAACCATAGGAATCCTCTCTACCCTCGCCAATCATTTCTCTTGTTGTCCTTGGACGATCTAGTTAGAAGATTAGTACACACGTTCCCTGTGGATTCGATACCCTGAATACTTCCGGGTCAAAGCTACAACGGTATCCGTGCGCTTGCGGATTTATCTGTGATCGTAAGTCTGTGATCGTAAGAAATACCAACAAGATTTCTGGCGCCGTTGCCGGGGAACGGTTGCTGTATTATCTTTGAACCTTGTTCGTCCTTGTATCTTTTTATTTTCTTTTTATTTTCTTTTACCAGTTACCCCCTCTACCGCTCCAAGGCGTGAGTTCTTTAAGCTACCACCTTCTGATCAACCAATCACCACATCTAGCTTTGAACTCCGCCCCGGCTTTATAGCCATGGTTCGAAATAAAACCTTCTCAGGGGCCAACAACGAAAATCCTTATGATCACCTGCGAGAATTTGAGTTGTTGTGCTCATGTTTGAGGATCTCAGGCATGACACAAGAGACCATCAAATGGAAGTTATTTCCGTTCTCTCTCGATGAGACGGCAAAGAGATGGTACTACCAAACCGTTAGGGACGTAAACGGAAATTGAAGAAAATTATGGGACAAGTTTTGTCTTTACTTCTTTCCCATTCACCGTATATGTGCCCTTCGGAGGGAGATCGTCTGCTTCCAGCAGGGTGAGAAGAAAACTCTAGGTGCAGCTTGGGAGAGATTTGTTTCACTAAACAAGTTTGGCCCAGACTTAGGCATACCCGACTTCATGCTCATGCAATATTTTCGATCAGGCCTAAAAAAGGAAGCTGCTTTCATCCTAGATGGTGCTGCCGGTGGTTCGTTCATGCACGTAACCCTAGATGAAGGGAGAGCTCTTCTAGAAAGGATTCTAGAAAACACTCCCTCCACCGAAACACAGCACGAACCCCAGCACAGCTCTAAGACAAGACCCGAGCCAAACCTTTTTACCTCGCACGATCCAGTTTTAGAGCCCACATCCGAACCAAAGCCACAAAAGGAAGAAAAAGTTCTACCTTCGGCATCCGAGGATTCTGGAAATCTCTCGGATCACACTAGGCACAAAAAGGCTACGACACCTCCCATTTATCATCCTTCAGATCCACTCATGGAGGTTTTCCCCCATATATCCATAAGGGAACCACCAATGGAATGGTTAAAGGAAGTAAAACATTCTTCCGAAGCAATTCGGATGGTTGCACCTTCCAAAACCATGCATTGCACTTTAAAGGGAATTACTGTAGAAGCCCTATACAACCCAACCGTCAAGGCTAGCATCATGTCCGAACCCTTTGCAAACATTTTCTTGGGCAACATGCCTCTAGCCTCGACCGACAAGCTTTTCAGAAGTCCCTCAGGACACATCTTTGAATGTCGTGGAATTGCAAGGGTTGTGCCAATCCAGATAGACAAAATCAAGGTTCATCTAGATTTCCATATCTTTTCTATCCTCGATTTTGATCTTCTCATAGGCTTCCCACTAGAAAAGCTTCTCCAAAAAGAAGCATCTCATGGGAGCCTTCATGATACACTTGGGAAAGCTGCTTTTGCCAATCCTATCTCTTGCCCAAAGATTCCAAGAGCAAAGACTCCTCCCCAGTATAGTCCGCTGGAGAAGGTAATGTTTGTGTCGCCATTAGAACCTACTTCTCATCTCTATGAACTCGAGCGACCTTCATCATCACCTTCAATCAAGCGGAAGCTGTGTCCCTTAGGCCCTCAGGAAGTTATTCTCGACAATGGTCGAGAAACAACTCCTATTTTCAATGATGAACCTCTTGAGTTGGAGAACCCAAAGGCCATGGACACGCTTGAAATTTTGACTCTGGAGTCCGAGCAAAAGGATTCCATAAATGAGCATGAAACCTTCTCTTTCAAAATCCCACAAGAGTCATGCTCATTTAATGAATCTCTAGAGTTAGTTACACTTTGTGCCACAAGCGCATGCGAGGACTACAACCACCTTAAGGTCCTCTCTTCTAAAATGTTTAGGAGGTTGGTTGTGGATGCATTCGTTTATCATAAACATTGCAAATTTCGTTTTGCATCTTTGGCACTAACATTGCAGCTAGAACTTCAACGGTACATTAACAATTGGCGATAACCATGGGAACTACGTCGCCAATGATAGCAGCAATGTGAGGGTTCCCCATGGTCTAGCTTCAGACCATAAACAAAGCACTGCCGGGAGATGGCCCGGATTATCATTTAATTTTCCTTTCAAATAAAAGCAAGAACATGTTTTTAGGATAAACTTTCCTTCGGGTATTTTTGGTCACTAACCATTTCAGGTGGAGATTAAGAAGAACGATGGACAGGTGATGCTTAAGAACATGGAGCTACATCATCAGTACAACCTTGGTAAGTTTTGTTCATGGAAAAAATTTCAAGGGAAGCCAACACACTTGATTTTTGGTGTCCCGTGACACAAAAGTCCAAGTGTGGGGGAGGTCGGTAAGTATTTCGCAACAGGTTCCATTTGTACAAAATGTTATCTTGGTTTTCAGGTGATGTTGGTCTTCCATCTTGCTGTATTAAAAAAAAGTCAAAAAAAAATAACATAATCAAAAATAAACAAATGAATATTTGAATCCAATAAAGGCTCTTGATCTTTAAGACCAAAGAGCCCTTGTTTTGTTTCCGCCATATGTCAATAAATGCAGGTACAAGATCAAGTGTGTGGGTCTCCCGAGTTTCCTAACATGCACATGATTGAGACCACCCACAGACAGGTTGTACAACATCGCACAGGACAGCTCAAGAAACATCAAGGCGACCGAGCTCCAGAAGGTGTCGGCCGATCCCCTTGGTCGGCTGATGGCCCTCTGGCATCTCTCGTCCACTTTTTCGCCCAGAGCGATGGTTTGCACATCCTGTCCCTCACCCTCTCTAATTCAAGAGCTTAATGCAATTCTATTTTTTGATGATCTCCGAAATTAAACTCATGATAAAATGAACTTGGATACTCCTTTGGTTTACATGTCTTTCCTTGATTGGCTTGCATATTCTTTATTCCTTGCACATACACCTGTTGCTTGTGAACATATCTCTTTAGAAAAACATGTTTATCTAAGTGGTTGATTAATGAGATATGGTATGATGAAAAAAATCTTTCTCTTTCTGTATAAAGTACTTGGGATGTTTTTCTTGCAAAAGTTTAAAATCAATAACCTTATAAAGCTCCTCAGTGATGCCTTATTCCTACCAAAGCCATATGATGTTCACATTGAAAAACCCATACACATATGCTGCTTGTTTATTGCATTGAGCTTTGTCAAATTGTTGTGACCCTTGTAAGATGCTTTTCATGCTTTCATGATCAAGATCACGTACACTCCACATACACATGCTAAACTTCTACACTGGAAGTTAGCAACATGAATTTCAATCATCCAACAAATACATGTTCCATATAAGTATTGATCTCCCTCTCTTCAAATATCCTTTGCAAAAGAGACATGGGCTATGAAAAAAAAGAAAAAAAAATACATGGTCACAAAAGCATTGTGAATGATAAAGAAAAAAAAGGGGAAGAAAAAAATATATAGCCATGTTCTCAAAATAAATTCAAGAGGAGAGAGATCATACAAAAAGGAGCTACAATTCCATTGGTCCACACACATGCACATCTTGATCAGATTGCATGAACAGTTTTCTTCTTAGATCCACTATTTGACTTTGCAATATATGTGATGCAAGTGTGCCCTGTCTTTACTCCTACCTTGAGCCGCACATAAGTCTTTTAGAAGTAGGGTGAAAGAAGGCAAATGCCTTGGTAAGGAATCATACACATTGAACGATCTGAGAGAATCATTCGAGGAGCTAGGTAAGGTTAAGTTTTTGGAAATTTATCAAAAACCCAAGTTACTTAACAGAAGGGTTGAGATGACTTGAATCAAGGCCTTTCCGTTCTTCAACCATCCAAGATGACATGATAGACACTTCAAAATTCACAAGTATAGGTATATCTTGGAATAATTTATATGCTTGCATCATATCAATTGGAGTCATGTTTTTCCACCTTAGTCTTTAAGCTTCACTCGAGGACGAGTAAAGGCTAAGTGTGGGGGAACTTGTTGACGGTCCTTAAGTACCACTTTTTGTTGTCAATTCCTGCAGAAAATATGTGAAATATAAACATCAAACATAGTGATAGGATTTAATACTAATTATTTCCACGAGTGTTGGTGTTTTACTTTGTCATGCAGGAAAGAGCACTATAGGCTTGAGATGAGGTATAAATATTATTATCACAAAATAACTCAGATGCCTATTTGGAATATACCATTGTGAAGATCTCGTCGAAACACTTCCGAATGTTATATTATTCATATTATTTGGACCATGGATCGAGGAGATATAAAGGCCCTGTAGCAGGCGCCTCGGCACTTCACTCAACGCCCAGGCCGGGCCGGCCACTCGTCCACGCGCGAGCCAAGGCTGGCGCAGCGCAGGGAGGCATGCGTCCAGTAGGGCCCACGTGGGCCAGGCCGTCAGGCCATGCACCACGCACGGCGGCCGCCGGCCAGGCGGCCAGGAGCACGCATAGGCGGGCGGTCAGGCACTGGCGCAGTCAGGAAGGCCCTGCAGAGGCCAGGCCACGGGGGACCCACGGCCATGCAGGCCGGACCAGAGGGCCAGGAGGGGCCTGTGCGCTGCGCACGCAGGGCCCGAGAGGGCCTGCACGCCCTTGCACTCGCGCAGGGTGCCAGACACGGCCCGCGGCCAGTGGCCGAGCGGCCGTTCGCCCGTCCAGGCGCATGCGCGCGTCAGAGCCTGCCGAGCGCGCAGGAACGAGTCCAGATGACGTGGCGCATTCTTATTCGCTCCAAGAGGCTTCACGCGGATCGAGGGCCAAAAGGACGTCCGGATTTCTACAGGGGAAGCACACGCGCGGGACTTGTTCCCTGCGCGACTTTTTCCTTCGCTCCACCGACGTTCGTAGGTTGGTTCCCCAGGACACTTGGCACAAGGAGAGAATAGAGAGGGGAATATTCCATAGGACCTAGGGAGGATCTCCACTCTCCCAAGGCACTCCCTACACTATAAATACCTCCCTACCCCTCACTCATTCGACACATAAGATTGAGAAGCTACAAGCTCCACTCCAAGGCAAAGCTCTACTCCAGTGTAGTATCTAGAGAATAGGGAGAGAGTGAGGGGTAGTCCGGGGGAAGTGCCGGGACTGTCGGCACTCTTCCCCGATCTTGTACCTCGACGGATGCTTCCTTCTTCTAGTAAGTGTTCGTGATCTCTTATGGTATTAAGTTCTCTTGATTAAGTAAGTTCCTTTCTATAGTTGCTTGCGGGTTCATCGTTTATTAATCATTTATGAATGCTTAGTGAATACTTTGGTCTAGGAACAAGACTAAAGTAGTAATTAATAGCATAGACGTGGTGTCTAGGCTAGAAGTTACCTTTGTTTGCCTCGTAGCCCCACGGATTAGAAGAGGTAGGCGGCAGGTGGTGACAGCCCTGTCCGTCCTTTGTAATCCTCCACGTACGGGTACGACGTAGAGCTGTTGGCCGGCAATTTGCTAGAGGCCTAGGATACCCCGGTGCCCAAAGTAAGAAAACTGTAGACGCTGAGCTTATTCTTCTTCAAGGTCCTTAAACCATAGGAATCCTCTCTACCCTCGCCAATCATTTCTCTTGTTGTCCTTGGACGATCTAGTTAGAAGATTAGTACACACGTTCCCTGTGGATTCGATACCCTGAATACTTCCAGGTGAAAGCTACAACGGTGTCCGTGCGCTTGCGGATTTATCTGTGATCGTAAGAAATACCAACACCTCACTAGCCGGATCGAAATCCGGGTCAAGCTCTGTCTCCGTACGACCTACACGAGGTTCAGTGGGGTGTGGATTAAGAGGGTCCATCCACACGCCGCCTACCCACGCGCCTTGTCCTATTTGAGGTCCGTCTCCATCTTCGGCATCTTCCCGGTTCTCCTCATCCCCGGAATCTTCTTCTTCATGGTCATCCTCAAAGACATCATCACTGTCCCACTGGGTCTGGGACCCAATCACTTCCAAGTCGAACCCATTCTCATGAGCATCATGATTGGATGACGATGGCTCATCCATCCTCTAGATGAAATCACATGTGACAATCAAAAATACATAATATGTTAAACTAAAACGGTCAATGTAAACACATTTATTGATTGAAAAAAATGTTCTTTGCATACACATGTGTATCATATATATACATCAAGCACTTGCTAAGCATTTCATCGAGCACTTAGTTGCATGATGGAGGACCTCCTCTCACCTTCGACTGGAGCGGCACAGGGGGGCGGCGAGCGGTCGTGGACGGCGGCCGGCGAGGACGGCCGGCCGTGCTGGCGCGGGGAGGGGAGGTGTGGCCGCAGCAGGAGCAGGGCGCGCCCGGCCCGGCGGGCGAAAGGCGGAGGATGCCAACTCGGGGGACGCCCGGGGGACGGCGGGGTGGAGGCCGCGATGTTGCGGGAGGGGGAGGCGGCCGGAGCGCGGAGAGGCAGTGGCGCGCGCGAGGCGGAGGGTCGCAGGGGTGCGGAGGGCCGGCCGGAGGAGCGCGGCGGGGGACGACGGCGGCGCGGCCGGAGCGCGGGAAGGCACGAAAAATTTCGGCAGCCTGTCTGAAAATTTAGGCCAACTCCCCAGTCTATAGAGGAGTCCATTACCAGGGGCGGGTGACCGTCACCCGCCCCTGGAAATGGCCAACAAGAAGGCAGTGCGCTTTTTGATCTAACCACCAGACGACCGCAGGATCATCCGCTCGACACTATATTACCACCACCAGATCAAACTGTGCACGGCCTGACTATATAACTGCTGCTTGTGACCATAGATGCATGTGTGTCAAAATTGTAAGATACATTGTACTATACGTTGTGTCTCAAGGTTTGTAAGATAAGTCTCAAGATTTGTAAGATAAGATCATTATTGTAATGTTGATATGGATGCATTCCAACAGGCTCATTTCATACATTCCAACACAACTTGACACGGCACATTCATCCGCGCTTGGACTGAATATTACGGCCAAGCTGTTTGGCTTCAACAAACTGTACATCGTCTGTGTATCTTGATGCGGAACAACCACCAGATGCATAGCAATTAGAGCGGTGCTGTCCACAGTAGAATCAAGGGATGAAACTGCGTCTGCGCGTGGAAAACCCAGAGCAGACAGGATGAATGAACGTTCGAGCGGTGCTCTTCACAGCTGCATCAACGTATGAAACGGTGGCTGCGCGTGGGTATAGGGTGAAACCACCAACGGACAGGATGAATGGGCTTTTGTATGGTGATGCTTTTTTGTAGGGTCACCGTATAAAACTGTGAGTTAGGAAACTTAAGCATTCGAAATTCACACTCCCCATAATGCCCTGTTTCGAATCATACTTGCAACATCATACATATTTAAGCGAGGTAGCACGAAACTCAAAGACATAACTAAAGAGGCAGCATATTAATTTCTCCAATTCACATACAACCATCAACCATGCATCAGTTTGGACATGCCATCTGATCACGCACATCACCAAAATAACAGTGACCATACCAAGTTCATAGTTATATTTACAAAGTTCGACGACCACGTTTAACGACAAAAGCATACCATCACTTGCGCTCCAGCGAGAACGCCAGGGGCATGTCTCACATCTTGCTGACGGCGTAACTCACATCGCTGCTGAAGTTCCGCGTCCAGAGGTCGAACTCATGATGGATGCGGCACTGTGGGCTGCAGTACAGGATGATATGCGTCCCATCCGCCCAGCGCCTGCAGTGCGACCATGTGCAGACGTGAGGATCCTGTGGGATCAGGTCCGTGTCGTCGTCGCGGTGAAGAAGACACAACTCGAACGCAAGGCGGTGGAGGTCCTGCCTGGCATTGTAGCGCAGCAACGCTAGGCCGTGGTTCTCCCATCGGCCATGCGGGGGCGACGGGCCGCCGCTGATGCGATGGAGCACCGCCAGTGCATCAGGGTCCGTGGGGTTCCTACGGTACTGCAGCATCGCCAAGAAGTAAGCCGCACAATAGTCCCCAATGCCAGTGGCCTTCTTGACTTGCTGCATCCCGTCGCTCCGCCGGCGGCGCAACAAAAGCTCCAACCCATAGTAGTATACGGCCTCTGGATTTTCGGCATCGAGGAACCGCTGCAGGATGGGTGACCTGACATAGGTGGGCAAACGCCGGCAGGTCTCGCGAAGCATACAAAACGACAAGCGCTGGAGTACCTCGGGGGAGTGGCAGATGACGCGGAAGGTGTGGCAGACCCGACGAAGGGTGATGTACTGAGTGATTGCCCATGCTTTCCCGCCATCAAAGATGTAGCGACGGATGATCTGGGCAATCAGCTCTTCCGGCAGGTCCATCAGGGCGAAGAACGTCGCAAGAACCGGCGCCTCCAGTCTTCTCCATGACGACGACGAGGCCCCGGCGCGATTGATCTCCTCCATCGCCGCGGGCGGCAATGCTTGGCCGGAGGTGGGCGGAGGCAGCGGGGCGAGCGCGAGCGGCGAGGTGGGGCGAGCCAAGAAAAAACCCTCGCCGTCTGGAGAGCGAGGTGGGCGTCGAGGCAGCGGGGGCGAGCCAAGAAATCCCTCAGCGCGTCAGAGGTGGGCGGCCGGAGGCGGCGGGGCGAGCGCGAGCGGCGGGGCGAGCGCGAGAATGCAAGCGGGCGGGGGCGGTTCGCCGGAGTTGGGCGGAGGGAGCCGGGTGAGCGCGAGGGCCTGAAATTAGTACTACTAGAATGGCAACTGTAGCTTGAAATTAAAACCGCCGCAGATATTGGGGTAAGTATTGGGAAGAGCAACCGTCTGCTCGGAGGCGCCGACGGTTTATAAATATTTCTTTATGTCTCCAAATTGATTTATTTATGTCTCCAAATTGATTTAGTATGAAAATATATTTCGTCCTTATCTGCTGATATAGAGGTACATATTCATCCGGTCACGAGCAGTCGACACCCACAGGATTAATCTGTGGCCGCGCGTGAAGTTCTGTGAAAAAACCCTTTACTACCGGATGAAAGGCCATTCGAAAGATCAGATCCAGGGATGCCATACCGTATAAAAGGGAGGACCGAGTCAAATGCTGACAATGATTGAGAAACTTAAACAAACTACGCCAAAACCATTCAGAGGTTAGCACACTTACAGACCTAAACCAACCCATTCACTAGTTTACCAAAACCAATCTAAACCGTTTGGCTTTTTCCACCCAAAACAAACAAAACTCGTTCAAGTATTCATCGTCGTACTTAAGTCATTTCCAACAAATTTTAGTCAATATTGATAAAATTTCCTTGTGTGAACGCAAGGTTTTAATTCTAGGGTCCGGCATTCGACGTGGGGCCCACGTGTAGGTCTAGTAAAGATAACTTGCACAAAGTAGCTCATGGTTGGACTTAGGCCATCCCCAAAGCTCCTACTAGGATGGTTTCCATAGCATTAATGAAGGTGCCATGTAAGCAATTTGGTGATTTGGCAAGTGAGTTAAAGAGGCGAGAGAAAGAAATGGTTTCTCATGCAAGGAACCATGTCTACACCAACAAGTGAGGGTTAATTTTGCTATAAGTTTTAGGTGTGAACCAACTTTGATGCATGAAGACCATGAAAACCCAATCCAAACCGGTGCGAACCTATCTTGGCTATAAACTAAACTAATTCAAACTATTTACTTCGACCAACCAATCCCCCCCCAAACCAAACTCAACCATATCACGGCGTCAAACCGCGTCAAACCTGAGTCACCCGAAGCAACACGGTGTCATCATCCGGTGGCCCCGCAGAGGACAAAAACGTGGAGCCAATTCCAGAAACAAGTAAGACCGGATGAATGTCTATTCGTCCGGTGACTGCCACTGGGATGTCACCGTATAATACTGTCGACCTCCAACGGTCATGTTCCTCTCCGGCCCATCTTACTAAACACACGGGATGAAAGAGCATCCATCCGCTCAACTTAAATTTAACAGTACCGGATAAATGTGTTGCCGCATGGACCGTTACTGGTGGACCCCGCGTGTCGGTCCTTCTTTCTTCCTTGGTCTCCCCCGCGCCCGCGCACATACGCCGTCGCCGCTCTCTCTCACCTCACCGCCCTCCGGCCATCTCCGGCCAAGCGCCGCCGCCCGCCGCTACGCTACTCCATCCCGTCCCTGCTCCGCACCTCCTCGACGCCGCCGCACCGCTGCCTCACGCGTATTTCGCGCGCGGGCGCGCGGAACCATAGCCTAGGGTTTCCGCCGCCGCCGGCCTTCGATTCGCCGGCCACCGCCGGTCTGCGCCGCCGTCCCCCAGCCGTGCGCGACGCCAGCAACCCCCTCCGTCTCCCTCGTCGATTTCATCTGCAGTGGTGAGAAACTTCAAACCCGCCCAAATATGATTCGATTTGAATGGAATTCGTTAAAATTTCACTGTTTAGAGCACAATATTTCGAGTTTAGGAGCATATATTCATGAACTAAGGTTATGTTTCACGAGAATATCATGTCCTCCACATAATGTTCACTTGGTTAGGTCGAATTGCACTATTCAGAGGGTTTAGTGTTTGATGTTTAGGATGTTTTGTTCAATAAGTAGGGTTGTTTTTCTCATGAATATCATGTCATCAACCCAATGCTCACTTGTTTAGGTCAAAATCGAGCTTGTTGAGCCGTAGTTCATGGTCGTCGCCTATGTTAGGTGTTTTTGGTTCACTTCCACCTCTTGTCGAGCACCTAAGGACACTCCTAGCATTCTATGTTTTTGTCCTCGAGCATGTCATCTATTAAATGTAAATTTCGCCGGCCCTTAATCAAGTTCATATTTCGCTTACAGGCGTATCTTTTGCCAAGATACTTTGTTTACTATATTATTTATATATCTTATCTTTGCCATTTTGTAATCGTCTACCATATGATCTCTTGCAGATGGCCGAGGACAAGAGAAAGGGAAAGACCATTGAGGTTTCGAAGAGGAAGAAGAGTCGAGTGCAGAAGGACACTCCACGACAGGGGATCAGGATTCGAGAGCGACAGCCAGGTCAAGGACAGCCAGAGGAAGCAGCCACAAATACAGTACAGATGGAGCAGCCGTCTACATTGCGTCGCTTAGGATGGCACCATAGCACAGAGACACGGACACCGACATAGGGACCACCACCTCGGCACTCGGGTCCGCGTGTTCGTGGTGGTGGCATTCGGAGGCCACGCAGTCGCAGTGCAGGGGAGGGTTCACGGCAGCAGGAGGTGGTGCAGCAGGAAGAGCAGGAAGAGGAGGAGCAGCAGGAGGATGAGCAGCTGGAGGAGGCACAGACGGACTCAGACCCTGGCATGGAGATCTCAGTTGCACGCCGGATCAGACGTGCACAGACACCACCGGAGCCAGGAGAGTTGCTTCTTGACTTGACATGGATTTCTGCCAAGAGGGTCAAGAAGTACAGGGCGGTTCAAATCCTTGACTGGTTCCCTGAGCGTAGATAGGCGTACACTGACCCTAGGTTCCTGACACGGTTACAGGAGAGCTTCTATACCTCGTACATCAGGGGGCGGTTTTCGATCGCCGAGCACAAGATGCTGGATTGGCCTTCACTGAGAAGGGCTGCAGAGGGAGTACCTATACGGCCCCACTTTGCGTACATGCCAGGGGTCGAGGCCTTGGTCACTTACTACAGGCTTTGGGTAGAGGAGTGGGTGAGAGTCTTCTTTGCCACACTCTACATTGACATGCACCGGACCTTCATTCAGTTCATGTTCAACAACGAGGTTTGGCGGCTGTCCAGGGAATCGATTGCAGCTACCTTTGGTCTACAGCTTGGAGGTACGATATTGCACCATGTCACTTATGGTGAGGAAAGTTGTCCTCCCCGCCATCCTCGTTCTACAACGTACCCTACAGACGAGCAGATGGCTCCACTGTTTCGTTCCTGGCAGCCCGAGGACTCCCGACCAGCTGACAGACGAGGCGTACACTGTTCACATGGCCTTACGGAGGTCGCTTTTGCCCAGGAAAGGGAACGCCGAGACGATCACCGCCTTGCAGCAGTGGCTCCTTCTTCACATCATGAATCACGAGGAGTTTGATATTGTAGATCTGATTATATGTGAGTGGGAGGATGTTATTTTTGATGCGATGTCAGCGCAGCGACAACAGCCATATGCTCACCTGATTAGCTATTTGATCGCCTCCCTGGGGAATGGAAGTTGGAAGAATGACCTTTATAGTGCCAGGGGTCAGTTTGGCACATATTTGGCCACACGGCCCGATGACAAGCGCCGACGCCCTAGAGCGATGTTGGTAGCAGAGGAGAGGTTGCACCTGCAAGTAATCGCAGAGGCAGCTATGACTGAACTTGAGCGTGAGCGGGACGCACTAGCTATAGTAGAGGCTTAGCTTCTGACCTACTTTGATACTGACACTGAGGACTCGGACTCGGACCCGGACTACACGTCTTACTTTCCAGAGCGTCGTACTCACGACGACGAGGCGGGTCCGTCCAGAGCAGTTCTAGACAAGGAGTCATCTCCTCCACCGCCTCCTGTGACAGTGACACCACCGCCTCGAGTGACTGAGGCACAGGTTACTTAGCCAGATTATCTTGCTACTATAGTACAGACACTGATCGATCAGCAGTGTCGCTCCGAGGCTGAACACGCACGTCAGAGAGAAACGCAGATGATCTTTCTTCAGGAGATGCGCCACCAGCAGCAGCAGTTCAGCGCACAGCTTCTTCAGCAGCAGCAGTTGGCTTCACATATGTTCGGTTACGTTACTGGCTGCATAGGACAGTTGTACCAGCACTCAGGTATCGAGCCACCTCCTCGTCCTCCTATGCCACAGCAGCTCCAGTACGACCCGCTCACTCCACCTCCTCCAGCCGGTGCTTTCCTACAGACACCCTTGGCTTCTTTTCCGATGATAGCACCTGTCGAAACTGGGGTGTTATCGGTTCCACCACCAATGTCTGAGCAGCAGCAACAGTGTGCCTCCCTTGAGCAGCAGAGACAAAGTCAGGCTAACTTCTCTACGGTGTCTCCTTCGATTTCCACAGCTCCACTCTCTGTCGAGACGGCACCTGAGGAGACCCTCTCGACCCCGAGGATGACTTCGGCAGTCACTACAGTGCCTACTCGTCCGGATGACCGACCTCACAAGCCCGACACCACTGCCGGAGCATTTACTGAGGAGATTGAGCAGCAGAGAGAGCTTGAGGGTGCGGGTGGTCCCGTGTCAGGCTCAAAGGCTGAGGAGATTGGGAAGGAGACAGAGCTTGAGGGTGCAGGTGGTCCCGTGTCTGACTCACAGGCTAAGCAGATTGTGCAGGAGACAGCTCTTGATAGTCCAGGTAGTGCCATGGTAGGCTCACAGGCCAAGGAGATTGAGCAGGAGACAGAGCCTGAGGGCGCGGGCGGTCGCGTGGGAGGCTCGGAGGCCGAGGAGATTGAACAGGAGACAGAGCTTGAGGGTGCGGGTGGTCCCGTGGCACGCTCAAAGGCCAAGGAGATTGAGCAGGAGACAGCTCTTGAGAGTGCAAGTGGTCCCGTGGAAGGCTCACATTCTTCTCCTTTTGTCACATCTTCTTCCGAGGTTGCCCCTGTGGTCTCTGCTCCTACTACAGTCACACCAGTTTACCCCATCGACACCACTCTCATATCAATTAACGAGCAGATTCAGGTACAGATGGATCTTGACGGTGCAGGTGGTTTTGTGGTAGGCTTACAGGCTTCTAGCCCCTCCTCGGACTGCTCCTCCTCTGATCGTGTCGACGCGCCTTAGTACGAGGTTAGGGACAGTACTTGGGGGGCGTGAGAGTGTTGTATCTTTTATAGTTTCTCATATATGGACATGTCGTTTGGATTTGTTTATGCCCTCATGATGCTCATTTGTATCTGTGTGCACCCTCGTTTTATTTCAGTTAATGCATTCTTGCGCGTTCATTATGTCTTTTATCTCTACTCATTTGTGTTGTAACTAACCAATGGTACACGAAGATTAGGGACCTTTGTAGAATCGAGTGTCACTTCGAGATGAAGATTTTGTAGAATCCAGTGTCACAGTTAACGGGGTACTTGAGCTAGGACATACTTTGACAAAGCACAATTCAGTGAAACTAGGACCTGCAAGCTCAAAAGGCACAAGACATGGCATTAGAAGCAACGAAAACGACCAATGACTCAAAGAAGTGTCAATCAGATTAGTTTGAACCGAAACCATTCACAATAATACATGGTGCGACATATTTTACGCGGGCAGGAAGAACGTATGTTGAAGCGGTGGCTCGAAAAAGCGTTACACGTTCGTCCGCTCCGAGCAGTTTACCGGCAGCGGATGAAACTGTGCTAGCGCGTGAAGATGGTGCCGAACCTCCACCGGATGAAGGTCTGTTCGAGCGGTCCTCTTCATAGTGGCATCACCGGACGAAACCGTTGCTGCAATGAGCTTTGAAGCAATTAAGGATCAAGTCCTGGAGGTGTTTGATTATATTTGCGTCGTGGGGAGCCCAGTATGCACCAGAGATTCAAAGTACCAAGCTTGTGTCTCTTTCTAGAAGCCACATGATTGGCATGATTGGCCCTTACCTACGTTGTTCGAGGTTTATAGTAGGCCTCATCAGCAGCAGGGGAGGGCGGGGCAGGCAGAGACTACCCACCGAGCGGCGGCAAGTGTCGAGCCGCGGCGGCGAGAGGGGTCCGCGCACCAATCCCTCCTCCCTCTCGATATTTCCTCTCCAAGGAGCCGCATCCGTCAATTGGTATCAAAAAAATACAGTCCTGTCCCCGGAACGAAAAGATTAATTATGCGAAAGCAAAGCCTGCCGTATGTAAGAAATGTGTATCATTGATGTACCTTTATCCTTTTCGTATGGATTTGAACTTGTCTTTAGCATTGATGTAAGAACCTGTGAGACTTGTTATATATATTTCATTGCATATACTTTGTCCTCTGAATGTTGGATGTGAATGGTCCCACTCGCCCTGACTGCGATAGAAATAGGAATGCAAATAGATATTAAAATGAAAGCCAAATAAACAAGATAAAAATAACTACATAGAGAGAGTTGCACACTCGAGTTAGACCAGTAGTCATCGAAAATAACTCAAGAAACATGGCTAGAAGCAAGGAAATAGACAAGAGACTCAAAGAAGGATGTGGTGGATGAGTTAGATCGGAAACAATGTCACAGTTTCATCAGCTGGTCGGTGTTTAGCACGGAGCGTTTTAATGGCCGTTCATCCTGTGGTGCCTTAGCTTGCACTAGTACACAGGGTGATGCCGTGATCGTTGGGTCTGTATTACGCTTCTAGCACCGAATAAATGTGTCGGTTGTGTGGCGCTGCAGCCTTCATCCTTAGATCACACAGGATGGATACAGGTTCGAAAGGTGACTTCTGTTGTAGGCCGACCGGATGAATGGGTGGCTGAAGTGACGTCGGGCAACTCCGCGCGCGGCACCAAATGAAGACATTGGTCCGCTGCGTTCTGTTATTCCTGGACCGGTTAAAACTGTGCCAAAGGGAAGTCGGACCCAGCTACTGTCGTGACCACCGAATGAATGGACATTCATCTGGTGCTTTCTATTGTGGACTCACCATATAAAACTGTCATTTAGGCAACATCGCAGTCAACTATGTTCGCGCCACCATATGA
>CM014277.1:53002209-53036354 GCA_004135705.1 Alloteropsis semialata | reverse complement strand
GGCAAGTGAGTTAAAGAGGTGAGAGAAAGAAATGGTTTCTCATGCAAGGAACCATGTCTACACCAACAAGTGAGGGTTAATTTTGCTATAAGTTTTAGGTGTGAACCAACTTTGATGCATGAAGACCATGAAAACCCAATCCAAACCGGTGCGAACCTATCTTGGCTATAAACTAAACTAATTCAAACTATTTACTTCGACCAACCAATCCCCCCCCAAACCAAACTCAACCATATCACGGCGTCAAACCGCGTCAAACCTGAGTCACCCGAAGCAACACGGTGTCATCATCCGGTGGCCCCGCAGAGGACGAAAACGTGGAGCCAATTCCAGAAACAAGTAAGACCGGATGAATGTCTATTCGTCCGGTGACTGCCACTGGGATGTCACCGTATAATACTGTCGACCTCCAACGGTCATGTTCCTCTCCGGCCCATCTTACTAAACACACGGGATGAAAGAGCATCCATCCGCTCAACTTAAATTTAACAGTACCGGATAAATGTGTTGCCGCACGGACCGTTACTGGTGGACCCCGCGTGTCGGTCCTTCTTTCTTCCTCGGTCTCCCCCGCGCCCGCGCCCATACGCCGTCGCCGCTCTCTCTCACCTCACCGCCCTCGGCCATCTCCGGCCAAGCGCCGCCGCCCGCCGCTACGCTACTCCATCCCGTCCCTGCTCCGCACCTCCTCGACGCCGCCGCACCGCTGCCTCACGCGTATTTCGCGCGCGGGCGCGCGGAACCATAGCCTAGGGTTTCCGCCGCCGCCGGCCTTCGATTCGCCGGCCACCGCCGGTCTGCGCCGCCGTCCCCCAGCCGTGCGCGACGCCAGCAACCCCCTCCGTCTCCCTCGTCGATTTCATCTGCAGTGGTGAGAAACTTCAAACCCGCCCAAATATGATTCGATTTGAATGGAATTCGTTAAAATTTCACTGTTTAGAGCACAATATTTCGAGTTTAGGAGCATATATTCATGAACTAAGGTTATGTTTCACGAGAATATCATGTCCTCCACATAATGTTCACTTGGTTAGGTCGAATTGCACTATTCAGAGGGTTTAGTGTTTGATGTTTAGGATGTTTTGTTCAATAAGTAGGGTTGTTTTTCTCATGAATATCATGTCATCAACCCAATGCTCACTTGTTTAGGTTAAAATCGAGCTTGTTGAGCCGTAGTTCATGGTCGTAGCCTATGTTAGGTGTTTTTGGTTCACTTCCACCTCTTGTCGAGCACCTAAGGACACTCGTAGCATTCTATGTTTTTGTCCTCGAGCATGTCATCTATTAAATGTAAATTTCGCCGGCCCTTAATCAAGTTCATATTTCGCTTACAGGCGTATCTTTTGCCAAGATACTTTGTTTACTATATTATTTATATATCTTATCTTTGCCATTTTGTAATCGTCTACCATATGATCTCTTGCAGATGGCCGAGGACAAGAGAAAGGGAAAGACCATTGAGGTTTCGAAGAGGAAGAAGAGTCGAGTGCAGAAGGACACTCCACGACAGGGGATCAGGATTCGAGAGCGACAGCCAGGTCAAGGACAGCCAGAGGAAGCAGCCACAAATACAGTACAGATGGAGCAGCCGTCTACATTGCGTCGCTTAGGATGGCACCATAGCACAGAGACACGGACACCGACATAGGGACCACCACCTCGGCACTCGGGTCCGCGTGTTCGTGGTGGTGGCATTCGGAGGCCACGCAGTCGCAGTGCAGGGGAGGGTTCACGACAGCAGGAGGTGGTGCAGTAGGAAGAGCAGGAAGAGGAGGAGCAGCAGGAGGATGAGCAGCTGGAGGAGGCACAGACGGACTCAGACCCTGGCATGGAGATCTCAGTTGCACGCCGGATCAGACGTGCACAGACACCACCGGAGCCAGGAGAGTTGCTTCTTGACTTGACATGGATTTCTGCCAAGAGGGTCAAGAAGTACAGGGCGGTTCAAATCCTTGACTGGTTCCCTGAGCGTAGATAGGCGTACACTGACCCTAGGTTCCTGACACGGTTACAGGAGAGCTTCTATACCTCGTACATCAGGGGGCGGTTTTCGATCGCCGAGCACAAGATGCTGGATTGGCCTTTACTGAGAAGGGCTGCAGAGGGAGTACCTATACGGCCCCACTTTGCGTACATGCCAGGGGTCGAGGCCTTGGTCACTTACTACAGGCTTTGGGTAGAGGAGTGGGTGAGAGTCTTCTTTGCCACACTCTACATTGACATGCACCGGACCTTCATTCAGTTCATGTTCAACAACGAGGTTTGGCGGCTGTCCAGGGAATCGATTGCAGCTACCTTTGGTCTACAGCTTGGAGGTACGATATTGCACCATGTTACTTATGGTGAGGAAAGTTGTCCTCCCCGCCATCCTCGTTCTACAACGTACCCTACAGACGAGCAGATGGCTCCACTGTTTCGTTCCTGGCAGCCCGAGGACTCCCGACCAGCTGACAGACGAGGCGTACACTGTTCACATGGCCTTACGGAGGTCGCTTTTGCCCAGGAAAGGGAACGCCGAGACGATCACCGCCTTGCAGCAGTGGCTCCTTCTTCACATCATGAATCACGAGGAGTTTGATATTGTAGATCTGATTATATGTGAGTGGGAGGATGTTATTTTTGATGCGATGTCAGCGCAGCGACAACAGCCATATGCTCACCTGATTAGCTATTTGATCGCTTCCCTGGGGAATGGAAGTTGGAAGAATGACCTTTATAGTGCCAGGGGTCAGTTTGGCACATATTTGGCCACACGGCCCGATGACAAGCGCCGACGCCCTAGAGCGATGTTGGTAGCAGAGGAGAGGTTGCACCTGCAAGTAATCGCAGAGGCAGCTATGACTGAACTTGAGCGTGAGCGGGACGCACTAGCTATAGTAGAGGCTTAGCTTCTGACCTACTTTGATACTGACACTGAGGACTCGGACTCGGACCCGGACTACACGTCTTACTTTCCAGAGCGTCGTACTCACGACGACGAGGCGGGTCCATCCAGAGCAGTTCCAGACGAGGAGTCATCTCCTCCACCGCCTCCTGTGACAGTGACACCACCGCCTCGAGTGACTGAGGCACAGGTTACTTAGCCAGATTATCTTGCTACTATAGTACAGACACTGGTCGATCAGCAGCGTCGCTCCGAGGCTGAGCACGCACGTCAGAGAGAAACGCAGATGATCTTTCTTCAGGAGATGCGCCACCAGCAGCAGCAGTTCAGCGCACAGCTTCTTCAGCAGCAGCAGTTGGCTTCACATATGTTCGGTTACGTTACTGGCTGCATAGGACAGTTGTACCAGCACTCAGGTATCGAGCCACCTCCTCGTCCTCCTATGCCACAGCAGCTCCAGTACGACCCGCTCACTCCACCTCCTCCAGCCGGTGCTTTCCTACAGACACCCTTGGCTTCTTTTCCGATGATAGCACCTGTCGAAACTGGGGTGTTATCGGTTCCACCACCAATGTCTGAGCAGCAGCAACAGTGTGCCTCCCTTGAGCAGCAGAGACAAAGTCAGGCTAACTTCTCTACGGTGTCTCCTTCGATTTCCACAGCTCCACTCTCTGTCGAGACGGCACCTGAGGAGACCCTCTCGACCCCGAGGATGACTTCGGCAGTCACTACAGTGCCTACTCGTCCGGATGACCGACCTCACAAGCCCGACACCACTGCCGGAGCATTTACTGAGGAGATTGAGCAGCAGAGAGAGCTTGAGGGTGCGGGTGGTCCCGTGTCAGGCTCAAAGGCTGAGGAGATTGGGAAGGAGACAGAGCTTGAGGGTGCGGGTGGTCCCGTGTCTGACTCACAGGCTGAGCAGATTGTGCAGGAGACAGCTCTTGATAGTCCAGGTAGTGCCATGGTAGGCTCACAGGCCAAGGAGATTGAGCAGGAGACAGAGCCTGAGGGCGCGGGCGGTCGCGTGGGAGGCTCGGAGGCCGAGGAGATTGAACAGGAGACAGAGCTTGAGGGTGCGGGTGGTCCCGTGGCACGCTCAAAGGCCAAGGAGATTGAGCAGGAGACAGCTCTTGAGAGTGCAAGTGGTCCCGTGGAAGGCTCACATTCTTCTCCTTTTGTCACATCTTCTTCCGAGGTTGCCCCTGTGGTCTCTGCTCCTACTACAGTCACACCAGTTTACCCCATCGACACCACTCTCATATCAATTAACGAGCAGATTCAGGTACAGATGGATCTTGACGGTGCAGGTGGTTTTGTGGTAGGCTTACAGGCTTCTAGCCCCTCCTCGGACTGCTCCTCCTCTGATCGTGTCGACGCGCCTTAGTACGAGGTTAGGGACAGTACTTGGGGGGCGTGAGAGTGTTGTATCTTTTATAGTTTCTCATATATGGACATGTCGTTTGGATTTGTTTATGCCCTCATGATGCTCATTTGTATCTGTGTGCACCCTCGTTTTATTTCAGTTAATGCATTCTTGCGCGTTCATTATGTCTTTTATCTCTACTCATTTGTGTTGTAACTAACCAATGGTACACGAAGATTAGGGACCTTTGTAGAATCGAGTGTCACTTCGAGATGAAGATTTTGTAGAATCCAGTGTCACAGTTAACGGGGTACTTGAGCTAGGACATACTTTGACAAAGCACAATTCAGTGAAACTAGGACCTGCAAGCTCAAAAGGCACAAGACATGGCATTAGAAGCAACGAAAACGACCAATGACTCAAAGAAGTGTCAATCAGATTAGTTTGAACCGAAACCATTCACAATAATACATGGTGCGACATATTTTACGCGGGCAGGAAGAACGTATGTTGAAGCGGTGGCTCGAAAAAGCGTTACACGTTCGTCCGCTCCGAGCAGTTTACCCGAGCAGTTTACCGGCAGCGGATGAAACTGTGCTGGCGCGTGAAGATGGTGCCTGAGTCCACCGGATGAAGGTCTGTTCGAGCGGTCCTCTTCATAGTGGCATCACCGGACGAAACCGTTGCTGCAATGAGCTTTGAAGCAATTAAGGATCAAGTCCTGGAGGTGTTTGATTATATTTGCGTCGTGGGGAGCCCAGTATGCACCAGAGATTCAAAGTACCAAGCTTGTGTCTCTTTCTAGAAGCCACATGATTGGCATGATTGGCCCTTACCTACGTTGTTCGAGGTTTATAGTAGTGCGTATGACCGTGTAGCAATGTCAAGCGCACTAAATCATGCTCTACTTTATTTTGATGAAGTTCTAGGCTTCACGATCAGAGACCTAAACTATGTTGGATTACTAAGGGCGCGAAGCAGTGTAAGAAATGTGTATCATTGATGTACCTTTATCCTTTTCGTATGGATTTGAACTTGTCTTTAGCATTGATGTAAGAACCTGTGAGACTTGTTATATATATTTCATTGCATATACTTTGTCCTCTGAATGTTGGATGTGAATGGTCCCACTCGCCCTGACTGCGATAGAAATAGGAATGCAAATAGATATTAAAATGGAAGCCAAATAAACAAGATAAAAATAACTACATAGAGAGAGTTGCACACTCGAGTTAGACCAGTAGTCATCGAAAATAACTCAAGAAACATGGCTAGAAGCAAGGAAATAGACAAGAGACTCAAAGAAGAATGTGGTGGATGAGTTAGATTGGAAACAATGTCACAGTTTCATCAGCTGGTCGGTGTTTAGCACGGAGCGTTTTAATGGCCGTTCATCCTGTGGTGCCTTAGCTTGCACTAGTACACAGGGTGATGCCGTGATCGTTGGGTCTGTATTACGCTTCTAGCACCGAATAAATGTGTCGGTTGTGTGGCGCTGCAGCCTTCATCCTTAGATCACACAGGATGGATACAGGTTCGAAAGGTGAATTCTGTTGTAGGCCGACCGGATGAATGGGTGGCTGAAGTGACGTCGGGCAACTCCGCGCGCGGCACCAAATGAAGAGACATTGGTCCGCTGCGTTCTGTTATTCCTGGACCGGTTAAAACTGTGCCAAAGGGAAGTCGGACCCAGCTACTGTCGTGACCACCGAATGAATGGACATTCATCTGGTGCTTTCTATTGTGGACTCACCATATAAAACTGTCATTTAGGCAACATCGCAGTCAACTATGTTCGCGCCACCATATGAATATAAGTTAATATAGTAATGTGAAGAAGTCCCCGTTCATACCCTCTGAGGCAATCAATCCTTACAATACACATGCATACAAATTGAAATTTGAACAGAAGGTAATATACATTTCAACTCTAGCCGGTGACAATTCTTGGTTCTCCATCATTCCATGCCCAAGGCTTTTCGCCCCTTTTTGTGCTTGCTTCTACATTCTGTATCTTCTCTGGTAGATCTTGGAAGAGGTTCATTTCTTCGAACTGATTGTATTGTTAGACGTCCTCAACTCCGTCAGCTTCTATAATAGCTTGTTTTCCTGGGATCACAATGTGCTTCTGTTTTTTAGAAGGGTCGATTACATAAAGAACCTGTGCAACATGTGAAGCAAGTATCCAAGGGTCATCTTTGTATCCAATATTTTGGAGGTCAACAATTGTTAGTCCATAGTTGTCCACCTCAACACCTCTTGGGTGGTTCACCCATCTACACTGAAAGACGGGGAACCTAATATTACAACCATAGTCTAGTTCCCATATATCATCTATGATGCCATAATATGTGATGTTTTGGCCGGTATTTCCATCTAAGGCTTGTGTGCGAACACCGCTATTTTGAGACACGCTTTTCTTGTCTTTTTTGGCAGTATAAAATATGTAGCCATTAATATCATAACCTTGCCATGATGTGACCTGAGCGGATGGTCCTGATGCCAATCTTTTGATTGTTTTTTCTTCTATGGTTTCCCCATCTGGTATGTCCTGTTCCTTGAACCAATCGATGAATCGACGCTTGTGCTCCTTCATGATCCAATCTTGTGAGCGGCCATGACTTTCTGCTCTTACAACATCCAGGTATCTTTGGATGAATGGTCCCATTAGTGTGATGCGTTGCAGGACACTGTAATGTGCTAGTTTTATCTCATTCATGTCCTTGTCGATGAATGTTTTCCTCCCCGCTATGCCGATACCATCCAATCTTCCCTGATGAAGTGATGCTGGTAAACCAATCCCCAAATTATCTTTTAGATAAGCCAGGCAGCACTCGATGACTTCTTCAGTACTGTATCCCTCTATCATGCTTCCCTCAGGGTTTGCACGATTCAGTACGTATCGGTTCAAGATTGACAAGAAACGCTCGTATGACCACATTTCGTGTAAGTATAGGGGACCCAGTGCCTTATCTGATCTACCATGTGAATCATGAGGTGTTCTGTGATGTCAAAAAATTGTGGAGGAAAGCACATCTCAAGCTGCACCATGGTCTCCCTGACAAAAACCTGCAGATCGTCCAATTCGTATTTGAGAATCACCTTCTGAGAAACTCTGTCGAAGAAGTAACACAACCGAGTGATCACCATCTTTACGTATACTGGCTTGATCGCCCTGATTGCAATTGCAAGGAACACAGTCAGCATAACATCGCAATTGTGACAATTGTATCCAGTAAACGAGAGATCTTTCATCGACACTAGTTTCTTGATGTTGGATGAGTAACGACTTGGCACTCTGATACCCCGTAAACACTGACATACTGCCCTCTTCTCAGCCAATGTTAAGTTGTAGCTAGCCGCGGGAAGTTTATATCTTCCATTCCCCACATCTATAGGGTGAAGATCATCTGTAATATTCATAGCTACCAAGTCCTGGCGCGACTTCATGTTATCCTTTGAATCCAGTAAGAGCCTAATCATGTTACCGAACACATTCTTCTTCATGTGCATACCATCTATGGCATGGCGGACCTCGAGGTCCTCCCAATACGGTAAGTACTTGAAGAAAATTGACTTCTTCTTAAACGGCACGCCATCCTTAGGTGCCTTATCTCTTTTTTTGGCTTTTCGTCTTTTGTCATCTTCCCATATTCAACCTCGATGTCCTTGACCATCTGAAAAACTGCGTGTCTGTCTTGTTTTGCAGGAGCGGGACCTATCACAGCGTCGCCTCCAAAAAATTGATGGAACTTCTTACCTCGGTACTTGTGTCCTTCCTCTAAAAAGCATCTGTACCTCAGGAAAACTCCATTTCTAGTTCCGTCGAGGAAATACCAAGCGGTTTCGTCGTCCAAGCATACACTGCATGCCGTCTTTCCTTTGACCTGCCCTGAAAGCACAAACAACACCTGGTAATCGTTGATGGTAACGAAGATCATAGCTCTTAGGGTGAATTCTTGCTGTGTAAAACCATCAATCATCTTGATACCGTTGTTCCATAAATTTGCCATTTCTTCCAACAGAGGCTCAAGAAAAATATCAATATCTATGTCTGGATGCTTTGGGCCTTGTATAAGTATACATAGGAAAAGATACTTTCGCTTCTGGCACAACCATGTAGGTATGTTGAACATGCTCAAGACAACTGGCCATGTGCTGTGTGTGCTCATCCTTTGACCAAATGGATTCATTCCATCCGTACTCAAAGCAAACCGAACATTTCTTGGATCTTTGCAAATTCTTTATGCTTCTCGTCGAATTTCTGCCACTGGTTAGCGTCGACTGGATGGCGAATCTTTCCGTCTCCCTTCCTGCACTTATCAGAATCCCACCATCGCATCAGTTCAGCGTCGTTTGGGTTTGAGAACAGACGCCTCAGGCGATCGGCCACAGGGAGGTACCACACGACCAAGGAGGGAATTTTCCTCTGCTTCCCATAATCATCAACTCCTACACAAGTGTCAGGTTCCTCATTACAAGCAACACTACCCCTCCTCTTTATTTTATTCCTGTCTGTTTGAACTATGTCCTCGCCCCCACAATAGCTAGCACTGTTTTTGTACCGTTTTGCACCACAGACCGGGCATTTGTCCAAATTTTTGAATGCATCCCCTCGGTACAATATACAATAATTTGGACAAGCATGAATTCTTTCCACACCCATCGTGAAGGGACTGATAAGCTTCTTTGCTCGATAAGTGTTCTCCGGTACTTTATTAGGCTTTGGAAGCAACCATGCTAAGATACGAAGGAGATCATTGAAACTAACGTCGGACCAACCATATTTAGCCTTTAGAATCAACAGCTTGAGTATGAAGCGAAGCATGGTCCAGTGTCTCGGACAACCCTTTGAACGCTCGTACACAGTTTCCTGAGCTGCCTTTTTCAACGACTCAACATTTTGTGCGCCTTTCACACTGCCAACTAATAGTTCATCTTCGGTATGATGCAACAACTGGCCCAAGAAATCGCTGTCATCAAATTCATCGCCACTACTGCCGCCATCACCACCTTCATCCCCAACAATGTCCTCAGCACCTTCATCCCCAGCAATGTCCTCACCACCACCGACTCCATCACCACCACTTCCATAGTCAACACCATCATCACTTCCGTCATCCTCGAAACCATAATCTTCATCATAACCGTCAAAGTATCTGTTGACAGCTTCAGGGTCTCGCCAGATGTCTTGCAACTGGTCCACAACGTCGGTATCCTTCTTCTCACCATGGTATGTCTATAATGTGTACTCCTTCACGAAACCATGAACCAGCACATGTGATGGGATTATAACCAAGTCATTGAAAACACAATGGTTTTGGCAGATTCGGCAGGGGCAACGCATATCTTTGGTCCTCTCGTCCATTGCATGATTCTCTGCGACTTTAAGAAACTTGTCAAGCTCTCGGCGAAAATATTCACCATGCCTCGATATATTGTACATCCATGTCGACCGATCCATCTTGTAACCTTAAAAATTTTCATTAAAAAAATAAGTCAATAAAAAATAACACATATCCATGAACAAAAAAATATAAGACATTATACGAGGCTAACGTTGAAAATGTAATAAAAAGAAAAGAAATGCACGCTTATTGTAAAAAAGATAAATCTTCTTGTCTCTCCTCCATGGTTTTACCAATTTCTCCATCCATGAATGAGGCTAAAAAGTCAAAACCGAGGCAAATTAATGGGAGAATCATCTTCCCCTACTTTACTAACCTAGTTCCATCTAAAAGGTTGAGCTTAATTGGGGTCCAATCGGCCAAGTACTACCATGGAGATCTAGATCTAGCTAGAGGTGGAGATCTAATTGAGCCATAATCAATGCAATAAGCTTAAGAATAGTCATAGGATAAGCATCAACTTACCTCCTAATGAGGGGACAAACCTTCCCCTTGTCCTCCACTTTTTTTGGGAAATTTGGGCAGCACCTCCCCCTCTTTTTTCGGTTTGGAGTCCACTTGCCGGGTTGGGGAAGAAGGCCTCTCGGTTTTTGTACAGAGCAGCATTTCTAGGGGCGGGTCATGGCGCGAGCCGCTCCTGATAATGAGTTTCAGGGGTGGTTCATAGCATGGGCCGCCTCTGAAAAGAACAGCATTTACAGGGGCGGTTGACGCCAACGCCCGACCCTAAAAACGCTATTTACAGGGGCGGTTCATGGGGCGAGCCGCCCCTGAAAATGAGTTTCCAGGGGCGGGTCATGGCATGGGCCGCCCCTGGAAAGGGTACCATTTGCAGGGGCCGGCCATCCCATCGCCCGCCCCTGGAAAGTTCTATTTACAGGGGCGGGTCATGGGGCCACCCGCCCCTGCAAAAATTGGCTGTTTCCAGAGGCGGCACATGGCGTCACCCGCCCCTGTAAATCATTCTGTAGGGGCGGCCCTTAGCTACAGTGTCGCTCTCGCTTTTGTAGGGGCGCGTCGCCTTTTAGTCCGCCCCTAAAAAAAACCCTTGGCTCTTACAAATGTTTTTTGTAGTAGTGATAGTAATTGTATTTGCATCACAATTTCAAATCTTAAACATACGGACCACAAATTAGGACTAGCATTTGAAATTTCTACTCTATTAAAGATTCTACAATTGATTAAATCCTTTGTGCATGAGCTATTTTAATTTCTCATCTAGAAAGCATCTTGAACCTCGAGCCATCGACAAAAAGTTATAGACACATATAGTCTCGGAAAAAGCAACCCACAGTTTCTATGGATAGTTTCTGTACTGCACATAATCAAGGCACCAGCACTAGAAACTATAGTCTCCAACCCATAATTTTTTTGTATGGGCCCAACAATAAATTTGTCTTGATCTTTCTCCATCTTCGATTATATGCTTCCCCTCACTTCTCTTTCTACGGGCGGTGCGGTGGCCACACCGGGCTCAGGCCTCCCAGCAGGCGTCGGCACGGTGACTCGCCGCGCTAGGGCTCAATGCGGACCGTGAGCGAAGAAATCATGGCGGTCGGCCTCCCCACGGTCGGCGGAGAGCAAGAATGGGCATTGGGGCTGGGGTGAGTAGCTCCGAGTAGGCCCAAGTCTGCCAGGATTCTACTCGATTTGGATTTTGGATTTGCCGAAAGCAAAAAGCTTCCCTTTTCTTATTGGATTTGACATGGGAGGGTGAAATTTACTCCCCTTTCTAAGCATGTTACCCTTGCATGCCTTTGTGTGATTTTTTGGGTCCTCAGATTCAACCTGATGCCATCGTCCCATGCGAGCGGCGGGAGGCACAGCTATGACGGCAAATATGGCCGTGTTTGCTGTGTGCCACGCTGTCAGACACACAGTAAACAGTACTGTTAACGTTAAGTGGACGTTAGGCCAAAAAATTTTGCCGTGTGTCATATTGGGCACACGGTAAAGTGTTTGCCGTGTGTCTGAGAAAAGACCCACGGCAAACATGGCTTTGCCGACGCCTGTTTGCCGTGAGTCTTTTGCCGTGTGCAGCACACGGCAAACAGTTTGCCGTGTGCTTATTGGACTTTGCGGTGTGCTTCTGGCACACGGCAAATATGTCGAATCCCGTAGTGGCGGACACGAGCGGACGGTGGAGCTAGCTCGTGCATGTTGCACCATTCCGCATCGAGATCCATGACGTCCGCGTATAGGGCTGCAGGCGTCCGCGTACAGGGCTGTAGGCGCCGGAGATGCAGCAGTCCATGAGCGGGCACACGAGACAGTCGGTGGCGCCGAGCTCTCCGAGACTCCGACGTGGGCACCGGCCGGCCGAGCCACCGCTCCGAGCGCTAGGTCCCACAAAACGAGCGAGGAAGAAACTCCTCTCCTCCCAACGCAGGAAGTGTGGTTTCTTCGCATCTTGGGTATCGGTCGACATCGTTTCTTATCTAAGAAACCATTTTTCCATTTTTTTCATCTCTCTCCATGTTAATTATCTTGTCATATCAGATTTTTGCTTACATGACAATGTATTTAATGCTATGAAAACTAACTGAGGTGGAGGGCTGTGGATGCCAGTCTAGAGTGTAAACTCCAATCACTAATTGTAGTCTGAAATTTTGTGTACTGATCATGTGTTCTCGTGTTTTGTCTTGTGGAGGGCCGGGCAAAGGGCAGGAACAAGCTGGAGGCCACGAGAACGAGGTGGTGGAGGCACGCAAATACTACATACTGGAACGCCGGCGGCAGCGGGCCAAAGGCCGCCGCCGCGTCTCTTGGCTAGAGCCGCAGCCCGTAGGAAAGCACCTGCGCCGCAGGAGATGAGGCCTGAAGGCCCCGTCGAGGGGCAGCCGCCGGCGCAGATCAGGCAGGGCCAAGCCGTCGAGGGACGACCAGACGTAGTCTATGCAGATCGAGCAGGCACGGGCAGCTGCCTCTGAAGAGATGTGCCGCTGGTTGCCGGCCGTCGCACGCCGCCTTTTTTTCGCCTTCTCGCTTCTGCTACTGCGCGCTGCCGCCGGCCTGCCGCCGGCGCAAGCCACCAAATGCTCCGTGAAAATTTCCCTCCTGGCTCCCCTGTTCCCTCCCAATCTGAGTGTTTCCGTTAATAGCGCTGGATAGATAAGGCTGTTCTCAATTGACCGAAGGTATTTCTTTGGTAAACAACAAAACCGCTACCGGTCCACAAAAAACCGCCCGGTTTGGTTTTTATTGATTCAATTGCATGAACAGCGAACCAAGATGATGGAGGCTCTGATTTGGTCTTTTACCGGTCAAACCACCGTTCTGATCCGGTCTAGGGTTCACAATTTTGGCGAAATTTCACCAAAATTCCCGAAAGTTCGCCTTTATTAGTGAGCAACTGAGCACCGAAACGGAAAAAATACCAGAATGCTATTTTATTTATCTATTTTAGCACAAATTAAATTATTTTTTAAAAAAAATAAAATGCTACAGTAACCTCCAAATTTCCAAAATTCTCGCAATTTCATCTTTATCGATGACATTCGAAATTTTTATCAGATCGGAATTGTGAACTCTGGTCCGGTCCTAATAAGTATGCTTTATAGCCCGCTCACGCAGACTCACGCCTAGCTCCAATAGGCCCCAAAGAAACCAGCCTAATAAACCAGTTTGACGGGCTTGGGCAACACTAATAGGCTAGAAATTTAATAGTGCTCATCCACATCCCAGTTGGAGATGATTCTTTTTCCCATTTTACATGGTGTGAATGTATTGGACAGCTCGAATCTAACTGCTTGAAATAGAAGGTATGAGTTTAAATTCTAAGTGAATTCTCTCAATACCACTAGAATTTATAAGAGTTCTTTTATTGCCATTGAAAAGCTTCTCTATCTTTCGCTGCCACTCGTTTTAATTCTATTTCCATAGCTGCCATTCCCGTTAGCATCAGTCAAGTTGCACTTGATGACAGGTGGGGCCGCAAGAGCCCCTTCTGTTACCTTCCTCTGTCTGGCCCGTCCGTTCTTCTTTCTCCGCCTCCTCCATTGCTTGCAGCTTCTGCCTCCGCCGCTGTCGGTAGTCCACGAACCGAGCTGGCGCGGAGCGAAGGGTCGGCAGGAGAACTGGCTCAGCCTAGACGGAGGGATGGACTCCCGCCGTGCCGAAGAGGGGTTGCGGCCGCCGGTTCGTGATGCAGCGGGGAGGCGGAGAGTCATCTATGAGCTCGTCGTCCCTGCAACATCGTCGTGCTCGTTGTCGACCTGCCGTGGAACATGTGTGAGGAGCTTCTACGGCTCCTGCCGTGGAACAGCGGCCACACATCCATCCGGCGCCGCCGTGGCTCCTCTCCAGCTCGCATCGGCTGCAGCCCGCCCGCTGCCGCCCCTCCACGCCGCCACCGCCGAGCGCAGCTCCAGCTCCCCCGCTAGCTTGAGATGCAGCAGCAGCACGCAGGGTACCCCGAAACCGATGCGTATGTGCCTCCCCATCCATCCTGTACGGGCGCCGCATCCACTGCCATAGCAAGGCTGGCGGGGAACGAGGCCGCCATGCACCACAAACGTTCATCCAAATGCAAGTGAGCACGTTGAAAGTGAGAATTCTGCTAGTAGCTTTGCTGCTTTAGGGCCTGTAGGTGGATGCGGCAGCTCGAATTGCCGTGTCTTGCTGCTACTGAAGGCTGCTTGCGTGCTTGTTTGCATGTGGAAGAGAAGAGTCGAGAAGGGACGAAGCTGCTGCTAGCTGTTGAAGATGAGGGCTACATGGCCCGGCTTGGATTAAGCTGTAGCATGGATCCATATCGTTGGGCTGCCGTCGCCGAACTGGTGGCTGACCGCTGACGCGTGTGTTGGTGGCCAAGCGCTCCAGCGAGGAGGAAATGGTGGTTGAGACGGAAATCTAACGGAATGGTAGTTAGGGAAATGAAAATTGGAAATAATGGGAATAAAGGGAAGATAAGTTTTTCAATAGCAATGAATGAACTCCTATAAATTCAAGTGGCATTGAGGGAATTCACTCTTAAATTTTTGGCCCAAAAGGAACCAGTCTTTTTCTTAGCTGAGTGTAATGTTGATAGGAGAAATACCTAGTTTATTGGAATAGCTAGAATTAGACGAATCGTAACTATTTTAAATTATTTCTTAAATAACTAAATTTGATATTAATACTACTAGAGCTGTCTGTGGGTTATCTTTTAACTGCACCATTTCTGCACTAATAACATAAAAATTATCTTCTCTAGAACTCTATTTAATTTCTTAGTTTATTATGAGAAAAATAATTTTATAATTTTAATTATTATATAACTAAAGTATGTCCTTTGAAAATAATGTATAATATATATAAGAAGTATACAAAAGGGATTCATGATCAAATTAAAATCTCACATGCAACTTAAAAAAACCTTATAATAGTTTTTCCTTTTTTTAATTTCTATATCTCAAAATTTTTAATGCTAGAACTAAATTTTCATTCTTATGTAACCTATATCTTGTACAAAACTTGTAGATGGTACTAAAGATCATACAAAAATATAATTATTTTACCATACTTATTTTAGCATACTTCAGTATCTCACGATAACATCATAATTCAATTTTGGTCTTACAAGAACTATGAAAAATACACACACTAGAAATATCAAACCCATGTCGCAAAGTTCCAAGTTTAGAAAAATCATCTAAAGATTAATATGTTTCCATATGCTTCTAGAAAGAAGATATTTATCTAGAGCATATGCTAAAAAAACAATATGCAATAACCAATATATGATATAAGTGTGAGCCTTGGCAAAATGAAAGCATAGTTATCTCGCTATATGTAACCAAGTCTGTTGCTAGAATCTATTTTTTTATATTTGTATCACGATGGCATCTCTAGGTACTTCTCTTATGGAGCATTTAAATTTCTTTAAAACACTTTTTCCTTGGTCCACATAGAAAATAATTGAAAAAAATGCTTAGTAACTTCATCTCCATTGTTTTTTATTAAAAAAAGCAAACAATGATAGGGTTAAATGACCTTGTGCTCTTTGACCTTTTTATTGTTGGGATACTTGTCATTCAAAAATATTATTTTGTGATTGAATAATAAGGTAAAGAGCAAGAAAGTTTTTTCTAAATTAATACTTTTATTTTAATATCAAGTGTTAGAGTAATACTTAGTGACAAATAAATGTTAAAATATATATACACATAAATGATAAATATTGTGTCCACCACTACGTCGGAGTCGACTAATACATTGACCATTTGTTGATCGTCACCGGTATGGACCACATGCATAAGACCAGCGACGATTCCATTCAAAATCGAGCTTTGTGGCTGAACCTGAGTGTTAGTCAGATTCAGTTCCAACTTTGATGAGTATTTGGCTGCTCGTTGCAATCAGTACACTTTCTAGTTACAAAAGCTGATGATGCTCAAGGCCACCATAGCCACATTATTTCTTATTTTCTAATTAGAATAGATGTCGAGCTGGTAATACAACATTGGATCTGATTGTCATTTGGACCTCCTTGGTGAATAGATAACCAGGGCAGCTGATTGACACTGAAATTGTGGCTGAAGCTGACAATAAACATGCGGATCTCCATTGGACCTAGTTCGACAACAAGATTCGAAGGATCCACAGGCCCTCCACGGACCACCTTTTCTTGAACAGGAGTCCCCTGCACCTTCCATTTCTGGAATGGAAGATTTGCAGATAAGTTTGTCTCGATGATCTTGCCAATATGGAATGAGGTTGTCAAAATGGGGTCAAGAATACTCTTGAGTATTAACACAAGTGTAAATGAAAAACGATGTGACGAAGAGGACCTTTTTGTCTAGGGATACTCTTTTAAGCAGTAGCGGAACTAGGATTGTAATATAGGGTAGTCCTAATGATATATGTGTTGACATAATCTATGTTTTGTACCAAAGTTTGTTCAACTATCAATTAGTAAAAGAGAAAATCTCAGAATTTAGGGTAGTTCATGGCCTACTGTGCTACCCACCTGGTTCCGCAACTGCTGTTAATGTTGACACTCGCCAAAGCTGAAGATCTTTGTGCTCTCCATCCTATGTGCGAAACAATACAAAACTTAAAAAAACAAATAGATACCTGACCTGAAACAACAAAGTAAGAATGGTGTTGGCAAAACCTTGTATAGATGAGCAAACCGAAAAAGAACAGTTTAATCTTCGAGTTCTTATGTAATGAGCAAGTATTTCACACATACAACTAAGTTTTAAACAAATATATATGCAATAATAATTTACAAAGTAATAAATCCAAGTAGCAGTTTTGCACTAGTTGCGAATTGTGATATACAACTAGAAGAGATAGTTTCATTTCATTTTTGTCGTCAATCAAACCAACCAGGACCCCTATGCACAGAATACACTAGTAAAAAAGAAAATGTGCTTTCCAATTCTAAAATCCATTGGTTAACACAACACAAAAGGTTATGTGTATTTTTCACTTTTTATCACATTACGTCAACAGTGGTACAATATAACAAGGCAGGTACTTGAAGGGTAAGCAATGCAACATTATCAGGCAAGTTGTAGGTTGGATCCATTGCAGAAAATTTTGGAATATGTGAATTCGCCCAGTTGCCTCCATCCTGGGTAAACAAGTTGGTGCATGTTGAACATATGAATCGTTTGAGAAAAAATGTTAATCGCAAGTTTCACATTGTACCTGCTCTGAGAAAGCAAGAAGGAGAGGTGAGTATATTTCCTGGCGAAATGTCCGACGCCACCTAGCTCCTTCCCTCTGTGGATCAATTTTTAGATAGTACTTCCTTCGATCTGTTAAAATTAATGAGATGCTTTCCAATACATTTCTGCATGACATTTCTTGCTTGCAGTCACAATATAATAAATTGATCAATAATGACGCAACATTTCCTCGGATGACAGGTTTTGTTCAGAAGAAATGAGATGTGACCAACACCTGACTTTTGCTTCTATCCTACTTAGGTGTTATGAAGATAATCACTTTTACTTACAATCAGTCCTTCACATTGATTATCGAGACAGACAGTTTGATTTAGCACCTCTGCAACGCCTTGCCCATCACATGGAGTAGCCTCCTATACAGGGAATAAAGATGGTTTAGCCACACAAGAGGTAATGAAGTAGTAAAGTATGAAATAAAAAGAAGCAACAAATTATTTTTCTTACAACTATGCTGCTTGAGGGTGTACCTGTGTAGCATTAGCTCTATTTGTCCATCTTTTATACTTGAACCTCCAGTTGACCTGTCCACCAGCAGTGGCGGAACCAGGAATTTTGAGTAGGAGGGCCCGACCAAACATAATTGACACATTATGTATACTACATATAATAAAAGCATATCAAGTTGTACTATATACATGTCACTAACTTTCAATGCTTATACATGTTGCTACGAACATTATAATTTTGAGATAGGAAAACAGTCAGTGGAACTGAATTTTTTTTATTTATAGGCTTATTTTATAAGGGAAATGTTTCACATACGGCCCATTCCTTTTGTAATCTATGGCTCTATTTGGATGGGCTAAAGTTGAGTGCTAAACTTCATTAGCACCCATTAGCACTTTTTCTCTAGCCCTACCTATTAGCACTCCTGTTTGAACATGTTAATGCTAAAATTTAGCACCTATATTAGAGCAACTCCAACAGACCCTCTAAATAAGTCTCTACTCTGAGTTTAGAGAGCAGAGATAAAAAATGAACTCCAGCAAGCCCTCTATTTTGGCTTCTAAAATAGGGAGCCCCCCAAATCCACTTACACACCCTCTAGACCTAGAGGGTCTCTGTAACGCCCCTGTTGACGCTCGTTATACGTACACTTTTAGTGCCATTTAAGTGGTGGTTTTGGATTAATTTATATACTAACCCACCACTTGGCACGTGACATAACCTCATTTTTGTATGTGTGTTGTATTTTGGAGCATATCATGTTTTTGCAGGAAAATGGCCCAATTTGGGGCATTTATATTCAAGTCCAAAAGCAACACCAAACCCAACGGAATCAAGCCAAGCAAAGGAGGCCCAAACCAACGTTTTCGGAGCAACTTCCATATAGGACATCATGCATACATGGACAATGATCGTTGAGAGAAGCTTGCACGCGAAAGATGGGACCAAGCCGGGCCAAAAAAGGCCTATACCGGCCGGCCCAAAGGGCCCTAGGCCGGCCGGCCTAGGGTGTTTTTACGTCGGTTCGACCTCCCCTTTGAACCACGGAATCCTCGGACTATTTATAGTCCCTGTACACGAAGGGAGGCGCATCCATCCACCAGAACTCGGCGAAACCTAAGGCATACACCAAAAGGAGACGACGGCCGCCGCAAGTCCTCGAAGTTGTCTAGGGATGGCTTAGGCCAACCCTAGCTGCCATGGCCTCCCTGCGTGGTTGTGCCATGGTGGAGTTCAAGAGCTAGTTGGAAGTTATCAATGGTATGTACTCGGTGGTGATGATCCAAACACATCTATTATATTAGTTATGTTTTTCATGTCATCCGATCTCTTAGCGACTCGATAACTCCTTCTATGCTTTCTACCTATCATGAATATGATTGTTCCTTGGTCTAATCCATGGTTAGACTATTTAGCATGCTTTATGTAATCGTGGTGACTAGATCTAGTATGTCGACCCTTCATGATATCTAGACACGCTCACTTGTGGACGTGCCCTTGTACTAACCACGCTGATAGGGAGTATCATGACAGAGTGTGATCCCACGTAGGGTGGCGTTCTCAGGAGGTTGACCGGAGGTAAGAGTTTAAAGACGGCTTTAGATGAGATGCATGATGCGCTTACTCTTATTTGCTAGAACTACAACTAGAAGATGATAGGCTTGTTTATCCTTTGGTTGCTCTACCCTTGCCTATCTTTATGGATGTGATCAACCTTTATACTCACTCATATCTTAAAGGTTTACCTCTATATGCAATCAAAGCTTAATGCTAGGAATAGATCCGATAGATTAGATGGAAACCCCTAGATAGTTCATTGTCGATCCACGGATTGATAAACCTTGGATGAATACTCTAAGGGAAAAGCTACGATGATCCATGCGCTTGTGGTTCACAATTGGCGCGTCTATGGACCTTCAACAAGGTTTTCTGGCGCCGTTGCCGGGGATCGGCAACTCGAACCCTAGGGAGATCTATCTAATTTTTTGGACTAACCCTAATTTTTATTATTGCATATACCCTTGTTTTCTTTTTTGTGTCTTTGAAAGCAGGTGCAAATCTAGACACTAAGTTTAGGCTTTAACAAGTCCAAACTCGCTCCCACAAGTTGATGGCTACATGAAGATCTACTCTTTAGTAGGTAGGTGCTAACTTTTGTTAGTGGCCCATCATCCACTATCGAGCCCACACACAAAACAAATGAAGATGAACAAGGTATGCCACCGTGTCAATTAATTTTTAAGACTAATGTTTCTTGGAGATTTCCTTGTCCAAGCTTTAGGTGATGAATCATGCCCCGAAGAAGTCGTGAGATCCAATCATCAACATCTCTAGAAGGTTGCTGTTGAGACCAGTTTTTTGGTCATGACCAGAGAGGTACCATTGAGAAAAATTAGAAAATATGAAGCTCCATCAAGTCTTCTTTCCAAAGCATCAAAAATCATAAATTTTGGAGATCGGTGCAAGGAGTTATGGTAAAATCTTTCAACACTACGCGTTCTAAAATCGCTCTGGACAGAACGTAGTGCCAGAGTAAAACAAGCATAACTCTTTCATCTGAAGTCCGTTTGGAGTGAATGAGCACTCGTTGGAAAGAGAATTTGATGCATATCGCAATGGAGTAGAAGTTTGGTACATGATCTGCAATGAGTGAAGAGGAATTCAATGAAAGAGGCAGCAGCAAGCAACGGAGAAGCTGATGATTATGTCAAAGGATGATTGGAGGGTTTTATGCATAAAGATGATGATTTGAAATTGATCAAGACTAGAGGCAACAAGATTAAAAGCACCATGACACCACCAATCTTCTTAAGTAGGATGCTCAATAAGCTTCTAATTGAGTGATGCTACCAACGAAGGAAACCGCTCAGATCATCGACGCGAAACACAAGAGCCCCCTATGATCCCGACACCTTGGGTAAAACAAGAATTATGAAGAAGACTCATCATTGAAACCATGCTATTCACTGGTGAATCAATGGTGATAAACTTGAAGCCTAAGGATGCACAATACGACGCTCCAAAGACCACAAGATCAAGATCATCGATATATCAGGATCAATTTGCAAGAAGATACTGTTCATATCAAAAGTTTGCACAACATCTGAAGAAAATAGTAGAATATTTTTGGATATTTAAAAGCCCCATGAAGTTCCAGTTCCAATGAAACAAGAATCAAGTCAATCGGAGATTCCTACAAGTGGTTATGATCAAAATATCGAAGGTCGTGCATTCTGAAATTTTCTGGACTGCACGCAGCGCTAAAGTAAAATTGGCATAACTCTCTTATTTGAACTCTGTTTAAGATGAACGACCACTCATTGGAAAGGTAATTTCACAAACTTTTCAATAGATCTATACTTTGGTATATATTCTATTTTGGACGTAGGGGAAAATCTATAAAGAAGAGGAAGTAGCAACATGATGAGAACAAGGTAGAGGAGATGACGATGATAACAATGAAGAGGAGCTTGGGCAATATTTTCATCAAGTGTACATGATCAAATTCAGAAGGTCAGAACAAAATAAAGATCCCAAGAACATTGGCATATGGAGACATAAGCTGGCGACATTTAATACATGAAGATGTTTAAAGCAAACCACGATGGATTACAAAAGGCAATATCAAGCTGCATGGACACTTCGGATTCTCGCACGAAGGACCATGGCTTCACAACAATGAGAAGGTACATGAGAAAGTCTAGCTCTATGACTTTAAATGAGAAGGTACATGAGAAGGTCTAGCTCTATATGACGGTCTATATTGTGCTCTTTAATCGAATCATCAAGTAACATTGTACCATTGCTCTAACAAATGCCACAACTTTATGTTGTATGATCTAAATGTTATTGAGGGAGCACTTTGTTATTTGATCTTGGAAAACTTGTAGACCCTTTTATGTGCCTATTGCTATTAGCGTTAGATTTTTTATTCTTTTGAGTCTTTTTAGAGAGAAATATGAGGTATGACACCACCCTTAGACTCTAAACTTGTTG
This sequence comes from Alloteropsis semialata, assembly GCA_004135705.1. Taxonomy (NCBI): domain Eukaryota; kingdom Viridiplantae; phylum Streptophyta; class Magnoliopsida; order Poales; family Poaceae; genus Alloteropsis; species Alloteropsis semialata. The sequence continues at coordinate 53,014,574 of CM014277.1, read as the reverse complement.
CTAGTTGATCTAGGCTAACTTTTATTTTGTTTGTAGACCACCATATCATGTCATATCATTTTGTTCATCCACCCGTGTTGCACTTCATGCCATATTGTTCTCACTCTTGTATTGCGTGTTTTGTTTTGACCTAACTTTTTATTAAAACCCACCTAAGCCTTCTTATCACCTCGCCAAAAACCAGAGCCAACAAGGGTAGGATTGACTTGTGTTGATTTGCTTGCTGCACCATTCGGATTAGCCAAGTCAATCTCTATTCCTTGTCCTAACTGAAAACTTTGACTAGTCTTCCCACGAGATCCTAAACCCTTACGAAAACCTCTCATACCTAAAGCCATCCTAAAACCGTAGGTTTTGTTTTTCACTCAATGAAAGAACCTTAGTTTTTCTTTTCATTTTCAACCACCTTAGGTAGATTTTCTAAACTTGACTTCTCTCTTCAAAATTCTTGTTTTAAGCAAAAAATATAGGATACCCATGAACCTTCCCCTAAACCACGTTAGCTAGGTTGTTCGGTTCTTTTCGATGAATGATTTTCTTGTTGACAATGCTTCACTTCTTATGAGGTGGTTGGCCAAGCTTTGTCGCTCTAAGTAATTACTTTTTGAATGAATTGATTGCGGAACAACATTGAAAGACCTTTCCAACCTTGCTAACCCTTGTTTTTGCTAACTCTTTGCATTTGCATTTTGCATTCATTCCATCATTCCATCATGTATTTGTTAACTTGGTTCTCTCACAAAACTTCATGATGAATGCTTTCATATCTATCTTAATGCTTTGATGGCATTTTTCTTTTACAATCTTGTGTAAATGTGGTGTTTAGACATGATCGCTGACTATCATCATTTAGTGTTGTAAGCCTTGTTAGCATTCACATTGCATTGGTTGGTTTATAAGGTTTGCAATGCGCTTTATTTTTCTTGTGCTATAAGGAATTATTGACCTTGGGATAGACATGGTGTTTTAACCTTGGTTAATAGATCTTTATGACTATGGAGAAATTCGGCAATCTAGTTGTAAACATGGTGTTTAGAACTAGGTTTAAACATTGTCTTTGTTTATATGCTTTTCTCTTATTTGCATACTCACTTTGCACTCACGCACACCCATTAGGTTTTTATTTTTCCCTTTTACTAGGTAATTATGCCACAAGTTAAGGTCTTAGGGATGTCATTGATTGTTGGCATTTGCTTATACTCCCGGCCGTCACCCCGGGGGTAGTTTGTGCGTTTCAAGTGTTTTGCAGGCATGGCAAAGGAATCCCATGAATTCATGATCAAAGTTGCAAATCAAGATCGTTAACATCTCCGAAGATTGAAAGGGATACTGCTGTTTTTATCAAAAATTTGCACAAGCTCAGAGTATCGCAGCAGTCCACCCGGGGGTACCCAGCTGGTAGATTTGTAGGCAAAGGGCAATCGCAGGACTAGGGAGCTCGAGGTAACACAGAGACACAGGGATTATACAGGTTCGGGCTACCCGGAGGTGTAATACCCTACGTCCTGTGCTCGGGGGTCTTGAATTGCTCTGTTCGGCGAAGTTCCGGAGAACAACAGCGAGTTCGTGGTTACAATGGGAGGAAGAATGAGATGGGATCAGATTGAATGATCTAAGGGGGTCGACCTAGGCCGCCTTATATAGGCCGACGACCTAGGGTTTACCAGTCGGTTTTCTATTTCTGTTCGGCTACAACAAGGAAACTAATCTGAGTCGGCGTGCCTTGCAAGCTAAGTCATCACCGGTCTTGTCCATCAAGTCGAGGATCCTCATGGGCCGGCCCGGGGTCGGCCCACATCACTGTCAGACGTGGGCCCGAGCCGACTGTCTACCCGGTCGGTAGTGGGCCCAGGGGTACCTATATCCCACAAGTCCCCGAGCAACGTGCAGGCGCGTGTCAGATTGCTGATGAAGATGTAAAGCCAACATGGTCGGCTGAAGCGTCTTAGTCGGCGGGCCGATACAAGGGTGGACGGTGCTCAAAGAAAAGTAATCATCGGGGATGATCCTATCAGACCCGGGGGTGGAACCCCGAGTGATATAGTGCCGAGTTGTAGCCGAGTTGGACACCACGACGAACTACACCACTTTAAGAAAAGTGACACATCCTGATGGGGCATATGGAGAGCGACACAAGGAGCTCTCCATATGGAGTAGTCCCCGAGCATTGGGTCGATTAGTAGAATCGGGCCAATGGTCAAAAGAAAAATCATCCGAGCTTCGAGGAAGACAGGCCGTCTAGAAGATAGAGCGGTCTAGCACCCCGAAGAAAGGAGCTTGTCCCAAAATAGTGGCGCCTAGTCCCCGAGCCTGGGGCCGGCCGAGTCACGAAGACCCGCTGACCGGAGTCTTAGCATCAAGTCCCCGAGCATCGGGGCTGGCCGAGTCGCGGAGACCTGTTGACCGTAATCGTAGCGCCGAGTCCCCGAGCGTCGGGGCTGGCCGAGTCACGGAGACCTGTTGACCAGAGTCGTAGCGCCGAGTCCCCGAGCATTGGGACTGGCCGAGTCACAGAGACCCGTTGACCGGAGTCGTAGCACCAAGTCCCCGAACATCGCGGCTGGCCGAGTCGCGGAGACCCGTTGACCGGAGTCGCAACACCGAGTCCCCGAACGTCGAGGCTGGCCGAGTCGCGGAGATCCGTTCACCGGAGTCGCAGCGCCGAGTCCCTGAGCGTCAGGGCTGGCCGAGTCGCGGAGACCCGTCGTCCAGCCCCCGAGCCTGGGAGCCGAGTAAGCCACCGAGTTGCCTCCCGCCTCAAGCCAAAGAGGTCGGCTGGGCGACGGGAAGCACGCCGAGTCGTCGTCTAGGGCGCCTAGCCCCCGAGCCTGGGAGCCGGATGAGTCAGTGAAGCACACCGAGTCGCCTCCCGCACCCAGCCACCAAGCCGAGAGGTCAGTCGGGTGGTAGGAAGCACGCGCCGAGTAGTTTCTAAGCTACAGAATGACAACATAAACATTATGTAGCATAATGTAGAATATTTGAATAACTCGGAAGTTTAATCGATGTAAGGGGTAAAGCCTTGTGCATCTGCTCTTGTCAGGCGTATAATTTCCCCGGGTAGTTGGCCTATTACGTTTAAGCACCTGACCCTGCTAACCACTGCTCACGGAAAGGACGGCTTACCACAGACTACACTGCTCAGCAGGGAGGCTTAGGTGTAGGTGGCACGTAGGATCGAGGTTTCATGGATTAAGACGTGTGCTACCCGAGTACTTTTAGCGACCGTTAAGAGGGACGGACAAGCCGCAAAACAGCCGGAACTGTGCGGAAAAACAACAGCATGAGCTGGGCTGTGGGGCACAGTCTGGACGGGCCAGGCTGTATAAGCAGTCGGAGTGTGACTGAGGTGGTCAGCGAAAGTCATGGAGACATAGGAGAGCCGAGACATACGAAGTATATGGAAGTTGTAAATTATTTAACTAAAAATAATACTTAGCTTGGTTCGTAATCGAGTCGGAGAATCGATGTGTCGCTTTTGCATGCATGGGCATCATGTCCGAGTGGATGAGGTTGTCAATGAAGTTGGTCAGCCGATGTTGCCGCGCGCGCTTGGATGCCACATGCCCCCAGACGCATCGTCGACGTGCCACCCGTCGTAGACGTGGTTGAACTAGTCGCCAATGGTGGTGTGGATCGGCTGCAGCCTTCTTGGTTCTTGTAGTCGTAATACAAGCATACTTGCTGTTAGGTTGCATGGCCAAGTAGCACATATTCTCTCGTACACACACATATGAAAAACAAGTGCATGCAGCCACGCCTTGTACGTGCCGTGTTGGATCTTGATTGGTGCCAGCGAACTCGACCAGCTGTTGGGATTTTGTGGATATAGAGGCCTTCAGCGGTAGGCATATGATCTGGGCCCAGTCTTCGGTCTGTATACGCTGGCCAACGACGGATCCATGAGGGACTCCGGTAGACAGATTTTGCGGCGTCATAGATCGGGAACAATGGTCATGACCGCAGAACCGATTCGCCGACTCGCCGAGTTCATGGGACGGACGACTGTCTTTTTACGCGGCGATACGCCTCTTAATCTTTGATGCTGCGTCGGAGATTTCCAACCACAACTCCGCCGATTCGGCAGTTGCACATGCCGGGTTGACGGCGCGCGTACACCCAGCTAGCGCCAGGCAGCGTGATCCAAGGAAAAGCTCGTACGTCGAGGAGCAGGCTCCTCGCGGGTTGGACGCCCTGGCTTGGATGCCGCCGCCCATACCAGAGACAAATTGATTTGCTCTAGCTTGGCCACGACACGGAGTCGAGTCGAGGAAGACGACGTGAAGATGATCTGTCATCGAGCTAGCTGTAATGCCCCGCGATCTACCCCTACCTGGCGCGCGAACTGTCGGAGTTATCGTCCGACAGTCCACCCGGGGATACCCATATGGTAGATTTGTAGGCAAAGGGCAATCGCAGGACTAGAGAGCTTGAGGTAACACAGGGACATAGGGATTATACAGGTTCGGCTACCCGGAGGTATAATACCCTACATCCTGTGCTCGGGGGGTCTTGAATTGCTCTGCTCAGCGAAGTTCCGGAGAACAACTGCGAGTTCGTGGTTACAATGGGAGGAAGAATGAGATGGGATCAGATTGAATGATCTAAGGGGGTCGACCTAGGCCGCCTTATATAGGCCGACAACCTAGGGTTTACAAGTCGGTTTCCTATTTCTGTTCGGCTACAACAAGGAAACTAATCTGAGTCGATGTGCCTTGCAAGCTAAGTCATCACCGGTCTTGTCCATCAAGTCGGGGATCCTCATGGGCCGGCCTGGGGTCGGCCCACATCACTGTCAGACGTGGGCCCTGGGCCGACTATCTACCCGGTCGGTAGTGGGCCCAGGGGTATCCATATCCCACATAGAGCTGTACAAGGAAGAAAAAGCTGATGTTCAGAGGCTCCATCAAATTCTTGTTCCAACGCATCCAAGATCAATCAACTTGAAGACCCGTACGAGGAGATACGACAAAAACATTGGGCGCTGCGCGTTCTGAAATCAGTTCGGGACATATTGCAGTGCTGGACTAAAAAAAGGCATAACTCTTTTGTTCAGAATCCATTTTGGGCAAATGATGACTCGTTGGAAAGAGAAGTTTGTGCACTTTGCAATGGAGCAAAGATTCAGTACATATTCTGTTCTGGAATTAGAAGAAAGATTCATGAAAGTTGAAGCAGCAATGAAGACAACAAGCAAGGAGGTGATAACGATACAGCTCCTTTTTGCTTATATCATATGTGAAGATGAAATTCCTTTTTCATCCTTTTTGAGAGGCCAATAACAATTGTTTTGGCCTAAACACTCAAAATTACATCTATATGAAAGTTAGAGTATAAAGTACCCTCTTTACAATGGTGGTGTTGTGGATCAAGACAAACTTTGTTTGGTCATTCAAATTCTTGGTCAAAATCGGGTCAAAACCCTGAAATTCCAGCACACAGCCATTTCAGCCTAAGTGCTGATAAACTTTGTTTTTGCTGAACTTTAGGGCCTTTTATCTTCCAAACCAGTGATCAAAACATGCGGCACTCTTTTCAAAAGTTGTAGCCCTATATATCAGCTTTAACTTTTGTATTGGCCGATTCATGAGTTTACAAACGAAATTTGGATAAAATGTGAACCGAAGTTGAGTCAAACTCATAGAAGATCAACACTTAAACCAATTCAGCCAAGTTCAGTTTGAATAGAATTTTGCCGAACTTTGCTCCTTCATATCTCCCAAACCGTTGATCAAACCCTAGGTCACCTTTTACAACAGTTGTAGCCTGATATGCCATCTACAACTTTTATATTGGTCAATTCCAAAGTTTACATTGAAGAAATTGAGTTATTTGGAATCAAAACAGGGCTGATTGAGTGGACGAACTGAACTGAATCCATTCAGTTCGTCAGTTCAGACCGACATTTTGGGGCCAATGTTCAGAGCATGAAATCTCTCAAACCATGGCTCCAAATCCTATGGTACTCTTTACGAAAATTGTATCCTTAGATGTCTTCTACAACTTTCGTAAAGGAAGATTTCGAAGTTCTGCTGGAATATTTGGAGATTAGGGCATGCAAACATGGCAGCAAAACGGTTCATTACTGAATCTTCTTTCAGCTCTTCCGAGAACAGACCGAGCAGGCCGAGCTCGGCCGGCGATTCACGCCGTACCGATGCGCTGTCGCATGCCCAGCTGGCCAGGGCCGCGCGTCCAGCTCCTCGCATGCCCCGTGGCCGTGCCATTCAATTGCCACGTCACGCTGGCAAGGCGAGCTCCAGCTGGCCGCTGTCCTCCGCTCGGCAAAACAGGATGCAGTAAATTGCATCGGCCGATTCACCCTCTGTGCTTCATTACTTTCCAATTCACCTCGGCCGTGACTCATCCACCTCGCCCTCTCCACCCTCCACCCCCTTGCTCTCTCTGCCATAGCCCAGGTCCGACGAAATTGAAGAAATTTCGGCCAACATTGCCACTATGGCCTAGAGCTCCGCCTCACACGTGGCCGGCCCTTCCCGCTGCTCCTCCCCTCCCTTTAAGCACCAAAACGGAATCATCATACCATCCTGATCCTCCCCGGCCGTTCCCTTCATTTTCTCCTAGCTCCGGTGGGCCGCTCCACCATCACCAGTGCCGCCGCCGGGCAACTCCCGTGGCCGGCCATGTTCCTAGCCAGGGTGGGGGGAGGGGGGGCGCAGCCACTTAGGGCCGGGGTCAGGCCACGCCCCCACGCCGACCCCCTACGCCCCTTTCCCGGCCGAGCCGGCCAGCCGAGCGGCCCTGAGTCGAGTAGAGCTCGTGCATCCGATCTCTGTCTGAAGGTTGAAGAAAGTGGACCTCGGGGTAATGATTCTAAAAGCCTAGGGGGTTATCCATTAAAAACTTGGACTTATGCGTGGAGGTGGGATTTTATAGGGGCTTGGTCGCAAGAAGTCAGGGGCTTATCCGCGAAGAAAGGACCCTGCTGCAATTACTTTCATTTTCGTAGGGGCCTGGATGTAAAATCGCAGCCCTTTTCTTTTTGTGTTTCTTCCTTAATTTGTAGCTGAAATTGAGTAAAACATTAAAAATCACAAAAAAATCATAAAATCACTAACTTAGACTTTCTGGAATCCTTGTGAAATTATCTTTCCAGTGGTATATCATATGCATGTGTGAACTATGTACTGCAGATTGTATTACTTTATGTATGAATATATGTTTGAGAGCTTGTTTATTATTTCGTAAATGCTTGGCATGTGCAAAAGTGGTGAATCCAGCTCTGGTGATGTTGTTGATTTTTAGTAGAGTAGATTTGAGCCTTTGTTGAAGAGAGCCTATGCATGTTTTTGATAGATATAGATTTAGTTGAGTTAATGAAGTAAAAATGAGATAAATAGTTAAACTACTCAATAAAACTTGGTAATTTTTTTTAGTACTACTCTAGAGCCTAGGAACCCTCACAAAAATATTCAGCTCTAGAAAGCATGTAGTTTTAAAGTTATGATTTAAGTTTGTTTCTAGCTAGTTAAGTATCGATAAATCACCAAATATTCTGTATAAGTTAGAAAAATGTGAAACATTCACAATAGAGTTCTCTAGTCATAAGTAAGCTCCAGTAAAAATCTTGTGCACAAAATATCTATATAGATTTAGTTATAATTTTCTAACTGATTGCAACTTGTAGGTGTTAAAATAAATAGAAAACAGTAGGGTAAAATGCTAGAAATTTTTTAAAAAATATGTTAGAGTGATTAGTTATATAAAACGTGCTTACCATAATTTTTGTTCCTAAAAATCTTACTGTTTGAGTTAAATGCATGAAAATAGCTAGATTAATGCTTATAAGATAAATAGTTTCTGTGCTAATAAAAATCTGAAAATTTTATTTTACCTTGTTTAGGTGTTGATTGTTCTGTTTAGTAGTTAAAATCACTAGTTAGAGTTATTTGTGTTTGTAGATTATTAAGTAGTTAATAACCTTTGGAATGGCTAAGTGATTTTCTTAATTACTTGAAATGGTTTAAAATCAGAACTGAAACTGAAATTTAAACTTGAGCTTCACCTTGTTTGCTTTGTAATTTGTTTGTGTTATTTACTTCTCGGTGAATAACTATGTTGTGTGTATGTTTAAGTTGCTGCATTTTGTTAGCTCATGCATCTGCATCGCTATTTGTAGATCATTCGATAGTTATTGGCGTACCATACATGAAGTGATCCGCGAGCCGTCGACCATGAAGCCGGAACTAACTGAAGCCGCGAAAGACCCGGGCCAAGTCCAGAAGAGCCCAAGGCTATTGCTAAGCAAGAAAGGCAAGCACTGGAGCATGCCCCAGCTTTAACAAAACCCCAATGGGTTACTTTGTGCCTTCTTTGTGCATTTAAGTTTAAGGAGTTGTTTGAAACCCTAGTTGCATGATCCCTAGGTACCTATGTCCTAATACTAGTATGTGTAGGTCGTATAGAATGCCATGCTTAATTAGGACCAGTAGAAGTCGAGTGATTGCCTTATCACTCGCGGGATATAGGTTTTTACTTTCTATTGAATCATGAAGTTCGGCAGGCAGGGCTTGTGCGATATTTCTGTTTGGTTGAATGTCCCGCTTGCACAGATGGTTGTTGGCTAAGTCATTGATTGTGTGGCATTGTTGGTCAAGCTTTTGAAGGTACTAATCGTATGCCAGAAAATATGGTAAACTGGTAAACCTAGTACTTGATTCAAACTGACGTCTGACGGACATATCCACTCCATTGGGCGAGGGGTTGATGGCGAGTGTAGCAGTGGCTACGGCACAGGTTTGCTTGGAGCACCTGGGGTTCGTTGGGGCGTGCACTCGGGTAGAATGGTCCCCGATGGCAGATGGCAGGGAGAGATGGGAACGATTGCCTCGTGAGGTCCAAGGTGTCTCTCACGGGGCGTGCGATTAGGTTGTCCCATGCATGGTAAAATCAACTCGAGTTGTCCGTCCTTCGTGGTTACATGAAGCTGCTTGATCGCTTGTCACACATTAGTGTGCTTGGCCAATGGTTAGAGATGTTGTTAGTTGATTAAAGATAATATCTGGTTAATCAATTGTTTTTCGACACTGAATGTTGTTGGATAGTTTTGCAAACTTAGTAATGGTTAGTCTCACTTTAACTTGGCTAAAATATTGAAAATAGGGATCAACTTGTAGATATTTTTCGGCAAAACAATTCCCTCCACCATAAAGCCTTGCATATCTAGAATTTAACCTTGTGTGGTAAGTCTCGCTGAGTATTAATATACTCAGCCTTGCTTGTGGCTTTGTTTTTCAGGTGCTCCTGTTAGTTGGTTTTTGGTGTTTGAGCCATCCTCCCCAAGCGAGGGCCGTGGTGAATGAGGTCATGTGAGGGCTCCACATGGTTGCTTTGTATCGACATTAGAACTCTTCCGCTGTTTATAACTCTGTGTTGTAACAATTAAAACTTGTGCACTATTTTTGTAATATTATCCATGTGAACCTGTACTTTAAAATTGATGATGAGTTGTACCATCTGAGCTCACATTCGAGTGGGACTTGCTACTATTTTGTTTCGGTCAAGAATCGGTGGTTTCATCGGGACGTTACCCGACAGACTACATGATTAATTCGGTTCAAGCATGTGGAGTACCGCAGTGGAAGTGGTCTCATACGCTTGAGCCGGGTTAATTGGGGCGGGCTGCCACACATGGCTTGATGACACGAAGAGGTTGAATAAAGTTGAGCAACAAAGGTAAAGAAGCATAAAGAGAAATCTCCAAACACGCGGCAGAAGGACTTCAAGAATCGCATGACGCTTCACCATCTTTTTCCGCGCTTAGCAACATGCTAAGCATAGGGGAGGACTTGTTGGACGAAAAGGAAAATGCCATATGGAGTATAATGATCACGGTTGTCATAAGATGCTCAAGATTCTTCTTTTATGCTAAGCATAATGTTTAAGCATGGGGGAAGCCACGCTACACTCCATTACAAGCATCGAAAAGGACGGTAACTCTTCCTCAACCTTCTCTTTGTTCATCTACTTCTTAATGCCTATATATATGTATGCCATCGACCATAGGTTAGAAACCTTTGTATATCTCTCTTGTTAATAACATGGCTACTAGGAGGACAACCTAGTTTTGTTTTTGTTTTCTATAAATAATGATCACCATCACTTTGTGCTCACCACGATGATATATTTTGAATGCCTTTGCTTATGGAAAAGCAATGAAAGTTGCCGCTTTGTTCTACCTACATGATGTTGTATATGACTTGACCATTTGCTCTCTATTAAATGATCTAAAATTGATTAAATATCGGCTCTTTTATTTGTGAAGGTTAAATGACTAAATTCTAGACCCCACATATTCCTTATGTTGCTCTTTGATTTAAGTTTACAAATGACCTTACACCTTGTATTGTTTTATTTAAAACTTGATTCTTATGGTATCTACATTCGTGAATCTCTTGCAAAGTTCTACCTACCAAAGCCTTTACATATACATGACCTATCCTTAGATTTGCAAACTTATATTTTGATGAGTTGGATTAAGATTGATTTCTATGGTTCGAGACTAAGAAGCTGGCCATTCCATTTTGCGTACCTTCCTTTTGCTAGCCTTTCTATCCATGCATTGTGAGTTTCTACACTGGAAACTTCACAAACTTCGCTGGATATCCACCCTAAACCTAAATATCTTTTGTGATTACCTCCCTGACCACAACCTACATTGAGTATGGATCATTATCGCGAGAAAATTCAGAAGAATCAAGAGCCTAATTTAGAGAACATCAATTTGGGAGGCATCAAAACTCAGTGAAGATTCAAGTAATTTTTCAGAAGATCAAGATGGACTTTGTGTACTTACTTCAGCAATTATAACCCTCACTTCTATGCTCGAGGACGAGCAATCGTTTAAGCATGGGGGAGGATGCTGAGTAAGTATTATATTGCCAAAGGTTCTAAGGAGCAAAAAGAAAGAAAAAGAAAAAAAGGAAAAAGAAAGAAAAGAAACAAAAATGAAAGGAAAAAATGAAAGAAAGAAAGAAAAGAGAGAGAGAGAGAGAGAGAGAAATAATGCCTCTTAGTTCTTTTAGCTTCATCAAATTCCAAATGCTTTGAAGACAATTCCATACTCAATTTTCCAACCATGTGCAATCCGATAACGAGGACTTCATTTGTGCCTCGGGATCATCCACTTGCCATTTGCACATATCCACCTATCTAAATGTGTGTGTTCCATCCCTCTCTCTTTCCAACATTTATTCTCCATGGCCTTTTTGACTAGTCTCAGGAACTCCAATAGATCTCTCTCTTAGTTTGACAATATTTGAGATATAATGTTTTGCTAGGATTGTTTTTACCTACCAAGCTCTACATAAGCCTTCCACTTTCATATATGAGTAGAATAGGTTGAAAATAATCTAGTATAGGCTTGAGAGACTTGATGAGATGAGTGTTTTCATGAGCTTTTGCAAGAGAATCTCACTTATGTTGGATATGCATCTTTTTGAAAACTCTTCACGATGGAACAAGGTAAAGATCTAAAATTCGTTTAAGTTCAAGAGTATTGTATTTATTATTATTGCGGCTTGTTCTTTATTGCTACTCTATCTTCCATAATGAAAAGAAGCCGGTCACAACTTGAATTTTAAATGCTAAACACTTGAGAGCAATGTGTCTTGTTGTGTATGACTAAGTGCAGGAAAAACATTGAAGGGCAATGCTGATTTCCTTGTTAAGCAAAGATCTTGGACTTACTCGAGGATGAGCAAGGTTTAAGCATGGGGAGAATGTTGACGCTCGTTATACGTACACTTTTAGTGCCATTTAAGTGGTGGTTTTGGACTAATTCATATACTAACCCGCCACTTGGCACGTGAATATAGCATGAGTCGTATCATAGCTGTCATGCAGAACTACATAGGACAATCAAACAAACTAGAATACAGCATGAGTCATATATATCTTTCTATGCAGTGCTGGTACCTATGAGAGTTGTCACCTGGTACCGATGACGCTCTCTCCAGTAGTGCAACACTACTGGAGAACCTCACATCGGTACCGGGTGACAACGGTCATCGGTATCGGTTATAGAACCGGTACTCAGCATCCGTGACTGATGACTTTGAGCCATTGGTCACGGATCCTCACCACCCGGTACCAAAGCAATTTTGACAAAATAAAAAAAAAACTCCCATTTCTCCGATCCAGTTTCTCCAATCCCGTTTCTCCAATCCATGAATATTCATCAAGAAAAAAAAGACGATGGATGATGAATATCTTGCGCAATCAATTTTGTTCATGAATCTCGCAGATCATTCAAAAACCCGGCGCTCCATAACAAGATTGATACAATCCATAGATTCCACATCTCCAATTCAATTCAGAAAAGTAAAAAAAAACGAAGGCCCGAA
>CM014277.1:52981871-52992045 GCA_004135705.1 Alloteropsis semialata | reverse complement strand
GCACCGGGCCGCCGCGCCGAGCCGCGCCGGCCACGCGTCCCACCGCCCGGCTCCCCACCACCGCTCGTTTCTTCTGTGGAGAAAGAAAGAGATAAGGAAGAGAGAAGGGAGAGATAGAGAAATGAGAGGTCAGACACAAGAGAGAGAGGAGGACTTAGAAATATCGCTTGCCACTACTTTTTGTCCCGGGTGTTGATTTCCACCGGGACTAAAGAGGCTAGCTTTATTCCCGGTGGGTGCTATCACCCGGGACTAAAACTTTTAGTTCCCGGGTGGTAGACACCCACCGGGACTAAAGCTCATTTTTTTCCCGGGATTAAAGAGTTCTCTGGCCAGTACCAATTGGACCCAGGACTAAAAATCTATTAGTCCCGGTGCCAAATATGGCCTGGACTAAATGTCCAAACCGAAAGTGTTTTGTGTAGTAGTGGTGGGTCAGACGACACTGCACATACGTTGGGCCGTGCTTGGGCCAGCACGTCATGACAATGGCCCACGAGCAGTCTACAACTCATAATTTCATATATATACTAGTTTTTATATGGCCACGAGCAATTATATACTTCATCTACAATATCTATATACAAAATTATTTTTCTCCATAGAGTAAAATCTGAATCGTAACATTGTGCACTTTTATCATCTTATTTTGTCTGACCACACATAACGGATTATCAACAAAGGACACTGATTGATTATTGATGCAACGTGACTATCCACGTGAACATGATAAGGACATGTAACAAGGGTGAAAGGATCTTGATGTCGCCTAAAGAAGGAGAGGGGGGAGGGGGGTGAATAGGTGGGACCTGAAATTATCGCCACTTAAAACAAGTTTATTAGCGACAATCAGATATTCCGAATAACACCTTCAGAAATTCTGTAAATGAAATTTCCAAAGAGATCTTCGGAATCTCCGAATAGGAGAAACACACTCCTAGCACAGTGGATAAAGCACACTGACACCAAAACCGGTGCCACCGGTTTTGCCCTGGCAGACTACTCCTGAAGTGATAAGTGAGGCTAGAGAGTTCGGAACCAAACCAAACTTGGAGATGATGATTTAAATGTCTTTCTCTGTTATAACTCCAAGTCCCTGCACTCAAAACACAAGTACCATAACTTCGAGCAACTTCACCAAACAAAGAAGGTCAAACCAGCGAGGAGACACATGATTTGTTTTACCAAAGTTTGGATTCACTGCTTGCACTAAGCAGCCACTAAGGCACAGTGAATCCTACTCTCTGTTGAGGAACTCTTTAGGATACGAGTCTTACAACTCTGCTCCACCGAGTCGGGTCACACTAGACCACTTCCCCACTTCCACTAGTTTGCTTCTTCCCTTTCGGAGGCGAAGCACGACCTGCACAAACTGTCCCGCAGCTCACCACACCTTTTTAGCTCACAGGCGACACCTAGCCGTCTAGAGCAAAGCTCCAAGACAAATTCTTCACACAAGCTTGATGATGTCCAGCAGTGCTCAAGGGGTTTGAGTGCTCTCAATCTGCTCACAATGGCTTCTATCTCTACCACCCAACTCAATAGATCTCACAAAGTCAAGCAACCTCACAAAGAGGGGTTGAGAAGAGCCAGAATGGCTTTGGCTTAGCAAGAATAGCAAGGAAGCACACCAGCAACCTTAGGAACAGCAGCATGCCACAATGGAGGTCGTGGAGCTTGAATAAGTTACCCTCCACAAACTAGCCGTTGGGAACTGTTGACGTTCCTTAGCGACACACTTTTGCCCTTGTTTATCTTCAATAATGGCATAAATTTGATATCTAAACTAATGATCATACTCTATAACCGGGACGTTTTCGTATATGCATGTGTTTTTGGAGGAATTCTATTTACGTAGGTTTTTGGGCTTAAATGGAGCATATATGGACAAGGCTTGTGACCAAGGACGACACGGTGAAAGATGTTCCACCTATGCATGCCGGCCTAGGCCATGTGGGGCCGGCCGGTCTAGGGTGTTTCAAGCCCCGTTCATGCTCAACTTTGGTGAACTGACCTCCAAGATTATTTGAAAGGCAAGTGCTTCAAGATAAGGTCAAGAAACTTCAGGGTCAGGGCAACTCAATTAGAGAATTTGAAAATTTACCACTTTCCATTCTTATCTTGAAGATATCCCGAAGCAAACGACATCCAAAGGCCCACATACATATGTGGAACATCTACTGAAGCTTCCAGAAGACTTGGAGAGAAAGATGAAGACGAGGTGGCCAGGGAATGCCCTAGGCCGGCCGGCCTAAAACATCCTGGGCCGGCTGGCCCAGGTCTTTCCTGTGGCGGCTCTTCTCCCCCTTCGACCTAGGGTTTCCTCAGGGTATAAATAGCCCCTGTGTCCCTGTGCCACGCATCAATTCATTCGTCATTCGCCACTGAGGAGCAGAGGAGCTAGAGGGACATCTTTCGGAGAGCTGAAAGTCGTGCTAGTTGTCTAGGATTCTTCCATAGCCGACGTGGGAACCCTGCGAGGAAGACCACGTCGGAGTTCTGGAGCTAGGATCATCAAGATCAAGGTAGGATCTCGGTGGTGATCTTGTGATGTACTTACATTCATAGTGAAGTTATATATGTTTCCAAATCTCTAGCGATCAAGTGCCTCTCTTTATGATTTCGTTATTGCTTTGGTTTGCTTCTTCTTCAATCTATTATCGAGATAGATTGCTTGGGGTGTTCTTGTAGCCATGGTGGCTAGGGGTTCATACCGGATCTACCAAGTGGTTCGACACGTTCACTTGTGAACATGCCCTTAAGTTACCCACGCCGAAAGAGAGCATCATGATACGGTGTGATCTCATGTACGGTGGGGCTTTCAGGAGTTTGACCGGAGGTCGTGATTTAAAGATGCTTTTTATTGAGATTCACATCTATCTTACTTCACTCTATTTGGCTCAGAGCTACAACATATGCATGATCTAGGCGATCTAGATCGGTTATCTCTAACTTTCTCTTGCTACCTCCGGTGTTTGGTTTTAGTAGATAAGATCTGTTTTGCAACCCTCTTCAAGACTAAAGGATTTCTATGCTAATTAGATTGCTTCTTGTATCTTTAGTTCCACGGATTGATAAACCTTGAGGGAGTACTCTAAGGGAAGGGAAGAGCTACAATTGATCCGTGCGCTTGCGGTTCACGATTGACGCGTCTATCCCGATGGAGCTCGACGAGCTGACGAGTCTTGAGACGTTGTCCTTGTCAGGCAACTCATTTGACGAAGGCAAATTGCCGGCATCTTTCAAGAATCTGACCAACCTAGTCAACCTCGAAGCAGCGTATTGTGGCCTCGTCGGCGACTTCCCCGATTACGTGGTGAATATGACGGAGCTGGAGACACTGGACGTCACTGGGAACATGTTGACCGGAACCATTCCTCCTGGGGTCTGGAACCTTAAGAAGCTGCAAGCCTTGTATTTGTATGTGTCCAGGAACAACCTTATCGGGGACATAGTGGTTGATGGCTTTGCTTCATTGAGTTTGGCTATGATTGACATCTCAAGCAATCACCTTACTGGAGTCATCCCGGAAGTCTTTGGACTTCGGAGAACCTAACAGCATTGTGGTTGTATGACAACAGTCTCACCGGCATGCTCCCACCGGAGCTTGGCAAGCACTCACGGGGGCTTATATTCAGTCTATGCTCATGACAACGAGCTCACCGGAGTCATCCCAGAAGAGATATGCTTCGGAGGCCAGTTACAGGACCTCGACGCCTCGAACAACAGCTTGAATGGCTCCATATCGGTAGGTCTTGCCCACTGTGCCAGTCTGACTGTACTGTCTCTATATGATAACCAGCTCTCTGGCGAGGTCCCGGAGGCTCTATGGACGATGGGGAATCTTGAAATGGTGACCCTACGGAATAACCAGCTCACCGGGAGTCTCCCTGCCATGATATCAAGAAGCATTGCAACTATAGACATTGGAAACAACCGTAGCTAGGGCGAACAAGAACAACCTAGACAGTGTGAAATGGTTCGGTGAAGCTCAACACTGATGGGGCCTTCTATGTAGATGATCGTACTGAAGAAACAGGGGCTGTGGTCCGCTGTTCTGACGGATCATTCCAGAGGGCGTCTGCGAGGTGGCTTAATTCGGTGGGCTCTGTGCTTCTAGCAGAAGCGGAAGCTATCAGAGATGGAGTCTGACTGATCCCGACAGGTCTACGAGAGAATACCATTGTGGAAACAGATTCTCAGGAATTTGTTGGCCTCTGGTGCTCGCGTAAACACACCAAATCGGAGGTGGCTGCGATTTTGAAAGACATAGACAACATAGCGGTGGCGTTCCTGTATGTCCCTGGAGGTCCCTGGAGGGTTGATGACTTGATGGTCTGGTTGAGACTACCCTAAATGTTTACCTTATCAAATCACTTGGGTGTCATAAAGGGAATGGGCAAAACGAAAAACATGTTCATATCGTTGGAACAACAGTTTGTAACCTGTTATTTATTGCACATGAAAGTGGTGTGCCGCATTAGTTTGTTTTACACATGATGTCATATTTAGGCCCTGTTTAGTTCACGTACTATGCATAACGTTTTGCATAACGCACATTTTTCAATGCATTTTTTCTCTCTGTAAATATTATGCATAACACAAAAATACTATACATAACGATGCATCTAAACACCCCCTTAATACTATGAAAACCAACTGAGCCGGAGGGTTAGACGATAGATAAATAAGTGACGGACTGATAAGCTTGGATGGACGCAAGCTCAAAGCAAAAATTTTAAAAATAATAACTCGTTTCCTGTTGTTCCATGACTCCACCTCATGGCACCTCTCCAGTTGTTCCCGTCTAACGCGGTGCTTTCATCCTGTCGCTAACGAGATGGAAGTATGTCTCTAATTATATTTTTTTTCTAATTTGTCATCACCATTGATTTAATATATTGCTTTTCTGATTTTTTCTGCATGTGGTCACAGGTCATGAGGCCAAGCCAAGGGCTCATCGAGACAGAACGATTAAGTGCAATCCAAGAACAATTATGAGGATTTCTTTTTGGAGCACGTCATGCTTCCCAAAGGAAAATTCTTTTCCGACGGCTCAAATCTACATGTATCGAAAGATTTGAACTCAGAGTAATATGTGTAATAGCTAATGTAATATAAAATATTAACATAGTTATATGTGCAATCTATCTTTATCTTAGTATTTGGCCAACAAATAGAGCCTCCACATTCGCTCTCAAGGCCTAGAAATTCTCACGTCAATCGGAGAAAAGAAGAAAGATTAAAATTACCCACCACTGCCTAAAATTTAGCCGAAAATACCCCCTTAACTATTTAAAAATTATCACCACTGCCATTACATAAAAAATAACCTAAAACGTTCATATATATTTTTAAAAATCACCCACCAATGTCATTAAAAAAGTTGCGTTCACTCTTAAGACATAGAAGTTTCCACGTTAATTGGAGGAAAAAAACCAACAAATGGAGCCTCCACATTCGCTCTCACGGCCTAGAAATTCTCACGTTAATCGGAGAAAAGAAGAACAATTAAAATTACCCACCACTGCCATTACGTAAAATTTAGCCAAAAATACCCCCTTAACTATTTAAAAATTATCACCACTGCAATTACATAAAAAATAACCTAAAACGTTCATATATATTTTTAAAAATCATCCACCAATGTCATTAAAAAAGTTGCGTTCACTTTTAAGACATAGAAGTTTCCACGTTAATCGGAGGAAAAAAATTACAATTGTCGTTACATAAAAATTAGCCTAGAATACCCATTAACTATTTAAAAATTATCCACAATTGTCATTACATAAAATTAGCCAAAAACATCTATATATATATTTATCTTTTTGAAAATCATCCACCAATATCATTACATAAAAATTAACCTAAAATACCTCAATACTATTTTAAAAAATAAAATAAAAAATATTTTCTTACATAAAAAGAAATAACCAAAATACTCATTCTTTATCTAAAAAGTATATACATTTTTCTTTATTATGAAATTAGTCTAATCATTAATTATCCCGTCATTGTCACTATAAAAACATAAATATGAAATTCTTTTTAGCTGATAAAACTACCAATTTCTACCATTAACTAAAATAAATCCAATCAAAGTTATTTAGTCAAAATAAAAATAAACAAAGATGTACATATTAAGTATACCTATAAAAGATTGATCAACAAAGATAATTGTAGTCTTAACAAAGAAAAATATTATGACAATGCCAGAATTATTTTGTCAATAATTTGACTTAATGTGTAACAAGAGGACACTAGTAAGGAAAAAATAAGTTTAGGAAAAACAATAAGGATGCAAAAATAGATATAGATAGATATTTGAAAACTATATACTAGCCGCGCAAATACGCGGGTCATCTCTCTAGTTAGGGTAATATATAATGTTTTGAGAAAAAGTGTAATATATAATGTTATAAATGTATATTGTGTAATACAAATGACTATATGTTTATTTAATGCAATATATATATATAATTATATATATATATATATTATTACCGCACAATAGTACAATACTCACCGGAGTATAGAAATAGGATTAGGAATACGAAATAAAACAACAGTAAAGAAAAATAAAATAAAAAATTACCTAGCCTATTCGGTTGGCTGGCGGCTGGTAGCTGGTGCTGATTTGTTGTGAGAGAAAAGTATTGCTGGCTGGTTGGTGGCTGGTGGCTGGTGCTGATTTGTTGTGAGAGAAAAGTACTGCTGGCTGGTGGCTGATAAGCCAAGCGAACAGGCTAGCAGGAATCGCCATTTGCCGTTGCAACAGCTACCTGCGCGCGTGGCGTGCGCTGCCGGTCGCAGAAAGAAAGAAAGAAAGAAATACAAGCTGCTCTCCGGTCAACACCGATGTAGGAGTGCTCTTTCAACTCAAAAACTAGCATTCGGCTTCAGATTCTAGAGTTCGCCGGCTTTCAGCTTTTATTTTAATATAGGAAGGATACAGATTGCTCAGCTAAACAGACGTATCATGCTAGTAAATTATTGTACTTCAGTCTCCGGGGAGGCGGTGACCAAGTATGAGTCTTCAAGTATCCGGTGACCGTTGCAAATTAAACTTATCACGGCCTGCAAGTGATTCCCCAGTATCAAACAAATCCTTCAGCCGGCGGAGTGAATTGAAGGATATATATATATATTTTTCTGTCCTCATGCTCACCGATAGAAGAGTACGATCCGAACGCCCACGCTGCTTTCTGCGGCCACCATGCGCGGCGGCCAAGACATGGCAACACCACGCCGCGCATGCGCTTACCTCCTCCTCCTCCTCCTTGTGCTGCCCGGCCCCGGCTGTCTGCTGCGCCGGGCGGCCGCGCAGTCTGGGCCGGTGGGCGAGGCGGAGCTGCTCCTCCAGATCAAGCGCGCGTGGGGCGACCCGCCGGTGCTCGCGGCGTGGAGCGCCGCCGAGTCGGCCGTCGGCGCCCACTGCCGCTGGCCGTACGTCGGGTGCGATTGGGCCGGGCGTGTCACCTGGCTTGCCCTGGCCAACGCCAGCATCACGGGCCCCATCCCGGACGCCGTCGGTGGCCTCTCCAGCATCGTCCACCTCGACATCTCCTCCAACAGGATCGTCGGCGCGTTCCCGAAGGCGCTTTACCGCTGCCGCTCGCTCCGGTACCTCAACCTGTCCCGTAACTATATCGGAGGGGAGCTCCCTGAGGACATTGGCCACGGCCTCGGGATGAACCTGAGCACGCTCGACCTCAGTGTCAACGACTTCAACGGCAGCATCCCGGCGTCCCTGTCCATGCTCCGCAACCTCCGACATCTCGTGCTGGAATGGAACCGCTTCACTGGTACTATACCGGTGGAGCTCGGCTACCTAACAGGCCTCCACACGCTGAGGTTGTCGTTCAACTCATTTGATGCAGGCAAGCTGCCAACGTCGTTCAAGAACCTGACCAACCTAGTCATCCTCATGGTGGCACAATGTAACATCACCGGCGAGATCCCAAGGTACCTACTGAAGATGCCGGAATTGGAGCAGTTGTTCATTGGGATAAACTCATTGACCGGAACCATACCTCCGGGGATTTGGGAACTCAGGAAGCTGCGAACCTTGTCTGTATACAGCAACAACCTCACAGGTGACATGGTGATTGATGGCTTTGCTTCGATGAGCTTGGACACAGTAGATGTCTCCGCGAACAAGCTTACTGGAATTATCCCAGAAAACTTAGGGCGCTTGGAGAACCTCACAACTTTGTTCCTCGAGTCTAACAACTTTTCTGGGGAAATACCAGCAAGTATTGGCCGATTGCCGTCACTAACGACGTTGCTGCTGTCTAATAACAGCCTTACCGGTCAGATCCCAGAGGGGTTGTGCTCTGGAGGCCAGTTGCGGTCTCTCTTCGCCTCGAGCAACCACTTCAGTGGCTCCATCCCGATAAGCCTCGCCAAATGTGCCACTCTACGATATCTACTCCTAGACAATAACCAGCTCATAGGTGAGGTGCCAGAGGCATTATGGGCCGCAAGACAAATCAAAATAGTGATACTACGAAATAACCAACTCACTGGAGGTCTCCCTGCCACAATATCCAGCAACCTTGTGGAGCTAGACATAGGAAACAACCAGTTTGTTGGCAGAATTCCAGCGGTAGCTGTTGGGCTCCGGCACTTTATCGCTGACAACAACCAGTTTTCAGGAGGGATACCAGCCAATCTACGCTACGGCATGCCAGAATTACAACAACTAAACCTGGCTTATAACAAACTCTCTGGCAGTATATGCAATCTGGGCTTTGACATGCCATTACTACTGCAACTGAACCTAACTAATAACAAACTCTCCGGCAGGATCTGTTAAATGCTCTGCGGGTGCTGAACCCAGCCAGTGACCAAACTCACCAGCAGGATCTATTAAATATTCCCTTTGTTTTTTATCTACATGTCATACTAGGTTTGACCTAAGTCAAATTTTGCCAACTTTGACAGAGTGTACAGATCGTATTGGGTTTTTATTTACATGTCGTATTAGGTTTACATCCCGGATGCTGTTGGTGGGCTCTTCAGCCTCGTGCAATTCCATGTTAGCCACAATAGAATCACCGGTACATTTCCGATGGCGCTCTACCACTATAGGTCGCTCCAGTACCTTGATCTGTCGTGGAACCACATCGGAAGGAACCTCCATGACGATATTGGGCACGGTCTGGGGCGAACTTAAGCATGCTGAGCCTCAGATCAGCTTCAACAAGTTCAGGGACACCATCCCGACGTCCCTATCTAGGCTACGAAACCATGGGTATCTATGGCACGTCATGCAACGCTCTACGTGCAGAAGTTAGATCGCTAATGTTTTTTGACAGAGCATTTCCTGCCCACCATGGCAGGTGCCCCCTCTCACGCCTCGCGATACGAGATGTCAGAGAATCTATGATGGAAACTGACGAGGGTCTAGACCAGGGGTGACCAACCAACCCTCTGATCAACGACGCATCGCCGATTTTCTCTTCAAAAACAAGAAATAAACATTCCAGATCGAACAAGCCCACTTCGTCCGAATGGTTTTGGGCCCACTAGGGAAAGCCCTATAAGGGAGACTGTCCCCCGACGAGTCTCCGCCTTGCCCGACGAGATTCCGGCTCGCCCGACGAGTCTCCACCTCGCCCGACGAGACTCCGACTCGCCCGATGAGACTCCACCTCGCCCGACGAGTCTCCGCCCAGCCCGACGAGTCTCCGCCTCGCCCGACGGGCTCGCTCGACATCACCCCCCCGCTTTTGCCCATTCAGGGCCGTACCTACTTGGTACTCGCCATGTCAGAATGGGATGGGCGCCTGTCCTTCGCCACAGCAGCCACAGGGACACCCGTCTCATCGGTACAAGAACACTACAGTCCTAGGAAAGGACGCTCGTAAGCTCACACGGAGACACCTGGAGTCCAAGGAAGCCACCTGGAGTCCAAGGGAGAACAGTACGAGTCAACCACGACCCGAGAACCACTCGGGGACGTACCCGAGAAGCCATCAACACTAACTACTCGGACGCCGCCGGCTCCGGGTCAAACGGAGCGCCCCATTCCGTCAACAGCAACTACCACAGTGGGCACCTGTACGTCTCGTACGGCTCGGGACGCAAAATGACGGCGATGACCCCGACGCTGTAACTAACTTTGT
Organism: Alloteropsis semialata; assembly: GCA_004135705.1. NCBI lineage: Eukaryota > Viridiplantae > Streptophyta > Magnoliopsida > Poales > Poaceae > Alloteropsis > Alloteropsis semialata. The sequence continues at coordinate 52,981,915 of CM014277.1, read as the reverse complement.
AATTCCTTCCTTTTTACCCTCCTCCTTTCTTGCTCCCCTTACGA
>CM014277.1:52956328-52980871 GCA_004135705.1 Alloteropsis semialata | reverse complement strand
TTTTATAATATTTTATCATTCGTCTTATTCAAAAAACTATGTAAGTATCATTATATTTTGTTTGTGACTTATTTTATCACAAAGGTACTTTATGCATGACTTATCTTTTTATATCTGCACTTAATTTTTGAATAAGGAGAATTGTCAAATGTTATGAGTAAAAGTCAATTGTGAATAGTAATTTATGGCGGGGGGAGTTTGTTACTGTCATTGTCGTTGCCATCCAGATCGGTCGACCATCAAACTAGCTATCATATAGTTGGTACGAGATCTTTAACACATAACATGCATGCATGCTCCTCGCTTGGAGTTACCGCCATAGGTTAGTGAAAAGAACTGGCGTGTGTGCACACGTCTTTATGTTTGACATCATGTGCCCCGGGTGCCCAGGCTCGATTTATAAATGAAGGCTAATAGATACATCGTAGCAAGATGCACCATTATTGCAAGAAAGAACTGATAATAACTTGCACATACCTGATATGAGTACTACGAGCAAGGCTTCTAATACTCCTGTCATGAACCAGGAGATTGGTGGCCCGATGGAGGGCAGTGCAACCCCAGTTGCTGGAGATAGGCCCTTTGAACCATCCCTGTGGGATGACTTTTTTGTCACCTACACCCCTCCAATCTCCCAGGCAAGTACTAACCAGCATCCTCATGACTTCATTCGTATCAATAGTAATATTGTTTAGCTTAGTGTCTCTGTTATAAGGTCTATAATTGTGTAGTCTCTGCACGTGTGCATGCAGATGCAGAGATCCGAGGAGTGGCTGAGAGACAGGATGGATCAACTCAAGAGTGAAGTGCTCTGTATGTTTTGTGCTGGCAACGCCATGAGTGCAGCTGACACATTGATGCTTGTGGATGGTCTTGAACGCCTTGGGATACACAACCACTTCCAAGAGGAGATCTACATGGCGTTATGCCGTGTCTACAGCGAGGAGCTAGAGTTTGACAGCACCCATGAAGAACTGCATATAGTTGCCCTCCGGTTTCGCCTACTAAGACAACATGGCCTTTTTGTATCCGCAGGTCACTGAGGGACCTAACTTAAACTTTTCTCCATGCATCTTTCCTACTGCTGTTTCTTGGGTTTAATTTGTTGCCTATGGCGTAAACGACACTTTGGCTAGTTGTATGTCTATTATCGTACGTTTCTGTTTTATCAAAAACTTTTAAACATTAGTTATTATCTTGGCGAGGCTGTCAATGCATCTTGAACACTGATGCACATGGTTACCCTCCAGTTTCGTCTGCTAGGCAACAATGCTTTTTTTATAGTATCTGCAGGTAGTTCTTAAAACTTTTTGTCATATTTCTGGACTGTTCATCAACTTTGTTCATTAGAGGCTTTAACTACATATTCTCTCCGTTTCAAATTATAAGTCGCTTTGGCTTTGCAAAGTACGTTATTTTTGGCATGCATCTAGACATTATGCATATCTAGGTACATGGCAAAAGTAATGAACCTTGAAAAGCCAGAATGTGGCCTACAGTTTATTTGGAACGGAGGGAGTATATCATATGCTTGAATCTTATTTAAAAAAACTAAAACTTAGATATGTAGTTTGCCAGAGGCTGTCCATGCTTCTTAGAATGAAGCATATGTAGGTCCTACAGTTTATTTGGAACGGAGGGAGTATATCATATGCTTGAATCTTATTTAAAAAAACTAAAACTTAGATATGTAGTTTGCCAGAGGCTGTCCATGCTTCTTAGAATGAAGCATATGTAGGTCTGTCAAAAAAGCTCGAGGCTCACGAGCTACTCGAACTCGGCTCGCTATAGGCTTGGTTCGAGACCGGCTCGATTGAGAAACGAGCCGAGCTCGAGCCTTCGACGAGCTTCTTAATTATACAGTCTGCTGCTCATTCTTCCCGTCTAAATTCAATTTTTCACCTGTCCTGAGCATCTGTGCTCCTACATTTGCATCCCATAGCTTGACCCAGCTGCCCTGTCATCACATCCTCTCCAAAATATCAAGCGCATGTGCTAGCCACACATTTCAATCTCTCTTGTTTGTCTGTCTTAGATTTTAAGTCCTCGTCTCGTCGTTCTGGAGCAGCACGATGCACAGCCACCGGACTGATTTCTGAGCAGATCGAAGACATGCATGCACTTCGGAGCTCTCGGCCAGAGGCTGCACGAGTCCACAACGTGGTTGTCATTTGTCAACCTCCGCCACGAACAGGAAGAAGCGCAACGTGTCGAGTTTGAGCCCTCGCGAGCTTTTGTCGAATCGATTTCGAGCCTGACTATGAGCTCGGCTTTATTTTAGGCTTGGCTCGAGCTCAGCTCGAGATTCTGTCAAGCTTGAGCTTGAGGCAGCAGGCTCGCTCGAGCTCGGCTCGTTGACAGCCCTAAGCATATGTAAAACGTACAAATGCATCCTACCTGAGCTTTTCATGAATATGCATGCAGATGTATTTGACAAATTCAGAGATGGTACGGGTTGTTTTGGCACATGTCTGGCCAGGGACCCAGGGGACTTCTAAGCTTGTACAACGCGGCTCACATGGCTGTTCCAGGTGAGGATGCCCTCGATGATGCCATCTCCTTCACCAGGTCCCATCTCAAAGCAATGAAAAGCAACCTTGGGTCTCCAATTGCAAGCCAGATCTCTCGTTCCCTAGACATCCCACTTGCTCGTTATATGCCTCCACTCGAGACTGCGCACTACATCACCGAGTATGAGCGGGAAGAGGTGTGCAATGCAACCGTGCTGGAGCTCGCAAGGCTGAACTACAAATACAAGGTCTCTCTATCTCAAGGAGCTCCGAAACTTCTGCTTGTAAGTACATTATAACTACCAAACGTTTTTTAGGGAACCGAATTAAACCTACATATTTACCTATATACTACTATTTATGCATTCTATGGAAATTTACCTTTATGTTATGGATGCTAAATAGATAAAAAGAGAAATGCCAGGTATATGAAAAAAAGTTAATTCCCTCGTTTGGTGGAACCAGCCAAGACATTAGGAGAGGAATCTAAGACTACGTGTGCAACTGGATTCTATCGGTTGTGGAAATAAGATTACCTTTGAGATAGGGTGTCAATCTTTGAAACCAAATATAAAAATTTGCATGCACCAAGAACAAATGAAAGAAGATTAAAAATATATAGGAGAGGACGTCAAGCCAAACGAAGATGCCAAATATTGGAGTCTTGGAGATATTAACAGGATGCATGGGTATATGTTTTCAATTTTTGATCCACGGATAAAAAGAAAAGGTAAAGATAAAAATAGATTTGCTACGTTCGAGTACATGCATTGCAGTTGGAGGTTTCTCATGCGCATGTACTATCTGTTTCATCTAACCAGTAGATTAGTTCCTATGTTATTCCATTTTCCAATAATAAAAATAAAAAATCAGTATAACAATTATATTCATCTATTACCATAGTATAGGAGGTAATAGGCCACACTGTCAATACTATCTAGATTATATTGACATATGGTTTAATAAATTTCACCTAAAGGTGGTTTAGTGATCTCTACAAGAATGTGAAGCTAACCTATGCTCGGGATCGTGCCATGGGGCTTCGGAATGCTTTAGGGGGAGGGAAATTATCGTGCAAGAATATTTTTTTCCAAGATTGTTGCATTGACAAGCCTGATGGATGACACCTTCGATGCCCACGCCACCTTGGAGGAGTGTGAAAAGTTCGATCAAGCTATACAAAGGTAGTTCGTTTTTTATTGTTTATTTGCCTACTATTAAAATGAGCTGAAAGAGAATTAATGGCTCAATCCTGACTATGGGCTAATAAGGTCACTCATGATATATACCTCAGGAGGTGTGTTAAGGTGGTTGGAAAGATATTGGGAGGTACCAGGAGGTAGTATTAGTTGCTACGTGTTTTTAGGAGAAGTGTGAAATAAATATGTATTTGTTATTATTATCTGCAGTTGGGACGAGAGTGCGGTTTCCATCCTTCCAGATTATCTGCAGATGCTGTACATCAAAACACTAAGTAACTTTACTGAATTTGAAGATACTTTGGAACTGGACGAGAAGTACCGCATCTCTTATGTCCATAGAGCGGTATGTAATCTCTACTCAGGATGGGAATATGGGATACAAGAGTATATTACTTGTGCGGCCGTATGTTTCTGCACCCAGTGAAGCATAGTAGTGTCATCAGGTGTGCATTTTTTTCTCTGTTTGATACTTCCATTCACATGTATTATTCAATGTTGTGCAGTATAAATTGGTGTCAAAATATTATCTCACGGAGGCCAAATGGTGCTACGAGAATTACGTGCCGAGGTTCAAAGACCAGGTAGACCTTTCTTCTCTGTCAGCTGCGCCGATGCTGGCCCTTGCGGCACTGATGGCTGTGGATAATGGGGCGACAAAGGAGGCATTCGATCACTACCGGAACCAGATGATTTGCCGTGCGCTGGCGGCGCACGGCAAAGACCACAAAAACGCACGGCAAACCCTTTGCCGTGCGTTTTTGGCCGATGCGCACGGCAAAGAGCGCACGGCAGCGATTTGCCCGGCAAAGTAACTTTGCCGTGCGCCGTTTGTCGGGACGCACGGCGAACCTTTTGCCGTGCGCCAAAACCAACACACGGCAAACATTTCACAAAATAATAAAAAAAAAATCCACTGCCATCCACTGCCGCCGCCGCCGTCCGGATCGCCGGGGCCGCCCTGGATCCGGATCGAGACCTCGACGCCGGAGTGGATCGCTCGGCAGACGTTGCCGTCGATGCCGAGGATGCCGCGGAGGAACTGGATGCAGGGGACGAGGTGGTTGTCGAGGCTGCGCGTGAGGAGGAGCGGCGCGGTGGCGAGCTTCCGAGGCTGGACGCCGAGTGAGGCGCGGGCCGAGCTTCCCAGGCGCGCCACCGCCGGATCCTTCGCCGCTGCCTCCTCCTCACTCCGAATCCGCCAGCGAGGCTGCACGGGATGGAGGGAGGCGGCCGCACGAGCGGGCTGGGGACGGGGGCAGCGGCGGCCTGGGCCGCTGGGGAGGGGGCGGCGGCATGAGAATTCCTGCAGCATTCATGTGTTCCAAGCAGGAAAATTCCTCAGCATTCATGTGTTCTCCAACATTCATGTGTTCCAAGGGTGCGACCGCACGATTCTGTCACAATACAAAGCAGTACTATGCGTTTGAAAAAAAAACACTTATCTGCAGTAGATTCGACGTTTCCGAGCACAGAAATAATCCCCGAAATCCCCATAACACACAAAAGCGTGCCTACCTTCATCTCGTGAAGCGGTAGAGGTGCTCGGCGGCGGCGGACAGCCGGAGCGGTGGAGGACAGGGACACGGAGACCAAGCACTGCGAGGGAGCAGATGCGTCAGACTCAGAGCATGGGAGCGGAGTTGAAGACAGGAGCGAAGCGGAAGAGGCGAGAGCGAATCGGACCGCCGCGACCGTGACTCGGGGGCACAGCGCAGCGGCGGCGAAGGGAGGGCGAGACGGGGTCGGCGGGGGAGCGAGCGAATCCGACACTCCAGCTCGCGGGCCGACACGCCGCCGTGAGGCGGGCTCTTCGCGTTGCTCTCGGCGTCGCGCTCGTACTCACTACCGGAACCAGCGCGCAGGGGAGGGGATCAGGGGAGGGGCTCCGCCGCCGGCCTCTGGGGGGATGGAGCCGGGGAGCAGATCGAGGGGGCGGATGGTTCGGGAAAAGAAGAGGAGGGGAGGAGGGAGAAAAGAAGAGGGGAAGGGATAAGGCTGGGAGGTGGGGCCGGGAGCTTTGCCGTGCGCTGCTCCAAGGGCACACGGCAAATATTTCTTTTTGCCGTGTGCCTCATTCCAGCGCACGGCGAAGAGGTGCTTTTGCCGTGTGTTTTAACATGGCGCACGGCAAATCAATAGATTATATAATAGTGATTAATTAATTAAAATTATCAACTGGATTCTAAAAATTATTAAAAATTAGTACGAAATAATTTATGTTGTCTATTGACTATAGAAAAAATTTAGAAGTCAAACTTCAATTCGAATGTCATTGTGCCTATAAATCTAACTGCATATCTCTCTACTCTATGAAACTTCTTCGGAGATGCTTCAGTTTATAAGCATCATACATGATGAATCGTGCGAAACTTTCTTCATTATTTACCACAGCCTATACGTATGATATCATGAGATATTGACAAATCTCATGATTTTCAGACTTCATTTGTATTTTTTAAAATTTTAAAACTATTTGGACACACGGGCGTGGTCGTGTTTTCTGGTCAAGATGATCAAAATTTCTTTTCATTTCATGAGTAAGATCTTAAATTGGGCTAAGTAACATGATCAAAATTTCTTTTCATTTCATGAGTAAGATCTTAAATTGGGCTAAGTAACATGAATATCATTTTTTCACTCATTTTATTCTATTATTTGAATCACTTGCAGTTCAAATTTGACTTGATTCAAAAAATTACTTGAAATGCAATTAATTAGTTAAATATATCAAACAAGTACAAAAATGTACACAATTTTAACATGGAGTATCAAATATTGTATGTAGAGGGTAGAAAAAATTTGAAGGTAAGATGAGAAAATTTTTGTGAAACTTTGCCGTGCGCCAAGGAATAGCGCACGGCAAAGCCTACACTTTGCCGTGCGCCATGAAATAGCGCACGGCAAACTTATGAGTTTGCCGTGCGTCACAAAAAAGCGCACGGCAAACAAAAAGTTTGCCGTGCGCCAAAAAAAAACGCACGGCAAACAATAAATTTGCCGTGCGCTTTTTCTTCGCCGTGCGCCCTCTAAAAAGCGCACGGCAAAGAAGCTCTTTGCCGTGCGCCCGATAAAATGCGCACGGCAAACATCGGGGCGCACGGCAAAAATCAGTTTTCCCGTAGTGCGAGTGGGCAAGCGGCATGCCTGACATGGTTCGTGCCTGTGCGGAGGTCGCGGAGGTCAGCCGCTTCATCAATGACATATCTGCTTTCAAGGTGAAGTTATTGATTCTCATGCATAAGCATCTCATGTAAAGGTTATTGATTCTCTGGACTTTACAAATTTTTTTATAGCCATGTGAAAATATTTCTAGACAGTGAAAGGAATCGATGCTCGTGATAGCCTAAGAGGGGGAGGGCGTGAATTAGACTTTCTAAAAACTTAACATACTATTTTTCTATAATTGCACAAAATAAAGCTAAGACAAGCTATCTAGATGTGCAACTAAGGTTTTCTTCTAGTGATTGCACCCACCCAAAGAGTTTTGTAACCTAGAGCCAATCCTATCAAGATACTACTCTAGAAAGGTAAAGGCACACAAGTTGCAAGTATGAAATGCGGAAGCTTAAAGAAGTATTAGAAGGATGCAAACTTGATATGAAAATTTATCCATTGGTTCAGCTAAAGCCTACTCTACGTTCGAGCTCCACAAAGGATGTCCTCCCAGTCAAGGCCTTGAGCTCGCCACAAAGGCTCCCCAAGAGGGATGATGAGCAAGTCACCAAGACCTTGCTCTCATCAACTTTCTCTCCCAGATATCTTGACACCGCCTTCACTACGGAGCTTCTCTACCAAAGAAGGGGTCTTCTCTTCCCCCGCACAACATCGTCGTCGCCGCTCCACACCAAGCCGGAGGGTCAATGACTTGCCGGCGAGTCACCAAGACTCCAAGAGGTCGGCACACCGAGATTACAAGTGTTGGTTCACTACAGGACCAAGCACAAGGCTCAACACCTTGCAAACTCACTCACTAGGCTTATTCTAGCTCTCTCACTCACTATAGATGAAGAATGTAGCACAAAAGGTGGCTTGGATGTCTTGTGGTTATAGATGAACTTCTCTGGACTCCAGCACATTAGAATGGCCAAATGGGGGTGATATATATCCCAAGGGGCTCAACTAGCTGTTGCTCAAAAGCTGCACAAAAAACACGAACACCGTATGTTCCACCCACCGTGCACTTCACCCTCATCGGCGTATAATACGTCGTGTGTTTTTCCAACAGTCGAATTCGCTTTTTCAACGGCTCTTTGCACACGCCATATGCTTCTGAACTTGTACGCCGATGGCTGGCGTTTCATACGCCGTGGCCTTCTCTTCATCTTCTCTTGACATCAGCTATGCATAACATGCACGCCAATAGTACGCTGATGGTCGGCATATAATATGCCAAATAGAAATCTTCAGCTTCTGCTTGATCCAACACGCCATATGTTTCGCCGTTCATGTAAACAGTGATAGTAGATCATACGCCGTTGCTTGTCTTCAGGACCTTCCACACGCTGTAACCTTTCAAACATGTACGCTGGTGCACGGCGTATAGTACGTTGTGTAGTGTCTTCTGGGTTCTTCACACGTCGTATGCTTCCAAACATGTACACCGATCACCGGCGTATCATACACCGTGTCTAATCTCTACGGGCTTATCTTATTCAATTAACTCAAGCCATTTCCATGGTTTCTCATGCCAATTACCATGTCACCATGTCTTGGATACTAAAAAAAAAGACTATATCTGGTTTTTGGCTATGCTTTGAAATCTTTATTGGGACGTAATTTTCCATTTATATCACTTAACAAACTTATTAGTCTCAATGACTATGTTGTCATTCAATCACCAAAATCACAATATAATGGCACATAGGGTCATTTTCCTAACAGATAGACACTTGGTTACTTGCCTGCATGATGTGGAGGAAGGGGGACCTTAATTCTTATTAGAATTTGATCTATGTGCATGCACATTTCTCAGCTTAATTATGTGGATGCATTTACGTACCTTCACAGAAAGGGCGGAAGCACAAGAATGATGTCACTAGCTCCCTGCAGTGCTACATGAAGGAGTATGGCACTACAGGAGAGGAGGCTGCAGCAGCGCTCAGCGCAATGGTGGAGCATGCATGGAGGAGGATCAACAAGGCGTGCATGGAGATCGACAGAGCGCTGCTGCCGGCAGTGAAGATGGCCGTGATCAACCAAGCGAGGGCGAATGAGAGCATATACTATGGGGGCAACGATGCCTACACTGCACGTTCCCCCCGTGACAATGAGGGCCTCGTGACCTCCCTCTTCCTCAAGCCCGTCCCGATTTAAATGTTGAATTACATTGTCTGTTAATCTTTCCCTTAATAAGCGTGTCCTTAGCTTGTGTGTGATCAGTTTGGTCCTGTTCTTTGCCCTTAAAAATTCTTGGCCATGTGTCCTCGGCCACGCATATGTCACTACAGCTCACTCGACATGTGGGTAGTTCACATGGGAGAGATCAGTCTCGGTCAGTCTTTCTACTGGGTACAGTGGCACCATCCAAAGCTGTGGGATGGCGCAGCTCATGAGGATCGTGTTGTCCAAATATGCTGGCCTCAACTGGCGCACATTCAAGTGTAGGGTTTGCTTTATATTCAACTATAGACTCTATAGTCTGAAGCTGCTTACTGCCTCGGCAATTATATCATCTGATGGGGAAGGAGAAAATTCAGAGAAGACCAACAATCCTTAGCGAAAAACTACATCCAAGGAACAAGTGCTCTACACTTTCTTCGACCATGTCATCTTGCCCAAGAGGCCAAGACCATATCATCTTGCAACAAGTTGATCGTCACACACCGTGGAGCCGTGGAGGTGAATTATCTGATTCTATATATCCCACCATGTGCAGGTGAACTATCAGACTGTAGAAGATCATCTTTGGTTCATCTCTTGAGGTGTCTCAAGAGCTTACACACACTTAGCCCTTCATTCCCATTTATACAAAAAGGATTCATAATCAAATTAAAATCTTACACTACTACAGCAGGAGCATCACAGGCGGTTCGGTTGCCCACATCACAGTCAGTTTTGAAAAGTGGCACTGATAATCCCTTTTTCACAGCCGGTTTTTAACCGGCCGATTTACACCATGAACCGGCTGTGAAAATCAGTTTCACAACCGGTTTTAACAAAAACCTTATAATGTTTTCCCTTCTTTAATTTCTATACACTACAATGTTTTGGCCCTATTGCCACGGACGTCTTGACGCAACGGCCTGTTTTCGTTGCATTACATAGGGTTATTGCGACTGTTTCTGCTTTTCGTTGCGTTAGAATGGATTACTGCAACGAAATGTGTAGTGTTACGAATAAACAGTCGTGCATTGCGATAAATAGGATATATCTCAACGCATAATGTTTTGTTGCAATTTCGCTGCCATTATTGCAATGATATTTTGTCACGGTTGCAAATAGGTGGCCATATTGCAACGATTATATCCCGTTGCTATTAGTGCTTTCGTCTGTTGCAATAGAGTCGTAGATATAGCAACGTAAACGCGTGCGTTGCGACTGAGATGTTGGATATTGCAACGGAAAGCTGTGGTGTTGCAAATGTGTCTTAGATATTGCAACGCTAACACGAAACCGTTGCGAGTAGGTCTTGATATAGCAACGAAAATAGCAGATGTTGCAAATTGGTCTTAGATATAGCTACACTCGCATGACTCATTGCGAAATGTGGGTGCGTGCACCAGGCCGCGTTTAGTCCGTGGGCCACTGAATTATACACAGCAAGCCTTTATTCTCACGACCAAACCCTAATCAATCCCTTCATGCAACGACTCGTCTCCTTCGCGCTGACCTACACGAAGAATCCATCTTGCATCCTCTAAATATCATCGATTCCGATCTTGCGCTTGAAACTGTTATTGAGTTCTTTAATTAGTATATAAATTCATGTTTGAATGTTGATTTTATGAGAACCCTTTTTTCCCGTGGCTCTATTTGCGGTTGATTTTCCAGTGGCAAGTGAGGATCGTAGTTGGATGCTACTGCCTTAAACAGATGATGCGTGGCAAAAAGGATATGAGAAATTCATAGATGAAACCTTTGAAGGCTCCTTTGAAGGAGAGACTGCGCCCTGTCCATGTAGTAGATGTCGTGCCATGGCATTTAGAGAAAAAGAAGAGATCCAAGTACACTTGCTTGAAAACGGGTTTGACAAGGTTTTCATCAAGAAAGGACAATCTAGTGCTTCTACATTGGATGATGATTGTGACTTTGATGATGTTGAAGGTACTGATTATTATGATGATGGGCCATCCACCAATAATCTGCTTTCGTCGCTAACCAGTGGTGCCGTACATGGTAATATTGAGGAGCCAAATAATGAGGCAACAAAGAAATTTTTTAAATTAATGGAAGAAGCCCGGATTGAATTGTACCCAGGTTGCAAGGAGGCTTTCAAAGTATCTTTCATTGTCAGGCTTTTCCAGATTAAGTGCATGTTCAGTATTACGAACAATGCAATGGAGCACATGATTCACTTATTTGCTCTTGTGCTCACCAAAGGACATTGTATCCCAGATACAATGGATAAAGTTCGAAGGGTAATTCGAGACCTTGGGTTGGACTACTAAAAGATTCATGCTTGTGTCAATGATTGTGTGCTATTCCGTGGAGAAGAGTACGAGAACCTGGACTCATATCCAACATGTGGGGAGAGTAGGTGGAAAAATACTGATTCAGAGGGCCTTGGGGATCGTGCTGATGATACTGGTGTAGTAAAGAAGAAGCGCTTTCCTCGAAAAAATCTGAGGTATTTTCCACTGATTCCTCGACTGCAAAGATTATACATGAACGAGACCACATCATCGTATATGCGTTGGCACAAGGGGGAATTGGTTGAAGATGGGAAAATGCGTCACCCAGCTAACTCACTGGCATGGAAGCACGTGGATGAGAAGTATAAGGACACATTTGCATTGGATCCACGTAATGTCAGGCTGGGACTTGCATCAGATGGCTTCAATCCATTTGGGATGTTGAATGTGACCTACACTATATGGCCAGTGATCCTAATTCCTTATAACCTGCCTCCTTGGTTGTGCTTGAAACAATCGTATTGGATGACGTCGATGCTAATTCCTGGGCCTAAATCACCAAGAATTAACATTGACATATATTTGCAGCCTCTGATCGATGAGCTTAAAGAGCTATGAGAGAATGGAGTTGATACTTGGGATGTAAAGGTGAAAAAAAAATTACTCTACGTGCAATGATACTCTGGACAATTAATGATTTTCCTGCATATGCGATGTTGCCTGGTTGGAGCACAAAAGGGAGGTTTGCTTGTCCTTATTGTCACAAGGATACTGATTCCTTATGGCTAAGATTCGGTTCCAAGCATTGCTATATGGGGCATCGTCATTTTTTGCCTACAAACCACAGGTGGCGAAGGAACAAGGTCAGCTCCATTAACAAGGTTGAAATGAGGGATGCTCTAGAGCCGCTCAGTGGCGCACAAGTACTGGAGCAGTACCAGAGTTTCGAGCAGGTCACTTTTGGAGCGACTACTTCTCGGAAGAGGAAGCAGCGTGATGAAGATAATAGATGGCACAACTGGAGGAAGAAGAGTATTTTCTTTGATCTTCCGTGGAATTCTTGCTTATACACCATAATCTAGATGTCATGCATATTGAGAAGAATATATGTGAGAGCTTGCTAGGGACTTTGCTTCGTTTGGCAGGTAAATATAAGGACAGCGAGAAGGCTAGACTTGATATGCAAGAACTGGGTATAAGGAAGGATCAGCATCCGTTCATTGAGAAAGGAAAATACACTTTGCCACCAGTGTTGTACATGTTAGATGATCCTGAGATGAAAATTCTGTGTGAATTTCTTCAAGGTGTTAAGATGCCAGATGGTTATGCCTCAAATTGAAGAAAATGTGTTGATGTCAGTGGTTGCAAGGTTGCAGGACTGAAAAGTCATGACTATCATGTTATATTACAAAAACTTTTACCCTTGGTGGTGTGCCACATATTGCCTGATGATGTTGTGATCCCATTGATCCAGCTCAGCAGGTTTTTTAACTCCATTTGTTCAAAGGAGCTTGACACTACTGAGATGGAACAACTTAACAATTCGATTGGAGAGACCCTTTGTCGGCTTGAGATGGTATTCCCTCCAACATTTTTTGATATCATGGTGCACTTGCCAGTTCATACTGCTCGGGAGGCTAAACTCGGAGGCCCTGTTAACTATAGATGGATGTATCCAGTTGAGAGGTACCTACGTACCCTCAAGGGCTATGTGAGGAACAAAGCTTCCCCGGAGGGTTCAATAGCTGAGGGATACATCTCGGAGGAGTGCCTTATGTTCTGTTCTCGATTCTTTGAAGGTATTGCTACAAAGCTGAATCGGCCAGAGCGACAAGAAAGGAGCACTGTTAATGAACCACCTGTTGGTCTAAGTGTGTTTGCAAGCATGGACTTTGATAGAAAGAAATCTTCTAGTAAGCATAATATTGAGATAGCATCTTATGATGATCTTCAGAGGATGAGGGAGGCACTACATATAACCAACTGTGATGAGGCCATTCCATGGATAAAGTAAGCTACATGTTTGTGAGTTTATCTGTAATAATTAATGTGTTCACTATCAAACTGATAAGTTTTTGTTTCGTTTTCGTTTCGTTGAAGTGAGCATATGGATCAATTGAGGAAAACGAACCCACAGAATGTTAAAACAAGGCACAAGAAAGAATTTGTGGAGTGGTTCGAGTGTAAGGTGAGTCATTTATATTTGTGTTCCGTTTAATGCATCACAGTTGAATATTGTTGTAATTTGTCGAGAACATATATGAGTGCAGATCAGGAAGGAACATGCTGAAGGAACTGCAAATGATATGATCTATGCTCTATCTCGTGGTCCAGATTGTCAAGTTACTGTGATTAATAGGTGCTCCATCAATGGTTTTTTCTTCCGGACATCGCATATAGAGAAAAATCTAACAACACAGAACAGTGGTGTTGTTGTCCAGGGCGATGACATAGAATGGTACGGAGTGATTAAAAAAATCATCATCCTGGATTTTCCTAAAGTGCAGGAAGTAACGTTGTTCCAGTGTGACTGGTATGATGTTCCGGCACCAACTTCGAACCAATCCAGAGGGTATAGCAAAGATAAATTTGGGATCATAATATTGATACCTCTCGGTTTCGCTATTTAGATGAACCATACATACTAGCGATTCAAGCGGAGCAAGTGTGTTATTTGAAATGTGGAAAGAAAGTTAATTGATGCAGTGTCCTTAGAATGAAACCTAGGACCCTGTTTGCCATGCCTGAACAAGAGGACACTGATAATAATGTCGGTGATGCCGATGTGGACTCGATTATCATTGGAGTGGAAAATATTACTGTCGACGACGGAGACCACGAATTGACAAATTGGAGTAGGAAAGACATGGAAGGAGTAAGTGGTGATGCTTCTGTACTTGAAAAGGCGCTTGCTGAACCCATGCCTGAACCGGATCATGCGGACATACCAGAAGACGACGATGAAGATGATGACACATACATAGGTGATGGAGTCATCGCTCCCGTCAATTCACTTGAAGATGATGATGTTTTTTTTTTGTGTAAATTGGGTTCAAATTCTCTTTTTAGGATTACTGCAACACTTTTATGACTCAGGCTACTTAAATATAATTTCTTACACAGAAATACCACACATTGCATATGTATATCCTTTTTGATTTGCACATCTTACTTATACTCAAATTTATGTATGTACTAAGTGCAAGTTTTAAATCTTTTTGCATCGGCTTGTAGTAGACCTCGAGGTCAGTGTACAGAACCACTCGATGAGAGCAATGGAAGTAGCACGACACCGCCAGCAGAACCGCCATCACAATGGCCATGTCATGCAAGGAAAGTACAGAAGGAGACAAAAGGTTGTAAAATCTATCACATAATTTGAATGTTCATTCTTTAGTGTTTAGCAGTTAAGCTAAGCTTGTATTTTGTGAATGTATGTAGATGGTAAGAAATCTGGCTGTGGATCCTTGAAAGGGATAGCCGCACTTGCCAGGAGAAGGAAGTCTGGATCCGACAAACTAAAAGTCCAGTTTTCTCATCTGGGTGGTCCCTGTGGTGATAATCGACGTTCCTTTGTGGACGAAATTGTTATGATCACAAGGCAACTAGCTCCATTAATTGGAGTTAAAACTTGGAGCGATATAAAAGATGAAGTCAAGGAGGATATCGCTACGGCCGTGAAGGTATGTTAATTGCCACCTCATATGCTTCATCACAATGTTAGATACATGTAGTCAGTACATTTGGTCAAAAATATTATGAATGTACTATACTACACAATATGTTTTTTTTGCACCAGGATCTATGGGAGCTTGAGACCACTGAGAATCACAGCAAAAAGATATGGATGATTGCAAGAGAACGCTACAAAGGTTGGCAATCCATCTTGAGTGCTACATTCAGTGCATACGACAACTATGAGGACAGAAAGAAAAATAAGCCTGAAGACTTAGACATTGTGGAGTGGCACTATTTGAACCAGTAATTTGGACAAAAAACTTTCAAGGTCACACTATTTGCTAAATTTAAGAACGCAATCTTGAGTTGAATTTTTCTTTGCTGAACGTACATTACTTATTTACTACGTGCAGGAGTGGAGCGTCAGGAACTCTTCGAATCGCTCTGAAATGAAGACCAACCATACGACGGGTTCCAAACCTTTCTCTCGGTGTAGTTGGGAAAATGTAAAGAATCGATCCTCAATTCTCGACTTGCACTACAGTAAAGAATGATATATTGATGACATGTGATTTTGCTAGAGAGATCCAGTAACTGGTGCCGAGCCACGCAAGTTGGCACTTTGGAAGGCTACCCACACGAAGCGAGGAAAATGGACAACACCGGTGGCTGAGAGTGTTTATGTGAGTGCTACTTTGAACATAAGCATTCTTCTGCAATATCATTAATTTTTTACATATCACTATGTGACCAAAATTGATATCATACAATCGTTTATTGCCCTCAGGATTATGCATCCAAGAGATTGGAAGAAGACGAACCAGCAGGTATCACTTCAGCTGCCGCTAAGGAAGACCAGGTTTTCTAGGAGACGTACAGGGAGACAATTGGAGCCAAAGCGAGGAGGTCACGTGGCGAAGGATACATGTCCAATCGCAAAAGAAACCAATTGCTTCAGGAACAACTTATTCAGGAAAGACTGGAGAAGCTCGAAGAAAAAGAGCGCGAATTAAATGAAAAGCTTGCACAGCATGAGGCTCAAAAGGAAGCAGAAAAGGAAGTACTTAAAGCCTCAATTAGACAAGAATTGGTGGGGGAGTTCCAATCAATGATCACAAAACAGAATCGACCTGCATTGCCAAATGAGGTAACTCGCTTGCTTATCTGGATTGTACTCACAATCTCAGAAATACATGTAACTATTGCTTACATGTTGGTTCTGATTCGTTGCGTTTGACAATGGACATTTCTCGCTGATCTTTTACCTGCCATATCTGAAAATTCATAGACCCACCATCTAATCGACAACAATTCACATGAAGTGCCAGCTAGGACCACTGAGGAGAATATTGCTGCACCAGCAGCTGTGCAAATTCAACAAACAACGAACCAGGTAACGAGTGTAAATGCTTTGAGATTCACAATAGATTCATGTGGCTAATGTCTTACTTGCCTTCTTGTAAATTGCACAGACTACCACTGCAAACAACAATGAATCTTTGGGAGTTGATTCTATGACCATCACTACAGATAACATAACTCGTACACCAGAAGTGCATAGTACTCAAGAAACAGCTCGCCAGGTAGCGACATCGAACAATCATTCCCATAATTATGCCTTTGTGTATTTAATTGCTCCTTATTAACATTGTTCCAACAACTTTATATTCTAGGTTGAGCCACCACGCATTGTCACAACGGAGAAAATAAATAAATTGCTGGCAATGTTCAACCTAGTGGCATTTCAAAGAAACTGTTCACTTCGAATAATCGTGCGAAAGGTGCAGGAGCATATGCAAGGTTGTACGTTACTTCAGATCAGCTGCGGACTTCTAGTCCTAAGACACGAGCAGCCGCAAAGAGACGGCACCTACAGGTATGAACTGCATGTGGGCTTTCATAATACAATTACAATTTTTCAAGTCCAATTCTATTCTGCTGCTGAATCAGTACAAGACAAATCAGCTTCAAACATCTGTACAATCTCTAGCTAATTCTCTCATTGGTTTCTGATCAGAAGGGAACTGAAGCAACCACGGGGCAACAAGGCTGAAGATTGCCACGCTTCAAGAAGACATCCAACCTTGGAGCTCAAACAAAGTTGATGACCATCATGAAAGGTTGGACTGGTGGTCAAGAGATTTATATATACGTGCACATTTATACAAACTTGATTACTGAGTGACGGTCTGATGGATGAATGTACAAGAGTTGGTACATTGATTTGTTGAATATTGTGTTATAGCAATTCTATCATGAATTGTGGGATTTGTTTCTATTATAAAAATCCGGTTGCATTTAAAAATCAGCATGTGGCGATCAACCGGTTCTTTTGTTGCATTACCATATAACCATATTGCGACGACCCAAATTGAGTCGTGTTACCGTACAACCATATTGCGACGAGCCATATATCGTTGCGTTGCGATACCCTCTATGAATATAGCAACACCATATTCCATTGCGCCACCCTCTATGCATATAGCAACGCACATTTCCATTGCTGTACCCTCTATGCGTATAGCAGCGACATATTCCTGTTGCAAGGATTTAAGGAGATAGCAACGAGCAGCACTTCTTCCGTTGCAACACGGCTTAAGCGTATAGCAACGAGTACCAATTTTACCGTTGCGACAGGGCTTAAGCGTATAGCAATGAGTACCAAACTGTTCGTTGCAACAGGGCTTAAGCGTATAGCAACGAGTACCAAATTGACCGTTGCAATAGGGTTTCAGGATATAGCAACAGCTACCACTTCGTTGTGATATGTTCTTATAAATAGCAACGCCTAAATGATCGTTGCGCTACCCAATAAGCATATAGCAATGACAAAGATGGTATAATGCTACCAATCTATTGCATTGCAATAACATTTAACAATCTATTGCGTTGCAATAACATCTTATTGCAACACGCCCTTGTCGTTGCTATAACTCGCATCGCAACGACGCTCCCCCTCCCCCGGTTGCAATTTGATGGCAATGATCGTTGCGACTTGAGGCAATTGCCGCGCCCCACATCGTTGCGACACGGCTCACGTAGCGCAACGTGTTGTACACTGTTGCGATACCTTGTCGCAACAGTCTTTTATGCAACGGCACAAGTTGAATCGGAATGGCCAGAAAACGTCGCGATATATCGCTATTGCAACAAAAATACCCCTATCGCAATGGTTATGGGGCGTTGCGCCATGGCCAAAATGTTGTAGTGATATCACAAAATTTTTAATGTTAAAACAAATTTTTCATTATTTTGTAACCTTTGTCTTGTACAAAACTTGTAAATGGTACTAAATATCATACAAATATATAGTTATTTTACCATACTTTAGTATTGCAAGATAATATCAGAAGTCAACTTTGTTCTTACAAGAACAATGAAAAAATACACACACTAGAAGTATCAAACCTTTGTTCGCAAGTGTACCTCATTCCTATCGCAATCTACAAATAACCTACAAAAAATACACATACAACATGATTTGAACTCTTACTGATGTACACATGGCACCACACTTAGCATGGTTCCATGTTTAGAAAAATCATCTAAAGATTATATGTTTTCATATGCTTCTAGAATAAAGATATTTATCTAGAGCATATGCTAACAAAACAACTTTGCAATAACCAATAGGGGATATAAGTGTGAGCCTTGGTGAAATAAAAGCATAGTTATCTTGCCATAGGTAACCAAGTCTGTTGATAGAATCTATTTTTTTTACGTTTGTATCAGGATGGCATCTCTAGCTACTTCTCTTATGGTGCACTTAAATTTCTTTAAAACACTTTCTCCTTGGTCCACATAGAAAGTAATTGAAAAAAGTCCTTAAGAACTTCATGTCCATCATTTTTTGAAAAAAAGCAAATGATGAGTAGGGTTAAATGCCCTCATACAAAAAGCAGTACCTTGTGCTCTTTGACCTCGTCGTTGTTGGGATACTTGTTATTCAAAAACACTATTTTTGATTAAATAATAAAGTAGATGGAAAGAAAGTCTTTTCTAAATTAATGTTTTTTATTTTGAATGTTAAGTGTTAGAATAATACTTAGTAACAAATAAATGTTAAAATATGTATACACGCAAATGATAAATGTTGTGTCCACCACTACATCGGACTTGTGCATTGGCCCTATGGTGTCGTCATTGTCCTGGACCACATGCATGAGACCAAGGACATGCGCCTTGACCTTCGACACAACAAGGATTTTAGGGTTGGCGACTTGAAGTTCAGAGTCAAATCGATTTTACATCTATTTGTAGTGCCTATGAGACAACGTGAAGAAACTCCACTATTTTGATATTTTGTTTTATGTGAAATGCTTTCAGGCTTTACTAATATGCTAGTGGTGGAATGTATGCACTCAAAAGAGATGCTAGGATGACCATGAAATACCTGGTCAAATTCATAATCTTGTAAAAGTATAATGGATGCATCGACTCACTGGATGCATCGACTCGCTGGGACAACTGTTAGAATGATCGAGCTGATGAATAACAATTCTATTATTTTCTGTACATTCGATGAGTTACCACATTTTGTGTTTTTGTTACTTTCTTTCCTAATAGTTGTCATAAATATCTGGGAACTCTTAAGAATAACTATTGATCGGGCTGACTGATTTACTTGAGGTTGATCTATTTGGTTTGTCATTGTTTCAGTTAGTTACTTCAAGCAAAAAAAAAACTACTATCGACACACATATAAAGGGTTGTTACGCACGTGCATGCTCATCTTCACTTCCTCATTCTTAATCTCTGCACTCAGATTTTCTGGTCTTTTTAAAACTCAACCACACGTGTTTTGCAGGTTGGTAGTCTTTGTGAGTTCTAGTTTTGGATGCTCTATCAAATTCTCATCTCCACTGTTGTTATATATATCCCAAACTTGTCATGCTTCATCTCCGTGTTCAAATCTATTGCAATGAACACATAGCATCTCCATTGTTATGTTCAAATATGTTGCAATGTGCAGATAGTTCAGGACATAACATCTCCATTATTATGTTCAGATACGTTGCAATGCGCAGATAGTTGTTGCATGTCAAGTTCAACTCAAACACCTTTCTGGCAGGTGCATGGAGAAGCTCAAAGATGCCCCCATGTGCAGGAGTACACTGTTAATGGATTACTTTCCTAATCAGTGCAATTTAACCCCTGCATCAAACTTTGAAAGGATGTCATGTCAAATCTGTTCTATTTGAGCCTTTCATTGTGGCTATATGGTTTGATGTTTGATCAAGAGGAGCAATTGCCTGTTTGAGCGCCAGCTGCATCATATTTCGCAAAATTGTAGATTGTGTATTAGTTGATCTGTGATGTATTTTAGCATAAACTGGTTTACTTGAGGTTGATCTATTTTGTTTCATTGTAGATTGTGTATTAGTTGATCTGTGATGTATTTTAGCATAAACTGGTTTACTTGAGGTTGATCTATTTTGTTTGTCATTGTTTCAGTTAGTTATTTCAAGCAAAAAAAAAAACTATTGTCGACACACACATATAAAGTGTTTTTACGCATGTGCATGCTCATCTTCACTTCCTCATTCTTGATCCCTGCACTCAGATTTTCTGTTCTCTTTGAAACTCAACCACACATATTTTGCAGGTTAGTAGTCTTTGTGAGTTCTAGTTTTGAATGCTCTATCAAATTCTTATCTCCATTGTTGTTATATCTATATATATAGGCCTCCGCTATTCAGTACCCTGGGTACAAAATAACTATTCAGTGCCCCCCTCCCTCTCTCTCCCTTCCTGCGCAGCCTTCCCCATCACCGAGCTTCATGGCCGGTTTTTCTTTGCTTCCGGAAAAAAACATGGGGCCATTGCTACGGCCGGTTTTTCTTTGCTTCCGGAAAAAAATGTGCACGTGAACGTGGGGCCATGGCTTTCCAAGTTGCCAAATTTTTAAATAATTTTCCAAGTTGCCTTTCGGTTGATTTTTGAAGCCATCACGTGTTTGTTTGCCATTTGCACTCTCCTTCCGTGTGTCCCTGCCAATCTAGTTTTTATCCTTGTTGTAATGAATCAAAATTTTGTACCGATGGATCAACTGGAAGCTGTCGTACGAATGAAAATGAGTCTGTATGATCCAATTCAAAACATGCACATGTTCTGATATCGTAGTCCTAGGAACTAGTACTTTACTATTCTATGTTTTTTTACTTTTTGCAGCTTTCTTTATCCACAAACATTTCACTATGAGGTGACTAATACTGACAAAAACTGACAATCTCCTAAAGAACTCCTTCCTTCACGTGATTATCATGATAGTTGCCAAATAAAATGTTTAATAGCTTCTGAACCTGAAATTGTCACAACTACAAAAGGAACACGGAGGCACTTCGACCATCATGCATGACTAGGTTATAATTTACAAAGATTTGTCGAAGGGATAGCATCCACCGACTTCTGTGTCCCGTTGTGCGAGCTCCTATCTGAAGAAGAGGATCTAATTCCTAGTTTTCTGCAACAAGTAGTGTTAAACACCACAGATACAAAATTGACCCAACTAAGATCTCTGCAAATCAAGAACCGGGTATTTTCTTTGGAAAATAAGCAAGAAGATAAACAGTTTGTGCCTTGTGTTCTATGTCTGGTGGACCAATTATGACGCCAACAGCGAGGAGAGGTCCCCTATCTGGGCATTGTACAATTTAGCAGTCATCAATCTAGACAATAGGAATACATCCCTTCTAACCTCTGGTATACGAAACTGGAATCATCTAAACATATCTTTAGTGACAAAGATGACAATGTTTTGCAGATTAGCTAGTACAGATATAGAATTCAAATTGAAAGACGCAAACCTTGTATGTACAGAAAATATTGAATTTTTGAAGCATAAAGCAGATGAATATTGGAAGCACGAACCAAACCGTTGAAGAAAAATCTCGGATGTACAGAAGAATGGTAGCTTCTTCTTTGGGCAAGCTTATACATTTGGGGAAAAAATTGGAAAGGTAATTGCATCAAACAGAGCAGATTTGAGGCAAAAAAAATCTGAAATTTTAGAGGCTGGCACGGGCGTTTAATCGGAGATGAGTAAATCAAAGTAGAGATTGGACAGACCTGCCAACACCATCGCTAGATCCGCCATGCTGCTGCCAAGTTGTAGGGACTATTCAGGCATTAAGCCACGCCGCCGCCTGCACAAGCTGCCGACGTTGGATGTCGCCGGCGCGCACCGCCGCTACTGGGCTACATGCCGCCTCTCCCATGCCCTATCCCCTCTGCTGGAAGGCCTCTCTATGACTGTGGCTGTCCTGTTTGAACGAGCTGCAAGAACAAAAATGAAAAAAAAATAAAATCTTCACAGCAAAAAACACACAAGAACTGCAAAGAGAGGCACTATCTACATGCTGTATCCATCTCTCCTACGGCAAGTCGGCAACCCAACCAGACTCAAAGGAAATTGGTGATAAAAGATCGAACCTTTTATTTCTTCCATCCCACGGTCTCCACAACATCGCCATCACAAGACGCGAGGACCGACATGGTCCGGGAAGCAGTGCGCATGGTGGGTCTGCAAGCAAGGGCTCTGCCCCAGGCAGGAAGGTGCCGAGGCCCAACCTGTGCAGGTTGCCGGCGCACAAAGCCGAGCTGTCCTCCAGAGCCACCAGATGCATTGTGCCCCTGCTAACCGGTGAGTGGAGGATCCGCACCCAAAATCTGGCCCTTCTTGCTGCGATGAGGTAGACAGGACTCCGTTGCTCCGTGGGAGGAGGGGACTAGAGAGGGCGGTCAAGCTTCAGCCGCTGGATTCGCTCGGCTGCCACCATCTACGGCAGCTCACTGCCCTGCAGTGACACCAATACCGAAAACATGTCACAAAATAATTTATTTAGATGAGCATATTACACCAGGAAATTAGTACTGGCTAATAGACTTATGAAATGAAAAAAAAGTACTTTGTAATGCATTTTGCAACACTAACATTTTTCATACATCAAATTATATATGAAGTTGCAAATTGAGTGCAATGATTTTGACTGTTTGATCTTAGTTTCAAGTACATTTTGCTATTTCATTGACTCTGAGCACACTATAAAAGTTCACTATAAAAGTTCAGAAAAACTCAATACACTTTGCTATTTTTTTAAAAAAAAACGCAGGAGAGCTGCGCATTACTATATTAAGAAGTACACTTTGCTATTTTAGTGACCCTGTTTTTTACAAATTGGTGGAACTACAATATACAAAATAACGACAACTACCGAACTAATCAACCATGGAATCGACACTCTGGACCACCATATAATCAGTTTGTAGAAAATGACAAATTAGCAACCTTAAATAGAACATTTTGTAATGGTGGATAAGGCTTCATGCCTACCTTGTATGCTTGGGTTCCCACGAACAACAATGTCGCAGTGGGTTGGCAATTAAATATTATTTTTTGAAAGATGGTTGGCAATCACATTAATGCATGGTGTAAATGTTGGATATTATGGATCAAATTGACAAGAAAAGGCAGCAATCTGCAATAACACAAAGTGTGCATCAAATTTACAAGATACAGTGTTGTCCACTTTACACTGTAATATAAATGGTCTTGCAACAAGCAATGTGGCATGCATAATCAGATACTGAAATTTCAGAATACATACGCATGCATATGGACAGCAATGCTCATCAGATCTGGCACCCACCCATGGTGCAGATTCTCAAGAGAGCAACACAAATGGATAATGTGGACGATGGTTCTGACAAGATGAATTCTCCACTGAACCACACATATATGTAGTCCACGTCCAAAGTAGGATTAAGTTGTGACAGAGAGGAACTAGGACAGGCAAATGAGGAGTTTAGCGAATATCACCATTGTCTCCAATGTCAGGACACCTGATGAGGAGGTTGTAGCAGGGTGCTGCCGGACCTGCCCTCACCAAACCAGCTCAAGATCCAGCTCGGGTTTGAGAGGAACCTGGAACCTAAAATGACCTTTTAAAGTATGAGGAGATTGTAATAAAAAAAAGCATGCATGCGAATTAAAGTATTGGCAATGAACACAGCCCTACGTGATGGCAAGAAAAAACCCCACGCACGACTCCGGCCATCAGAAAAGCATGCATGCGAATTAAACAAGAACAAGAACTCAGAAAATACCTAGAGCTCATTGACGACCCAGACCTGCGTCAGGATCTGCGCGGCGGCAAGGGCACCTGATGCGCCGGCGCGTCAGGAACTGCGGCAACTCGACGGTGGCCTTGGGCGCCTGGGCGGGACGTGCTGCTGGCCGGAGTCGTGGGACGTGCGCGTCGCCGGCGACGCAGCACGCGAACAGGGGAGGCGCAGGTCAGGAATCAGGATCGCAGGGAACTACACCGTGCAGCAACTTCGGCCTTCCGTCGGCGGCGTCGGACGGCGTGACAACGGAATTCGCTGAGGGAGATTCTACGGACCCATGGGAAGGGAACGGACAGAGGAATCGCCGAGCGAGACGGTTTCAGTTTTGACGATCGTGGGATAAATTGAATAATAATTGCGCGAAATAAAAGAAAACCCACGGGGGCGCGAGGGTCTGGAAAACCGGTTCGGACAGAGAATGAGAGGGTACCAAATAATATTCAAGACCCAGGGTAC
>CM014277.1:52935252-52954446 GCA_004135705.1 Alloteropsis semialata | reverse complement strand
TCCAACCAAGTGAGTTGTACACAAGAACAACCTGTAACCAAAAAAGATATTGAAAACAAAATGGTCAATGTTACACAGTTTGTCTTCTTTAAGTAGGGTGAACTGAAATAGGTATACAGTTTTCACATTAAAAGGAGTAATTAATGAAGTGATACCAAAACTCACCAAGCTTTTTCCTTTAGAAAAGTCCATCTCGGTAGGCGGGCAAAAAGTAACATTTAGAAGAAGACACTGGAAAAGAGATACAGTAATTATCAGTAATTTCTAAAAAGATAAGAGATTGAGAAGATGGTCCGTATCCATTATTGTTTCTGTTCTTTTAAGTATGTACCAGTGCATTTCATCTTAGACTAGGAAACACTAATCAAATATATTTCAGGCACTGTCTCCATTGGTGCCCAAGCTGAAAGTGTCTACTTTTTACAAGAGAAAAAAAAATCAAATTGCAACTAACTTGTGAAAATTTTGTTGTTGGGGTTGAACAGTGTGATTTTAAGCCCGACTCAGTCAAGCAAGCAAGAGAAGTCGAAACAAGCTCCTGGGCCTGTAAAAATGAATTGGACCAAACGAATATGTCAATATCAAATAAAAAAATCATCAAGCATGATTTGAATCAAGTCTCCCAGGATGCTCACTTGTGTATATCCAATTGACAATCTCTTGGCATAATCATTTGCAACATGTTGCTTCTCTGTTCCTGTAACAGCATCATGATGCTGAGCAAGAGCTAGAGCATCACCTAAATAATCTGTAGTTGGACCTGATTTGCTTTTCCCTTTAAAGAACTCGAGCTGCCTGGCTGCCTGAAAATAAATTGAATTTGAAGAATAAGCACCCTATCAAATGACACCGCAGCCCAGCATAGTAAAAAAAAAATATGTCAGAGCTACCAGGTAATATCCACTCATCATGCGGACATATCGCTTTAAGGCAGGTCTACTTGTGAAGTAACCTGTCCAATACGCATTAGGGTTATCTGCATATCTGGTCAAAGAAAAAATAAGGTCATCCATGAGAACATGAATAAAGTAAACTTAATCATATCAATTATTAATTTAAAAACATACGGGAAGAAATCATTGGTCTTGAGAGGCCATTGCTCGTTTGCAGCATATTTTGCATCAGTATAAATGGAAGGTGTTGAATAAAGAGCATTGATTCGGCCATCCTGTGGCATGGTCCAAAAGAACAAGCATGGTGAGTTCGACCATCTAGAGTAGAGAACTACACGGTTTTCTACTTAATTTAGTACTTTGCCAAACAAAATACTTCATTGATAAAATTATATTCTTATCCAACAATGAAAGAATCAAGTGAATCACATGATTTCAATACATGCTAAAATCAGTATGAGAACATTAAAGAACCCAAATGTATTCCACAAACCATAACTAAAAAAATCATCATGGCTATACACCATATATGTGTTAATTAATGCCATGAAATTTCATGATGGAATTAAAAAAGGGTAAATAATTATTCGATTTCAAAAATATCTGTGTTCATCATTAACCTTATTCACATAGTGAATTAATTTGTCCATATTTCTGAACCAACTCTCTGCGTATTGGTATTTGAAGTCTGTTCCCATCGTAAACATGACATGGTTTGTCCTTGTGATATTTGCCTGCAGAAAATAAAGAAACAAATACAACTTAGGATGCAAAGCTGTATTTCTGAACAGAACAGTGATATTAAGTATGAATATTGTATTACATACAATTAATAATAATACAAATACAGATAAGTCAAACTTCAAAGTAGAAAGGACACCCAGGTTGCATTCTCACAGGTCATAAAATCTTTCACCAAATATATCAGATGGCTAATATAAACTAAATAAGGTGAGGTTTGTAGTAGCATTAACCAAAGCTTGTGGTCTATATAGCTACAAAGAGAGTACATCGGAACCCAAAAAGAAACATAACCACTATGAGATCCAAATGTACCTGTGCTAGAGCCGCAGCAACAAAATCATTTACTCGTTCTTCAACATTATAATCAAAAAGAAAGGGATCATCCTGCATAGAGGAAAGCCATGAAGAATTGGCTCCTGCATAGTGCCTGAGCAACATGCAATAACTCTAATTCTGATGAATTACCTGGACAACAGGGGAATCATCATCAACCTCAAAATAAAAGTCACCAGGAGGTGGTTCATAGTTTTTCGGGAAGATGCCAGCAAAGATCTGAAACAACACACAGATTTCCAATCCAACATTACAAACAAAATAGAATATTGCCTAGGCAATAGGGAAGGGTTCATAAACAGAGCATCAAACTGGAGCTTGGCATGCATTTTGGAGAAAGAAAAGGCTACTGACATCAGCTGATGAGCCAAAGCTCTTGGAGCCCCTCCATACAACCTCAAGTTCTTTCGTTCCCTTTCGAGTATCACGATCTTGGTAATCAATCCGGAAGAAGTAGAAAGCATCAAATCCTACCTGTGACAGATAAAAAATATGTTTACTGAGCCATCTCTGTCGTATTTAGTTAGTATGTTTGTCAAAAACTGCAGGGGCAACTGTAAATTCAGTTAACAGATTTGGATCCTCTAATTAATAGTTATGTTGGGTGGTCCAGAATTGTGTCAATTGCATTATGATTGACGGCCATGGCAATCACAAGACAACAGCTATTGATTTTCTTATTGTGTGCTCTGTGTAAGTAGATAGACTAAAAATAGAATATCCAGTCCAGGAAAAACAAAGGGTAGAATATCCAATGCTTAGGAAGTAAGGATATTTTAAGCAGCTGCTGAGTCAAAATTTACTACAACAGCGATACAAACGTTATTTCATAAGTGCAAAGTTCCTCTTATCATGCGAATAGGAAGCATGGGGAAGTAGCAGTGCACCACAATTCAATTTAGTCAAGCCCTTGTAAGCATTAGTTACGTGAGATATAAGGATGGAACATAAATGGATATGGTTGAAGCGACCTACTTCTGCACCAAGAAGGTAAGCCTGAACCGCAGAGTGGCCAAATGGATCAATCTGCCAGCCAATCCGTGGAATCTGACCAAACTCTTCCTTGATATACTTGTGCCCAAGCGTAGTCTGATCGATCATGTCGATGTAGTGCACAGTGGCCTCATCATGCATGCACATGCCCCCATTGCTTCAACAGCAGAAGCAATGTCATTCACTACAGAGCAGAAACATCTTTGGCAATACAACCTACAAAGTGACAGATTCAGAAACTGGAGGAGCATACATCAGTTCCAACCGTCCAGAGCTGATGAGCCCCTTGACCGTATCCTTGATCATGTCATTCTGGTTCCTCCACCATCTCTGGAAGAACGCCTGCAATAGTACATAAACCACTGGTCAGAACAAAATTCAGAAGCACTCCATCCAATCAAAGACAGGCCAACATTGTGCTACTGCAGTACAGCATTAAGCATTTGGTAGCAGAGTTGGTGGAGCTTGAATACTCTGAATCGGCAGCAAGGAACAGAGTCCTGTACTAGTTCCACGAGCCCAAAAATGCTAGCAGAAACAACAAGTAGATGTGCATTGCTTCCTATTCCCCAATTTCACCACCAAGCTTGCCACAATCCAACGTCTGATGCATCGATGGTTCGAAAGCTAAGTCACAACTATTGAGTAATAACGTTTACCTGCTCGACATAGATGAACTTGCGATTCTCGTCCTTGAGCAGTGCCGGAATGAGCGAATCCAGCACGTTCTGCACGCATGCCCCCTGCAACCAGGGAAAAAAACAAACAAATTGGATTAAACAAAGCAGAGCCAAAGCCAAGTTGACGAACTGAACAGGCTCAATTTTGAGAATTATTAACTACAAATCCCCAAATCATTCCAAAGTGATTAGCACGCCATTCGTATCCTCCGCCCCCAAAACAAAAACCTCGAATCCCCCGGAGAAATCAGGGAGAACCGCGAGCGACGAAATCGGGGAGCGCAGCAGTCAGCCAGCCCGGCGGAGCCGGCGCCTCACCTGGATGGAGTTGTTGGATCCGACGTAGTACTGGTCGACGGTCTTGAGCCACCCGACGTCGTCGTGGGTGTGCGGCACCACGTGCACGTTGAGCTTCCCGGGCACCACCCCCGCCGACGTGTTGTACGGGATGTACACCGCCTCGCCCACGGCGGCGAGCGCGGCGGCGACGAGGAGGAGGGCGAGTCGGACGGGGCCCATGGAGGGCGGGCGCGCTACAAGAGGGGAGCGGGAAGAGGAGGTGGCGGTCGCCGGCGAGTGTGGCTGTGACTGTGGCCCGCGACCGGCGGAGGCGAGCAGCTAAGAAGAAGAGTGGGGTGGGGCCCGCCTGGCGGTGGGGAACGCCGCACGGCGAGTAGTTCCGCACTCGCCGTGCCACGTCAGCGTCCGCAGGGGTGGTCTCTACAAATGTTGCTTGTTGTCCGGTGGTAGTTCCAGTTTGGCCCTCCTTTTATATCCGAATAACCCGTCCTTATCCTTACCATAATTTGGTTCAAAAACGTGCCCAAAAAAATCACGCGACAGAATTGACCACTTCTGTTGGAATTACCGCCTACGGGTCAAATAAAAGTTACATTTGACTATTGCTTTGTACTGCAGAATCTATTTGTAAAATACACCCACATTACGGGTCAGTAAAAGTTATACTTCAAAACAATTGCACTACTAAATATAAAGTCTTTGATGGTTGGTCCGAAAAGCTCGAGTGAGCTTGACACATGAGGAGTAAAAATCAGTGGTAGGTGCTTTCTTTTTAAAGAAATTTGTATTTTGTATGCATCAATATAGTCTTCTTGTACAAAGTTGGAGACTGGTTTACAATTTAGACTTTCAACCATGACTCAAGAAAGTAGTTCGTGCTAATGGCAAATAAAGGAGAAAGGTTAAGCCAAAATAGATCCAACAAGTTGGGCAAGCGCACGTTCCAAAGAGCACCTATGAGAAATTCATTAAAGTTTGATATAGTTGTGCATTTTTCACGTATAATTCGGATATTAAGAAGCATGCTAGGCACAAAATTTTGATATTCCTTTCATTTTGATTTGCAGGACATCTTAGAACAAACTAAAAGATGATTTCAATCTTTACATTATAAGGTGTTCCACAATCTCAGTGCCATCATTTGCTTGCCTATGCATCCCCATTTTCCCCTCGCGCATGCCAGTGGCAGTGATGATTGTGTTCCTTACATTTTACGTTTGGAGTTGGGCTCAGATGGTTGAATAATAGTGTCATTCTAGTCTTCTTACATATGATTTTTTTTCATTTTATTTCACTATTAATCTTGTGCTGGTGGCTAGGATGACTTAAAAACGAATTTAAGCGATAAATACCTTTTTTAGAAAACAATTAAAAAGATAAAAATGATTAGTCTTCTCTAGTTTTGCTCTGGTGACTTTGAGTCACTTCCACGCGGGGCCAAACACACATGCCCCACATGTTAATGACTAAAGTCGCCTGACTTAAATTAGAAGATTTGTCTCCGATAAAATCAACTTTAAGAACGAAACCACTTTGTGCACATGCATAGACGCAAAATGGACACTGCTTTATTGTTTCTTTTGGCGAGGGACTCCAAGCCACGGATTTTTTTTTTTTTTTTTGAAAAACATCCAAGCCACGGATCCCCATACAAATTGCTATGAACACACGTTCTTGGGTACGTGCATAATTCGACGAGATTGGGAGGGGTCAGCGTGCAAAAGGAAACTGGATAAGGAGGGTGACTGACTGATGGCGATATGCGAATCGCGGCTTCAGAAAATCAGAAATTCCAAAAGGATCCGCTGCCATGCGACGAACAGCGTGCTGCCGTCGCAAGCAAAGCGCCAGCTATAAAAGGAAGAAAAAAATGAACGAATTTTCACAAAAAAAAACGAGTAGGCCATCGCGTATGGGCCAAATCGCCGGTTGGTTTGTCGCCCTCAAAGGCTGGGGAATCACGGCACATATCGATTGGATTACGTGGTAGGCTGGTAGCAATATTTCTTTGGATGTTCTTTAATATCGGGAAAAGGCAACGTTACACTCAATTCTTTTCCGATCCACCCCGTCACACGGCGGTCAATGGTAAAGGGACCTTTTCTTCGTCGTGTAGGTGAGTCCTCTTATATTAGGGCTTGGATTTTCGTTGAAGCTATGGTTTTCGAATCGAATTTATGGTGTCTGTTGGAGATTTGGCTCGCCGATAAACGCTCTCTACTTGTTACGTTCTCTTTCATGCGTAAAGATGGCAATGACCAAGGGAGCTGAAGCCAATCAGCTTCGATCACCCAATAGATTCCTGATTTGGCTTCGGTCAGGTGAATCAAACCAAAGCTAATTGGCTTCGGTCATCACGTCTAGCAGTATACCAAAACGACGTTGTCCAAACTATGTTAGAAGCTAATCTGATGAAGTATTGATACTATTGAGTGCCAAAAGCTATGATTGAGTTAATAGCTAGCTTCGGTTCGCTCAATATTGCAGGTCTTTGGGAGAGCCGTTGGCTTTTGGACGTCAAGAGACGGCTTCGGGTCGTCCAGACTCGGAGGAAGCCGAATCGAGCTACTGCACTGCTCCTTCTGGCAAGCGAAGCAAGCTTAGACCAAGTCCAAGCCAAGTCAAACACGGAATTGCAAGTCTACTCATTCACATTGAGAGGAGTAAATGTACCAAAGTGTCCTTGGGCTATTTATGTTGTATAGTCTAGAGGATGATGCCTGATTTCCAAGGGTACAATGGGAATGTAAAGACCCTTGGTCTCCCTATAAAAGGAGGCCCCTCTCCTACATGTAAAGGTTGTTGATTCCTGAGAACACTGTTGATAAGTAATATATTGTTGCTTGTCCCAGTTACTCAAATCTCTTCCGTTGTTTGGGCTCATTGGTTTCGGCTATTAACCCAACAGTGTCCACAAGCAGGGGACCTGGCCTAGAATATGAGTGGCGGCCTGCTTTTGCTGAGCATTACAGCTACGTGATCAAAAGCTGATTTTGCACTGAAAAATTAGAACTTGAGCGGTGGCCTGTGCCGCCACTGCTTGTATGTTGGGTCCGCCAGTCTGCCCAGGGGAAGGAGGGGGAAGAGAAGCTAGATTTCATGAAACTTTGAATGAGCCTTGAATCATCACTAATCTCAAATTAAGATAACTGATGAGTTGACAAGACCACCACAAATATTTAATAGAAGGATGGACAATGAAAAAGAACCTTATCTTTCTCATATAATGATGTTTAACGACGTTAAAACATCAAAATGACTTGTGAAATGGTTGTGCGATGTCTATTCCTTTTTATTCATGTATACACATTATTCCTCTAATCCTGAATTTAGTGAAAGAAATTTTACACGTCCAAACCGACCGGGTAAATCCAACTTGTTATGCCCAAATAATGTTTTCATGTAGATGTAATTCAGTCCTACTCGGGCATGTTTAGTTCGTGAAAGTTGGCAAACTTTGGAAACTAGTTTGCAAAGTTTCAAAGTTTGCAAACTTGTGGAAACCAAAAGTTGAAGGAGGTGTTTAGTTTCAAGGTTGCAAATTTGCAAACTAGTTTTACAACTTTTCGGAACTATTCCTGAAAGTTGGCAAACTTTGAAAACTAATTTGCAAAGTCCCAAAGTTTGTAAACTTGTAGAAACCAAAAGTTGAAGTAGGTGTTTAGTTACAAGGTTGCAAATTTACAAACTAATTTTGTAACTTTCACCAACTAAACATCCCCTAAATCTACCCATATTGTGCATGTTTCTTTCTCTACTTTTTCCGTCGCTCTGACACACGGCAAAGAGGTTCCGTTCCGTGCAGCGGCATCTGCTTGTTCCGTGGCCTGCCGGCGGCTCGGCATGGGACCAAACGTCTGTGTTTGTGCACGGCGAGTTCGAGGAATCTTTCGGCCGTGCCGTGCGACGTGCGTGCGTCATGGATCCGATCGGGATCGCATCGGCGGCCCAGTCGCGCCAGCGAGGATCGCACTCCAGCTCGCCTGCACGCGAAGGAAGGCGAAGGAAAAGTGACGGGTCACCCGCGCGGCGAGCGGGCCAGGCCCACGGCTAACGAAGCCTCCACGGCAAGTGCGGGGGATATTTAATCATTTGCCATTCTAAGAAAGGTCGCAGTTATCATTATAAGGGTCTGTTTAGGTCAGTAAAAAACTTTGCCATGTGAAAGAAGATTAACTAACATTTTTACCACTTTTGCTGATGTGGCGAGCAATCACTACAAGAAAATGGCCTATCGGTCACCCTCCTTTAGTACCGGTAGCTTATGACTAGGGCTGGATATCGAGCTGATATCGAGTTGAAGGCAGTTTTTCGAGCTTTTTTTGAAATTAGCATAATCTTATTTATCATAGTCTCCTGAATTGTTTGAGACCCAACTTCATGCCGAGCTTAACGAGCCGAGCCTAACGAGCCGAGCCGAAGTCGAAAAACATTCTAAATGAAGTCATTTTAATTTTAAAAGAAAAAAGAATCCAATCAGAGCACTTTTGTACCGAGCCACCGAGCCAGCCTAACGAGGTTTTTTTGTCCAGCCCTACTTATGACACGGTACCAAAGGGGTCATTAATACCGGGTCTAAATTTCGCTGGTAACACCAACCGGTACCAAAGCCCCCCCCCCGGGTTAATTCAAAAGAAAAGCATCTGGGACTTGGTCAGCTGTGGTGTGTAGGTGAGATGGTAAGGAAGCAACGCGCGAAGCCACAGGTCGTGGGTTCGAACCCCGCGCGCCGCACGCGCGTATTTTCACGTGAAAAATCATGACTTATGACGTGCGACGTGCGCGTGTGTGGGAGCCTCTCCAGGATTTAAAAAAAATTGATGAGGAAAGCTTTGGTACCGGGTCGTGTCTTGACCCGGTACCAAAGGCCTTTGCTTTTAGTCACGGATGCCCGGTACCGGTTTTAGAACCGACCCGGTACCAAAGGCCTTTGCTTTTAGTCACGGATCCACCGGTACCGATGGGCCTTATGACCCGGTACCAATGAAGAGTTCTCTGGTAATGAATGTCTTCATGCCAGCGTGGATCAGCCACAGGAAATGACGACGTTGCCCGTATCCTTATCTCATTCCCAGGTTGGTATTTGTTTCTGTCTCTATGATGGGTGGGACCCACCTGTCATCTCCTACCTCAAGCCAGACAATTTCTTGGTCCCGTCAAGCCCCGGATGCAGCCGGCGGCCCCGGTCACTCCTACATCTTTCACTACGTGAGAACAGCAGATTAGTAACGGGCATAGATCGACATTGGTAACGGGCATAGCACCCGTTACCCTTTTTGGCTTACTAATAATAGGTTAAAGGTAACGGGCAAATGCTTGTTACCAATAACGAGTCATTGGTAACGGCCATAGACTGTTGCCCGTTACCAATGGTAACGGGCAACAATCTATGCCCGTTACCAATATGGAATTAAAAAATAAAAAAGAAATTGCAAATAGTATTTTTCTTTATTTTACATGCACAGTATACTCAATTCAAAGGTGTCCATACACAACATGATTATGCAGGCAGATCCAAGTTCACATTGAGCAGTATGTCTAACTATCTAAAGCATGTAATCTCTTACTGCATCTTTCCATGCATCTTTACAATGGTGATTATGATGAGATCTGCAACCATGAATGGAAAAGAGGTATTTAATCACCGAGTGTCATCAAAACTTTAGCAAAGAGGTATTTAATCATTGATTAGATCTGCAACCATGATCTAGCTTGTTCTTAGTGGAAACAAAACTTCAAATGATTACTCAATCTAAAAGCATATATGTATCTATGTAAAATAGTTTTGGCTAGAGAAGCTCTTCCAGTTTTGTCCTAAGAAAGTGTTTATTCTCTCAGCAAGAAATACACCAGAAACTGCACCAAATCAAGCGGAACAGATCAATAAAGTCACTCCTATCATATTAAAAACTAGCTCAGTATGTAAGTGTGAATGGAACAAAACCAGCGCAGGTGTTCCACACATCTTGCATTTGCTAAACAGTCTATGTTGAACACTCCTTGGTGCAAAATTCTAGCAACATGCAGTGCTATGACAGTCAAGGCAGCTATATATATATGTTCAGACAGTGTGCTTATTTTGACAGTTGCAAGCAGGTGCTACCACTGAGCTTATTTAAACGGATGCAAGCCATAACATGTAGGACGAAATTGATAATTCTCGGTAATTAATGGCCATTGCATAAACATCTGCGCACAATGTTGGTATCTTAACGTGTAAAGTGCTATGTTGTAGTGGCACAGGATGGGGGAAACAGACAATCAAATTTGATGAACAATGTCCATATTCCCTAAGTCATAAACTCATAATAGTCCAAGGATTATGATGGGAACATAAGGGAAGCTAGCAACAAAATGAAACTTACATGTTAAAGCCGACAGGATGAGTTGGAAATTGACGTTTCTCCTTGAGACGATGGTAATCAATAGCAGAATGGCATGAAAAGTTAGTATGCTGATTAACCATGGCTCCTGCAAACACAGAGGCCTGTGAGAAAAATGAGCAAGAACCATATAAAAGCTTATTCAAGTAAACAATAACGGTTTGTCATAGCATACGGCAGTGGCAGACCTAGGCTAGGTTGTCGGATGAGTAGCTAATATCTCGACAATTTGGAAGAGATCATCCTAAAAATGAGTTGCTAAAATATCCCACGGGTGATGGCACCTATAGATAGACTGCTAATGGATTGATTAAGCGCCTGTTTAGATCACTATGAAACTTTTGAAACTTTGAAACTTCACTATTCATCAAAGGGAATCTTACATGCATGGAGTATTAAACGTGTGTTAATGACAAAACCCATTCCATAACCCCCGGTAACTTTGCGAGACGAATCTAATGAGTCTAATTAGGCTATGATTAGACAATATCGTGCTACAGTAAACAATCTCTAATGACAGATTAATTAGGCTTAATAGATTCGTCTCGTGATTTCCCGTCCATCCGTGTATTTAGTTTTATAATTAGATCATGTTTAGTCCTCCTAATCTTCGATTTAGAATTGAAAACTTTCTTTCGCAAACTTTCTTTCCAAACTAAACAGGCCCTAAGATGCGGGCATTGGTCCTATTTTCACCTGTGGGTTTCTCTGCTTCATACTGCCACTCCCTGAATCCCACATTCAATATTTCCTGAATTTTCTAGTACTATATACTGTTCTCTGGCCGAATTCAATTGAAAAAAAAACGACAGATGCAAAAATCTATAGGGCGGCTGGCACAATCTGCAAGCTCTTGAATTGATGCAAGTTCAGATACATGAATGTCCTGTTGCAAGCTTTTGGTTACCGGACTTTGCAGGGCAGCAGCACGCAAGTGCAGGGGGCATTCAATAGTGTGTGTGTGAGGCCATGTTTAAATCGGCGACATAAGTTTAGAAAATTTACTGTAGCAATTCTAAATCGAAGATTAGGAGGACTAAACATGATCTAATTATACAACTAATTACACGGATGGACGGGAAATCGTGAGACGAATCTATTAAGTCTAATTAATCCGTCATTAATCCACGTTTAATACCCTTAATTAGTGTCCTAACATTTGGTGTGACGGGGTGAATAGTGACACTAATTAAGGATATTAAACGTGGATTAATAGCGGATTAATTAGACTTAAGTTTTCACTATTCATCCCGTCACACCAAATGTTAGAACACTAATTAAGGGTATTAAACGTGGATTAATAGCGGATTAATTAGACTTAATAGATTTACGTAGTGTCTTGGGGTTTTCACGTAGTGTTTTGGGGATAAAAAGTAGACGACCACGCCTGTCCGCTGTACCGGTAGTCGGGCGACCTGAAGAACGAGCAAGGAGGATGCCCGGTCCGCAAGCGGAGCTTCGGCGCAGTGCCGCCGCTGGGCACCTGCCCAGTGCAAAGACTGAGCAGGTCACTGGGCAGCACCTCCGTCCAAGGTTTACCGCTACAGCCTACAACATGACCTGAGCCGCGTGAGCAAGTGTGCCTGGTGCCTTGCGGTTGAACCAAGGGCGTGTTTAGTTCCTCTAATTTTGCATAAAGTTTGCATCTTGAGAATCATGTCAGTTTATTTCTTTTCTCTGTGCACACGGCCCAATACATAAACTTTTTACCCATCTAAACACCCCCTAATTAAGTTCACGAATCGATATGAATTTGGGGGATTAAATGGTTACGGCTGTGAGTGAATCAGAATGAACGACGACGATGGCTGGCTTGATTTCGGGACGAGGACGAGATGCAATGGATGCCGGATGGTGCGAGCTCCCCGACTAGGCCTTGGCCAGGGGCGAAGCCAGAATTTGGTTATAGAGAGGGCCAATATCGACAACAATCAGAGAACATATAAAATATCAGTGTTTTTTAAATATCGTAGTTATAAGTCTTTTTCATTTAGCTTTCGATTAGGATTTGCAGTAGTGTTGACACTTGAACCAACTAGCTTATAGAAACAATCAAGTATCTTTAACCTCTTCATCTTGTTTGAGCAACTGCACTATAATTGGACAGATTGACTCAGGTTTATTACTATAAAAAATTGATATACAAAAACCATTGTTCAATGCATGAATACAAAATTGAACCAGTAGTCTAGTAACTAGAGTGATGTGTGAGATTTTGATATGGGTATGGGCTAGGTAGACTGGGGAGACTTGAGAGTCAGGAACGTACATTTCTCTGGTTGTTTGATCGCTTGTTAAAATAAAATCTTAATGACAATCGTGGCGGTCGGCAATGTTTGGAGCTGCGGCAAAGGCACGTACCTGCAAGGCTGCAACGATCGGCATGCTCAGTCTCCGGTGGGTAGTGCCGCGGTGGTCATATAGGGTCTGCGGGCGCCGGGGAGTCCAATAATCGAAGACCAACAGTCGCGCATGCAGAGGTGAATGGAGATATGGGACGGTTGAGGCTTGGCCTTTCTGGGTTTAATTAACGAACTCTGTAGAGGGGGCCATAATCAAGAAGATTTATGGAAGATCCTCTGGAATTAGGAGAAGGTTGGGGTTGCCAGGCCCCCCTCCGCACCCCCTTGTCTTCGCCACTGGCCTTGGCACTCGTGTGCGAGCTCGTTGAGCACATGTGCGTCCTTCGCATGCTCCGCCGCAATTTGCTGCGCAACGGCCTCCACGTTGCTGGTGCGGGCGAACAAGGCGGCGGAGGAGGTCAGAGACAGCAGGAACGTGTGGCGCGGATCCGGTGGTCGACGCCGCCGGCGGAGTTACGGTTCCGACGATCGGCGGAGTCGCGGTTCCGGCCAGTCCCCGTGGCAACGACCGGCACCGGGCGCCGGCTCGTGGCGCGATCCAGGGCGTGTAACATCCCTAGTTGAATTTTGGTGAATTTAAAAATTTTTGTGCAACATGTGTGTTAACTCCAAGAATAATACTTCTCTCTCTCTAAAAATTTCCTAATAAATATTCATGTGCATTGCATTAGGGAAATTATTATGCTAGAGTGATTTGGCTTTCCTGGTTTTATGTGATTGTTTGTGTGGAAATCGAATTTGAACTCAAACCGTTCAAATTCGAATTCAAAATCTAACTATACTAATCCTAAAACCTATACTAACTCTAACAGGCCTAATCCTCAACTCGGCCCAATTCCCTAACCCTTTAGCCCGGCCCGTTTCCATCTCTCGGCCCGACCCAGCCGCACCGGCCTTTCCCTTCCCTTTTTCCCCACGCGCAGCCCACCTCACGCGACGGCCCAGCTCGCGCGCGCCAGCAGCCCAGCTCGCTCGCCCGCTCCCTCGCTCTCCCTGACCTGTGGGCCCCGCGCCCACAGTGTCGTCTTCCTCCGCCCGGAGGATGACGCCGCCGCGCCGCGCTCTCTTTCCCGCCCGCGCGCGCCAGCTCCGCACCAGGCCCGCCGCGAATCGCGCGAGCCCGCAACCGCCTTGGCCCCACAACGTGCTCCTGCCCCCCCTCCTAGTTTCCTTGGCCGCCAAGAAGCCCCCGGTTGAAGCCCGCCTACAAAAACCCCCTCTCCCCCTCGGCTCCGGCCATTCCCCCAAATTCCCAGGGCGGAGCCCTGCCCAAATCAATCCAACCCCAACCCGAGGAAGAGAAGAAGGTGGAGGAGAAGGGGAGGCCGTTCGGGAGGAGAAGCCGCTCGTGGAGGAGGCCGTCCGCGGGAGCCGCACGTCGCCGTCCGACGCCGCCGCGCCTTGGAAGGAGGAGGAGCCGCCGAGAAGAACCGCAAGCCGCACCGCGAGCCGCACACCATCTTCCCCACGACGACCACGCCATTCATCCTAAGCCCGTGAGTTCCCATCCCTCTCTCACCGTGCGCCGCCGTGTGCCATGCTCTGCTCCGTAGATTCAAGCTTGTCGCCGTGTTCTGCTCGGCCTTCGTGCCGCCCCTTGAGCCCCTTGCCTGGCCGGCCTTCGTGCCGCACGCCCCCTTGTGCAGGAATCCCGAACCGAGCCCCTTTTCCCCTTCTCAGTGTCGCCTTGCTCCGCGCCATGGCGCTCGTCGCCGTGGTCGCCGCGCTCGCGTTCCCCGCTGTCTCGCCGTGCACACCCTAGTCCCTAAGCCCCCTTTGCTCGCTCCCAAGGGCCGCGTGCACCACGGACAGGAGGTCCGGACCGCGTGCACGAAGATCCTAACGCTCTGTAGCTCGTCGCCGTCGAACGCGTCGCCGCGGCCGCGCTCTGATGGCGCACCGCGAACGAACGCCGGAAGCCACACGCTGAACCACACACGCGGCAAGCCACACAACGCGCACTGGATCCCGCCCGCTCCTCCGTTCCACTGACCTGCGGGCCCAGGCGACCGAGTCTCTGGCTCGTGGGCCCGTTCCATCAGCCGCCGGGCCGAACCTCCACTTCCACCGCCAATATGGCCTTGGGCCGAAACCGAGCCGGCCCAGGAAACCTTTCTCCCTCTTCCGGACCAGAGCATAAGTCTGAATTCGCCCCTTTAACTCTTGAAGCCCGCGGGAGAACCGGCCCAAGTAAAGCCCATGTCCGGCCTTTAACCTTTTCCCCGCCTGACAGCCCGGTCCCACATGTCAGCCTCGCCCAGTCACTGACAAGCCGGCCCCACCTGTCATACACAGTAACCCGCTGACCAGTGGACCCCACCGTTGACCGTTGACCGGTCAACGCTGACGTCATCATGACGTCAACAGTGGCCGACCCCACTGATGACGTCATGCTGATGTCAGCATGCCATGTGGCGCGCTCTGGAGCTGACACGTGTCGCTTCCTGGTGCTGCCACGTGTCACTGTCTTTTCTTTTTCTTTTTCGGAATTTCAGGAATAGGTTTATCTAAGAAAATTCATAATAAATTCATCCTAGCTCAGAAAATTATGAAACCAGTCTCTATAAATTTCTAAAATCATGCTCTACGCGTTAGAACAGGAGTTGAGTGCTTTTGGGCTCTTTTTGCTTCTTCTTTGGAGTTTATTTGAATATAGGACCGATGTATTTCCTTTCTCGTGAATAGGACCAGCTGAGGAAACGCAAGGAGGAGACGGCTTCTACCACTACTCAGAAGAACCAGTTGCCGAGGACTTCTACCAAGAGCAAGGTTCACGCCCATCCGCTTTTGAATCCTATTTAGGCATTGCAACTAGTATGCTAGCGCTTTACTTTATCGCATGATGATGATTCTGTCCTATTGCATAGCCTTGTTTAATTACCGTATTCCTTGATAAACCTGCTTTACTTTGATGCGATGCTTGCATGTGTTATGGGATGGTTGTGATAGGATTCTTGGCGTGTGTGGGGCAAAAACCCGGGAAAGGAGTAAGGGGTTTTGGGAACTTTGCGGGGGTGAGCAGACTAACTCGATCTTCGTATCGAGGGCTGGGGTGTGTACTTGGGCACATCCTACGGAGTACCTGTGGCGGGTACATGTTCTTTGTGATATTTGAGGAGTTTGGCGGCAATACCTGTAATGGGTGCGCGATGCGGACCACTGGAGGTGGATACGCAATTTGACGGTGACGCTCACCCCGGCACCAAAAACCGAGTTGGATTGCCTGGTTCATTGAACTTCGTACACACCACTTACATCTACGGGGGGTGTTCCAGCCAGCCTAGTTAAGTGCGGTACCCGGACTGTAAGGAGTTAGCGGAAGTGTATGGGGGAACTGGCGGTAGCCTTTTGTCCCCCGAAGGAGGCTCATACCCCGGGACTTGGCCACCGTGGGGGAGGCCATCACAGTTCTCGGACACCGAGTTGCGTCTTCGGTGTATCCTAAGCCGGGAAAAGCAGGAGGGTACCGTTCACTGGCTAGGGTCTGTGCTGTGGGTTGTGTTTCAAGTTGGCGACGGCCGGCTTTGCAGCCCGAGTGGGTCCAGGTGTACAAACTCTGCAGAGTCTAATCTATATATAGCCGCCGTCCGCGGTCAATGGACGCTCCAATGAATTTCACACAATCCGCCATTGTTTTAGGGATTTCTACCTCCCCTCTAGAGTAGGGCCTGTCTCGGGCAGTTGAGATGCGAAGGGTGGGAGCTTTCGCATCGCCTAGAGAGTGAAGAGTGGAAGATGCTTGGAGACGGGTACCTGGTGTGCCAGGAGT
Organism: Alloteropsis semialata; assembly: GCA_004135705.1. NCBI lineage: Eukaryota > Viridiplantae > Streptophyta > Magnoliopsida > Poales > Poaceae > Alloteropsis > Alloteropsis semialata. The sequence continues at coordinate 52,937,988 of CM014277.1, read as the reverse complement.
GCTCGTAGGTGTTGTGAGAATGGTTTTGGGATGAAGTGCTGCTTGCATAGGATTAACCTTAAGCCTATCCTTGATATTTCTTATATTAGAATTAGGCCACTTAAAGCTTGCATTACGGATGGTGACGTGAAACTGTTCCAATCCTTGGAAACAGCTTATGATGAAACATGTTATGAAAGCGAGTACGATAACAATGCTGACGGATGGTACAATTGAGGTTGCTGCTATGCTCAAGCTGAAGAGCCTGTGGGGATGATCGCCAAGACAGAAGAATAGCTACCGCTTCGCTTAGTATTTCATTTTGTCGCATTTAGCCCAAGGGGCTTGTAATAAACGTACTTCCAGAGTTATCCACTATTGTAAGACTTCTATGTATTGTTTAAATGCTTAAATTCGAAGTATGGATGTGATATTCGGCTGGAATGAGTTCTGTACGTGTTAGCTGTTGATTCTGGGACTAACACTATGGTACAGGGATTCGGATTCTTAGAAATAAGAATCCGGGTCGTTTCAGTTGGTATCTGTCACTCCCGATTTTGTAAACAAAACCGAATGACTATCATATGTGCGCCAGGATCAAGTTTACACACATATGAGACTTCATCAGTGATATAAAAGACAGTGCAAAACGTAAATAATATTAAATACCATTATTACACTCACGGAAGCGAATTACTAGCAGCGGAATCTTCAAAACTTCTCCACAGGCAGCTGACTGGGGAAACACGTATGCCTAGAAACTTCCAAAGTACTCCACTGAAACTTCTGTCTAAGCCTGAGCCGCAGATAAAGCAAGGTTGAGTACACTTATGGTTGGTACTCAGCAAATGTAGAGCAAAAGCAAATGACATGCAAAGGCTTATCAAGGAAATAGTTTGGCTTCTAATTAAATTGCTTTAAGCACTTAAGTTGGTCAAATTTTATTTAGCATCATAATTACTAAAGTATAAGTATATACCAACCCAATTAAGCATATGGTAACCCATAAGCATCATCACCATAAATAAATCAATTTAATTCTTCTTTCGATATATTAATCATGTGAGGGTCCAGGCCGCTCATGACCGCGAGCACGGCTATTGCAATAGATTTTAGACACTCTGCAGAGGTTGTACAGCTTTCCCCACAATTCGTGTTTCTCATTACGCCCGGGTTAATTACTCCCTTCAACACTTCCTTTGGTGAGGGGCCAGAGAATCACTACGAAGCCTTTCCAAAGAATTTCCCAATGTGTGTGTGCTCCCTTGCCAGACGGGTCTATAAAAGGCGCACCTTCCTGCCCCCGCACCTCTGCTCACAAACCTTGCCGGTAGCAACCAGCCCATACCACACATGCAGTGCATCCACACAACAAAGGGATCTTCTAATTACTTAGCTAAGACCAGAGCCATGTGGTATTGTGGTTGTACGGGAAATCCCGGGTGGTTCTCCATGTTCCGATTAATCAATGTGGTCTTGGTTTAACATTCTCATGAGATCATATATATCATATATAAAAGATATCACAATATTATTATCTTCACATTTAGTGTAAGCCAAACCCAAGTATAGCAACTAAGCAAATGCTACCCAACACGAATATAAAACCCAGGTTAACAAGGTAGGATTAAAGAAAACTAGTCATCCTAAATATAGGACCCATCATGATTAAGCATGCAAGCATAGCAATCTACAGTGTAGAAGCATGTCATATGGTTATTAGGACAAAAAGTATGATCAAGAATACACTTGCCTTAAATCCAACTAATAACTGCTATGGCTCAGGGACTTCTCAAACGAATCCTCGAACAAACCTTGAGAACCACGAACGTTGCTCCTATACGCAATCACGGGGTCACACATGCAAGGAAACAATACAACAAATAAGAAACAATACACCAAACATGGGCAACAGTACAAAGGAACGGTATAAAGGTATAGATCAAGTCCTTATGGTCAAGAGAGCTGAAGAATCACTCGAATCGGAGTTGAAACGATCGAGATAGGGCCAAAACGGTGTTCCAAGGACTTAACTGCGAAGAACAGGAATTTCAGGGGTTAGATTGTAGAAATCCGAGGGCATATACATAATTATGTATATAACTTCAGGGTTTAACTCGTAAAAGTGTCGGCTTGGACGGCGGGTTCTAATTCTTGAAAAATTAGGGGGTTACTCAGAATAAATCAGGACCTGTGTATAATTATTTTACACAGAAGCTGGAGCACGGGTTTATTACCTAAAAGACGAGGGTCTCTTTAAGAAAAACTCACGGCTGACCGGTATGCCATAGGATTGACTCCGATCCGGGCCTTTGGTCGCGAGATGGACGGTCTACGTTCGACGCGGAGCCCCTGGTCGACGCCGGCGACAGCACACGGCGGCGGTGGCGGCTCCGGGCGGCGGGATTCGTCGGAGTTGAGCCAAAAACAGGCTAGGAAGCTCCGTTTTCCACACGGATCGGACTGGAACGACGAGGAGATCACCGCGAATCGAACTGAGGTGTTCTTGGCGACGATTGAAGGGTGGAGACGACGCTCGGCGATGAACGGCGGCTCGGGCGGAACTGCTCAAGTCCGGTGAGGAATTAGTCACTGGACAAAAGGAGATTGAGATCGTGAGTTGCTCGGTATGATTTGGTACCTTCGGGCAATGCTCTGGTTTGTGTTCTCGTGGATTAAGGGGCAGCTCACCGAGAGATCGGTGATGGCGGCGGAACAGTGGACGCCGGTGAGCAATTGGCCGATCAAATCGAGGAA
>CM014277.1:52904278-52927922 GCA_004135705.1 Alloteropsis semialata | reverse complement strand
ACGGTTTTCCTGGGTGGCCGCTTTAAGATCGGAACCTTAAGAAGAGACGCTTAGAGCAATGCAAACACATGCTCAAGCTCCCTAAACCAAGTTGCTAAAAAGCACATTTTAATAAGGTTCCAAGTATATCATTAGTCATGATTATTATTTATTCATCGATCATTAGCGGTTGCAAGCAAGCTAAGCACAACTAACTTATCTACCCACATGCAAAAACCCAAGGTAACAAGGTAAATAGGATAAACAAGACTAGTCAATCCTATGGTTTAACAAATTAGACACATGCATGAATGAATAACATGATTATAAAGTGAATAGGTATCAAGGATAAATCATGTTACACTTGCCTTCCTCAAAATGTTGCTGCTGATCTTGTTCTTCAAACTCTTGATCAAAGCCGGCCTCGTACTGATCGCACTCTAAACACGCATTCCAATCACCACACATACATCCATCACAAGCCAGTACATGCATTCAAAAGTATATCTATTAGAACAGTACAACATACAATGAAAACAGAAACAAAAAGGATATAAAACTAATCTACGCATTACTACGAACACAACAACGCGAAAATCACTCTAATCGGATTTATGGTGAAGAAACTACGCTAAAAACAAGATCGAGGACTAAACTGCGATAAACCGAGGACTTAAATGTAATTAAACCTATACAGCAGGGGGTAGCAACGAAGAAAAGCATTGCACAGGGGATGGCGGGTTGATTTTGTGGAAGCCGGGGGTCTCTTTAGCAAAAGGCCGAAGGGGTATCCTGGGATCTGTTCTGGGCCGTTGGATCAAGGATGGATGGCCGGATTTTTATGAAACGAAGGGGTAAGCTTGATCTAATCCTGGCCGTTGATCGGAGATCTGATGGTGGCTGAGTTTCGGCTTGATCCAGATCGGCACAGGAACCGGTTTTCGCCGGTCTTTTTTTCCGCGAACAGCGCCGGTTTCGCCGGTCTTTTTTCCGCGAACAGGACATAGCGGCGGTGGACGGCCGGACTTGGGCGGCGCAGGGGCTAGGGAGCTTCATTTCGCGAGCGGATTGAACCAGGAGGAAGAGGGGAACAGGGCGCATCTCACCAAGGGTTCGGGGTCGACGATTGGGCGACGAGACGGTCGAACGGCGGTGGATGGCGGTCGGTCCTGGCGGCGCTCGGCGAGGGGCGGTCGGGTCGTCGGGGTTCAGAGCTGGCTCGGTTCTGTCCTCGGAAGGGAAGGCTGCAGGGCGTTGCCGACTCGTCAAGGGGTTCCTGCGCCCGAGATTACGGGGAGGAGGTGATCAAAAGGGCGTCCAAAAAAGGAGAAAGACGACGACGACGCTTCATACCTGACGAACTCCGGCGATGAATTGTCGGCAGTTCAAGGCACGGCGCCGAGGGCACTATATCAGAATGAGTAAAGGATTGAGAGAGGGTTCAATTGGGGAGCTTTGTAGGGGAGAAGGAGCATTGGTTGCTCGGAATTGAAAGGGGGCGGTTTCTGTTGGGAGAGTTAAGGGAGGGGGGCGACGTTTCTGGAGGGGAGGGCGAAGGGGCGCGGCTTCTGGTCTTTCAGCGTGCGATGAAGGAAGAGGAAGGGGGGGTTCGGCCTGGCTGGCCCAAGGGGAAGAAGGGTTGGGCCAAGAGAAAAGAAAAGGAAAACCGGGCCGGGGGGGAACTGATTTTGGGCCACAGGGAAAAGAAAAGGAGGCCAGGCTTGGACTTGGTTTGGGCCTCGGGGAGAAAAGGAGAAAGAAAGCCGGGCCGGGTTTGGATTGGACTTCGGGTTGGATAGGGTAGGGTAGGTTTTGGACTTTGGGTTTTAGGGTCGGGTTCTCGGACTAGCACACAAAACACTCAGACAAGAAAACAATGCATCGGCATGAAATGCACAAACAAGTTTCTAAACCTAGGGTTGATTTTAATTTCCGAAAAGGTTTTATATTTACCTAAATTTTGAGAATGCACACACAAATCCTAGCAAATTAATTACTAATTTAGAAAAGAAATTTTCAGGGTGTTACACAGAGGGGGATGGGAAAGGATTGGGCAGGGGGCGCAGCTGTTCGCGAAGGGAAGATGGGGCGAGGTCGGCCTTTGGTTTTGGCGACGCAGATAGAAAGAGAAGGGGGCGACGTACAGGGGGAGGAAGGGGCGACGGAAAAAGGGGCGACGGTTTCTGGGCTGCGGCATGAATGCAATTGAAGAGAGGATTGAAGGGGCGTTGTTCAGGGGGAAGAAGGAAGGGCGATGGTTTCCTGCGTATGCTCGTGAGGAGAGAAGGGGGGGCGCGTGAGTGAAGGGGGAAGTCCGGCCTGGGCTGGACCTGTTAGGGCCCAAGGGCAGAGAAAGAGGGGATGGTTGGGCCAAGAGAGAAAAGAAAGAAAAGACAGGCCGGGCCGGATTGGTTAAAAGTGTTTGGGCCTTGGAAACAAAGAAACAGGCCCAGGTTTTTGGGTCGGATAGGGTTTTAGGTCTAGGATGGACTTCGGGTTGGATTTGGATCGGGTTGTGGATAGGGTAGGGCCCACAGGGCTTCGGGTTAGGTTTTGGACTATGGGGTTTTAGAGTCTAGAACTAGCACACAAAAACACACAGACAAGAAAACGATGCATCGGCATGAAATGCACGCAAACAAGTTTCTAAACCTAGGGTTGATTTTAATTTCTGAAAAAGGGTTTTATATTTACCTAAATTTGTGAATGCACACACAAGAACTCAGCTATTTAATTACTATTTTAGAAAAGAAATTTTTAGGGTGTTACAAACCTACCCCCCTTAAAATGAATCTCGTCCTCGAGATTCGGTTGAGCCTTCAAACAGCTGTGGATATTCTGCCTTTAGATCTTCTTCTCTTTCCCAAGTTGCCTCATCCACTGAGTGTCGGCTCCACTGCACCTTACACATCCGTATCACCTTACTCCTTGTGACTCTTTCTGCCACTTCCAGTATCTTGACGGGGTACTCTTTATAGGTAAGATCTTCTTGTACATCAAGTTCATCCAGAGGTAACTGTTCTTCTGGCACTCGTAAACATTTCTTCAGTTGTGATACATGGAACACATCGTGTACACCTGACAGTCTAGTTGGCAATTCCAATTGATAAGCCACCTCACCTTTTCTGTCCAACACCTTGAATGGTCCAATATACCTTGGTGCTAGTTTGCCTTTGACATTGAATCTGCGAACTCCTCTCATCGGTGACACCTTGAGATATACGTAGTCGCCAATGTCAAAACTAAGGTCTCGACGTCTGACATCCGCATAACTCTTTTGCCTGGATTGTGCTACTTTCAAATTCTGCCTGATTGTCTGCACTTGTCTTTCAGCCTCTTTAAGAATTTCAGGTCCAAACACTTGGCTTTCTCCCGTTTGATTCCAGAACAAAGGTGTCCTACACTTCCTGCCATATAGTGCCTCAAATGGTGCCATTTGTAGACTCTTCTGGAAACCGTTGTTATAAGAGAATTCTGCGTATGGCAAACTCTTATCCCAACTTGTTCCGTACTGTAAAGCACAAGCCCTCAACATATCTTCCAAGATTTGGTTCGTCCTTTCAGTTTGCCCATCAATCTGTGGATGATAAGCCGAACTGAAGTTCAGTTTTGTATCCATTGACTCATGAAGTTTATGCCAGAACTGTGATGTAAACTGTGATCCCCGATCTGACACTATCTTCTTTGGAACTCCATGCAGGAATACTATTCGTTCCATGTATAGCTCTGCTAGCTTTGCACCCGAGTAGGTGGTCTTTACCGGAACAAAATGAGCCACCTTTGTTAGTCGATCCACAATTACCCATATAGAATCAAAACCTCTCTGAGTACAGGGCAAACCGACTATAAAGTCCATTCCTACTTCTTCCCATTTCCATTCTGGTAACTTCAAGGGTTGGAGTAAACCGGCAGGTCTCTGGTGTTCCGCTTTAACTCTTTGACACGTATCACATAGAGCGACGTATGTTGCAACATCCCGCTTAAGTCCATACCACCAATATCTCTCTTTGATATCCAAATACATCTTTGTACTTCCCGGGTGTATGGAGTAAGCTGAATCATGTGCTTCCCTTAGTATAGCATCTCTTATATGCTTCAGATTAGGTGTCACACCCGATTTTGTAAACAAAACCGAATGACTATCATATGTGCGCCAGGATCAAGTTTACACACATATGAGACTTCATCAGTGATATAAAAGACAGTGCAAAACGTAAATAATATTAAACACCATTATCACACTCACGGAAGCGAATTACTAGCAGCGGAATCTTCAACACTTCTCCACAGGCAGCTGGCTGGGGGAACACGTATGCCTACAAATCTCCAAAATACTTCACTGAAACTTCTGTCTAAGCCTGAGCCGCAGATAAAGCAAGGTTGAGTACACTTATGGTTGGTACTCAGCAAATGTAGAGCAAAAGCATAATGACATGCAAAGGCTTAACAAGGAAATAGTTTGGCTTCTAATTAAATTTGCTTTAAGCACTTAAGTTGGTCAAATTTTATTTAGCATCATAATTACTAAAGTATAAGTATATACCAACCCAATTAAGCATATGGTAACCCATAAGCATCATCACCATAAATAAACCAATTTAATTCTTCTTTCGATATATTAATCATGTGAGGGTCCAGGCCGCTCATGACCGCGAGCACGGCTATTGCAATAGATTTTAGACACTCTGCAGAGGTTGTACAGCTTTCCCCACAATTTGTGTTTCTCATTATGCCCGGGTTAATTACTCCCTTCAACACTTCCTTTGGTGAGGGGCCAGAGAATCACTACGAAGCCTTTCCAAAGAATTTCCCAATGTGTGTGTGCTCCCTTGCCAGACGGGTCTATAAAAGGCGCACCTTCCTGCCCCCGCACCTCTGCTCACAAACCTTGCCGGTAGCAACCAGCCCATACCACACATGCAGTGCGTCCACACAACAAAGGGATCTTCTAATTACTTAGCTAAGACCAGAGCCATGTGGTATTGTGGTTGTACGGGAAATCCCGGGTGGTTCTCCATGTTCCAATTAATCAATGTGGTCTTGGTTTAACATTCTCATAAGATCATTAACATGATATTGATAAAAGATATCACAATATTATTATCTTCACATTTAGTGTAAACCAAACCCAAGTATAGCAACTAAGCAAATACTACCCAACATTAATATTAAACCCAGGTTGACAAGGCATGATTAAGAAAACTAGTCATCCTAATTATGGGACCCATCATGATTATAAGCATGCAAGCAATAGCGAACTACGGTGTATAAGCATGTCATATGGTTATTAGGACAAAAATTATGATCAAGAATACACTTGCCTTAAATTAACAACTGCTATTGCTCAGGGTCTTCTCAACGGAATACTCGAAACACCAAGAACGATCCTTGGATACCACAAACGTTGCACCTTCTATTCGTAGCACAGGGTCACATAAAAGAACAATACAACAAATAAGAAACAATACACCAAACATGGGCAACAGTACAAAGGAACGGTATAAAGGTATAGATCAAGTCCTTACGGTCACGTGAGCTGAAGAATCACTCGAATCGGAGTTGAAACGACCAAGATACGGATAAAACGATGTTCCAGGGGCTTAACTGTGAAGAACAGGAATTTCAGGGGTTAGATTGAAGAAATCCGAGGGCATATACATAATTATGTATATAACTTCAGGGTTTAACTCGTAAAAGTGTCGGCTTGGACAGCGGGTTCTAATTCTTAAAAAAATTAGGGGGTTACTCAAAATAAATCAGGACCTGTGTGTAATTATTTTACACAGAAGCTGGAGCACGGGTTTATTACCTAAAAGACGAGGGTCTCTTTAAGAAAAACTCACGGCTGACCGGTATGCCATAGGATTGACTCCGATCCGGGCCTTTGGTCGCGAGATGGACGGTCTACGTTCGACGCGGAGCCCCTGGTCGACGCCGGCGACAGCACACGGCGGCGGTGGCGGCTCCGGGCGGCGGGATTCGTCGGAGTTGAGCCAAAAACAGGCTAGGAAGCTCCGTTTTCCACACGGATCGGACTGGAACGACGAGGAGATCACCGCGAATCGAACTGAGGTGTTCTTGGCGACGATTGAAGGGTGGAGACGACGCTTGGCGATGAACGGCGGCTCGGGCGGAACTGCTCAAGTCCGGTGAGGAATTAGTCACTGGACAAAAGGAGATTGAGATCGTGAGTTGCTCGGTATGATTTGGTACCTTCGGGCAATGCTCTGGTTTGTGTTCTCGTGGATTAAGGGGCAGCTCACCGAGAGATCGGTGATGGCGGCGGAACAGTGGACGCCAGTGAGCAATTGGCCGATCAAATCGAGGAACTCGAGGGGAAAAATTGCTCGGAGGGCTTCCTTATGCTTGCGCGACCGTCCTGGTGGTGTCCTCGTCTATCGGAAGACGGCGGTGGCTCATGTCGGTGGCGGCGGTTGTGACGGCAACGTATGCGAGCGCCTACAGGATAGGGACTCTAGGGCTGCGGCGTCGTGGTTTTATAGGGGGCGGGGCGTCTTGGCGTGCGCGTCACGGAGAGAGGAGGCGACGCGGCGTCACACGGAGTCGGGTCGGGCTCAATCGATCCTGACTCCTGAGTCCGAGTCGGAGGTGGGAGAGACATCCGACGGGCGGGGGCCACTGGTCAGTGAGTGCAGAGAGAGGGAAGCCGGGATGGACTGGGCCGTGGCGGGGAGCTGGGCCGAAAGAGCTGGAGAAATGGGCCGGGCAAAAAGAGAACGACGGGAGAGATGGAGGGCGACAACCGGACTATTCAAAAGCTTAGGGAGAAAACTAGACTTACTGAAACAACAAAACTCACTCAAACAAACGCTATTCAAATTCGAGTTTAAAAGAGTTTAAACTCAAATTTGAAAAGCAACCAAACAAAAACAAATGCAACACCACAAAAGCCACAATACACTTGTTGAGTCTATTAATGGATTATTTAATTCAATAAAAAACCTAAATAATTCCAATTAAAACATAGAAATTTATTCATGCCTTAAATAAATTCTAGAAAATTCCAGAAATGTTTCTACAATTTCTTGTGATGAAAATTAGGGTGTTACAGTATCAGAGCCATGCTTGACCGTAGTACGCAACCTTAAGACTGGACGACTAGATTATTGGATTCTAAACGATTCTATTACTATATTACCTCGTTATGTTGAAAAACTTCTCCCTTTTTGCAAAATTTCACCTCACCTCCGCTGACCTCTTCTCGTAACCATGCAGGATGGCAGCGTATAAGGAGATTGCTACCCCGGTTGAGATCACCGAGCTCGAGTTTGGGAGGTACCGTCAGGGAATCATTGAGTGGCTGGAAAGAATTATCGGGTCAGTGGACATTCCCAAGGAGAAGCTCCATTACACCGCCACAAAGATGACTCAGGGACCTCATGAATTCTACACAGCTGCAGTTACCTTGACACCTTCCCCTGAGATAGGAATTGGAGGGTTGACCACGGAAGGACTAGGAGTCACCCTTTGCACCGCAATTCAAATGGCCGCAAGAAGGATGCTGCAAAGGTTTCTGACTGACCACTGGGAAATGGGATTCAACGACACCGTCTTCAGTCTCTTCCCTCGTACACTAGATGGCGCCAAGAACTATGCCCAGATTGTTGAAGACATGGAACAAGAACCGTTCACAATGGTTGGTGATCAAGCTCAGAAAACAGGACGATACCTCTTACACTTGGACCAGTACCTCACCAGGATTGAGCGAGAGGCAAGAGTAACAATCAGTGACATGATCAACTTCCTGAACGCCAACCGATCCTTCGAGATAGAGTATCAAAGAATCAGAAGGGAGATGAGGTTCGAACAACAAAGGAATCGTGAACTGCAAGGCACCGTCAACAGGCTGACCCAGAACAACAAGTATGACACGAAGCTGAAGGCGAAGAACGAAGAAGAGCTTGAGAGGCTAAAGAAAGAGAACGAATACCTAAAGACCCAGTTGAACTTCCAGACTCTACGAGTCAAGAACTTGGAAAGAGGCAAGCAGTTGGCCCAGAGTGAACTAGCAAAAGCCAAAGAGAAGATTGAGGGCTTAGAAGGACTGATGGTAGCAAAAGATCACCTCAAGGGAGTTGCAGAAAAGAAGTATGAAGAGCTGCTTCAGGAAAACAAGGACAACATTGCAAATATAGCTTACCTCACCAGAGCTGGAATTTACCTCAAGGACAAGGCTGAAAGAGCAATGCTGGGTTGGATGGAGTCCGACGAAGCAAGGGTGGAGGAACTCAAGGAAATCAGGGGGAAAGCACCTTTCCGTCTCCGGGAGGAGGACTACAAGTTACCGCCCACTCTGCTACCTTTTCCACTCTGCAAGCACGAGAAACTACCACAAGCTACGGAGACCAGTGCTGTGAAGGAGGCGCACAAGTTGCTGAAACCACTGCTAGAAGCTGATGAAGACTTGAAGAGAGGCCTGATCTCGTACAAGAAGTCCAAGACCAAGGAGTTTTTCTAGAGTTAGAGTAATAAGATTAGAATAATGTAGTAGGTTGGAGTAACTTATGTACCCATGAGATGTTTTTATGAGTTGTACCCCCCCCCCATGATGTATCCATGAGTAGTAGTAATGAGTCCACCTTGTACTGTGTGAAGTGGAGTCCACTCGCACAAAGTCATGCCGCGTTATGTGTCTCGATGTTAACCTTATCCTAAAGGCATTAGGAGTATGCCTTAGGAAGGTATTATGTAATGAAATGAAATGAATGAATGCTGCTTCTTATGGTGTTAATTGCTTTTTCATGGCTTTTCATCTTGAGTGTATATTTCTTATATATTATATACCTTGTTTGTACTTACTCCACTTGTAAGATAGATTGAGTTATCCTAACCTTAGTAACCCATGTCTGTGTCGTGCAGAACCATGACAACCCGCCGAGTTGAGCGCATGCTAGCAAATCGTGCCGCAGCTGAGGCCGCCAGGGCAGAGGCAGCCAATGCCAACTCAGGACGTCAGCTTGGCCGAGGCCGAGGCCGCCCAGCCATTGAACCAGCTGCGCCAGTTGATCCACCAGCTCCAGAAGTGATACCTAACGCAGTCCCAGAGCCGCAACGTCAGGAGAATGCACCCCCGCCACCACCCATTAACAACCTCGTTGATGTGATGGCTACCCAGACACAGCTCCTACAGCGTATGGCAGAAACCATGGCGAACTTTGGGAATCAGCGTGGGAACAATCAACGCCAAGACCCCCAAGCAGAAGATCTGTCCAGGAAGATCGAGAGGTTCATCAGGCTGAAGGCACCTACCTTTGACTTCTCCAATGATCCGATTGATGCACTGGATTGGCTGAGGACTATTGAGTCGAAGCTGGACTTGACGAACTGCACAGATGAGGAGTGCGTGGCTATAGCAGCACACCAGTTGGAGGGATCAGCAAAGGCTTGGTGGGACAGCTACTGTGAGACTCATCCAGCGCCAGATACCATCACTTGGGAAGAATTCACTACAGCTTTCCGCGAGCATCATGTACCTCGCGAGCTGATGGTGAGGAAGGCCCATGAGTTCCGCACCATGACGCAAGGGACTATGAGGGTGGAGGAGTATGAGAGACACTTCACGAAGATGCTGAGGTATGTCAAAGATGAGGTGCGCACCGAGGAGTCCAAGATGTTCTGGTTTCACCGTGGATTGCATTACGGAATCAGGCAACTTGTGTCAGCTACCAAGAAGTCGTATCGCCACCTGGTGAACCGTGCCATGGAGATTGAGAAAGAGAGGCTTGGCCATGAAGGTCGCATGAAGGACAGGAAGAGAAAGTTTGAGCACCCATCACGTGACAGGCACCAGAACCAGCAGGGAAGGAACTTCCAACCCCGCCCAGGAGGTTCGTTCCAATCAAGAGGAGGTTTTCAGCAGAGGAATCAGTTCCGACCCGGACAGGGGCAGATGACACGCAGCTTTGGAGGTGGAAACAACAGCTTTCAGAACAATGGGAACCGCAGCTATGGGAATCAGGCACCCACAGGAAGCAGTTGGAAGCCTAACAACACCGCTCCAAAGGAAGGGAATGCTGGCAGTCTTACGTCCTTTGCTTGTTTCGCTTGTGGCAAGCCGGGACATCGAGCTGCTTTCTGCCCAGAGAAGAGGAACAACCAAGGCACAGCTGGAAACAGAGGACCACAAGGCAAGACCCCTCAGAACAGTGCACAGGGAAGGCTGAACCATATGACGACAGAGGAAGCTCAGGATGCACCTGACGTGATGATGGGTGAGTATCCCGTGAACGATACTAAAGCTTTAATCTTGTTTGATACTGGGGCAACAGGTTCATTCATATCTTCTAAATATGTTATACTAAACTCCCTCACACCGGAACCTCGTCCATACCCTGTTACTATATCCTCCCCACTAGGGGAACTTAGATGCGAATATATGTGCAAAGAGATAAAGTTGATATTAGGAGGACTTGAGTTCCTAGCAGACTTGACTGTGATAAAGTCACGAGGCATTGACATAATCCTTGGAATGGATTGGATGACCAAGCACAAAGGCAGCATAGCATGCTCACCAAGAATAGTGACACTAGAGCACCCAAGTGGGCAGATTGTGACCGTAGAACCTCTGAAGTCAAGTATAGTATCTCAAGTGTATTCCATGAAGGACAAAACAGTGGCAGATGTACCAGTTGTCCGGGAATTTCTAGATGTATTTCCAGAAGAACTGCCAGGTCTACCCCCAGATAGAGAGGTTGAATTCATCATAGATCTGATGCCAGGAACTGCACCAATTGCTAAGAGGCCATACAGAATGTCAGCAGATGAGCTAGATGAGCTGAAGAAACAGTTAAAGGAGATGCTGGACAAAGGAGTTATCAGACCAAGTGCTTCACCATGGGCGTCCCCAGTACTCTTTGTGAAGAAGAAAGACGATACACTTTGAATGTGCATTGATTACCGCTCTCTTAATGCAGTAACCATCAAGAACAAGTACCCACTCCCCAGAATAGATGATTTATTGGACAGGCTCAAGAAGGCAAGATACTTTAGCAAGATTGATTTGCGTTCGGGCTATCACCAGATGAAGATACGAGAGTCAGATATCCCAAAGACAGCTTTCGTGACCAGGTATGGGCAGTATGAATTTGTGGTAGTCTCATTTGGACTCACTAATGCGCCCGCATACTTCATGAACATGATGAATAAGGTGTTTATGGAAGAGTTAGATAAGTTTGTTGTTGTATTCATTGACGACATCCTAGTCTACTCTGAGACCGCGGAAGAACATGCTGAGCACTTGAGAATAGTGTTGGAAAGGCTCAGACAACATCAACTCTATGGCAAGTTCAGTAAGTGTGAGTTCTGGTTAGAAGAAGTTGCTTTTCTTGGACATGTATTGACCCCGGAAGGAGTGGCAGTGGATCCTGAAAAGATCGCAGCAGTATCCAAGTGGAAACAGCCAAAGAATGTCTCAGAAATCCGAAGTTTTCTCGGACTTGCAGGGTATTACCGCCGATTCATTGAGAACTTCTCCAAGATTGCTAAGCCAATGACCGAGTTGCTGAAGAACAACGTTCCATTTGTTTGGTCTGATGAATGTGAAGCAAGTTTTCAAGAGCTCAAGAAGCGTCTCACCACTACCCCAGTTCTCACGACTCCAGATAACCGGAAAGACTTCGTGGTATATTGTGATGCGTCAAGGCAAGGCCTTGGATGTGTGCTTATGCAGGAAGGCAAAGTTGTGGCATATGCATCCCGACAGCTTAGAAAGCATGAAGAGAACTACCCCACTCATGACTTGGAATTGGCAGCCGTAGTGCATGCACTAAAAATTTGGAGGCATTACCTTATGGGCAACAAATGTGACATCTATACCGATCACAAGAGCTTAAAGTACTTCTTCACTCAGTCTGAACTGAATATGAGGCAACGGAGATGGCTAGAACTGATCAAGGACTATAACTTGGAGATACATTATCACCCCGGCAAGGCTAATGTCGTAGCTGATGCATTGAGTCGAAAGAATTATTGCAACAATCTCATGGTGAAAGAAAGTCAGCCAGAACTGTATAGGGAAATGGAAAGGCTGAGCCTAGAAATTGTCACCACCAGCCAGCTGAATGAGATGAGAGTGCAATATGATCTGGAAGACCGGATTCGTGAAGCTCAAAAAGATAGTGAGGAAATAAAGGAAATAATAGAGTCAATGCAGGATGGGCACCTCCCGACCTTCAGAATTGATGATAAGGGGACAGTATGGAAGAAAGACAGAATTTGTGTACCCGAGAAGGAAGGGTTACGACAGGTTATTCTCCGTGAAGCTCATGACTCCAGGTATTCTATACATCCAGGATGTACCAAGATGTATCAGGACTTGAAACAGCGATTTTGGTGGAATGACATGAAAGTTGATATTGCTGGATACGTAGCCAACTGTGATACTTGCCAAAGGATCAAGGCCGAACATCAGAGGCCAGCGGGACTACTGAAACCACTTGATATACCTGTCTGGAAATGGGATGATATCAGCATGGACTTTATAGTAGGCTTGCCTCGAACTCAGAAAGGGAATGATTCAATTTGGGTAATTGTCGATAGATTGACCAAGGTGGCACACTTTATACCGGTAAAGGTAGACTACCGGGTTGACAAGCTAGCAGAACTATATATCGATCACATAGTCAGATTGCATGGGGCACCCCGAAGCATTGTATCTGACAGAGGCTCACAATTCACAGCTAAGTTTTGGAAGCACTTACATGAGACCATGGGGACAAGCTTGGAGTACAGCTCCGCCTTTCATCCACAAACTGACGGACAAACAGAAAGGGTTAATCAGATTCTGGGAGATTTGCTCAGGGCATGTGTGCTGAATTACAAGAAAGATTGGGAGAAGAGTTTGTCTTATGCTGAGTTCTCATACAACAACAGCTACCAAGCAAGTTTGAAAATGTCACCATTTGAGGCACTCTATGGTCGCAAATGTCGCACCCCACTGTTATGGTCAGAAGTAGGAGAAAGAACTTTCTTTGGACCTGACGACATCAAAGAAGCAGAAGAACATGTAGAGAAAGTCAAAGAGAACCTTAAGGCTGCTCAAAGCCGTCAAAAGAGTTATGCAGATAAAAGAAGGAGAGACTTAAGCTTTGAAGTTGGAGATTTTGTCTATCTCAAGGTATCACCCCTACGAGGCACCAAGAGGTTTCACGTAAAAGGGAAACTAGCACCAAGGTATGTGGGCCCGTATGAGATTATTCAGAAGGTTGGAAACTTAGCTTATGAGTTGAAGCTACCCCCGGATCTTGCGGGAGTACACCCCGTGTTTCACGTTTCGCAATTGAAGAAGTGTTTACGGGTTCCTGAAGAACAAGTGCCTATGGAAGCAATGGATCTCCAGGATACGTTAGAATACATGGAGTACCCAACAAAGATCCTAGACACCGCAGTTAAGGAAACCAGAAGGACCTCAATTCCATATTGCAAGGTTCAGTGGAGCAACCATTCAGAAAGAGAAGCCACATGGGAGAAGGAAGCTGATCTGCGTGAGAAGTACCCGCATCTCTTTGAAACCTAGGTAAGCCTTAATCTCGAGGACGAGATTCCTGTGAGGGGGGAGTCTGTAACAACCCTAGTTGAATTTTGGTGAATTTAAAAATTTTTGTGCAACATGTGTGTTAACTCCAAGAATAATACTTCTCTCTCTCTAAAAATTTCCTAATAAATATTCATGTGCATTGCATTAGGGAAATTATTATGCTAGAGTGATTTGGCTTTCCTGGTTTTATGTGATTGTTTGTGTGGAAATCGAATTTGAACTCAAACCGTTCAAATTCGAATTCAAAATCTAACTATACTAATCCTAAAACCTATACTAACTCTAACAGGCCTAATCCTCAACTCGGCCCAATTCCCTAACCCTTTAGCCCGGCCCGTTTCCATCTCTCGGCCCGACCCAGCCGCACCGGCCTTTCCCTTCCCTTTTTCCCCACGCGCAGCCCACCTCACGCGACGGCCCAGCTCGCGCGCGCCAGCAGCCCAGCTCGCTCGCCCGCTCCCTCGCTCTCCCTGACCTGTGGGCCCCGCGCCCACAGTGTCGTCTTCCTCCGCCCGGAGGATGACGCCGCCGCGCCGCGCTCTCTTTCCCGCCCGCGCGCGCCAGCTCCGCACCAGGCCCGCCGCGAATCGCGCGAGCCCGCAACCGCCTTGGCCCCACAACGTGCTCCTGCCCCCCCTCCTAGTTTCCTTGGCCGCCAAGAAGCCCCCGGTTGAAGCCCGCCTACAAAAACCCCCTCTCCCCCTCGGCTCCGGCCATTCCCCCAAATTCCCAGGGCGGAGCCCTGCCCAAATCAATCCAACCCCAACCCGAGGAAGAGAAGAAGGTGGAGGAGAAGGGGAGGCCGTTCGGGAGGAGAAGCCGCTCGTGGAGGAGGCCGTCCGCGGGAGCCGCACGTCGCCGTCCGACGCCGCCGCGCCTTGGAAGGAGGAGGAGCCGCCGAGAAGAACCGCAAGCCGCACCGCGAGCCGCACACCATCTTCCCCACGACGACCACGCCATTCATCCTAAGCCCGTGAGTTCCCATCCCTCTCTCACCGTGCGCCGCCGTGTGCCATGCTCTGCTCCGTAGATTCAAGCTTGTCGCCGTGTTCTGCTCGGCCTTCGTGCCGCCCCTTGAGCCCCTTGCCTGGCCGGCCTTCGTGCCGCACGCCCCCTTGTGCAGGAATCCCGAACCGAGCCCCTTTTCCCCTTCTCAGTGTCGCCTTGCTCCGCGCCATGGCGCTCGTCGCCGTGGTCGCCGCGCTCGCGTTCCCCGCTGTCTCGCCGTGCACACCCTAGTCCCTAAGCCCCCTTTGCTCGCTCCCAAGGGCCGCGTGCACCACGGACAGGAGGTCCGGACCGCGTGCACGAAGATCCTAACGCTCTGTAGCTCGTCGCCGTCGAACGCGTCGCCGCGGCCGCGCTCTGATGGCGCACCGCGAACGAACGCCGGAAGCCACACGCTGAACCACACACGCGGCAAGCCACACAACGCGCACTGGATCCCGCCCGCTCCTCCGTTCCACTGACCTGCGGGCCCAGGCGACCGAGTCTCTGGCTCGTGGGCCCGTTCCATCAGCCGCCGGGCCGAACCTCCACTTCCACCGCCAATATGGCCTTGGGCCGAAACCGAGCCGGCCCAGGAAACCTTTCTCCCTCTTCCGGACCAGAGCATAAGTCTGAATTCGCCCCTTTAACTCTTGAAGCCCGCGGGAGAACCGGCCCAAGTAAAGCCCATGTCCGGCCTTTAACCTTTTCCCCGCCTGACAGCCCGGTCCCACATGTCAGCCTCGCCCAGTCACTGACAAGCCGGCCCCACCTGTCATACACAGTAACCCGCTGACCAGTGGACCCCACCGTTGACCGTTGACCGTTGACCGGTCAACGCTGACGTCATCATGACGTCAACAGCGGCCGACCCCACTGATGACGTCATGCTGACGTCAGCATGTCACGTGGCGCGCTCTGGAGCTGACACGTGTCGCTTCCTGGTGCTGCCACGTGTCACTGTCTTTTTCTTTTTCTTTTTCGGAATTTCAGGAATAGGTTTATCTAAGAAAATTCATAATAAATTCATCCTAGCTCAGAAAATTATGAAACCAGTCTCTATAAATTTCTAAAATCATGCTCTACGTGTTAGAATAGGAGTTGAGTGCTTTTGGGCTCTTTTTGCTTCTTCTTTGGAGTTTATTTGAATATAGGACCGATGTATTTCCTTTCTCGTGAATAGGACCAGCTGAGGAAACGCAAGGAGGAGACGGCTTCTACCACTACTCAGAAGAACCAGTTGCCGAGGACTTCTACCAAGAGCAAGGTTCACGCCCATCCGCTTTTGAATCCTATTTAGGCATTGCAACTAGTATGCTAGCGCTTTACTTTATCGTATGATGATGATTCTGTCCTATTGCATAGCCTTGTTTAATTACCGTATTCCTTGATAAACCTGCTTTACTTTGATGCGATGCTTGCATGTGTTATGGGATGGTTGTGATAGGATTCTTGGCGTGTGTGGGGCAAAAACCCGGGAAAGGAGTAAGGGGTTTTGGGAACTTTGCGGGGGTGAGCAGACTAACTCGATCTTCGTATCGAGGGCTGGGGTGTGTACTTGGGCACATCCTACGGAGTACCTGTGGCGGGTACATGTTCTTTGTGTTACTTGAGGAGTTTGGCGGCAATACCTGTAATGGGTGCGCGATGCGGACCACTGGAGGTGGATACGCAATTTGACGGTGACGCTCACCCCGGCACCAAAAACCGAGTTGGATTGCCTGGTTCATTGAACTTCGTACACACCACTTACATCTACGGGGGTGTTCCAGCCAGCCTAGTTAAGTGCGGTACCCGGACTGTAAGGAGTTAGCGGAAGTGTATGGGGGAACTGGCGGTAGCCTTTTGTCCCCCGAAGGAGGCTCATACCCCGGGACTTGGCCACCGTGGGGGAGGCCATCACAGTTCTCGGACACCGAGTTGCGTCTTCGGTGTATCCTAAGCCGGAAAAAGCAGGAGGGTACCGTTCACTGGCTAGGGTCTGTGCTGTGGGTTGTGTTTCAAGTTGGCGACGGCCGGCTTTGCAGCCCGAGTGGGTCCAGGTGTACAAACTCTGCAGAGTCTAATCTATATATAGCCGCCGTCCGCGGTCAATGGACGCTCCAATGAATTTCACACAATCCGCCATTGTTTTAGGGATTTCTACCTCCCCTCTAGAGTAGGGCCTGCCTCGGGCAGTTGAGATGCGAAGGGTGGGAGCTTTCGCATCGCCTAGAGAGTGAAGAGTGGAAGATGCTTGGAGACGGGTACCTGGTGTGCCAGGAGTGCTCGTAGGTGTTGTGAGAATGGTTTTGGGATGAAGTGCTGCTTGCATAGGATTAACCTTAAGCCTATCCTTGATATTTCTTATATTAGAATTAGGCCACTTAAAGCTTGCATTACGGATGGTGACGTGAAACTGTTCCAATCCTTGGGAACAGCTTATGATGAAACAGGTTATGAAAGCGAGTACGATAACAATGCTGACGGATGGTACAATTGAGGTTGCTGCTATGCTCAAGCTGAAGAGCCTGTGGGGATGATCGCCAAGACAGAAGAATAGCTACCGCTTCGCTTAGTATTTCATTTTGTCGCATTTAGCCCAAGGGGCTTGTAATAAACGTACTTCCAGAGTTATCCACTATTGTAAGACTTCTATGTATTGTTTAAATGCTTAATTCGAAGTATGGATGTGATATTCGGCTGGAATGAGTTCTGTACGTGTTAGCTGTTGATTCTGGGACTAACACTATGGTACAGGGATTCGGATTCTTAGAAATAAGAATCCGGGTCGTTTCAGGGCGCCTGCGGGAGGTGGAAGAAGTTGGGCCCACGTGTAAGTGACAGAAAAAGAAAAAAAGATTCACATGTGCTGGTGAAGAGGGCATGATGGTCATTGCATGTATGCTATCCACGCTGGCAGGAGGATGTGGCACACCACATCAGCAAAATTGATAAATATATAAGTTAAACTTTTTACATGTGGCAAATACGTAAGCTCCATTCTTATAATGACAACAACGAGTGACCTTTATTAAGATGTCAAATAATTAAATATCCCTTGCGGCAGGGTGAACCAGCAGGCCCCCGGTAGCTCGGCCCGCCTCGGCGGGGGCACGACCGCACGACTGCACGAGACGCCCAACATTTCTCCGATGCCGCGTGTGACATGAAATGGGGCCACAGCATTTCTGCAATTAAAAAATATTCCGGATGAAAATCAAAACGTTTTTTTTCCTATTTATTAATAAATCGGCTATTATTTTGTTTGTAGTATGGTTTTCTGTCGACTTTTGATGGTACTTATTTCTTCAAGGTTCGTGCTTCCTTTTTATGTAGGCTTATTTGGTTGTGCTCTCGTTGGGCCTTTGGAAAAAGTCTACTTAACTCCCTGACCTGTTGATGTTCATCTACTTAACCCTCTTACCTATAAAATCGGGTATTCTACTCCCTGAACTATTCAAAACCATGCAAATAACCCTCTTGGGTGGTTTTAGAAGCGGTTTTGCCTACGTGGCATTACACGTGTATGTGATGTGGCAACAAGAACATTTAAAAGTCTATTTCACTCCCTAAACTTATGAGGTTTATGGACATAACCCCCTCAACTATATAACATGATACTTAGCCCCCTAACCCCCAGTCTGCTTTTAAACATTTTATTTTCTGATGTGGAGCACTACTTATTTAGGTTCTGCAGCCATTCGGAGATTGAAAGAAGATACTTTTTCTTCGCTCTTAGGATAACCTAGGCAAATTCAACCTTAAGCTTCGGCCTCGAAGGAGTCCACAGTGGGGGCATAACTCTGAAAATAAGGTCATTTCGGTGACGGACACCAGCGCCGGCCGACGGACACCGGCGCCAGCGCTTCGTGACCCCTGCGCCGCTCAGTTGCGACGAGCAGGCCAGGAACGAATGAACTCTCCAGAAACAACGCCTCCCGTTCATCTGCTCTACTGTCGAGCTGCAACTCCTCTCCTCTGCGAGAAAGGAGCGCTTGCAGACTCACGATATTGAATACTTGGGGGATTAAGTATCATGGTATGTAGTTGAGGGGGTTATGTACATAAACCTCGATAGCTTGGGGGTGAAATAGACTTTTAAACATGTTGTTGTCACGTCACATCCATGTGCAATGCCACGTAGGCAAAACTACTTTTGAAAACCACCCTAGGGGGTTATTTGCATGATTTTGGATAGTTCAGGGATAGAATATCTGGTTTTATAGGTGAGGGGGTTAAGTAAACAAACATCAATGAGTCAGGGGTTAACTGGTTAAGTAGACTTTTTTCATGGGCCTTTGGGAGCGACCAAGTAACAGTAAATTATTTTTTCTCACAAAAATAAAAAGGGAAAAATGTTGTCGTCCCCTCCTTGGCCCAAAGAAAGGCCCAAAGCCTAGGCCTTGCGCTTCGTTAATTTACCGCTTCCGTGCAATCACGTGCGCTTCGTTAATTTACCGCTTCCGTGCAATCATGTCCAAGTTGGGAAATAGGCAGCGTTCAGGATCACCAAAAGAAAACACAAAAAAATCTTAAAAAATAGGGGCATTCCGAGAATTGAACTCGGGACCTCTCGCACCCTAAGCGAGAATCATACCACTAGACCAAATGCCCTTTGTTGTTTTGTGATGACGTAGTGCTTTTGAAATCATCTACATGGGCTTGACCATCCCTGCTTCCACTCGCCTTTCTGGAGGAGCCCGCCGCCGGTGGTGGCCGTGAGCGCCACATCCGACAAAACTATGCAAGGTCCATTAAAAAAAATCCCCCCACCCCATGGCGCAGAACATCCATGGCAAAAAGGTTAACTATACCTCAGTAAAACGGGAAAAAATAGCAGGGAGTAAAAAACTTCAGGCAGCCGACCGGGAAGCACAGCGTGTCCACAGACTCTGCATTCCTGCAAGACTGAAAACTCCCGTCCGTGCAGCTCGATCCAAACTCCAGAGCCCAGCAGAAGTAACAGACATTCGGAGTGCATCAATAACAGTATCATTGATGGTAGACAGTATACTAATTCACACTGGGCACTTCGACTTTATTCATTACAAACACCATCTGTTCAATTTCTTGTTCGAGGCCATCTCAATTTCTTGTTCCAGGCCATCTGACAGAACGATCTGAAGTTCTGAACAAATCGTTAACACAGGGGCACAATTGAAACACCCAGCCGAGCCAAAGCTGGTGCGCGCAGCAGCAGAACCCACTCCAAACAAACGCTGCCAGACAAAAAGCAGACGTTGGACGAGAATCAGGCACGGTCTTAGTTGTCGACGACGAGCTTGCGCCGCTTGTACTTCACCAACAGCCTGCCCTTGACGCCGACGACCATCGAGTTCCACTCGTTCTCAGGGGAAAGGGGAGACCAGCTCCAGCTCGAAGTCCCTCAGCAGCTCGCCAATACACCAGTGCTTGCCGCCTTGTCCTCGTACCTTCCTGGTGCGAACCGGTCAGGGTCGTATATGTCCGGGTTCTTGTAGATGTGGGGGAGCCATTTGGCGACGGACGGGGATGTTGCGACCATATGGCCCTTCAGGACGACAAGCTCTTTGCCTTCCTTAGTTGTCACGGTGAAGTCGGTGTGGGAGTGGCGGAACAGTATGGGTAGGGGCGGATGAAGCCTGAGAGCCTCCTTGATGCACCGGTGGAGGACGTCCATCTCTGCCAAAACGTCATAATCGATCTTGTTCCCGTGCCGCTTCATGATCTCCTTCTGCTCCTTCACAGCAGCCGCAAAGTACTGCTTGAACTGAAGGAGGTAGGCCCCAGTCCAGGTCGAGGTAATAGAGCTCGTCTGTTGTCCGCCAAAGAGTACTGTTACCCGGTTATCTCACCCTCTGTGGTGGGGCGTCCATTCTTGCACTTGTAATCAATTAAGCACTGCAGCATGTCCTCCTCGGACCGTCCAGAGGCCTTGCGGGCCTTGATGACGGTGGAGAACATTTCTCCCAGCCGTGCCTGTGGGTCGCGTCGCCGATGTGCAGGGATTGGGAGGTAGGGGAAGACGACGCTCACTGCTGCATCCCGTTGCAAAGATCATGGAAGAGGGTGGCAACATTGTTAAAGAGCCTCTCTCGTAGCTCCCTTCCAAGCAAGCAGCGGCTAGTGATCAGTAGGATGAGCTGCTCCAGCTCATACTTCAAATTAAAAGTGCCATTTTCTCCCTGTTGACGTTTTTTCTGGTCAACAAACCGAGATATGCTCTAGCTTATGCGGATCCGCAATGGATCGATCACCAACAGCGGCCCTGATAAAACCGATACCACCGATTTTATGAATCCGGTGCTACCGGATTTCTAGGGTTCGCCGCGAAGACCTACAAACGCCGGCCCGGGAGGGACCCCGTCAGGGATGACGCGTAGGGTTGTTCTAAGGTCGGCAGGCCACTCAGAACCCCGTCAAACGCCGTAGAGACGAAGCACAAACAGCAGAAGGGGTCGAAAAAGTTAGGGTCTGGAAGGGATAAAAAGTAAAGATACTTGTATTTGATCGATTGGATAAACCCTCAATCGGCCGTGGCCCTTTATATTTATATCGTGAGGAGGTCTTACCCGGCAAGAAAACCTTTTTACAAATCGTAATCCACACGGATCTCCAAATCTACTAGGACTCCGCCTAAAACTGGTACCACCAGATTTACAAAACCGGCAGTGAAGATCTTCCCAAAGCCATAACTTTCTCATCCGAACTCCAAATCAGACTTTCTATATATGCATTTCGATCGGCTCGACGAAATCTACGCAATGGTGCAATCAAAATGTCAATTTGACAATGTTACAAAATCCGATCCTACCTGTCTAGATTGCAGGCAAACTCCTTTCGTGCGAATTTTGATCGTCAACATCCCCACTTTGAGAAGTACCCCTGCACGGAATATTTGATATGTAAATAAGATTATATGTGAGCCGGATGTGCAATAATTATGGATGCAGACAAATAAAGTCTCTGAAGGAACATAGCATTTATCTTGGCATTCTAATTAAAATAAACATGGAGAAGAGCATTAAACGTTATGTGCAGTAGCTGTCATTGGGAAATGCTATGAATATTCAAGGAAAAAGAATGCCAAAACTTAGGGCCTGTTTAGTTACCTCAACTTTTCAAACTTTTTTGAATTTTCACTATTCATCAAAGAGAATCTTACATGCATGGAGTAGTAAACGTGGATTAATGACAAAACCCATTCCATAACCCCCGGTAAATTCGCGAGACGAATCTATTGAGCCTAATTAGGCCATGATTAGACAATGTCGTGCTACAGTAAACAATCTCTAATGACGGATTAATTAGGCTTAATAGATTCGTCGTCCATCCGTGTAATTAGTTTTATAATTAGATCATGTTTGGTCCTCCTAATCTTTGGTTTAAAATTGCTACAGTAAATTTCGCAAACTTTCAACTCCCAACTAAACAGGCCCTTAAGTAAGTTGGCTGTGCACATAGCAAACCACGCTGGGTGGAATCAATACGGTACCACCACCACCAACACACACACACACACAAAAGTACCAAATAGATAGGAAAAGATTTAAATGCATAATTAGTACACAAACTTGACGAGTGGGTGCATCTAGGTACATCATCTCTCAAATTGTTCATTGGGGTGCAATAACTTGGTTGGTGGGTGCACTTATATACATAATATCTTTAATGGTTCATTCGGGCACAATAACTTGGTAGGTGGGTGCACTTAGGTACTTTTGGTATTTCTTAGCGTCACCACTAGATTAGTGATATCACTAGAGATACCTTACCGTAAATCTAAACGTTACAGGGATTCTGCAAGCGCACAGAAGTACGTTGTAGCATTTCACCCGGGAGTATTCCAGAGTATCGTTATTTGTTTATCCGCAGGGAAAGCGTTTAGTTAAAGAGAAGTGTCATCCAATGTATTTACTTACAACAGTATTAATATACCACAATCCAGACAAGGGTAAATGATATGGAAATGAATGGGTAATGTGACACACAAAAGTTCATTGCTCATCATTAAGGTAGTCTTGGTTAGTCATGGCACATTAGTAAAGATTACAAAGGGTTCATTAGCATCATACATATGGGACTTGGACATATTACAATACCCTATAAAAGCTCATTAAATGTACATATGCAAGAGGACATATCGAAGTATCCAGTGGTTCCCTCATCAAGGGATGACAGTAGGACGTCTTATCATAAATGCCTAATACCCAATTCCGAACGTGGAGGATTACAAAAGACGGACAGGGCTGTCACCACCCGCCGCCTACCTCTACTAATCCGTGGGGCAGCGGTACCCTCAATAGTATTCCATATTCCAAACATCATGCTTGCAATATGAAATACAACTCTATCTATCACATTAATAAATAGAGCAACCAATAGGCACATTGAGTCAATGTCATAGCATATATTCACTTGAACAAGGCGCAAGTCATAAGTAGTATATACTAAGTAGATAAAGTATAACTGAGGCACACAACATAAGTATGAAGGTATTTCCATTAAGCTCAGAGTATTACAAGTAAGTAAAAAGATACAAGAACTGAACTCTAGAACTTACCAAGACTCCTCCAGAAGCCCTTCAGAAGATCTAATACTATGACTATCACTACTAAGACTAAGACTAAACTTGTAGCAAAGGAGAGCTCTTCTTCTGGTGTGTGTTTGAGTACGGCGCCCCTTGCAGGTATTTATAGCATCACATAGGCGGTTGGAGCAGACCAGAGGCGGTTGAGGCCGGTTGGAGATGGGCCCAGGTTAGCCGAGGTGACCAGGTCGGCCGACCCTTGGATCCACTATCTTCAGCATTGCTCGGCTCCACTCTTCTCAGGTAGGCTGCCATGTGGGTCCTTATGATGGTTCCAGATGGGTATACTCCATTTGGGTGCAGTTGAGTTGAGGTATGGGCCCTTCAATCTATGGGAGTGACACGTGGCTCACCCTTACCCTTGACTTGAACCGATCATGATTCAGCGTCCATGATCATCTCCTAGTGTGCTTCTTGACCTGTGTGGAGGATGTGCTCGGTTGGGGTCCAGGCCAGGTCGCCCGACCTAGCCAGGTCGGCCGACCTGGGCCTGTGCCCAAGTTCGTCCATCTTTTGCACCGTAGTCCCTATACTCAAATATATTCTTGATATGCATGGCACAACATTATTTT
>CM014277.1:52888997-52903278 GCA_004135705.1 Alloteropsis semialata | reverse complement strand
CCACGCCTCCAGAACGGTCTCCCCGAACTCTTGCTGGAAGTTAGAGATTCTTCCCCGAAGGGCATTGGTTTTCCCAATGGGGAAAAATTTGACCAAGAATGCATTGGAGCACTTGGTCCACGTGTTCACCGCATCACGGTTGGAATAGAACCATTGTTTGGCTCTTCCCAACAGCGAGAACGGAAACAGGCAGAGCCGGATGGCCTCTTGTTGGACTCCTCGAATGGTGATGGTGCTACATACCTCCAGGAAGTGCTGCAAGTGAGCACTAGCATCCTCATTGGCTTTCCCACAAAAGGGACTAGCCTGCACCATATTGATCAACAGGGCCTTGAGCTCAAAAGCATTGTCCCCCACGGCCACTTCCGGACCTGTAGGGATCTGGGCAGCGAACGGGTGGAGTAGTCATGGATTGTCCTGTCGGCCATGGCTTCTTCTGGTTGGGGTTCTGCGGGAACGGGTTGTTCTCCTTGGATAGATGACTCTCCGATGACTGGTTTGGTCTTCGACAAGAACACCTGTGGGATTACGACATGAGAACGTACCTTTCTTCCTATGGTATTCGGGTTCTCGACGTAGTTGGATGGTAATTGGAAACCAGTCATACACTACCCTGTTTCACGTCACAGAGAAACAGAGCGAAAGGGTAAACCTGCTAGATTACTGGCAATTAATCATGTTGCATTAAATACATGGATGATAAAAACTCTTTCACCATTGGTTTCCCCGGCAACGGCACCAGAAATGCTTGTTGGTATTTCTTAGCGTCACCACTAGATTAGTGATGTCACAAGAGATACCTTACCGTAAATCTAAACGTTACAGAGATTCTGCAAGCGCACAAAAGTACATTGTAGCATTTCACCCGGGAGTATTCCAGAGTATCGTTATTTGTTTATCCGCAGAGAAAGCGTTTAGTTAGAGAGAGGTGTCATCCAATGTATTTACTTACAACAGTATTAATATACCACAATCCAGACAGGGGTAAATGATATGGAAATGAATGGGTAATGTGACACGCAGAACTTTATTACTCATCATTAAGGTAGTCTTAGTTAGTCATGGCACAATAGTAAAGATTACAAAGGGTTCATTAGCATCATACATATGGGACTTGGACATACTACAATACCCTACACAAGCTCATTCAATGTACATATGCAAGAGGACATATCGAGGTATCCAGTGGTTTCCTCATCAAGGGACGACAGTAGGACGTCTTATCATGAAGGCCTAATACCCACTCCCGAACGTGGAGGATTACAAAGGACGGACAGGGCTGTCACTACCTGCCGCCTACCTCTACTAATCCGTGGGGCAGCGGTACCCTCAACAGTATTCCGTATTCCAAACACCATGCTTGCAATATGAAATACAACTCTATCTATCACGTTAATAAATAGAGCAACCAATAGGCACATTGAGCCATTGTCATAGCATATATTCACTTGAACAAGGTGCAAGACATAAGTAGTATATACTAAGTAGATAAAGTATAACTGAGGCACACAACATAAGTATGAAGGTATTTCCATTAAGCTCAGAGTATTACAAGTAAGTAAAAAGATACAAGAACTGAACTCTAGAACTTACCAAGACTCCTCCAGAAGCCCTTCAGAAGATCTAATACTATGACTATCACTACTAAGACTAAGACTAAACTTGTAGCAAAGGAGAGCTCTTCTTCTGGTGTGTGTTTGAGTACGGCGCCCCTTGCAGGTATTTATAGCATCACATAGGCGGTTGGAGCAGGCCAGAGGCGGTTGAGGCCGGTTGGAGGTGTGCCCAGTTCGGCCGAGGTGACCAGGTCGGCCGACCTTTGGATCCACCGTCTTCAGCATTGCTCGGCTCAGATGGACTCCTGATGGCGATTTATAGGTACTGGTCAAGGGGGAAGTGAAACGGCCTCAGGGCCAGGTGCCGCCGCCTTTCGGCCCCACTCTTCTCAGGTAGGCTGCCATGTGGGTCCTTATAACGGTTCCAGGTGGGTATACTCCGTTTGGGTGCAGTTGAGTTGAGGTGTGGGCCTTCAATCCATGAGAGTGACACGTGGCTCACCCCTTACCCATGACTTGAACCGACCATGATTCAGTGTCCATGATCATCTCCTAGTGTGCTTCTTGACCTGTGTGGAGGATGGGCTCGATTGGGGTCCAGCCCCGGTCGCCCGACCTAGCCAGGTCGGCCGACCTGGGCCTGTGCCCAAGTTCGTCCATCTTTTGCACCGTAGTCCCTGTACTCAAATATATTCTGGATATGCATGGTACAACATTATTTGAATACTAATGTCTAAGTTATGCTTGATTCTTTATTGGTTTTTTGAGCCTATTGACGGTCGGATTCTTGTTATAAGGACCATCAACAGGTACATCATCTTCTTCCCTACATTTTCAAATCCCTAGAAATCATATAATGGAACAATCGTTAAAATAAATACCTTTGCACGGGAATGACACATTTACGAAAAGCTGGGTGATGCATGTCGTCTTGTAGGTAACCTTTGCACGGACATGGCATCTATGGACAAGCAAGATGTGTCCATAGATGCCATGCCCTGCAAAAATATCCATGTGCTACTTGTCGTTTCATTTGACACGACCTAGCCTTCGTCTACAACTTGCAGCAACATTCAATTTGTCAATGCACCAATGTTCGTCGAAGAGAAGCATCATGTGATCTGCTATATGACAAGTACAACGAGAACATATATGTATGTTGAAGATCATGTACAATCATTATGTGGTTCATCACCATTGCCGCTAGCATTTTTGCCATGGTTGAAAGCCTCTTTTTAGTGCTAAAATACACTTGCTTGAGGAAATCAACTATTAAAAGGTCTACTTGCAATTTTTTTAGTCCCACAAAACCTCACACATATTGTTAGATCCGTTGCTACCATGTCAAAAGTTTGCCCGCTTGTCACGTTCATGAGCAAGCACACACCTAATTGCAAAAGTTACTACTCCCAAATAAGCAATCAGAAAATTAATGTACCTATATGCACCAGCCTGCCAAGTTATTGTATCCCAAGTGACTAATTTGGAGATGATGTATCTATCTACACCCACTTGACAAGTTATTGTATCCAAATAAGCATTTAGAGAGATGATGCATCTAAGTACACCTCTCTGTCAAGTTTGTGTACTAATGGTGCATTTAACTCATAGGAAAAAGTCTACTTAACCTCCTGATCTATTGATGTTTGTCTACTTAACCCCCTCACCTATAAAATCAGGTATTCTACCCTCTGATCTATCCAAAACCATGCAAATAACCCCCTTGGATGGTTTTAGAAGTGGTTTTGCCTACGTGGCATTACACGTGAATGTGACGTGGCAACAACATGTTTAAAAGTCTATTTCACCCCCTAAACTTGTGAGGTTCATGGACATAACCCCCTCAACTATATAACATAATACTTAGCCCCTCTGACCCCAGGACTGCTTTTAAACGTTTTATTTTCTAATGTGGAGCACTACTTATTTAGGTTCAGCAGCTATTCGAAGATCGGAGGAAGATACTTTTTCTTCGCTCTTAGGATAACCCAGGCAAATTCAACCTGAAACTTGGCCTTGAAGGAGTCTACAGTGGGGGGCATAACTCTGAAAATGAGGTCATTTCGGCGACGGACACCGGCGTCGGCCGATGGACACCAGTGCCGGCGCTCCGTGACCCCTGCACCACTCAGTTGCGACGCGCAGGACAGGAACGAACGAACTCCCCAGAAACGACGCCTCCCGTCCCTCTACTCTACTTTTGAGGTGCAGCTCCTCTCCTCTGCGAGAAAGGAGCGCTTACAGACTCACGGTATTGAATACTTGGGGGATTAAGTATCCTGGTATGTAGTTGAGGGGGTTGTGTATATAAATCTCGATAGCTTGGGGGTGAAATAAACTTTTAAACATGTAGTTGCCACGTCACATACACGTGCAATGCCACGTAGGCAAAACCACTTTTGAAAACCACCCTAGAGGGTTATTTGCATGGTTTTGGATAGTTCAGGAGGTAGAATATCCGGTTTTATAGGTGAGGGGGTTAAGGAGACGAACATCAATAGGTCAGGGGGTTAAGTAGACTTTTTCCCAAATAGATACAAAGAACCAAAGATTGGCCAAGCATGCGAAGCACAAGGATTTGGAGGACCACTGGAATGACTCAAAAGTATAAACTGAATATTGTACCATATTTCTTAATCTGAGATATAGTTAACTATCCAACTAATGAAATCGAATCGTTGATTTGATAAACTAATTCACATGGGCAAAGCTCAATTCCAATGTATTGATAATAAAAACAAAGCCAATAAGTTGCATACAGAGTAGGCATCTGATTCATTCGCATCTAATAACAAGAAGCATATCTGAACTTACTATTACTAAATTACCAAATCAAGCATCACATGTTCGTATTTAGAAATGAATGTATTTAAAGGGATTATAACCTCAGCCTCAGAAACCATCTGACTGACATAGCTACGGAGCTTGTTACCACATAGTGCCTCAGCAAAGATCCGGATCTGCTCCAGCCTCACAGAGTACTTCACATCAAATGCAACGCCCGGGCCAAACGCCGCCACAGTGAACCGGTACACTTCCTGCTGGCTCAACTCAGACTCATGACCATTGAAGAAGTGCTCTGACACCTCAGGTCCGATCAAGAAGGTGATCTTGCGGTTGAGGATGCTGAGAGTGAATACGCTGCCTAGGCGTGTGTATTCTTCCCAGATCATGGAGATGGGGCGACACATGAACCAGATCAACCCACCAGCTACTGGCAATGCCGGGATAGTTGGTGGTAAACGCTTGCCTCTGGAACCAAACCACAGGTGGAGCTTGATGAAAGCTATGGAAGCAAACAGCAGTGCGGCACCAGCGATGAGCCTTTGCTGCTTATATGCGAGATTCAACATTTGCTGGTTCATCTCAATTGGTAAATCTATGTATCAGTAGAACAGAGTGCAAGGGGATGCCGATTCTGTGGAGAACACGGAGTAGGGGACAGGGATTTATATAGGTGCCACTGCCAAATCTTTACCTATTTCTAAAGAGAGGATTCCTTCTTCCTTTTTTTTTGGTCCGTCGTGACATGTGGGTCCCACTGGCCCCTCAAACTCTAACCACGGCTACAACTTTTGACATTATTTTCGGAATCATGTTAGAGTTCTAACCAAACTCGACAAGCTTTATCTTTGCCTATCTCTACCTAACCTATTATCTATTACCTCTTTCTAAAGCAAGCAGTAATTTTTTTGCGATATGCCGTCGCTGGTATCATCCGCCGTCCAACCCTCCTCCGAATTGCAAACAATTATAGCTTTCAGGTAGAACTGGACTCGCATTGTAATCCAAGTCGTACAATCACTAGAACAGTCATACAAAAACGATTATACATGCAAGTAGTTGTGCTCTGGCGACGCATGGCCGAGAGGCGCGGAGGAGCTCCTGCGGTCCGACAAAGCCGCCGAATCTGGTGAGGGCAACCTCCGCGGCTCCGCGTGGCACAGGCAGCTCAGTGCAGTCGAGGGGGCCAAAATCTGGCGCGGGCCAGGAGAGGATGGCGCCTCTATCATAGGTGGCAACTCAGTGCGAGTGCGGCGACCTCCGCGGCTCCGCATGGCGATCTCGGTGGGGCTGCGGGAGAGCGATCTGCAGGGCTGCGCGAGAGCAAGCGGCTGTGGGGCTGCCGGTGGCTTGGCCTGCACCAGTGTGTTGCAGGCTTGCTGACGACCTGCTTGGTTGGTGTGTGATGCTCTCTAATCTCCGCTCAGAGGAGTTGTTCAGCACCAAGAAAGAAGATGCTAGATGCATGAGTCCTGAGTAACAGACATGTGGGCCCTAGGTGATGTTATGCTCCTTGAACGAAAGCCCCCAACCTCCTCCTCTATATGTTCTAGCAGCTAATATGTAGGCCCATTGGTAGTGGCTAACGGTGCTATAAGTACCATGCTTCCATCCTTCTCAATCCCTCAAAATATATAAGAAAAACTGAGACAGATCTTCTCCAACAAAAAATGATGTAGGGTGACCTCATCTATAAAATAAAGAGACTGGACTATCCTATCCCATCTCATTCCTGAGCCAAACACAATGGTAGAACTCGTGAAAGGTTGTCGAAAGCCCGAAACCAAAGGGGAAGATGGTGTGAACGTGTATACAGTGAAGAGCGGACCTTGGCGTGGGGTGAGTCTTGAATGCACAAACTTCGTGATATAGACGGGCACTGGCCAAGAGAGCATCTTCATCACTCCATGCCTCACGTGAGGGTCTAGCATGATAGCGAGACTACCTCTTGGTCTGGTGCATGGCTGCACATCCATAGAGTAGTGTCGGGGCATTACCAGCGGCTGCCCTTGTTTGTGGGAGGAGAGAGGGTCCAAATAAGTCGTAGAAGTAGAAATGAGATGGAGAAAAGGAGCTCTCACCATTGATAATGTATATTTCATTCATCCGTAGCAACGTACGGGCATATATGCTAGTAAAGATAGAGTGGAGATGAGGTGTACATATATAAATGGAAAAAGTCTATTTTAGGGTGCGTTTGGTTGGGCTTTTGGCTGTGGCTTTTGCTTCCAAAAGCCAAAAGCTGAACCAAAGGAGCCAAAAGCCCATAGATGCTTTTGCCAAAGCCAATTTTTGCCTAGTGTAAATCCAAAAGCACTTCACCCCCACTTTTGCTGGCTTTTGGGTCAAGAAATTACCTATCTGCCACTCGTTTTCTTTTTTTTTCCTCCTATCTGCTCGTGTCTCCCTCACGTAGTACCAAAAGCCACAGTTGTTCCACCAAATGGCTTTTGGACTGCCCACAGCCCATCGCTCACAGCTACTTATTCACAGCCCACAGCTCACAGCTACTTTTTCAAAAGCTACAGTTTAACCAAACACACCCTAATACCCTTAGCAATCATTCTGCTTACACCCTAAACAAAAATTAGGCTCAATTTACTCCCAACTATTTCAGTTGGTACAATCTACCTCTTAATGATATTTGTCTTTTTTTCTTTCTTCATGTACAACTTTAGTTTTAAGTTCAAATTTTGTTTAGCTCAAACAAAAAAGGTCAAATTTTGTGAGCTGATAGGGAACATAATGCCCTATGCTAAGAAATGCATTAATATTTTTTTATGATTACTTTCATAGGTTAGGAAATACACAGCCCGAAATACTATTGCATCTTTAAACTAGCACCAGTGCTTGAACTCAGAAGCCAGTTGGACTCAGCTTCAACTTGGCCTGCATAGTGTACAGATGGTAACACAACACAGACATGCCTCGTGCTCTGATACAAAATCAACTTCAATCATTCTACAGTTTGGTGTTTGCCATGATTCTCAACAAGCGCATTCATTAACTAAAAGCACCACCTACTCTACACTGATTATGTTTATATCTTGCCCTCTGGCTGATTGTTCATTGGTAGGCATTTTGATCCCTATGGTATACTCTTCTCACCTAAGAAAATCCATCATCTAGGCAAAAAACAATTCTCTCCCAATAAGAAACATATTCTCTTTTTTATATAAACCGAGCATTTCCAATTAACTCATATACTTAGGAATTAGGAAGCAAAAAGGTACAACAGTGATGCACGTCCATGCTTGTTTAGGCATAGCCCTATCGTAATTACTGTAGATGCAGCAATCAATCAGTCTACAACAGAAAAAATATAAAAAAAAAGCAAAGCCCGGTCTAGTACATGTCAAACCAATTCCTAAATCCGGCCGCCTGATCTGCATGGTGGGCCTTTTGATTTCAGTGAAGACAGTAGACTAGTTTGACAAATCTAAGGGCTGCTATGCTAAACCTTATCTGAGCAACATCAGCTACAGGAATCCTCGCATTCGCGTTGTTTCTATCAGCGGCCGCCAATGGACGGCGGATTAGAAGATTAACAAAGCAAACGAGCGACAAGCATACTAGTCATAGGCTAGAGCAGCGCTAAACGAAAGCACTACCAGATTGTATTACCGCGAGCTGGCCTGGAGCTGGGGCGCGCGCCTCCGCCATTTGCCGTGGCGCATCCCCGAGCCCCGTAGCGGTGGGAACTGGGAAGCGCGGTAGCACCGGAGGGCTCCGCGCTGTGCCCAGCCGCCGCTTCTCCTTCAGCCCACGTCGGCCCCTGCGAAGTGGTGGCACCGGGGCCCACTGTAATCCCTTGGCCCCGACGATCGTCGATGACGTGAGAATCACGCGAGACACAGATTTCAGCAGGGCTGGACGATGAACCCTGTCGCCCGATAGGAGCACTTGCTCGAGTCTGATTTTCAGAATTGGACAACACCACGGCATGGCTTAAGCCCGGCCGGACACACCCCAGGCACGCAGGCCCACACGACAGTGACTCTGGCTCTTAGACCCACAGGTCATACACCTCAACAACACTCAAGAATGTAAAGTGGAAACGCCTTTTGTCTATACGCCTTACTCCTAGGAATATGCGGAGGTAAAGCTATTCCCCAAGCACTGCTTCAATGGGCGGGCATTCCACCAGAGGCTACTACTTGGGAGGACTGGTACATGCTTCAAACCAAGTTTCCAGGAGCACTTGATGGAGGACCATGAAGATCTGGAAGGGGGGGTCATGACAGTGGATGCATATTCCTAGGAGTAAGGCGTATAGACAAAAGGCGTTTCCACTTTACATTCTTGAGTTGTTGAGGGTCATACACCTCAACAAGACTCAAGAATGTAAAGTGGAAACGCCTTTTGTCTATACGCCTTACTCCTAGGAATATGCATCCACTGTCATGACCCCCCCTTCCAGATCTTCATGGTCCTCCATCAAGTGCTCCTGGAAACTTGGTTTGAAGCATGTACCAGTCCTCCCAAGTAGTAGCCTCTGGTGGAATGCCCGCCCATTGAAGCAGTGCTTGGGGAATAGCTTTACCTCCTTTCTTGGTGCCCGCCCATTGAAGCAGTGCTTGGGGAACAACTTTACCTCCTTTCTTGACAAGTCTTCATTCCAGCACCCTCTTAGGGTACACCTTGTGAGTGTCTAGTTCTGAAACCAGTGGCAAACCAGCAAACACAGGAGTATAATTGGGAAGAAATGGTTTCAGTTGAGACACATGAAACACTGGATGGATCAGTGCTTCAGGTGGCAAGTCCAATTTATATGCAGCTTTGCCAATTTTCTCCACAACCTTGTAAGGGCCAAAATATTTGAAAGCCAACTTGGGAAAAGGACGATTCACCAGAGAAAACTGTGCATAAGGCTGTAGTTTCAGTAGGACTTGATCCCCCCACCTGGTAGACATGATCAGATCGCTTCTTGTCAGCAGCAAGCTTCATCTTGTTCTGGAAATGTTCCTTCAGTATATGTGTGGTGGCTTGTAACTCCTCGACCAATTCAGTGACAGAAGAATGTGTTGTAGGGCTGGCGGATGGTATAGCACTCACATTGGGCTCATATCCATACAGTGCATAAAATGGTGAGCAACCAATAGAAGAATGGAAAGAAGAATTGTACCAGAATTCTGCCTGAGAAAGCCATTTCTTCCATTGCTTTGGAACATCATATTCCACACATCTCAAATACATTTCAAGGCATTGGTTGACCCTCTCTGTCTGCCCATCAGTTTGGGGATGATAAGCTGTACTGAATAGCAGTTTTGTGCCTAGGAGATCAAATATTTCCTTCCAAAATGTTCTTGTAAATACTTTGTCCCTATCAGACACAGATGATTTTGAGCGCCCATTGTTGACGGTCCTTAGACGCGCCAATTGTGAACCGCAAGCGCACGGATCAGTTGTAGCTTTTCCCTTAGAGTATTCCGCTAAGGTTTATCAATCCGTGGATCGACAAAGAACTACCTAGGGTTTTCAATCTAGCCGAACGAATCTAATCCTATCATAAAGCATAGATTGCATACGAGGTTAAAACATATGTATGAGGTTGATGAATGTAATGAATAGATCACAACCCCACGACACGAGGTAACACGACCAAAGGTAGCACAAGCCTACCATCTTCTAGTTGCAACTCTGGCCAAAGCGATAATCAATCTAATCTCGTACAAAGATAAAGAGTCATCTCTAAGAACTTTCCCATAGGCGCCCTTGCGAGGTGCGCGTCAACGCCTAAGGTTTTCCAAAGCTTTACCTCAAACATCCACCAAGTGCTCTTTACTTGAAGCTCCTCCTCCTTGGTGGCCGCGCAACAACTCCCATGGTACTCGCCGTCAATCTTACTCTATATTACTCAATCGTTCGACCTTTTCCCTCCCGCATGCTGTCACCACACGAGGATAATCATGCCGACTTCCTACGTACTACTAAGATGTATCCACAGGGCATAGACTAATCACCATGTTTAGATCTATTCCTACTAAGAACATATGCTAGCTAGACATATGAGAGAAAGCATATATCTTAGAAGATCAAAGTAAACAAGACAAGTAGATTGATATCACCATCGAATGTACATATGCCTTGATGAGTTCAAGACATGGCTCTGGAACTCCGCCATGGCTTAACCACGCAGGGCCAACCATGGGGAAGGCCTAAGCCATCTCCTAGGCTACCTCGAGGACTTGCGGCGGCCATCGGCTTCCTTCGGTTTGTGTCCTTCTTCGCGTCGACTTGTGGTGGATGGATCTGAATCTCTCCTCTTGAGGGTGCCTAGGGGGTTGTATTTATACCCTAGGAGAGCCTTGGGGCATGCTCTACCTTTCCTTCCACGAGATCCTTGCTTGGCAGTTAAGCAAACTTGGTTTCCATAAGATTTGACTCGCCCAGATTTTCCTTATTCGCAGCCCTGCTTTCCCGATATCATATCTCCCACTTCCGGACTCCAAATAAGTCAAACTCAGATTCTAAATTGTGTAGAACGAAATTATCTCCAACTTTGGTATTCATGAGTTTCCTTGAAAATGAAGTCAAGATCCCCAAAATAGCACCAGAAGATAATATGTCTGATTCCAGACTTCTCTGCGCAGTATGCATTTCGGGGGCCATATCTTCTAGCTTCGTATTCCAAATTATGCTTTCCATATGTACAAATTGAAGATCTCGACGATGGCTACAACTTTGGTATTCAATACTGTCATTAGAGGCCATTTTTATCTCTGAATCTGCACCGAATGATCATGATATCCTGGGCTGCGCGAATATCTCTTGATCACGTGGATAACTGTCCAAATCTTCAATTCCTTCATGGTTAAGTCTCTCATGCCCAAGGTTCATTGAATGTGGACATCTGGGACCATGAGTTGGGCTATGAAAGCCCACATGGTCCATTGGTTGGGCTCTCTCCGCTAGGCTCGATACCTTTGGGCTTGTAGTTAGTTTTGGGCTTTGAATATAAATGCCCCAAATTGGGCCATTTTCCTGCAAAAACACAACATGCTCCAAAACACAACACATATGTGAAAACAAGGTTATTTTAAGTGCCAAGTGGCGGGTTAGTATATGAATTAGTCCAAAAGCACCGCCTAAATAGCACTAAAAGTGTACCATTAACAAGCGTCAACAATCCCCCCATGCTTAAACCTTATTCATCCTCGAGTAAGTCCAGGATCTTTGCTTAAAGGAAAATTAGCATTGCCTTTCAATGCCTTCCCTGCACTTAGTTATACTCAACAAGACAAATTGCTCTCAAGTGTTTAGCATTTAAAGTTCAAGTTGTGACCAGCTACTTTTCATTATGGAAGATAGACTAGCAATAAAGAGCAAGCCACGATAATAAATAAATGCAATGTTCTTGAACTTAAGCAAACTTTAGACCTTTACCTTGTTCCATCGTGAAGAGTTTTCAAAAAGATGCATATCCAACATAAGTGAGATTCTCTTGCAAAAACTCATGGAAACACTATCTCATCAAGTTGCTCAAGCCTATACTAGATTATTTTCAACCTATGCTACTCATATATGAAAGTGGAAGGCTTATGTAGAGCTTGGTAGGTAAAAACAATCCTAGCAAAACATTATATATGAAATATTGTCAAACTAAGAGAGAGATCTATTGGAATTACCGAGACTAGTCAAAAAGGCCATGGAGAATAAATATTGGAAAGATAAAGGGATGGAACACACACATTTAGATAGGTGAACATGTGCAAATGGCAAATGGATGAACCCGAGGCACAAACGAAGTCATCGTTATCGGATTGCACATGGTTGAAAAATTGAGTATGGAATTGTCTTCAAAGCACTAGGGATTTGATGAAGCTAAAAGAACTAAGGAGCATTATTCCTCTCTTTTTTTCTTTCTTTCATATTTTCCCTTTCATCTTTGTTTCTTTTCTTTCCGCTTTTTTCTTTTTTTCATATTTTTTTTCTTTTTGCTCCTAAAAACTTCTTGCAACATAGTACTTACACGGCATCCTCCCCCCATGCTTAAACGATTGCTCGTTGAGCATAGAAGTGAGGGTCGATAATTACTGAAGTAAGTACACAAAATCCATCTTGACCTTCTGGAAAATCACTTGAATCTCCAGGGAGTTTCTTCTTAATGCCTCCCAAATTGATGTTCTCCGAATTAAGCTCTTGATTCTCCTGAGTTTTCTTCGAGATAATGATCCATACTCAATTGTAGGTTGTGGTCAAGGAGGTAATTACAAAAAAGATATATAGGTTTTTTGGGTGGATATCCAGCGAAGTTTGCGAAGTTTCTGGTGTAGAAACTCATAATGCATAGACAGAAAGGCTAGCAAAAGAAAGGTACGCAAAATGGAATGGCCAGTTTCTTAGTCTCGAACCATAGAAGTCAATCTTAATCCAACTCATCAAAATATAAGTTCGCAATCCTAAAGGTTTCATCATGATAGATCATGTATATATAAAGGCTTTGGTAGGTAGAACTTTGCAAGAGATTCACGAATGTAGATAGCATAAGAATCAAGTTTTAAATAAAACAATACAAGACATAAGGTCATCGGTAAACTTAAATCAAAGAGCAACATAAGAAATATGTGGGTCTAGAATTTAGTCATTGAACCTCCACAAATAAAAGAGCCAGTATTTAATCAATTTAAGATCATTTAATAGAGCGCAAATGGTCAAGTCATGTACAACATCATGTAGATAGAACAAAGCGGCAACTTTCATCACTTTTCCATAAGCAAAGCATAAACAAATGATATCATCGTGGTAAGTGCAAAAGTGATGGTGATAACTATTTATTGAAAACAAAAACAAGACTAGGTTGTCCTCCTAGTAGCCATGTTATTAACAAGAGAGATATACAAAGGTTTCTAACCTATGGTCGATGTTATATATATATACAAGCATTTAGAAGGAAATGAACAAAGAGAAGGTTGAGGAAGAGTTACCGTCTTTTTCGATGCTTGTAATGGAGTGTAGCGTGGATCCCCCCATGGTTAAGCATTGTGCTTAGCATGAAAGAAGAGTAATGAGCATCTTGTGGTGAATATGATCATTGTACTCCATATGGCCTTTTCCTTCTTGTCCAACAAGTCCTCCCCCATGCTTCGCATGATGCTAAGCGTGGAAAAAAAATGGTGAACCGTCATGTGATTCCTGAAGTCCTTCCACCATGTGTTTGGAGATCATCTTTATGCTTCTTCACCTTTGTTGTTAAATTTTCCTTCAACCACTTCCCATTGTCACTAAGCCATGGTCCCAATCATTCTTCATATCGTTATCACCTCCATGCATGTTGTCTTCATTGCTGCCTCATCTTCCACGAATTTTTCTTCTATTTCCAGAGCAGAACATGTACTGAAACATTGCTCCATTGAAAAGTGCACAATTTTCCCTTTCCAACGAGTCATCATTTGCCCAAAACGGATTCCGAACAACAGAGTTATGCCTATTTTATTCCAACACTGCAATATGTCCCGAGCTGATTACAAAACGTGCAGCGCCCAATGTTTTTATCGTATCTCCATGTACAGGTCTTCAAATTCAATGATCTTGGATGCATTGGAACGAGAATTTGATGGAGCCTTTGAATATCCACTTTTTCTTCTTTTTACATCTCTGAACATGTGCAGCTTTTTGATGAAAACAGCAACGTCCCTTTCAATCTTTGGAGATGTTAACGATCTTGGTTGCAACTTTGATCATGAATTCATGGGATTTCTTCGTCATGCCTCCAAAACAATTGAGACGCACAAACTACCCCCGGGGTGATGGTCGGGAGTATAAGCTAATGCCAACAAACAATGACATCCCTAAGACCTTAACTTGTGGCATAATTAACCTAGTAAAATAGAAAAATAAAAACCTAATGGGTGTGTGTGTGTGCAAAGTGAGTATGCAAATGAGAGGGAGGCATATAAACAAAGACAATATTTTCACCTAATTCTAAACACCATGTTTAC
>CM014277.1:52832636-52886034 GCA_004135705.1 Alloteropsis semialata | reverse complement strand
GCAGCCAAGGCGGCCGAGTTCATCCAAGACATTGCTCATCGTTTCGGCGTCCCAAATCGCATTATCACTGACCTCGGCTCAGAATTCACAGGGAGCGAGTTCTTTGATTTTTGCGATAACCTGGGAATTGAAGTCCGCTACGCATCAGTGGCGCATCCACGAACCAATGGACAAGTTGAAAGAGCTAACGGCCTCATACTTCAAGGTCTCAAGCCAAGGCTCTATGAACCACTCAAAAAGTACGGCGGCAAGTGGGTGCAAGAATTGCCAGCCGTGGTATGGGGGCTCAGAACCCAGCCCAGCCGCGCGATGGGGCAATCACCTTTCTTTCTGGTCTACGGCTCAGAAGCAGTACTCCCAGTGGACATCGAGTACAATGCTCCAAGAATTCAAAACTACTCAGAGGAAGCAGCAGAGCAAAGTAGGGCAGAGGATCTGGACATGCTAGAAGAGGCGAGGCTAGCTGCACAGAGATAGAAGCAGATGCAGAGATACCTATGGGGATCCCCCTGCAT
Organism: Alloteropsis semialata; assembly: GCA_004135705.1. Lineage (NCBI taxonomy): Eukaryota > Viridiplantae > Streptophyta > Magnoliopsida > Poales > Poaceae > Alloteropsis > Alloteropsis semialata. The sequence goes on along the minus strand of CM014277.1, from coordinate 52,885,519 downwards.
CCATCTCCACCCAAGGTATGTGGTGTTGTGTTTTGAAACCCTTCATCTTGACCCATTCTGAGTTCTTCCCCTGATCCGAGTTCTTTTATGCAACAAACACAGGATAAAGAGCCCGCTCTCCAAGAGGAAGTGCACGAACCTCAAGATATTCCATCTGGAGGAATCACTTTTGATTTGGATGAGCCAGAATTCTATATGGACTTTGCCAGGTAAGTAATCTGTTATCGTTGATCAGGACAACCACGTACCAGCAAGGACTCAGGAGGTATCATGACCGAAACATCCAAATGCGATCATTTAACATCGGTGATTTGGTTCTTCAAAGAATTCAGAGTACAAAAGATCAGCACAAGCTATCCTCTACTTGGGAAGGTCCGTTTATAGTATCAAGGGTCATCGGTCCGGGTACTTATCAGCTACAATGGGAAGACGGAACAGATGTTTCCAATGCTTGGAATATTGAGCACTTGCGGCGTTTTTATCCTTGAAGAAGTTATTAGAGTTTTTTAAGAGTCAATAAACAGTCAGCCTTCTTTATGTAGTGAAATCGGCTTCTTAGCCTAATAATAATAAAGTGTCAATATTCCATTGTCTTCAAGCTTGGAAATCAGATACAGTCTTACAAATTTGAATCATCCTGGATTGTTTAAAAACAATCTAGAAAGGGTTGTTTCAAATGCCATCTACTTTCTGTTTCACACAGAAGGATCGGGCGCATCTTTTTTGACTCATCCCGGGTTGTTTAAAAACAATCTAGAAAAGGGTTGCGTTCAAAAAGCCATCTACTTTCTGTTTCACACAGAAAGATCGGGCGCACTCATTTTTGAATCTAGTCGGGTTGTTTAAAAACAATCCAGAAAAACTACATTCAAATGCCATCTACTCTTTGTTCCACACAGAGAGATCGGGCGCACACAATCAGATAAACAGATACTTTTTGTTAATAAAAACATTAAGTATTTACATCTTAAACCAAGTTCTTTACAAAGAGTTTTCTTACAAAAGAGGCTGTAGAACTTAAGAAAGAGATACAATTTTTTCTACAGTGTCCTTCTCCTCCTCCATGTAAGTATCATACATGGCCCGGGTACAAGCCGGGTTGATTCTTCCTTCAGTAATACCTAGGCTGTGAAGAACCATGACCGGACAACCCCGAGTACTTGCTTAGTACACGAATGGGCGATCCGTTGGCAATACAGCTTCACTTGCCCAGGAGTTGCTCGAAGGCGATCAAGGAGAGGAGGAGCAACACTTCCGGCGGTACTTTGGCATATACATCAACCAAAGGCAGGGCGGCTTCCTTCCAAGACTCAATTTCCGCACCACGGCGATTGATCTCCACGCGAAGCGCCTGGATTTCAGCCTCTTGATTGCGGATCTTGGTCAGGTCTTCGATGAGTTGGGCATTAGCTGGCGTCGCATTCTGCTCTTCAGCAAGATCTGCCATGCACTCCGTCTCCCTCCGCTCCGCCTGGTTTGCGCGCTCTTGCTCCCGATAAAAGCGGTTCTTCATATCGATGAACTCGCCCTTTAGAGCTTCAACGCGCTTGTCACTCTCTGCAGACAACACATCAGATCCTATTCATTATATGATCAATGCAGACAGAGAAAAAGTACTCGGCGTACACACCTGAGAGTTTCTGTCGTAAAGACTTATTCTTCTCAGCGACATCATCGCGCTGGTCCTGGTACAAGTTGATCTTCTTGTACGCCTCATCCATTTCTCGGCGCAATTGGGCGCGTTCTTGGTCCCAAGCTGCTTGTCCCTTGGCCAGATCGGCTGTGGCTTTCTCAGCGCGGGCAATGGACGTGCTTGCTCTCCGAAGCATCTCAGATTTCTGCTGAGATCGTACAAGTATACTCTACATCCAGATTAAAGGAGGCAGGGTTAATTAAAGTACAAAGGAGATAAGTATTTACAGTACTACGCTATTTCTACTAACCTCTGTGAGCTTGGAGAGTTGTTTGTACAGCTCGGCGGCCTTCTCCAGATCTTCGTGGTCAACTTCAGAGTTGAATAAGAAGGCGTCTTCATCCTCATTTGCGTTGACGCCGGGTGTGCCGGTGAAGATCTGGAATGGCTCTGGTGAAGGCTCGCGGGGTTTCTTCTGCTCCTGGATGATTTCTTCAACTACAGCTTCCTTCATCAGGCCAGTGGTGGTGTCCAATCCCTCAGAACGGAGGCCAGCCATCCGGATACTTTCTGTTGCTTTGGGCCAGGACCCAGGAGCAGAAGTACTCGGAGCGGCTTGCTCTCTCACAGGGGGCGGTGGCGTGACGTTGCTGCTTGCTGCTTGGGGTTGGGGCGGTGAAGATACTCGGGGGCTTGGCCCTTCTCCTCCTCCTGTCTCCATGATTGGAGTCTTTGGTACATCTGTAGGAGCAGGAGTAGGCGGACGGCTGCATAAACAGCTGAAGAATTAGCAATATTCGCATTTCAGGATTTGGCTCCATTAAGTTGGATCATTTACCTGGCAAATTCCATGTTGAACTCAGGTTCATCCACAACGAAGTCAAAACCGCCAGAAGGGTTGTTTTGAGGCCCTTGAGGTTCTTTTGACTGAGCAGGTTCTTCTTGTTGAGGATTCTGCAATCATACATTCACTTCAGAAAACAACTCGGCAAGAGAATAGAACCAAGATTTTTTGGCAAACAAGACAATAGGGGTACCTTAGGCGGAGAAAACTGTAGTGGGATTCCCACTGGATTCTCCACATTGGTTTCAGGCTCTGCTTCAAGTGCCTCTGCTTCATCAAGAATAGTATCTGATGATTTCTTCAGCGAAGGAGACACTTTCTTCCGCAGAGCCCGTTTTTTCTTGGGGATGGGTGGACTTGGAGCATCTTCAGCACTAGGCCTCTTCAGGCCTGATCCTCCTTGCCCTAGTATTTTCCTAGGAGGAGGTCGGGGTGTGTCATCATCAGAATCAGATCCGTCCTCCAGAATTACCTGGTCCATATCTGGTGATGCCTTCATCTTCCCTTTCCCTGAACTTTCAGCAGTTTGCTGGGGCGGGGGAGATCCAGGCAACCCGGATTGGTTCTCTGCAATTTATGGAGGCGAGGAAGCAAGTCTGATCCGCAATTCCTGGTATTGGATAACGCAGCAGTTGATCAGTCGTCAAGAAGCTAGAAGGTGTATATCATAATTGATATTCGTGTTGTTTTCGAGCTTACCAATGATGATGGACGATTCGCCGAGTACTCGGGTACCCGGCGCGGCAGATCCTGGGCATCCATGAAGAGTGCCTGGACGCGGACGGTGACTTCATCTGACGATAAGTCGCTGGTCGAAATCCTGGTCGGGTCTTCGGGGCCAGTATACTCATAGCCAACGTGCACCCGCTTATGGCAGGGTTGTACGCGCCGGCGCAAGAACGAACTGGCTATCCTGATGGCGGTTAGGCCTTGATCCTTTAGAGCAGCTATCATCTTTATTAGCCTGGAGATTCTGTCAACCTTATCCCTATCGAGGGATTCATTCCATGAATCTTGTGGCCGAGGCAGATGACCGGAGTGCTTGGAAAGTCTCGGGGGCTGATTCTCCACATAAAACCATTTGTCATTCCAGTCTTTAATGGAGTCATTCATCTTGAAGTCGAAGTAGACGTTCTTCATCCCCTGACGCAACTGAAATCCGGCCCCGCCGACTACTTTGTCCGGGGTGGACTTCACACGGAAGAGGCATCGGAACAGATTGAAGTGGGGATCGATCCCCAAGAAGGTTTCGCAGAGATGAATGAAGAGGGAAATTTGAAGAATAGAATTGGGATTGAGATGAACCAGTTCCAATTTGTAGTAAGAAAGAAGCCCTCGGAGAAAATCATGAGCGGGGAGGGCGAATCCGCGTTCATAAAAAGCAACAAAAACCACGATTTTGTGGATTTCTTCGAAAGGCCAGGCCTTACCAGCATCGGTGCGCCAACAGGAGATTGATTTATCCAGCAGATAGCCTTGCTCCACAAGACCCTGCACCATCTCGTCTGTTGCTTTGGATGGCTTCCAGGCAAGAGCCGGCGCAGGGGAGTTCTTGAACACTGGCATATCTGTGGTTGGGATCTTGGATTTCTTTTTACTTGTGGCGGATTTGCTCTCAGTAGGCTTGCTGGAAGCAGGTTTCCGACCCATCTTGCCAGACGAGATTTTGGATTGATTCTCGAACGGGGCTTGAGTGGATTGGAGATTGCGCGCGGAGGCGAAATGAGTTTGAGGATTTCAGTGGTGAAAGCGACGGCGGTGGGGAGGAGAATACGAACGGTTCACCCTCTGTCTTATAAGATTGAAGCGGTAACCCTAAGCGTATTTTCTGTATCTCGTTTTCCAAAATACGCCAACACTTATGTATTCGCGGCTTACAAACCAGATGCATATTTGTGCGGCCATTTCCTAACGAGCTAGGTCATTTTCCGATGAATTTTCATTCTCGGGGGCTGATGCTTAATAGGATTTATTTCCACATCAAAGAATATACATATTTCAACAGAAGTCTTTAAGCTTATTGTCATCTGCTTTAAGCTTGGGGGCTGGGGGGAAATAGTATATTTCTTTTGGAAAGTTTTTCAATAAAGACCCTGAAATTGTTTTTAATCCTTGAAAACATTTCTAGGCTCGGGGGCTAGACCCATAATGGGTCCATCTTTTTTCAAAAGCTGGACACCATTATAGTAAATGGGGAAGTTTTTGCATCAATCTTGGTTCATGAACCAAGGCCCAGGGGCTGGCTGCAAAAGAAGTCGGCAAAGGAGCACATCATGTTCACTTCTGAAGGTTTTCAACAAGCAAGACGACGAGGAAACAACTCGGCTGATGCTGAAACCGTTGAGAAATAATTCGGCAGGCGTGAAGACATGAAGACGCTCGGGGGCTTGACGGTCCAGGATCCATGGGAGTCCTCATGGGCCACAGTCCCGTTAGGAAATTGGGCCGGCAACCCTGACTGATACAAGGAAGGACTGTACAGCTTAAGAAAACTAGTCGGGTACTGGGAAACAACCCGGCCTACTCATGTTAGGACTCTGTGTATTGTATCCGACTAGGAGTTTATATTTCTTGCCTTGTAGACCCTGTCTCCCGAGTATATAAGGTGAGGCAGGGACCCCTTGTAAAATCATACCCATCAATACGAGAAGATCCACCATACAGGACGTAAGGTATTACGCTCTCTACTCGAGGCGGCCTGAACCTATCTAAATCGTCTCGTGTTCACCATCGTGCTTCTGGTTCCGGCGAGGCCCCCACGAACAACTCGACTACTTAGGGACTCCCCATAGTAGGCTAGCCGGTATAAAAAACCGACAAACATGGCATGAAGTGCAACATGAGGTGGATAAACAAAATGACATGATAAGGTGGTCTAAAAACAAAACAAAAGTTAGCCTAAGTCAACTAGCCACAAGTTTAAAATCAAAGGGTGGTGTCATATCTCATATTTCTCTCTAAAAAGACTCAAAAGAAATAGACTCTAACACTACTAGCAATAGGCACATAAAGGGTCTACAATTTTTTCAAGATCAAATAACAAAGTGCTCTCTTAATATCATGTAGATCATACAACAAAAAGTTGTGGCATTTATTAGAGCAATGGTACAATGTTACTTGATGATTCGATTAAAGAACACAATATAGACCGTCATCTTTCATTGATAATAAATAAAAATATCGGGTTGCCTCCCACAAAGTGCTTCATTTAAAGTCATAGAGCTAGACTTCTCACCTCGATTATTTTTATGCGAAGCCATGGTCTTTTGTGTGAGAATCCAAAATGTCCATGCAACTTGATGTCTCCCTTGTAATCCATCGTGGTTTGCTTTAAACATCTTCATGTATCGAATGTCGCCGGCTTGTATCTTCATATACCAATGTTCTTGGGGGTCTTCATTTGTTCTTAGCTTCTGAATTTGATCTTGTACGCTTGATGAAAGCATTGCTCAAGCTCCTCTTCATTGTTGTCATCGTATCTCCTCTACCTTGTTCTCATCAAGTTGCTCTTTCCTCTTCTTCATGGATTTTTCCTGTGTATAGGATAGAATATATACTAAAGTATAGATCTATTGAAAAGTTTATGAAATTACCTTTCCAACTAGTGGTCATTCATCTTAAATGGAGTTGAAACGAGAGAGTTATGCCCATTTTACTTTAGCGCTGCGTGCTGCCCAGAAAATTTCAGAATGCATGACCTTCGATGTTTTGATCGTAACCACTTGTAGGAATCTCCGATGGACTTGATTCTTGATTTCTTGGAACCAGAACTTCATGAGGCTTTTAAATATCTAAAAATATTCTGTTGCTCCCGTCAGAGGTTGCATAGAATTTTGATGTGAATAGTACCATCTTGTCAATTGATCCTGAGATGTTGATGATCTTGATCTTGTGGTCTTTGGAGCTTCATGTTGTGCATCCTTAGGTTTCAAGGTCATCACCATTGATTTATCAGCGAGTAGCATTCCAATGATGTGTCTTCTCCATAGTTCTTGCTTTACCCAAGGTGCTGGGATCATGGGTGGCTTTTGTGCTTTGTGTCGATGATCTGAGCGGTTTCCTTCGTTGGTAGCATCACTCAATTAGAAGCTTCTTGAGTATTCTACTGGAGAAGATTGGTGGCATCATGATGCTTCTAATCTTGTTGCCTCCAGTCTTCATCAACTTCAAATCATCATCTTTTGTTCTCAAGGCCCTCCAATCTTCCCTTGACATCATCATCACCTTCTCTGTTGTTTACTGCTGCCTATTCTTCATTAAATTACTCTTCGTTTAGTGTAGAACATGTACCAAACTTCTACTTCATTGCAATATGCATCAAATTTTCTTTCCAACGAGTGCTCATTCACTCCAAACGGACTCCAGATGAAAGAGTTATGCTTGTTTTACTCCGGTGCTACGTTCTGTCCTGAACAGATTTCAGAACGCGTAGTGTTGAAAGATTTTACCATAACTCCTTGCACCGATCTCCAAAACTTATGATTCTTGATGCGTTGGAAAGAAGATTTGATAGAGTTTCATATTTTCTAATTTTCCTCCTAGGCACTTCTCTGGTCATAGGTGAAAAACTGGTCTCAACAGCAACCTTTCAGAGATGTTGATGATCGGATCTCACGACTTCTTCGGGGCACGATCCATCACCTATAGCTTGGACAAATAAATCTCCAAAAAACATTAGTCTTTAAAATTAATTGACACGGCGGCATACCTTGTTCATCTTCACTTGTTTTGGGTGTGGGCTCGATAGTGGACAATGGGCCACTAACAAAAATTAGTACCTACCACTAAAAAGCGGATCTTGACGTAGCCATCAACTTGTTTGAGCGAGATTTAGACTTGCAAAGTCCTGATGTTGAGAACTTCTCGATCGCTTTGTGTCTAGGATTTTACCTGCATTCATTGGACACAAACAAGAAACATAGGATATATAGAATAATAAAATTAGAGTTAGTCCCAAAAATTAGATAAATCCCCCTAGGGTTCGAGTTGCCGATCCCCGGCAATGGCGCCAGAAAAGCTTGTTGACTGTCCTTAGACGCGCCAATTGTGATGTGCAAGCACCCGGATTAGTTGTAGCTTTTCTCTTAGAGTATTTCCCAAGGTTTATCAATCCGTGGATCGACAAAGAACTACTTAGGGTTTTCTATCTAGCCGAACGGATCTAATCCAATCATGAAGCATAGATTGCATATGAGATTAAAACATATGTATGAGGTTGATGAATGTAATGAATAGATCACAACCCCATGACACAAGGAAACACCACCAAAGGTAGCACAAGCCTACCGTCTTCTAGTTGCAGCTCCGGCCAAAGCGATAATCAATCTAATCTTGTACAAAGATAAAGAGTCATCTCTAAGAACTTTCCCATGGGCGTCCTTGCGAGGTGCGCGTCAACGCCTAAGGTTTCCCAAAGCTTTACCTCAAATGCCCACCAAGTGCTCTTTACTCAAAGCTCCTCCTCCTTGGTGGCCGCGCAACAACTCCCATGGTACTCGCCGTCGATCTTACTCAACATTACGCAATCGTTCGACATTTTCCCTCCCGCATGTTGTCACCACACGAGGATAATCATGCCGACTTTCTACGCACTACTAAGATGTATCCGCAGGGCATAGACTAATCACCACGATTAGATCTATTCCTACTAAGAACATATGCTAGCTAGACATATGAGAGAAAGCATACATCTTAGAAGATCAAAGTAAACAAGACAAGTAGATTGATATCACCATCGAATGTACATATGCCTTGATGAGTTCAAGACATGGCTCCGGAACTCCACCATGGCTTAACCACGCAGGGCCAACCATGGCGGCTAGGGCATGGCCTAAGCCATCTCCTAGGTAACCTCGAGGACTTGCGGCGGCCGTCGGCTTCCTTTGGTGCGTGTCCCTCTTCGCGTCGACTTGTGGTGGATGGATCTGGATCTCTCCTCTTGAGGGTGCCGAGGGGGTCGTATTTATACCGTAGGAGAGCCTTGGGGCGTGCTCCACCTTCCCTTCCACGAGATCCTTGCTTGGGAGTTAAGCAAACTTGGTTTCCATAGGATTTGACTCGCCCAGATTTTCCTTATTCGCAGCTCTGCCTTCCTGACATCATATCTCTCACTTCCGGACTCCAAATAAGGCAAACTCAGACTCTAAATTCTGTAGCACGTAATTATCTCCAACTTTGATATTCATGAGTTTACTTGAAAATGAAGTTAAGATCCTAAAAACAGCATCAGAAGATAATCTGTCTGAATCCGGACTTCTCTATGCAGCATGCATTTCAGGGGCCATATCTTCTAGCTCAATATTCCAAATTATGCTTTCCATATGTCCAAATTAAAGATCTCGACGATGGCTACAACTTTGGTATTCAATGCTTTGTCATTAGAGACCATTTTGATCTCTGAATCTGTACTAAAAGATCATGCTGTCCTGGGTTGCGCGAATATCTCTTGATCTCGTGGATAACTTTCCAAATCTTCAATTTCTTCATGGTTAAGTCTCTCATGCCCAAGGTTCATTGAATGTGGACACCTAGGACCATGAGTTGGGCTATGAAAGCCCACATGGTCCATTGGTTGGGCTCCCTCCGCTAGGCTCGATTCCTTTGGGCTTGTAGTTAGTTTTGGGCTTTGAATATAAATGCCCCAAATTGGGCCATTTTCCTGCAAAAACACAACATGCTCCAAAACACAAAACATGTATGAAAATAGGGTTATTTCAAGTGCTAAGTGGCGGGTTAGTATATGAATTAGTCCAAAAGCACCACCTAAAAAGCACTAAAAGTGTACCTTTAACGAGCGTCAACACCCATGCAATTTGATCACATTGTCAAAAACATTCCGGACTATACTGGATGCTGTGTAACGATGCTTGATGGGTATGAAGTGAGCATACTTAGTGAACCTGTCTACCATAACCAGATTACACTGAAGCCCTCTGATTTTGGCAAACCTTCTATGAAATCCATGCACAGATCCTGCCATGTTCCATCTGGTATAGGCAGAGGTTGCAGTAGTCCTGCAGGAGATGTGTTCAGGAGCTTGGCATGTTGACATATACTACATTGTTTCACAAATTCTTCCACTGCCAACCTGAGCCCCTTCCAATGAAATAGCTTCTTTATCCTGTGATAAGTTGCTTGAATTCCATAGTGGCCACCAATAACACTATCATGAAAAGCATGGATAAGTTTTGTTTGTAATGCTGAATTTTCTGCAATCCAGATTTTGCCCTTGTATTTGATCAAACCTTTGTCCAAAGAATAGACTGCTTCATTAGGACTGTGTAAAGCAAGTTGTTGAAGTAGAAGTTGAGCAGCACTGTCAGTGGCATAAGAATTGAGAACTTCTTGGACCCATAATGGCTAAATGATAGAAACTGCTTGAATAGCATACAAATGTCTCATCCGGGACAGAGCATCTGCAGCTATGTTGTCCTTGCCCTTTCTATACACCACCTTGAATTGGAGACCCATTAGTTTGGTCATTGCTCTCCTTTGCATATCTGAATGTAAATTTTGCTTTGTAAGGTATGAGAGACTCTTATGATCAGTTCTGATGATAAACTCACTGCCATACAAATATTGTCTCTATTTATCCACAACCATGATCAAAGCTAGGAATTCCTTCTCATAGATGGATAACCCTTTGTGTTGTTGTGATAGGGCTTTGCTCAAATATGCTACTGGCTGATCCTTCTGCATTAAAACTGCCCCCATCCCCACATCACAAGCATCTGTTTCAATGATGAACTGCTCGTTGAAATTGGGCAATGCAAGAACAGGAGTGTTGGACATGGCCTGCTTCAGCTGCACAAATGCCTGTTGAGACTCTGGAGTCTAAAGAAATTGCTTCTTTTTAAGTAGCTGTGTCAGTGGTCTGGCAATTATCCCATATCCTTTAATAAACTTTCTGTAATATCCGGTGAGGCCCAAGAACCCTCTCAATTCAGTGACTGTTGCCGGCACTGGCCATTGGAGCATTGCAGCTGTCTTCCCTAGGTCTGTAGCTACACCCTCAACAGAGATTATATGACCCAAATTCTAATTGTTGATGGGCAAAAGAACACTTGCTTGCTTTCATATAAAGTTTATGCTGCCGTAACTGGTCCAACACGGCTCTCGGATGTGTGATGTGTGATTCTAGTGATGGGCTATAGATCAATATGTCATCAAGAAAAACCATGACAAACTTATGAAGGAACGGTGCCAAAATGTCATTCATGATACATTGGAAAGTAGCAGGTGCGTTGATAAGGCCAAAGGGCATTACCTTGAACTGGTAGTGACCTTGGTGAGTTTTGAATGCTGTTTTAAACTCATCCTCTTCTTTCATGCGGACTTCATGATATCCCGAGCGCATATCCAGTGCCAGCCAACTCATCAAGAATCTCATCAATCAATGGCATAGGGAATCTGTTTTTCACTATAATTGCATTCAACTTCCTGTAGATAATGCAAAATCGCCAGCTGCCATCCTTTTTGAGCACCAACAATACGGGACTAGCAAAAGGACTTGCACTTGGTGTTATCAACCTAGCTACCAACAGTTCTTTGACTTGCTTCTTGATTTCAGTTTTGTGGTGGGGAGGATATTTGTAGGGTCTAGAGTTCACTGGCACTGCACCTGATAGCAAGGGAATGTGATGGTCATAGAACCTATGGGGAGGAAGCTTTGTAGGAGTTTGGAACACATCCTAGTACTCTTGCAGTAACTCTTGAACAACAAGCATTTCTTTGGTTTCTTTTGTTTCCTAGTACATTTCAACCACTGCTAGGGCCCAAATATCATTGCCTGCTGACTATTTGACCAATTGTTCAATAGACATGGCTTGTAGAACTGGTGGGCAGGGATGGATTCCTTGCAGGCAGATTTGCTTGTTTTGGTCCACAAATTCCAGCACCCTATTCTCCCAGTGACAGTGCATTGGGCTATGCTTCTTGAGCTAGTCATAGCCTAAAATAGCATCATATGCCCCCAGCTCCAAGATAAACATATCAGTGTGCATGGTATGTGATGAGGACATCGCCATGCTGGACATACGCGTCATGGTCTTCTCCAAGTTGCAATTCGTCCCCTACTCAGCTGCCACGTTTGTCTCGGATTCAGCCGACACCCCTGCACAGTTTCGGCGATATCTCCTTCATACGACATCGAAACGAGGCGATCTTTGATGTGTTGGAAAGGGGATGATGACGCCGTCGTTTTGGTTCTAGTCTCAGCTCCAGAACATTCGTGGATCATTCTGTGTAACCATGACAAAGTGCTGCGTCACCTTTTTGGGCCATGTTGGGTCTTTGTATCGTGTCGAGCCTTAAGCCCAGGTTGTGGGCGCCCCCCACCCCTCCCGGCCGCCCCCAACCCTAGCTCACCCCTTGAGGGTATTAAACTCAGCAGCCGCCATCACTTTAGGTTTGGGTTTTGTTTAGTCAAGTTTTCGAAGTTGAAACTGTGATAGATTCATTGTAACTGTGGCGACAAGTCCATTTACAGTGATCCAGGGCCCCCATTCTTGTTCTTACAACCCTGTGGCGATTAGTCCTTTGTCGATCAGAGCTTGAACCCCTCTCATATTTGCTTAATTCAGATCTGCAATTTCAGATTGCGTGTTTATCATTCTCTTGCTTGTGTTCTTCGATTCGCTTGCAGGGAAAGCCTTCTCAGTGAGGTCAATCAAGTTGTGCTTGGCTGATAACCAACGGAGCAGTGGTGTAATAGTTGTAGGATTCGAATCGTGTCTGATTTGAAGCCGGATCGCCAACGTCGAGTTCTCCACCAATCGAACTTACCCTCTACCTCTCGGAAGATCGGCCAGCCCCTTATCATTATGTCCATTGGCCCACCACTCCATGTTGGAAACATATTGCTCAGTGAGTAACACATCACCATTTGCAAATTTCACTTGCTTAGGTGGTGCTGGTGTGGGTAATAACCCTGCTTTCTTCAAAAATGCAGCACTGACAAAGCTGTGGGAACTGCCACTATCCACCAGTGTAAGCATCACTTTATTTCCCACCATTGCCCTGATTTTCATAGCTTGCCCTATTTCAGTACCAGCAATTGCATTCAGAGACAGTTGACAAAACTCTGCAGTTAAGGTGTCCTCAATAGCCAGCTGATTCAAGACCTCATCAGTTAATTGGACATCCAAGTCATTCAATGCTAACGCATTTGCCTGAGCTTGTGGTTTCTTGGGACACACTTCTCTGTGATTGGCATCATAAGGGGCAGCACAATAAAAGCATAATCCATTTGCTTTGCGATAATCCCGCAGTTGTCGTTCCTTCCACAATGTGCTGGAATGCATATTTCCCTTTTGATCACCCTTTTGCAACTGCTGTAGTGGTTTAGGTTGTGGTTGCCACATGGACCATCTTACTTTTGACTTGTCCAACACTTGTTGCTGAGTTTTGGCCAACAAGATTGCCTTCTCCAAGGTATCAGGCATCTATGTTTGCACAATATTCCCAACTTCAGACTTGAGACCCTTGATGAATTGAGTGATAAAGAACATGTCATCCAAAGCATCATTATGGAGCAGTAGCTAGTACTGGAGATCCTCAAATGCGGAGATATAAGTGGGTAATGTCTCAGTCTGCTGTAGTTCAAGCAATTGGGTCATTGCTTCTCGATAATCATTATCCCCAAATTTGGTCTCCAAAGCTTTGATGAAAGTTGCCCAATCAGACAGACCATTTTTCACTTTGAACACATGGTACCATTTCTTTGCCTTGCCATCCATGTGAATAGATGCTATGGACGTCCGTAAACTGTCTGGAATGTTATATAGCTTGAAAAATTCTAAACACTGATCTCTCCAAATGCAAGGGTTCTCCCCATCAAACCTTGGAAAATTCAACTTAGGCATGAAAGACCCACCCTGACTTCTGTCATCTCTAGCATTTCTATTGGACTGAGAGCCTGTACGGTGAGTGGATGTTCTCGGTGGTCGAGGAGGTCTGAAGGTAGCATCATCAGTACTGTCAGAAGAGGTTGGGCTTGGTGGTTTCTCATTCCGTCGATCCATTTGGTTGATAGTGAGCTGTGCCACTGCCTTTCCTGTGGTCTCAATCTGCTTCGCCATGAGCTGTTGATCCTTCAACATCTACTCCAACAGTTTTGTTGATAAATCATATTGTCCCTCCAATTTTTGCTGATTTTCCTCCACTACTCCCACTTTGGCAAAAAAAAGTCATCTAGATTTTCCATGATTTCTGACCAGCGCTCATCATCCTTGCTAGCCTGGTCATCCATCCTTCCCAACAACAAAAGAGTCTGTGCCGAGGGCTTAGGAGGAGCCGTTGTGACCACACCTCAAACAAGGGACTACGAGTCGAGTTGAGAATACCCCGAATCGATGAAACGAGGCCCGACTGAAGTAACCAAGTTGAAGGGATTCAGTGATCACGTACCATTCCTCGAGCAGGCGAGAAGGGATCTGCGCCGTGCATGTACAGATCTCCCTGATTCTTCGCTTGTCACCACAACGGAAAGAATCAAAAGATCTCCACCAATAGAGAAAAGAAGAAGAGAACACTTCACCGCTCCGCCAGAAGAACCCGTCACCTCGTCGCCAAGAGGAACCCGTCACCGCGCAGCCGAAAGAGGAGGAGAGGGATGTGGAGTAAGCGCCACCGGTCTCTGCGCCGCAAATCGAGTCAGCTGCAGATTGGACTTATGGGAATCTGTTCCTCGCAGGTGCCGCGCTGCAAAGGAACAGATCGAGCCTGACCAACCCAGTTTAGCTCGATCTCGATCGACGGATTTTGTAGGCCCCAAACGAACCCTAACCCCAAAATCCCCATTGAGGAACACCGAATCTGATACCACTGTAACCCCTTGGCCACCAACGATCGTCGGCGACGTGAGAATCACGCGAGACACAGATTTCAGCAGGGCTGGGCGATGAACCCTGTCGCCCGATAGGAGCACTTGCTCAAGTCTGATTTTCAGAATTGGAATAGTTCGTCCCCAACACCACAGCATGGCTTAAGCCCGGCCGGACACACCCTAGGCATGCAGGCCCGCACGACAGTGACTCTGGCTCTTAGGCCCATAGGTCATACACCTCAACAAGACTCAAGAATGTAAAGTGGAAACGCCTATCGTCTGTACGCCTTATTCCTGGGAAGACGCATCCGCTGTCATGAGACCCATGTAGCGTGGGACGCGGAGGCAGAGTAGGAGAGGGGGCGCCCTGGGCCGGCAACAGCGAGCGGCGGCAGGGTTGTGGCGGGGAAGAAGTGGAAGGGGCTGGTGGACATGGCGACGCCATTGGAGCTGGCCTAGTGCGTTTGGGGGCGAAGGAAAGGAATGGAGAGTGCGAAGGCCGAAGGGGACGAGGAAGAAAGGTCGGTGCATTCACTGACATGCGGGACCAGTGAGAACATCAAATATTTTTTCCCATTGAAATGCACGAGTGATTAGCAATGCCGGGCCAGTTGATCGGGATCCTATCTAGCTTCCATAAGCAAGCAAGATAACTTCCGCTCCATTAGGCCCATCTCCTTTTCTTCTTACTCGTTTCCTTCTTCTTTCTCCGTCTCCTCCAACCGCCTCCTCTACAGCCACGCCGCCGCGCCGCTCGCCCACCCCATCCTCCCTAGCGCCTGGATCTCGTCGCTCCTGCTGCCAGCATCGTCCATCGGGTATCCTGCCCTGTCCAGCCAGAGGCGCTCCTGCGCTGCCGGTCCTCTGCCGCCCCTGCACCCCTCCTTTCTATGTTTGCAGGATATTGCAGCCTTTTCATGACTGGACACCTCGAGAGCATCATGATGTTGTTGGTGAAGAGCAAAACCCCGATTCAGCAATTCAAGGTTGGTAAATATCATCAGTATTCTCAATCTTTGATTTCTATAAGCAGAAATATAACAATTGAATGTGAACTTCGCAGCCTCAAGGAATCCTAAGCGGCCGAGGGGCCTAACCATGGGACTACTGCTGGACAACATGACCAGTTCTATGGGGAGAAGACTACGCATCTCCGTACCTGAGGGCATGCCAAGGCCCCTTCAACCTACACAAGCTGCCAAGTTTGCATCGAAGACTGGAGTTATTGTTAGGAGTCAAGTTCCTATCTTGCCCCATTTGAAAGATTACAAGAATACTGAGCACTTTGATGGTTTTGTCATGAGGCTTTCTGTAAGTGCCTATACTACACCCTGTAGTTTTAAATTCAACTATGGTACCAATGGGTGTAACTCACAAATAATTTCAATTGACATGACCAGGGAAAGTTGCGATCAACAAGGACAGGGCAACAGATAATGCCTGTTCTAGTGTGTTCAAATCTAGGATACGTCAGACGCGCTACAAGTTGAAGCAGATGTACTTCAACAACATCCCTACTGATCAGATCAGAACCACCTCTCCTGTTGATTCTATGACTGATGCACAGTGGTCTAAGCTTGTTGAGAAGTGATCCAGTGCGAAGAACAAGGTATTGTTGTTCTTTGTAAAGTCTCTTTTTACGTTGTATTCCATTTTCGACTAGTGACGTGGTCTCTCTTACCGTTTTGTTTTAGTTAACTGCTGAAAAGAACAAGATAAACCGTTCCAAAGTGAAGTATCATCAGGCTACTGGATCTCGCTGTTATGTTGCACACATTCACGAATATGTAAGTCTTAATTTGGGCCCGTGTCTTAGACAAGCACTTTTGTACAGATTCAGCAGAAGGATGCACAGGCAGCACGGCTACGCGAAGAAGGTCAGGAAGGACAACATGAAGGAGGAAGAGAAGAAGAAGAAGCTGATCATCAAGAGGGGCTCAATACGATCGAACTGTTCAAGGTCTGCCATACCAGCAAGAAAAAGGGCATTAGTGAGACGGCAAGAGAAGCAGTGGTAAGGCTCGTTACAACCATGCGTTGTCAAAGATGTCCATTGCAATTGTCCCTCTGCTCATTTGATTTTCAGTTTTTCACACTGTCGGTAAACTATTTTCCGCTCCAATATGCAGTCTTCTATGGAGACTATGCAGGCAGAGGCTGCTGCTGATGGGGAGCCAGCACTGCATAGTGCTGAGGTTGTCTCAAAAGTTTTGTCCCAGAGCAGCTGCACCAGCACTTTTCTGAAGAATGCTGGTATACCATTGAACCATCAAGAGACAGAGGTTGAGCGGGTACTTCGCGAACAACTTGCCGCTGAAAAAGATGGTGCAGCTGCCCTCGCTGTGGAGGTGAATGCCCTGAAGAAGAAGGCCGAAGCTGCTGATAAAAAGCTGGAGAAGGCCCAACAGGAGTTCGAGGAGTACAAGAAGAGGGCGGAAGAGAACAATGCCCTCCTTCGGCAAATCCTCAACTTGAATGCTGCTGGTAACTCCTCTCAACCTACTGTTGCTCTGTGATCATGTCTTCTGCCGTCTACAGATGCTGTTGGTACCAAAAACTTGTGTTCTGTGGTGATCTCTGATTGCTGAACTCTGATGCATTCTGATGCATCAAATGTGTATGTGATTCATGTGATGGGTAAAGTCTAATGCACTCTGATGAGTATGTGATTCTGTTGATAGGTGAACTATGACTCTGTGATGTGTAAGTGATTGTGGATGTGTAAGTGATTGATAGGTGAACTATGATTCTGTGATTCTGTGATGCATCAAATGGTGCTGATGTGATTCTGTTGATGTTTATTTCTGTGATTCGATTGATGCATCAAATGGTGCTGTTTCTGTCAATTTGAGAGCTAAAACGTGGCCCTCTGGGAAACGCACATGAGGTCCAGTCGAAACTGGACACGTGGCGGCTTCACGATGTAACATGCGGCAAAACCACAAAACAAACACGCGGTGCATTCACCGAAAAACACATGGCGCAACCAAAAAGAGACACGTGGCATGACGTAAAATTGACACGTGTCGCAATCAACTGACACATGGCTCTTTACGAACAAGACACATGTCCCAAACAGGTGACGACACATGGACAAACAAGAGCGCACCATGTGTCGCAATTAAAAACTGACACGTGGTACTTCAGGGATGCGACACGTGTCACAGCCACGTGATGACACCTGGTTACACCAGAGCGCACCACATGGCACAATTAAAAATTAACACATGGCACTACGTGGACGGGACACGTGTCACAACCAGGTGAAGACATGTGGCACATCGCGGACACAACACGTGTCACAGCCTGGTGATGACACGTGGCTTAGCCTGAGCGAAGCACGTGGCCCAATAGGAAATGGACACATGGCAGTTTAGCGACGCGACACATGTCACAAACCCATGATGACACGTGGCTGCGCCTGAGCGCAACGCGTGGCGGCCCAAGGAGTAGACAAGTGGCGCACTGGCGAGATGACATGTGCACAGATACAATCTCAACACGTGCGCAGCCACGTGGACAAGCCATGTCATCTGACATGGTGGCGTGCAGCATCATCAATGATGTTTTTCTGCATCGTCATAAAACACAAATCAGTTCTGTGACGCGAAAACATTTTGTCATAAATGATAGGCCTTCTATGACGAAAGTGACGATTCGTCACCGTACATCTTTAGCGACGCGTATACTATGACGAATCCAATTTCGTCATAAATTCATCACAGAAAACCTTCAGTGACGAATTTTCACTCTGCTGTGATGAAAATAAAACGTCATTGGTCTGCGCATTTCTACTAGTGTTTGTTAGGTGCATATTTATAGTTATTAAAATCCCAAGGCTGAAACCCAAACTATGGTATTCAAATCACAACTCCCAAGCCATGATTTTGTTAGGAACTATAAATTATTCTATCGTATGTAAACCATATTTGAAAACCAGAGATAGTCGAGAAGCCCAAAGAAGAACCCGTAAAAAAACAAAGCAAATCAAGTTGACAGAGACCACCGATGCTTTGTGTACAAGGCCACCGCAATAGTTGGTGAGGACAGAGACTTGGCAGGAGACTCAAACAGGACCACAGACACTTGGAGTGGCAAGTGAGGTGAAGCAGCACAATAGTTGATAGACTACAGATAGTGACTTGGGCAGAAAATAGTTAATGGACTATAGCTAGTGACTTGGGCAGAAAAAGCATTACCACTGACTATTCTGGTGCTTGCGTAGGACCCCACCGCAATAGTTAGTGGTGATAAAGAAAACAAGAATTCGGCTTTGGAATGATAGTTTGTTGATGTGGTCCGTCAATGACCACAATAGTCAGTGGTCGTTGTGGGACTCAGCCTCGGTTCTCGAACAACTACTTACTCTATGTCCACGGACTACTGCGGCGGTGCATCTTTGGAGTACCACAGTTGTCAGTGGTGCACACAAGATGTGCAACGACTAGCTAACCGCTAGTTATTCATGTTGGTGCTATAAATACCTATCCACCCAACCATTTGAATGTTGTTAGAGCTTGAAAAGGCTATTAGGTGTTGAGTTACACCAAATCGAGTGCTCTATCCTCCAAAGGGCTTAAGAGAAGATTAGATAGTTAGCAAGAAGACTTAGACTTTTATTAGTACTAGTTAGGCCGCTTAGCTCTTTGCTTTAGGGTTTGGCTTAGAGTTTAATGATGTTTGCATACCTCTTTGTTGTTGGTGCTTGCACATTCCAAGTGTTGTAAATCTGGGGCATTGTAGTCTTGAAAGACCCTCTGACAAAGCTTTGTGGAGATATCACCGATGGTTATGTAAGGGAGAAGAGGTCTTTGGCGGTTTGCTAAAGCACTATCAAGTGAAGACGACGTAGGTGACTGGAAGAGGCCAAGAGTGGACCCACTCCTGTTGTGGGAAGTCCCATTGGCTACCGTGATGTTTTCCCACCATGGAGATTTGCCCTAGTGAAGAGACATTTCCAAATAAGGGGCTCTAGTGAGCATTACTTGAAAATTAGCTAACTTCCCGATACCTTGATAAAAAAATCATACCGAGACTTTGCGCTCTGTACCTATAAATTTTCGCATTTACCTTGTGCTCTTACATTGTGCATTTACCTTTTCTTGAATTTCCTTATGTAGTTGATAGGATTAGAACCTAGGGTGTAAAACTCTTTTTGGTAGAGATAGCAACATAGAAAAAACTAGTGCACATCTAGATAGATATTAGAATAGTTTTTTATATGCTTGGAACGTTAGTTTTTAAGACACCTAATTCACACCTCGTAGTCCCATCAGACGATGTCTTTTGTTCGACATCCTGTCATGCCCCCTCCTTCATCGTGTGGTGTGGCTCTGCACGCGCCAACCTTCGGAGAGGGCCACCTGCCTCCCGACCATGTGCTCTGACGCGACACTAGATAGACTCCGCCGTCCTTGTCACGCCTTCCTCCGTTCTGCCGCACACAGCCCCTATCATCAGAGAGATGCGGGAAAGGCAGAGAAATGGGACGATCATGAAATATATTTTCATAATTTACTTATTTTATGTACTCAACGTTAATACTCTTCTCTAAAAAGTCAAACTAGTCTAAATTTAAAAACACTTTGTTTGTCATAAATCAAACTAGTCGACAATCAATTTTTTTGTCCCGGTCATAACTGGCCTATTGGAGTCGAACTGAATTGGTTTGGAATATATTGAAGCTTTTTTTTTAGGGCGGACTATATTGAAGTTGTATACGATCGAATAAAACCTGCTGGGTAGTAGAGGCGAGTTAGTTAGGATTCCTGATAGTTAATGCTCCACTAGAACATTCAGCGCGCTTTGCGCGCCCTGTAAAACCACAAATATTTGGGATATGCGAAGAACACTAAAGAACAAAGTAACGAACAGACATTCTATATTTCTAAAGTGATGCAAAGTTCATCCAAGATTAATGGAAATTGATCCACTCGATATTCAAGAAAAGCAAGTTAGCAATTAGAAACTTAAAACTGCAAAGTATTTTCTTGCTCACAAAAATAGAGGCATACACAACCCTTACAAGCTTCGTTACAATCAACAATTTTGTTAAGAGCCTAAAACCTAACCCTGTACACAAAGCATCCTGATGGGATGCGAGGCATGGATGACCCTCACAATCAGTAGAGAAAAGGAAGTCGTTTTTGAATTTCGTGACCTTGACCGGGTGGACAAAAGACAGAGGAGCAATTAAAAAAAGTTCCCTGGCGACAGCAATAGCTTATGGAGGGTTTTTTATTTTGAATGACTGAACCCCTGGCTTCTCAATCTCCAGTGCGTACTCCACTCCCACCATGCCTGCATAGAACCAACATCAAAATGATAACTGATGTCTGTACTGCCAAATACAATGTCAACTTCATAAACATGATACATTTATCAATGACTGACAGAGGTAAGAGAAGGTTTCATAATTAATAATTAGCGAGTGTGAATGTACAATATATGTCTGGAGAACAAATGAGGTGACTTCAAAGTTTTCTCATGTAGCCTAGTATTTTTAAAAAGTAAGAAATGAGTGAACATCATTTTCAGTTGCATTGCACTATTGCCTGTCAGAGGAATCATTTTTATAAACCGATGTATTTGTGAGAATCATATATAACAATTGAAAGCATGGAAGCATAGGAAAAATATTACAAAATTACCATGTAGAATATAAGGTGTTAAGCTAAAGGTGAAAGAAAGAGGAATATATTTTGCCCAAAACAAAAAAATGCTATATCAGACACTATCTGAATATGCAATTATTGTGATCTTATGCGTAAGATAGTAAACAAAGAAACACAAGGAAATGGTAAGACAACAATTATCTGTAAAGAAAATGGCTTGGTTTCTTTTATTTAGAATGACATGAGCAACTTATTTATCTACCTAACATCTAATCCACTTTTATGCTGGCTCATGGTAGTTGACTGCAGAAAGCAAAATTGCCAGACTAAGCTATTGTGCATAACATGGCTGAAAAAAAATGTGGTTAATGACATTCGCACAACAGCCCAGGGGTAAGGACTCACCTTCACAACATGTTTTCCGAGAAGTGGCTGCTGGCTGGAGCACCCACCAGCATGTTCAGACCTTTCCAATTATATTATTTTTATGTCTATAAATAAAGTCTGTCTATCTCCTTGTGATAATTTTCCCATGCATGCCTAAAGAAAAAGAACCAGCATTCAAAACATTATTGGAGTTCCATTATTCTGGGAACATTTCTTAGTTGGTCACTCTCTCTACCAAAAGCTTGTTTTGTCGGCAAATAGATAACAGTTGTGAGCATGTGAAAACAAATAGGATGGGAAGATGATAACTGCAGTAGCATAACCCATACCAAGACTCTATTGTAATTGAGAACCCAAACAGAATATAATCTTTCAAAAGAAAAACGAACCCAAACAGAATACCCTGGTCAACAAAGGGAACTACTCCATCTGCCACAGTCACACACAAAGCGAAAGGCAGCAGCCACAATTCACATAGCAGATACATGTGCAAATAAACTTAAGTGCTAATCCAGTAACCAAGAAAAAAGAACTCACACCAGGAACCAGCAGGGAAAATAGAGCAAATCAGGAAATGAAATGTGTGAGCACTTCACTATATATATACGCACTATTTGAAAACCACCCTACCGCTAGTCGATTTCCCCCACATATGAACTCATGATGAATATGCTCTATATGTATGAAATGATAAACAATACTTGAACCCCCCTCCCTCATGTGATGGAAAATACATATGACGGCAATTCTTCAACTTGAAATCTCCAATGCACAGCATGAGAATAATTAAACAAAATGTACATTAACCAAGCGCATTTTTTATGCATAGTAAATGTACAGCCATGTCAGTTTTGTTAAACATTGAAGGATTTTTGGTAACTGGCCCAACAATGCTTTACCACAAATCACTTAAACAATATTCTAAAATTTTGCAAGCATAGCCCCCAAAAAGGCAGGGCAAAGTGGATGTGCCCAAACTAACAAGGTAGTCTATGTTCTTAACTATTAAGAGCCATACTGTTGGCTAGAATTTTGTAGCCATACTGTTGGCTACATCATTTCATAACCAGGCACGATCATCTGCAATAACTCAGGGAGTCAGAGTTCATTATAGGTACATATCTATCTGAGCCAATTAAAAACTGAAGTGATTCTCCAGGGAAAAAGTCAAGATTCAAATCGATCTCCTAAAGAGCAATTAACCTGTACGAAACGGATGACATAGCGTAGCAGTAGATCCTGGTAGGATCGATCTTGCAGGAGGACAACTTACATAGACGCGGAGACACACAGTAGGAGGTGAGCTCGCCGACCTCCTCGGCGCTCAATACTCCAATAGCCAAGGCCGTGCAACGGTAGCTGCGCAGCTTCTCCTCTGCAGCCTGGAGGTGCACCGCAAATGGATCCATCGACCCCAACAGCCTGACTGAACCTTCTCTGGCTGGGAAGAGAATATCAGAGCTGAGGAGGTTACCCTTTGATGGCGCTAGATCCCACGGAGGGCGGCGCGGCCACCGGCCATGGACAAAAGGGGACACGGCGCGGCCGCCGGCCGGCCACGCAGCACTCGCCGCGGATCCGAGGCCGTCGCGCATCACTGCAGGCCGCCCACCGCGAGACCCCAGGTGGGGGCCCGAGCAGCTGGCGCCGAACTCGAGGCGCGCCTAGGGTGTCGGAGCCAGGCAGCCTCCCGCCCGCGAGCTGCCGCTCCCCGCAGCTCGCGCTGGCCGCTCCCGCGAGCGTGGGCGAGCAGGGAGGGGCAGCCTAGGTTTGGAAAGGAACGGGCGTCTGAGCGGGGACGAGGGATGGATAGGAGGAGGGTGCAGCCGGATCCGCGACCGACATGGCCGGATTTGATGGTGGAGTGGAGAGGAGAGGAGGGGAGGTGTCGGCGGCGGCGGCGGCGGCGGCGAGAGTTTCGGGCGCGTGAGTCGCACAGCACGGAGAGGGAGAGGAACGGGGACTCTGCAAAGAAAGGGTGAGAGAGGATAGGACCGCGGAATAAATTCCTCGATATGCAGGGGGTGTTTGCAAAATAGCCTGGGCATGCCCACTTGGCAACACGCGAGTGGAGGAAGTACACGTGAAACGCTCCGGTGGGAGGAGCGTACGCGTGAAAC
Source organism: Alloteropsis semialata (assembly GCA_004135705.1). Taxonomy (NCBI): domain Eukaryota; kingdom Viridiplantae; phylum Streptophyta; class Magnoliopsida; order Poales; family Poaceae; genus Alloteropsis; species Alloteropsis semialata. The sequence continues at coordinate 52,862,097 of CM014277.1, read as the reverse complement.
GCTCTCGCGCGATGGGGAGCAAGCGGCTTTTAAGAAACCCGGATTGCAGGACTAGCTGCCCTCTATATAATTTTGGAAAACGAATAAAGCCAAGGATCATGACGGGGCCTAAGAACAAGACGAAGCCTGTTGAGGAGCTTTCAGCTAAGTCTCAAAAATAAAGAGAAATCATAATTAGTACTCCCTCCATTCAAAATTACAATTCGTTTGACTCTTTTTGACCCTAAGTTTGACTGCTTATCTTATTCAAAAAATTGTGCAAAATATCATATTTTTTGTTGTGGCTTGCTTTATTAATAAAAGTTCTTCAAGAATGACTTAAATTTGACTATATTTGCACAAATTTTTTGAATAAGACAAGCGGTCAAACTTGGGTCAAAAAAATCAAATGAATTGTAATTTGGAACGGAGAGAGTAGTTATTTTTATTGGTCAAAGGCTGCTATGTGCAGTTGAGCTTAGACTATATAGCGGGGAATCAATTTGAAATATATAAGACCGAACAACCAAGTGGAATATATTTGTCCATTGCAAAGGGTCAAAGATTAGCCGCCTCCCAATTAAAAAAAAAGACTAGCCGCCTCCCAATTAAAAAAAAAGAAGAGTAGCCGCCTCTCTCTATACTTTTTTGGGGATGATCATGCAAGGAAAATGGTGGCGGGTTATAGTGATCAAAGCAAGCAAGTGAAACCTTAAGCTAAGTAGAAGCTGTGCTACAAATATGTGATGAACTTCCATTTGACCGTTACAAATAAAGAGCAGGTGAGCATGCATATGATGTGCCACTCATTGTCATAGAAGTAGGTCAAGTTCCAGTTAATACAGAGCTCGAAAGCTGGGCATGGTTGGTTCACGCCTAATGCTGCCATGACCAATTTTGGATTCAGATTTAAAATTCAACTTGATCTGGTTCCTCTTGGACTGTCACCTTTCATTTTGCCGCTTTCATCACCAAAATTTGTAACCACACAATAAAGGTATTCTAAGAAGTGACGGTTTGATGATTGACTGTCTGATGGGATCAAACTATTATTGATTTGGAATTTGCTATCACTTACTCCCTCCGTCCCGCAAAGAGTGTCCATTTGGTAGTTGGCACGGGAATTAAGGAATAATGAAAAAGTAGAGAGCACACACGAAACGAGAAGGAATGGAGGAGGAGAGAGACAGAGAGAGAGTTGCATTGGAAAGCGAGATGGACACTTGTTTTGGGACAAATTTTGAATCCTATATGGACACTTATTATGGACGGAGAGAGTATGTTAATTACATGTCAACGGGACAAAACGTTTCACAATATTTGTCATAATATTTTTCACACACTGCACCTAATGGAATGCTTTAAAAGAAGGAAGTAGTTGGATGGTTATTTCATATCGGCTTTTATTTAAAATAGTAATTATTCATTGGTTATGGTACAGACAAACGTTGCAATACGGAGGAAGTTATATTGGATATCCAGGTTTGTTATATGCTCTTTAACTTTGTTTATGCAGTGGGTTAGGTTATCTACTTGGGTACTGATTAGTTGCCATATTCTTTGGTCTAACCGGACCATATGACATATACTAGCCAATTAATTAATTTGCCTATGGCTATTTAGATAACAGCAATGTACAGGGTAGCTCCAATCGACAGTATCCATGAAAACTGTCCACGCGCGTCTTACCAAAACATCATATCTTACACGCGCCTTACCAAAATTATTGGTAAAGCCTAATCTTCTTCCTATTTTTCATGCATGCCTAAAAATTATTGGGAGAGCTTTGGGGATCCATAAGGTCAGCCTTAATGGGAGTTTCATGGGCATTAAATTGCATGCCACATTAGCCTTTTATATGACTTAGCAAAAAGAGAGAAGGTGAGAGTTTTATGAGATGAGAGAGGAGTTTTATCCCTATGACACTCATCTGGCACAGTTATCTAGTTTGCAGTCTTGGTAACTGTGCAGTAAAAACATACACTGAGACTGACCTAAGATGCATGGGGTACGGAGGCTCTAGCCGCTGCCCCAGGCTGGATTCCTCCATCCTAGACCAATCTCAATGGGAGTTTCATGGAGAGTTATGCATTGAATTCCATGCCACATCAGCATTTTTGATGACTTGGCAAGAAGAGAGAAAGTGAGAGTTTACGAGATGATAGAAAAGTTTCATTCCTATGACACTCATCTCTATGAGAGTTTTGATAACTGTGCAATGAAATCAGGCACTGAGACCGGCCTTATTGGTAGCAATGATCATGTCTTCGTTAACTTGTTAGACCCTTTGTTACTGTTTGAGACCCAAAACGATAAGCTCTTAACCTATGCCCAGATATTAAACTGAAAGGTATTTACCATAGCTCAGTAGTTCACAATATAATTAATTCTATGAGGTAATTGGAACTAAATTTGAATTTATATAATTAGTTTACCTAAACTATTCACACCAAGGCCAATCAAGAAGGTGATCTTGCGGCTGAGGATGTCGACAGTGGAGACACTGCCAGGACGGGCGTCCTCCACTCCTCCTCACGGATCCGGTTCATCCACGCATGAACCGGATCAGTAGTCCACTCACCACCGGTGCACGCAGCGGCTTGCCTCTAAATCCGGACCGGAGGAGGAGCTTTATCGAAGGTGGTGATTTTTTTAATTTTGAACATTTTAAACTAATATTTTATTTATGGCCCCTCACAACTGAATTTTTCAAGAACCATTTTGCACGCCAAACTGTAACGCATTAGTCGCAACTAAGTCACGTCACATATAATGGATGATCAAAATGACATGATAGTGTGAGTCAAAATCGATTATCAAATGACGCTAACATGGACAAGAAACCAGAGAAGTCACGCCAAGCTGCTTGGCTTGAGAACTCAGTGAGCCACGCCAGCAAGCATGACTTTTTGCTTGTACGATGCAGACGACCAGCAGAACGATGAAGGCGATGAGCCTCTGTTGGTTGTCGCAAGGATTCATCATTTGCTCATTCACGTCGTCATGTCGATTGCCATTTTCAGCAACCAGTAGAACAGAGTGCAAAGCATAGCCTGTTCGCTTGGCTTATCAGCCACCAGTATTTTTCTCTCACAATAAATCAGCACCAGCCACCAGCCAGACAGCAGTACTTTTGTCTCACAACAAATCAGCACCAGCCACCAGCCAACCAAACAGGCTGATTGTGTGGGAAATTTGGACTGGAGAACAGGGGTTCGGTGCTAGTGCTATTACCCAAGTTTAAGGAAGACCGTGTGGTGACGTGGCGTAAATACAATGGATTACAGGATGGTATACCAAACGAAACAAATCTCACATCTAATAGATTGCACAGCTCAGTTTAAAACGCAACATATGGAACAGAACAGATACATAGTTGGTCACAGGTGCCTGAACGACTGAACGAACATGATCACACATTCACAGTCCCAACACTTGTGTTTATTCATTACATAGGGTTATTTGCTCAGTTTTATGCCTGAACCTATCTACCATAATGATTATCAGGAGAATTTTGACATGGGAACCACGTGCTCAGATGCGAAAGTTGCAGATCATGACTGAACCACCGGGGGGGAATACAGAATTCCTAAACAATGGAAACACTCCTAAAAGACGGCGTGCACACAGCAGAACATACACTGAACAAATGCTGACAAACAAGCGACATGATAAATTGACAAGAAGCAAACTTCCTAAGAGAACAATGGTCTTAGTTGTCGACTACGAGCTTCCGCCTCTTGTAGTTAACCATCACCTCGCCCTTGATGCCGACAACCATCGCGTTCCAGTCATTCTCTGGGAAAGGCGAGACCATGATGCCGACAACCATCGCGTTCCAGTCATTCTCTGGGAAAGGCGAGACCAGCTCGAACTCGAAGTTCCTCAGCAGGTGTGTCCAGATTGCCTTGATCTGCAGGTAGGCAAATGGCTCCCCGAGGCAACCATGCCTGCCACCACCAAAGGAGATGTAGGAGAAGGCGCCTGCAGCCTTGTCCTCCTCCCTGCCAGGACCAAACCGGTCGGGGTCGTATGAGTCTGGGTTCTTGTAGATGTGGGGCAGCCTGTTGGCAAAGGATGGGGATGTTGCGACGATGTGGCCCTTGGGGATGTCATACTCCTTGCCTTCCTTGGTTGTCACGGTGAAGTCATTGTGCGACTGGCGGAGCAACATGATTAGCGGTGGGTGGAGACGGAGAGCCTCCTTGATGCACCTGTAGAGGACATCCATCTCTGCCAAGATGTCGTGATCAATCTTGTTCCCGTGCCGCTTCATGACCTCCTTCTGCTCCTCTACAGCCTCTGCAAAGTACTGCTTGAACCGAAGGAGGTAGGCTCCGGTCCAGGTTGAGGTGATGGAGCTGGTGTGTTGTCCGGCAAAGAGTGCCGCAATAAGTAGCCCGGTTACCTCACCCTCGGTGGTGGAACGTCCATTCTTGTATTTGGAATCAATAAAGCACTGCAGCATGTCTTCCTCAGACTGTCCAGAGGCCTTGCGGGACTTAATGATGGTGGCAAAGATTTCTGCCAGACGTGCTCGTGCCCTGTCTCGGCGCTTATGTGCAGGGATTGGGAGGTAGGGGAAGATGACACTGATGGGCCGCATCCCATTGTCAAGGTCATGGAAAAGAGCAGATACATCGTCAAAGAGCTTCTCTCGCACCTCCCTTCCCAGCAAGCATCGACTAGCCGTCAGTATGATGAGGTGCTCCAACTCATACTTCAAATCCACAGTGCCACTTTCCCCCCACTTTGAGAAGTACTCCTGCAGGTACAGTCAAAATTGCAGATGAGTAATCATCAAACTTATATATAAAAAAAGGTGTATTTCGTCAAACAAAGAAACAATGAATTCATACAGCTAATATAGGACAGACAGGATTCATCATTTTATCTTGACATGCTAATTAAACCCTCATGTTATTACTAACATGCAGAAGAGCGTTCAGTGTTATTAAGCAAAATGTGCAGAAGCTTACACAGAAATGACCAGTACTAAATCAGTAGCTTCATTATTAAATAAATGATAAAAGAAAAGGAAACATATGAAAAGACTTGTGCTGATTGGACATTAATCATTGGTAGGAGACACTCTGCAGATACAGCAAACTTGATTAATTAAAGGTGACAAGATATATCATGAAACTGAATTTTCACGGAAATGAGGTGTTCAATGCACAATGTTCTTGTGCTATGTGCCCACATGCAGCGTGTATTGACCAAGGAGTGTAGCAGCTTATCTTGTCATTTCTATTGTTTGCAGTCACATCGATTCCTTTAAAAAAAACAAGTTTATATGGAGTCCTTGATGCAAATTCTCAAAACTAACCCAAGTGCATTTTGTCAGGACAGGCCGACAGGGTCACAAGAATATTTGTTGCAATATGAAGCCATGCTTTTTAAATTGGCCATCACATTCATCGGTAGGACAGTATATCTTCTAGATTGACAAGGAAATATAACTGCAGATCTTCTGATAACGTGCCTAGCAATTTCCATATTCATGATTACAAGATTTTTTTTTTTTTAAGAACAAGGTATGGCATTATACCCACCTTGACTTTACAACAAACAGAAAAATGTGTCCATACTTCAGACGCATTTGAGAAGTAACAGATAAATATATATTGCGGAGATCAGCTATTGAAGAAACTGCTGCCATTAATTGGTTGAGTGTCATTTGAAAAAGACAGATAGAGCACAGACACAAACAGATCAATGGGACACAGAAAAGTAACTTTAATCGACAAAACTAGCAAAGATATAAAGAACTAATAAAGTGGCACAAAAAGCATCAAAGAAAAGGGAGACAAAATGCCCCACTAAAAAAAGCAGAGCATGAAACGCATCTCAAAAGCCTAAAACCTAAGGTCTTGAAATACCAGCCCAAAAAGGGTGAATTCATGTGATCGTAGCAGTTCCAGAAGTCGCACATTAGTCATATATTGTAACTTCTTATCCTCAATGAAAAAGCATACCGTAACTTTCAGAAGGGACTAGATAGTCAATTGCAGAACAATATGCTGACTCAGGTGAATTTGGACCAAAACTAGAATACCATGCCTATGATGGTAACAAAAGGTGCAGATATATCTCAGCTCAGGTGTTAAATACTCACAGAACAAATGGAACTGTTGCCGCTACAAGATTCAGGTGGCATAGAAATGCTCCAGAAGCATATCATCACAATTTTAAATGAAAGAGCTCACAAAATGAAAAATTAAATACATAAAGTATGGTTTATTTTACTCGTAAAACTGTCCCCAAGGACTAAACTTCCTGTAAAGTGTCCACAATTACGGATCCAGATATCTAAATCTATGCAGAGCAAGCATCTCAGCTCATGATTATTGATTCACCACAATAACCATATACACCACTCAGAAGTTAAAAAGCAAATGAAGAAAGCTGGAGCAAATTCTCACCTCAGCCTCAGCAACCATCTGATCCACATAGCTGCGGAGCTTGTTGGCCCGCAGGGCCTCGGTGAAGAAGCGGAACTGCTCCTGCCTGACGGAGTAGTCGACATCGAACACGACCCCTGGCCCAAACGTGGGCACGTTGAACCTGTACACCTCCTGCTGGCTCATCTCGGCCTCGTTGCCCTTGAAGAAGTGCGCGGACACCTCGGGCCCGATGAGGAAGGTGATCCTGCGGCTGAGGATGGGGACGGTGAAGACGCTGCCGAGGCGGGCGTACTGCTCCCGGATCATGGGGATGGGCCCGCGCATGAACTTGACGAGCCCGCCGACCACCGGCGCCCCCGGGATGGTGGGCGGGAGGCGCTTCCCGCGGGAGCCGGAGCCCAGCAGGAGCTTGACGAAGGCGATGGTGGCCAGCAGCAGCGCCGCGCCGGCCAGAAGCCGCTGCTGGCTGTCCGCGAGATCCATCATCTCCACCGGGTTCCTGAAAATCTTCAGTGGATCAAATCACAGCGCAGCGACAGGGGATGTGGAAATGGAAGGCCAGAGCTTCGTTTGTATCACTATCGACGGCATTAAAAAAAATGGTGCCAGAAACATGCTTAGCAGTACTACTAATGGATGCAAGCTCGGACGACCAGGCACAACACACGCGCAGAAAGATTCGGTTCCACCCGCACGGGGCAATCCACCACACAGAGCTCCAGATCGGAACAGAGCCTGCAAGCTAGCAGAGTACACTACTGCTAAGCAGCCGAGAAATCCTGGGTGGCGCTGCCTACATCTCCGCCCGCCGGCAGTCGCACAGCTAACCCCAGATGCCGATGGGACGCGCCCGGCGGACTCCCACCGGCGCGACGCGCGTGCGATAGGCGCGCGCACGGAGGAGACGACGCTCGCGCGCGCGGGTGAGTTCAGTACCACCCTCGACGCGCCGCACCCCCCGAATCCCAGTAGGAACCCTCACCTCCCACTCTCCCAGAGACGGCCGAGACAAACCTCTCGCCGGAGAATGCCGCGACGCGTTCCCGCCGGGATCCAATCTCGGATCGAGGGAGGTCGGACGAGGGATCTTGCCTTTGAGACAGGACCGGGGACGAGTGGGGAGGCGGGTGTGCGCGGTGAGTTGTGGGTGGAGGACGGACGGCTGGTTTATATAGGTGCCACGACCCGGGAGATTCCGAGGTCGGGGAGGAAGGGATCGGCAATGGCGGGGGAGGACCGGGGGAGGTTTACCGGGGGCGGAACCAGGGGCGGGCGGGTTGGGGTTGGGAGGGGAAGAGGACGAGAGCCGAGATGGAGAGGAGGATCTTCGCGGAGTGGCGGAGTGGGCGCTGGGCAGCGGCTAGAGACCTCCTGGGGCCCACGGCCCACCCACTTCGCGTGCCCGCCCACGCCACACGTGGAGAGCACATGTGTGGCGTGCCTGGGCCGGATGCGCGCCAAGCCAGCCTGCCAGGGGCCCAGGGGATCCTCTGCGACCGAGGCTTTTCGGGGGATCTGGGGATGAGGTGCGGGTGGACCTCTGTGGTTAACCGTGCTGCCTAAGAGCCCTCCTGTGTCAGTGTTTTCCGGGAGAAAATTAGCAGGGAGCACGATATGATGGAAGGTCATGGGCGTCACGCACCAGGGCATTACATTGCTACCAAAGCATAAGGATGCTATTCAGATCAAGCAATTTCGTTCTATTTGTTTGCTTAATGTAAGTTTCAAAATCTTTACAAAAGTAGCTGTCAATATGATTACAGAGATTGCTGATCATTTAATAAGTCCATCACAATCAGCTTTCCTACCTGGAAGAAATATCTTGGAAGGGGTAATCATTTTGCATGAAACAATACATGAACTTCACAGAAAAAAGATGAATGGAGTCATTCTAAAATTAGATTTTGAGAAAGCATATGATAAAGTTAACTGGTCTTTTTTGCAACAAACATTATGGATGAAAGGGTTTTCTGAAAAATGGTGTCAATGGATCAATAGCTTCGTTAGTAGCGGGAGTGTTGGGATAAAAGTGAATGATGACGTGGGTAGATACTTTCAAACTAAGAAAGGGCTACGACAGGGAGATCCAGTATCCCTTTTGCTCTTTAATCTTGTAGCAAATATGTTGGCAGTATTAATATCCAGAGCCAAGGAAGAGGGGCAAATAACGGGTCTAGTGCCGCATCTTGTTGAGGGAGGCCTCTCTATTTTACAGTATGCGGATGACACTATACTCTTTCTGGAACATGATATTGAACAAGCAACAAATATGAAATTATTACTTTGTGCCTTTGAGCATTTATCTGGGCACAAAATTAATTTCCATAAGAGTGAATTATTTTGCTACGGAGATGCGAAGGACTATGAGGATCAATATACACAGCTTTTTGGTTGTGAAATGGGGCAGTACCCATTTCAATATCTAGGCATACCAATGCATCATAAAAAGATAAGTAATGCGGATTGGAAAATAATAGAAGAGAAATTTGAAAAGAAGCTTAGTGGTTGCAAAGGTAAACTACTTTCGTATGGGGGTCGTCTGGTATTGATTAATTCTGTGCTATCCAGCCTTACCCTTTTTATGTTATCCTTCTTTGAAATACCAAAAGGTATACTCCATAAGCTTGACTACTATAGGTCACGGTTTTTTTGCAAGGGGATAATCATAAAAAGAAATATAGGTTAGCAAAGTGGAGTATAATATGCAGACCGAAAGAACAAGGAGGTTTGGGCATTGTCGACTTGAAAATCCAAAATAAATGTTTACTTAGTAAGTGGCTGTTTAAACTAATTAATGAAGATGGGGTATGGCAGCAATTGCTTAGAAATAAGTACCTAGGTACTAAAGCAATTACTCAAGTGGAAAAGAGAGCCGGTGACTCTCAATTCTGGACAAGCCTTATGAATGCTAAAAATCAATTCCTATCTTTTGGGAATTTTAGATTACAAAATGGCACCCAAATAAGGTTTTGGGAGGATGTTTGGCTAGAAGACTCCACTTTAAGAGAGCAATATCCCAACTTATATAACATAGTTAGGAAGAAGAGTGATACAGTAGCTAATGTGCTAAGTACAACACCTTTGAACATTTCCTTCAGGAGATCTTTAGTAGAGCAAAATCTTCATTCTTGGAATAATTTAATTCTAAGAATTGCGGAGATTCAGCTAAACAATGAACCAGACTTGTTTAAATGGTCGCTTCAGTCAAATGGACAATTTTCAACTAAAACCATGTACAATGCATTGCTAAATTCAAATATGATACCCGTAATAGAGTTATCTGGAAATTTAAAATACCTTTAAAGGTAAAAGTTTTCCTCTGGTTTCTCTACAAAGGAGTAACACTCACCAAAGATAACTTAGTTAAAAGAAACTCGCATGGCAATGAAAAATGTTGTTTTTACAATACTAATGAGACAATACAGCATCTTTTCTTTGATTATGTTCTTGCTAAGTTTGTTTGGCGAATGGTAGAAATTACTTTTGGACTTAGGTCACCTATAAGTGTAATTGACATGTTTACTACCTGGTTAAATGGTGTGTCAACACACAACAAATTTCTAATCCTTGCAGGTGCAGGCGCCATGTGCTGGGCCATATGGTTAAGCCGGAATGATGTTGTATTTGACAAAGCACCTATTTGTTCTTTTATGCAGGTTATATACAGGGGTACACGTTGGACAAGGATGTGGTATTTGTTTCAGCGTGAGGAAGATTGAAGCTTCATACGAAGCGCATGCCGACTCCTGGAAACATTGACAATGAAGATTTTTGCCAGCCATGGGTGGAGGTTTAGCAATAGGTTAAATTTATGATGAACTTTTTTGCTTCAACCCAGCCGTTCTTTTGGCTATTGAGGGTGATTGTTATGTGGGCGACGGAGTCTACCCAATAGCATTTTGTAATAATTGATGGTCACATTCATCTTCCGATGAAGAGGGGATCTCTTTTCATCATCTTGATGAAATAAAACCTCCATTTATCTAAAAATCACGCACCAGGGCATGCATGTATGTCAGTATGTGGTCTCCCCTCGGACTTTGAACATTAACATTCGGTGCTACCTTAGGACCAGTTTGGTAGAGCTTCAAACTTGCTCCACTCCGTTTCGTTCCTGGCTTCACGCCGCTCCCACTCCTTGCGGCTCCACCTCCCCAAAAGATTGCGTTTGGTAGAGCTCCAGGTGGGTCAACTCCCGGCGACGACGGTGGAGCGACATCGGCATCGGCGCATCACTATGAATCGAGCCCACGAACCTCGGAATCAAGCTCCTGCCACTCTGAATCAGCTCTTGCACTGCAAATCGAACAAGAAGGTCGGTGGGGTGGGCCGTCGTGGGGGAGAGTTAAGGGTGGATCTACGTGCGGGAGAGAGGCCGCCGGCGCGGGCGGGGAAGAGTGACGACCGGCGAGGGCGGGGACAAGCGACGGATGGCCTGTAAGAGCGGTGGCTGACGCACAGATTCACACGAAGGTACGGAGCAGAAGAGAATCCGAGAGAAGCAGGTTTTTTCCACTCCCCACCCATAGACAAATCAGGATGAGCGATTCTGCTCGATTCGAAGGAGGAGCAGACTGACGTCAGGCCGTTTGGCAGCGCTCCGCCCGATTCTCGCGGAGCGGAGCGCTACCAAAAAGGCCCTCAGTTCCAAAAACTGTTTTCTTTTTAGGGTAAACTCTTGTTACAATGTTTTGTGGACACGTACAAAGATCGCAACTACTAGAAATTACCTTGTGTGATTGGGCTCATGAAATAATAAAAGATTCTTTATTTATACACGTCGACTTCAGTTAGGATGTAGCATTCCAGTACGACATGAACACCTCCATAACCCAAAGCAAGGGCAAGTGTTGTTTTCTTTCCAGTATAAACTATACTGGCCCACTCTTGACCTCAAGCGCCATTTGTTTAGTCTGCAACTCTGCCATTAAGCTTTTGGATCCATCCATTTTTTAAAAAAAAAAAAAGAGGAAAAAGACCTAAAGACCAACCAGTTCCTAGTGAGAGGCACATGACCTAATCTTGGCCGCTATATAGTATGTGTGCTCTGATATGTCCGGCTCTAGAAAAATCCAAACATCCAGACAGAGCTAGTAAGCAGCACCTCTCACCATGACCAGTTAGCACAAACAGCTCCAGTAGATCCAAGGGTCCACTGCCCACTCCAATCCAGATTAACAGGCAATTAGCTGCTAAAATACAGCGCAGGCTAGTAACATGGACCGTCACAGGGTTGTAAAGCAGAATACCACAGGTGCCAACAGTATGGGCCTCAAACCAGATGGTATGTTCAGAGTTTGATCCTCTGATTTGATTCAAGTTAGTTTAAACTGGGGAGTCGTAACAAACACACACACAAATCCTAATGGGGACATGAACAGCTTTGGTGCCAAGTACATGTGACAGGAAGTCCAGCTGGATGTTGAATACAATGCTACAACTCCAGTCAAGAATACAGCATGACAACAAGATAGACTTCATAGAACCAAATTGCATGAACTCCAATAAAGAACTAACCACTCATAAATTGGCATTGGTTTGTAACTGCAGTACTGACCATCGTATGACACTTATCAAGGCGAAATTCTGTCCACAACCACTCTAATTGTTCCAAAGCATTCCACCAACATCATAACCCATAATAATGCTAGTGCCACAATATACCATTCTGAGCATCTGACACAATGCGATTAGAACATCCCTTTTGGGACACTGCAAGATAGGACATCTGATACAATGCGATTTGATCATCTTATGCACTGATTAAATTGGTTTGAACTGGGACCCCTCACCAGACTGATCATGGCAAGCAGACCCACAGGTTGGTCAAAAAAGAATGCATTAGAACTCAGCACAATATATACATACAAGCTATTCACTTATTGCACACCTACAAACAAAATTAGGGCTCAGGCTCTACTGGTCATCGATTACATATGCTTTATCCAGCTTCTTCTCTAGTGACAAAGGGGCGGAGAAATTTAACGGAGAGAACATGTCATCATATTTGGATTTGGGAGCGGGCTTAAACTCATAAGGGCCAGCCTTGGTTCCCCAAACCTGAGAGTAATTGAGCACACTGTGAGATAAAGATTCTCTTTTACTCAAGCTTGGCAAAGCCAACTAGAGCACTAGCAACAAGCATATAAGAAAATCACCTGGTTTCCTTCGTCATCAAAACCTTTGTCCCAGATATGTACTTCACCATTCTTGTGGATGGACAAATCCGATGTACAATATGATGCACCACTCTGTTAAAAATACCGACATTAAAATGGGAATGAGCGAAACATTATAGAAAAGGATTACCTCTGGTGGGTTCCAATGTATTAAAATTACAGATTATTCCGTCAGAAAGAAACTGAGTATCCTGCTTAAGAGAAGAGCAAGTAGCTCACCCAATTGTTAGGAAAACCTTCGGGTGGGGTAGATCCTTCATATAAGCAGCGTTTTCCACGTCCACATCGTGACAAGTGTATCGTGGTCAGATGCTCTGCGATGTCCTGAACACCAAATGCAAAATTGAATGTTAGGGAGACATGAAAGCTTATATTTAGGGCTAACATAACACAGTGCTCTGTGTGAACAAAAAACACTCAGAAATCATATACAGTTTCACCTAGGAATGTACTCCGTACTACACTAAGCAATACCGGTGTCAATGCACGATTCCATATGGAGTTAAATTGTAGATGTGAGTACAAATATGCATGCACAACCTAACGGTTTACAGTTAAGTACATAGCTTCAAAAAACAATAAACAATTAAGTGGTTATACCACATCAGAAAAGGGATCCAGACAGCCAATGCTTTGTTCTGTGAGGGAACTAGATCCTGATCCAGTAGTACACTAAGTGAAGCACTTAATGGCCTGAGTTTAGGTCAGCAGCAGCTAAGCATCCAATTCCATATTCGAAATATCAAAGGCTGAAATTAATTGTAAAACTAAAATAAGAAATGATGAATGTGTGGCTTATAAATATCACTCAAAGTGAAAACCCATTTAACTACTCTATATCATCTTTAGTATGGTAATAACAGATGGGACCCCTGCCCTTGATAATAAAAGTGCATATCTATTTTACATGGATTTATTCATCCATTCATTGGCAGTTCCACCTGGTTCGGTGGTCCCTAACTCCCTATACCCACACAATACGCACAGGGGGACTCAGTATGATCTTTATGTATATTAGATTTGTCTAATTGTTTTATAATATTTCCTTCATTTCAATCACAGCTGTCCGTCAAGTGTTTAAGCCAACAGCAGTCCACATTCAGAATGTGTTTAGACATGACTTACAGCAATTACTTCTTCTGGCTGTGGCCTCTGATCCTTTGGACGATCACAGAAATTCTTGTACTCTTCAGCATCCCTAATTGCATAGGAACTCAACTGTCCATTGTAAATAATTTAAAATGTTATTTAGTCAGATTTTCCTGCAGAATTGATTTAAAAAATAATACCCTTCAATCAGCGTTTTTAGAAGCAGGACCATGGATGAATCAAAGTTGCTTCAACCAAAATTTTAGTGCCTTTGTTAACACCAGATAATAAAATTAATGGTGCTAAATATTAAAAGATTCACTTAACGGATATTAAATGACAAGAAGACAGAACTTTCTGTCAGAATAATGAAATATGTGCAACTCTAACTAGAGCATTTTATGCTCCCCACTATGGACAGGTTACATCAAACCAAGTTTTTTGGGCAATCAAGTTTGGCAACGTATCAGGTGCAAACCAACCTCCCCATGCAAACTATGCAAACCTCAATCTGGACCACATGATCTTGATCCAAGGGGGCACGTAGAGAGAGGTGGGAGGGGGATTTGCAAAATCACCGCCCACCCTTAATCACAGCAAGATCACTTTTGCAAATCCCCCCTCCCACCTCTCTCTACGCGCCCCCTTGGATCAAGATCATGTGGTCCAGATTGAGGTTTGCATAGTTTGCACGGGGAGGTTGGTTTGCACCTGATACGTTGCCATCAAGTTTACCTAACTACTTGTGTTATGAACATAGGAAATGCATCTGTGGGAATGAACTGAAGTGACCTCATGTATGATGCATCCTTTTATGGTTGAATAGGAGATCCCATTTACTCAGATGGTCTCATTTTTTGACAAAGTCAAAGCAGAGGAGGACAAACTGAATACTGCCAGTAAACTCTTGAGAATTATTATTATGGATTCATTAATTTTTCAGTACATCAATTTCACAACATTGTGGGATGTTAGAGGAAGTATGTCATATATTCTGTGCATACAATAATTTAAAATAGGCATGTCAAATTTGAGCTCACCTCAACATCACATTTCATCTCCTTTGGACAAGGCTTTACCATGTAGAATCTCTGAAGGGAGCAGAACTTATCATTATTTGTACATACGAAGAGTAAATAAGATACTGTAAAATATAGAATGGACAAACAGAGCAATAGAAATCCAAATTTATCTGAATACTATTCTATCAACAGCCATCTGGAGTACCCTTTCTTACAGAGTATGTAACCATATTCTCAATACAAACTAATGTCATCATCAGATCATCCACAGTTACCCCAAAAAAGCAATACATATTGCAAGAATATAGCATGCAAAATGGCTGAGAGTTTTCTTGTAAGGTTTACCAGGAAGTAGGAAACAGGGAATAGTTATAGGGTGTATTGAGTGTTCATCAAAATAGTTCATGGGTAAAATAAAGCACTTGATCATTGAATATTCTTATGCATGAGCAATGCCAGAAAATATAAATCACCTTGTTTAAGCTATATTGATTAGCATAAGATTATATAAGCTTGTGCAGGAACAATTCAGCAATTATAGGAAATAATATCTTACATATGAATTGGCAAGGGTAAGGACACATGTAAGAGTGATTACTACAGTTTAGGAGTTACTTACTTGTCTAAAAGGCTTTTCTGGAGTTCTCCAAAACGCCTGTAGGAAAGCATGTAATCAAATACCCAAAAGTCGCACAGTAATAAGGAAGAATGTATAGATATATAGGTCATACTTGCTCGAAATAAAGAACTCTAGAACCATCCACCATCTCAGTTGCAGGGCATGTGAGCATTCTGAAAATAAAAGGACTGATTGGTAACACAGGATATATAAGACTACGAACATGTACACATATACTTAAAAACATATTTATCTCATGCCCGGAAAAACAGAGTTGAAAAGGTTTCAAAGAATAGTAAATTCGCGTGATTATGGGTGTGTAAAACCTGTTGTTGCATCATAAGTGCAGAAAAACCACAACTTTTTCTGTGCCATAAGTGCAGAGTTACTTCTATCAAGTTACTTACATCCAAGCAAAATATTGACCAATCCAATAAGGATTATCAGCGATAATGAGTTAATAACAACAGCAGATTAGGTAGAGTAAAATTTTACAAGGATACAACTAAAAGAAAATAATAACAGGCCAGTGTAACCATTCAGTCCCTAACCCATGAACTCAAACAAAAACTCTTTTTAGCAAAATATCAGAACACTGGATCAAATTTATGAATTCTAACAAATATGGATCCTTTAAGCCCATACAGTTTAATTAACAATTTGTTTAAGGTGATAGTACAAGAGGACATATCGTTTTCACGTGCATATCCTAATAGCCATGAAGGAAACACCCAACAAGAGTACAAAACAAAAGGTTCATTAACCATCAATGATTCATCAAGTTCTAATGTTCATGCGGCTCCCACTTCATATATGTTATAAGATACAGTATGGTGCTTGAATTGAAAATTTCGGTTTACACTGACAGCAGCCAGAAAATACAGAATTTAAACCATCTGGGAAGATTAGCTGCCCACAATCAACTAGTACATCACTAAATCAATAGAACAAGATTAGATTATACCAGAGCACATTTACATACCAAACAAATAAAAATTCCAACAAAAAAGGTTGCAGTGTTCAGACCAAACTGTGTTAGCCAAAAATATTTGCATTTCCAAATCATCTTAGTGACATCTAGCAACTTGTGAAAATCAGGAATTCATCAGCACCAGAGCTAAATATCACAAACCCCCAGTAACCAATGGTCAGTAGCAGTTACACTTATCGAAAATGTGAGCTGAAATGATCAACACAGCTTTTACAGGGAACAGCCCATGGTTGTGCTCGTGCATATACTTCCCTCCCCAAACAAGGCTACCATTAGTTAGTTAATACAGATACCACCATAGTATCAGACTCCAGACAAGAACCCTCATCAAATGGACACTGGATGTGCGAAAAGGGAATGCGGTATTCTGACCTCAAGTTGAAGTAGTTGTCAGGCTCCTTCCTCGCCTGCTCCCTCGAGAACTGCATACCGAACCAACAAACACGCGAACCAGTCAAGCGCCAGTACGCAGCAAGAAACGCACACAAGCGCCTAATTCCCCTCCGTTCATTCAAAATTGGGGACTTTTCTCCTAAAAGGAATTCTCGGTGCCGCCGCATCGGAATGCCCCAAGAACCGAACACTCATCCAGGGAGGGGCGCGGCGGGCGGGCTCACCTTCTCGCCGGAGAGCGCGTCGGCGACGGCGCGCGCGTGGTCCCACCGGGTGGTGGAGCGGCGCAGGCGGCGGAGCAGAAGCACGCCGCCGACGACCACGAGCGCCTTCAGCACCGCGCCCCGCACCGCCCCGCCGCCTCCGCCGCCGGTGTCCTCCTCGCCGGAGCCCATCGCCGGGGGCCCTTCCACGGCGGACTCGCGCGGGCCCGGCCGAGACTGGATGGGGATGGCCGAGAGGGGGACTTCGGCTGGGGAAGAGGAAGAGGAGCCCGGAGAGGAAATTCGCGGTTTCTGGAGGGGGGTCAAGGGTGATTTGGGGAAA
The DNA here is from genome assembly GCA_004135705.1 of Alloteropsis semialata. Lineage (NCBI taxonomy): Eukaryota > Viridiplantae > Streptophyta > Magnoliopsida > Poales > Poaceae > Alloteropsis > Alloteropsis semialata. The sequence continues at coordinate 52,844,872 of CM014277.1, read as the reverse complement.
TGACGATGTGTTTTTCTGTGGACTGTGGAAGCCTGGGTTCGAGAGGAAAAAAAAACCAAACTAATGGCGGAGAAACTCTCAAATTCCGTTGCGTGCCATTTTCAGTTTGGCTTTTTCAGCAGGGTCCGTGCATGTTTTTTTTCTTTTTGAGAAGGCGTATGTTTCGAATGGAAATTAAATGTCCGTGCAAGATGCTTCGTTCATGTCGTCGTTACCTGCTTCATGTACTTTCGTTTTCACCAGCATGTGAAATTTGCTGCTCAATAATGTCTTAAGAAAAATGTACATAAATTGTAATTTCGTTTAGTCATCATGGGAATAATATGGTATTTTATAGGGGAATAAGATAAAGATATTTAATTATTAAAATGAACTCTATAAGAGTAAATAAGATGCATGGAAACATGGTCATGTATCACATTTATATTCTTTTAGAATTCCTTCAAAAAAAATATTCTTTTAGAAACCACCCATCTCGGATGCTTCTTTTCCTATACTCCTCCGGTTTTCATTTGCCTGTTATATTATATTTGTCTTAAGTCGAACTTAGCTAATTTTGACTAACCTTATAGAAAATATAGCAACAACTATACTATCTAACATATGCACTATCAAAATATATTTTGCGGTGAATTTTTAATGAAACAAATTTGTATTTTAAATTATTATCTTAAAAATGGACAAATTTGACTTAGGACAATTCTAATACAACAAGTAAATAAAAACAATGAGAGCAGTACACAAAAGGTTCTTATAACAGATAATATTGGGATTCATCATTCTCGATGCACCTGCTTTTCGGTAAAGGTTACGTACCCTCTTGATTTAATTGAATAATCACCACCCACTTCTCAAAAAAATAAAATGTGTAAGTGCAAATAATGCAACTACTAGACTCTTGCTTTTTCTTAGTAAATAATAAACAATCTGAAAATGGTGCTTTCCATGATTATAGACAAATAATGGGGGAAAAAAGTGGTGCTTTATCCTTTATGAGTCAGAGTACTGGTGAAGGCAGCACCATTTCTCAGTCACGATCTATATGAAGTCTATGAACATTACAAGGGCCATATTGCTCGTAGACATGCAAAGAGCAATATGCCCCGTGGATCCCATAAATTAAAATTTAGAATCGACACTAATTTAGGATTTATATGACTCAAGTAATAATAAGGTTGCTCATTGGTAGCACTCTTCTTGGTGCAAATTCTCAACTTCTTCTCTTGTCCCATGGTTACTTCCTTCAATTGATAAATCATTGGACCTAAATTGATTCCATTGAGCTCTATCATCATCTGTCACGTCACTAGAAGCATACTCCTTTGATGCTTGAATGCTTTCAAGCGTCATCTCTACTTGCCTCATTGTTGGTCGTTCAGCGCCTCTAAGCTTTACACATATCGCTGCCAATAAAGCAATATCAACAACTTCTCCATCCCCCTCCTTGGCAACTTGTGGATCCAATACTTGAACTAAGTTACCTTCTGAGATTTTAGTAACAAAATGTTCAACAAGACCATAGCCTTCGATTGATATATAAGAAACGGGCTTCTTCCTGGTAAGTATCTCTATAAGAAGCACACCAAAACTATAGACATCGCTCTTCTCTGTTAGATGTCCTGTGCTATGGTACATTGGGTCCAAATATCCTAATGTTCCTTGCACTGCTGTGTGCACCCCTGTTTGGTCAATGGGAATATATCTTGAAGCTCCAAAGTCTGACAGCTTCACAGTCAAATTATCATCAAGAAGTATATTTGGAGATTTGATATCCCTATGGATTATTGGCATGGAAGCAAATGAGTGAAGATATGTGATAGCTCTAGCGGTTTCAACTGCAATCCTCAACCTATCTTTCCATGGTAATGATACTGAAGCCTCACAGTGAAGATGATTGTACAATGTCCCATTGGAGATGAACTCATAGACAAGCAGTGGAAATTCAGTCTCAAGACAACATCCAAGTAAGTTCACAATATTTCTATGGTTAACCTGAGAAAGGATAGCAACCTCATTTATAAAGTCATCGATCTCTTTCTTTATCACAATCTTTGACCTCTTAATTGCTACGACATGTAGGCTTGATAAAATTCCCTTGTAGACAGTACCATGCCCTCCACCACCAAGCTCACGAGCTTTGTCAAAGTTGTTTGTGGCTTTCTCTAGCTCTTCCAAAGTAATGATCATCCTTTCGGCTATATCTGTTCAATGACACACCAATTGTTGTAGCAATTGCCCACGATTTTGTTTGAAGAATTGTTGCCTTTGTCTCTTTTCTCTCTGTGTCTTGACTTTATTACTCAGAGACATGGTGCCTAGAACTATACAGAGAAGCATCGCAGTGCTTACAAAGCCTAACTCAATTATTATGCCTGAAAACACATACCAACACAAGGTTAGGACAGCATTTTGACGAACAATTATTCTGCTAAAATTAGATTCATGTGGCGCAAAGTTATAATCACAATAAGTTCTCTTCTAATGGTAATCTAATAACATCACTTTTACGTCAAAGTGTTAGAGCAATTGTTAGCCCTAATGGCTGAGAGAGTGAAAGTGTAATTCTAATGAATTTTCTAAATCCTAATGTACCCTTAAAAAAGGATGGGAGAGTACTACTCATCAGGAGTAAAGAATCAACATGGAAATTAGGTAACATCAATATTTTAAATAGCAGGCTATGCCATTTAGCGGAAGGACCTTTCGGAAGCTATAAAACGCTATAGCGGGATACAGTGGAAGCTATTCATTTAGCAGTTTGTGAAATGTATGAAATTTTTTATTAATTATACACAAAAAATATATCTAAATATTTTTTATAAATACAAATATTTAAGTATATGCTCATGATTTTATATGTACATGTCTCCAAGCCCATTATTTCATAATTAGAATTACAGTTAGAACTTTATGCTACATGCATCTTTTTCGGCCGCTACCTAAGGGGTTTCTAAACATCTACTGTGAAGAAAATGAAGCAACATTGGTCCACATACTGAAAAATAGGATTAGCGGAGCTAAATGATTTCGTGGCTAAGCCAAATAGCGGTGTTTAGCGGTGCTAAAGCGTCTTTAGCGGCATTAGCGGAACAATTGGCAATAGCGTAGCGGCGGCCCTCTAAAAACACTATAACGGAGCTATAGCGGTGCTATAGCCCGCTTGCATAAACAATGCATCATATTAGTACGTTTTAACTGAGATTGTACACCATCTATATGATTAAGAACACGAGTACTGGTCCTACCTGCACGTGAACGTGATTCACGTGTTTTTACGCAGCCGCTTTGAATGTGTGCATCTCCATGGGTCCCTTGCGGACATCGGCATATATACGTGCCGGGTTTATTTGTACACGTGCCATAGCATCTGTCCGGGAGCTTGCACTCATCGACATCTACAAGCAGTGTTAAATTAAAACTTGCATCTGTCATAGATACTACCTCTGTTCTAAACTATAATTCATTTGATTTTTTTTTTTATCCCAAATTTGACCGCTCGTCTTATTCAAAATATTTGTGCAAATATAGTCAAATTTAAGTCACTCTTGAAGAACTTTTATTAATAAAGCAAGCCATAACAAAAAATGTGATATTTTGCACAATTTTTTGAATAAGACGAGCAGTCAAACTTATGATAAAAAAAAGTTAAACAAATTGTAGTTTGGACGGAGGGAGTAGAATGCAAATGCGCAATACCACAAATGGATTAACCTCTAATTACTATTGCTTACCTTGGCACCCATCACTGAGGTAAGGGTTTCCTTGGTAGCCATCATGGCATTTGCATGTGTAGCCGATGACTGTGCCTCCCAATATTAGGGAGGAGCTGAGGACAGCTTCGCATGAGCTATGGCTACTGTGGCAGGTGGTGCCACCAAGATCCCTAGGGCACGTCGCGCTTCCATCACGCGTCTCGTTCGGTGGTAGCATCGCCTTGGATGGCACCCACCATTTCAGAACAGCTGGAATAGCCTCCGTCGTCGTCGTCTCCGCTGCCTCCGGCGGCGCCGACATAAAGTCGGCGATAGCGTTCCCGTCCAGGGCGTCGAACCACCCTTCCTCGGCGATGAGCACCGAGAAAGTCGGGTTACCAATGACTCCAACAGAACCGTCAAATAACTTGCTCAGTCTCACGTAGTAGGACGCGAATCCGTTGAGGACGGGCGCCTGGCAGCAGCCGATGCCGGAGCACATCCGGCAACGGCGGCCGCCGGTTTGCGCCGCTGGGAGCAGCACAAGGCCTGTGTCGTCGTCGCAGACCGAGGCGCAGCTGCTAATGACCGCATGGTCCATGGGGTTGCACAGCTCGGCGAAGAGATGGCACCCCGCGAGGATGAACTCGTTGTGCGCCGCCGACAGCTTGTAGGGCCCATCCTCGGCGAGGCCCCACCCCGCGCCGCCCCACGTGCCGTTGGCGGCTTCTGGCACTATGGTGGCCTCTGTCAGCCGTATCTTCGTGCCGCGCACGCGCACGGTGGAGTCGACGAGGGAGATGTTGGCCACCTGGAGGACGTCGGCGTCGCCGAGCAGCAGCCGCGGCGGCTCATGGCTTGCGTCGCAGGTGAGGCCGAGCCCCGGGAGGTAGCACCCGGGGCTGATGCCGAACGGGTATGGCACGCTCACGCCGCCGCAGGTGGTCGTGCAGTTTGGCAGCCCGATCGGGCCCCCAGCACCGTCGGGCGCCGCCATTGCCGCCGTTGCTGCTACAAGCAGCAGCAGGAGGAGGAGTTGCCTGCTCCTTGCCGTCGCTGTGAATCTGGGCATGCCTCAACCCAATTCAGCTTAATCTACTCTCTATTCAATGACTATATGCGAATGAATGAGAGCGGTCAATGATGGCGACGGCCACATATCTGCCATTTGACGTGGGGTACGTTCCATGCAAGCAAAGGAAGAGCTGTTCATTGCAGTTGCCACCGGCCGATCAAACCATTATTCTAAAATCCAAATTACAGACGAGCATCACAACTGTAAACTTCCATTTGTTTCCTTTTTGGAAGGATTATACTCCTTTCGGGTTTTTTTTTTCATGGCATATTAGCTTCGTCTTAAGTCAAAATCGTTCAACTTTAACCGAGTTTGTAGAAAAGTGTAACAACTTCTGCAATATCAAATTTGTTTATTTGAATCCACCATACAATATGTTTCAATAGCACACATATTATTGATATGATAATGTCGGATATCAATATCCGACCCACTCACCGACAGGTGGGACCTCACTATTTTGAGAAGGAGATAGGCGTAAGCAAATCCATAAACCAGGCTGGCAAGGGAAGCGCCGAGCGAGAAGGGGGCCGGCCGTCCCCGCAGCACCTCGGCCGACCCCATAACGCCTCGCCCGACCCTTCTCCGCCTCGGCCGACCCCGCGTCACCTTGGCCGACCCCGCGTCGCCACGGCCGACCCCGCGTCACCTTGGCCGACCTCGCGTCGCCACGGCCGACCCTTCTCCGCCTCGCCCGACCCCACGTCACCTTGGCCGACCCCGCGTCGCCACGGCCGACCCCGCGTCACCTTGGCCGACCTCGCGTCGCCACGGCCGACCCTTCTCCGCCTCGCCTACCCAACGTCACCTTGGCCGACCCCGCGTCACCTTGGCCGACCTCGCGTCGTCACGGCCGACCCTTCTCCGCCTCGCCCGACCCTTCTCCGCCCCGTCCGACCCTTCTCCGCCTCGCCCGGGTCGGCGTCGGGCCAGGATAGCGTGGGACATCAGGGGGGCCCGGCGCGGAAGGGAACAAGGAGGGCGCATCGCCGCATACCTACCGCATGACCTAGTAACATTAATTGGCCTTACCGCGCACTGCTCGAAGTGGCAGAAGGATGTGACGTGCACTGTTTCGGGCCGCCCCCGGGCGCCGCGAGGGGGAACAGGATCCTAGCAGGCGCGAGGCTAGGACCTACTCCGGCCTTACCCACAGTGCTCCGCAGGCGGCGGGGCTTCTTCAGCAAGCTTCCAGTTGTTAGTTATTTATCATTTATTGAACACGCCTTGTAAGAGGGCTCCCCCGGAGGTATAAAAAAGAAAAGCAAGGCTTCGGAGAGGGAGGAATCACACACACACACACACACACACTTAGACGTTCACAGAGACTTGAGGCTTCTCCTCTCTCTCGACCGCTTGTAACCCCTACTACGAGCAACGCGAGTAACACGAGCTGATCGACACTGGACGTAGGGCGTTCGTGCCTGAACCAGTATAACCCCTTGCGTCCTCTCGCGAACCATCCGAGCCTAAACGCGCAATCCACTAAATTCACTAGTTGGTGATTTCTTGCACCGACAGTTGGCGCGCCAGGTAGGGGCCTTTGTGCGTTTCGACGATCATCAGGTTTCGGATGGCCACCGATGGTTTTAGCTGGACCACCGGGACGCAGCTGCGTCTCGGAAGTCTGGATTTCGTCGTCACCGTCGACGGGGACCTGGCGAGGGCCGCCCCCGCGTCCCCGGTCGACACCCTCGACGCCAACATCGTGACCGCCACCGAGGCTCTCGCGAATCTCGACATCGGCACCGGTGACGACGAGGCTAGCGATCCTCGTCCGAGCGCCGACGAGACCCTGCTGTGGAGGCAGCTGGAGACCTTCCTGGGGCCACGGCTCACTCAGGAGGACTCGCGCTGCGCCAGGTTCGCCCTGGCGAACGTCGCCACTCAGCTTATGGGAGGAACCCCGCTCCATCCCGCTGTATACGGCCCCTTGCGGTTTACGTAACGCGGCCGAGGTCGTGTCGCGACTAGCAACACGACTCCTAAGCCGCCCCCCCGGCGGACAGCGAGTTCGTCGGAATGATCGACCACGTCTCCGAGTCGGTCTTCGACCTCCTAGACGACTCCGTCTCAGAGACGTCGAACACCGAGCTCATCGGGGACAGCCACCACCCTTCCCGGGAGTGTTTCATGGCAGACACCCCCGAAGGGGCGGTGGGAGATGCGAGCGAGAGCAGCTCGGGGCCGGCGGGCCCGGAAGAAGATCGCCTGGTGCACGACGCGCCCACGGTCGCTGCGGCCGCAGTCCAGGCCGCGGCACCAGCAGGGCAGCCAGCCCCAAGGAGAGCAGCCACCTCACCGCGACATTCTCACGCCGGCAACGCTCGACAGCGCCGGGAGGAACTCCAAGAGGCCCGCTTCCTTTTGGAACAGGAGCGCGCGCGGGTCGAGCAGGAGCGAGAGCGCATCGAGCGCGAGCTCCTGCAGATCGGGGATGCGGCTCCGGCACGGGGCCGCGCGAGGGACGTGCAGTGCCAAATCGTCAACGATGACGGCGTCCCGCCCCCACATTTCGCCCGCGCCGGGCAGAACATAGCCGCCGCGGCCATGCTCGTGCGAGGACTCCCCCCGCCGGCGACACCCGAAGCTCGCAAGGCCCAGCGGGAACTCGGTGAACTCCTGGAGCGAGCTGCGGCTCAGCAGGCCGAGAGTTCGCAATCGCGACGACGAGCGTCGCAGGTGAGCCACCGCGAGGCCTCGAGGCAGCCGACCGGCGGGCGCGGCGGACGCGACCAGCAAGGAGTATCGGTGCACCAGCCCCGCCCCGCGGAACGCGCGGCTCTTCAGGCTCCGATCCTGAGACGGGTCGGCCCGATCCAGGACGCCCGGAGCATCCTGAACGCCCGCCGACGACGGCTCCCCGAGGCCGAGCCCGAACGGCAGCGAGGGCGCGCTCCTCGCCGTGGCGGTCGATACGACGACGACGAGGACGAGAGGACGCCGAGCCCGGACGTGCCGGGACCGCGGGCCTTCAGCTCACGGATCCGAGCGGCTCCTCGCCCCGCCAACTTTAGAGCCCCGTCGAACTTCCCAAGGTACGACGGGGAAACCGATCCCGAGCTCTAGCTTGAGGACTACCGACTCGCCTGCAGGGCCGGAGGAGCCGACGACGATGACTTCATCATCTACAACCTGCCACTTCATCTGGCCGATTCGGCACGGGCTTGGCTCCAACATGTCCCCGCGGGACAAATCGGGAGCTGGTCCGATTTGAGGGAAGTCTTCGTGGGGAACTTCCAGGCGACCTACAATCGCCCTGGGAACCCATGGGACCTCAAGAACTGCAGGCAGAAGCAGGGGGAGACGCTCCGGGAGTACATCAGACGTTTCTCCCGGCAGTGTAACGAACTCCCCAACCTCGCTGACGCCGACGTCATCGGGGCGTTCCTCACAGGAACGACGTGCAAGTCCCTCGTCCACAAGCTCGGGCGGAAGAGCCCTCGTACAGCCAAGGAGCTGCTCGACATCGCCACGAGTCACGCGGCCGGTGAGGAGGCAGTGGGGGCCATTTTCCACCAGTCTGCCGAGCCGAAGGGCAAGCAGACGGAGGCAGCCGAGGAGGGCCCGTCGGGGCCCCCCGCCAAGAAGAAGAACAAAGGCAAGGGCAGGCGCCACGACGGTGAGGCCGTCCTGGTGGCCGCGGCCGACCCCAAGCCGACCTCCAAACCCCCGACAAGAGAGGTCCCTGACCACTTCGAGAGGAAGTGGAACGGGCCGTGCCCGAATCACGAGTATCATGTCAAGCACCTGTACAAGGACTGCTCCCTCATGAAGAAATTCATGGCTGGGGGACCCCGGAAGCCGGCACCACGACCAAGGAAGTCCGACCTGGCCCCGAAGGAGTTGGGGGCGGGAGAGAACATGGACGCCGACCCCTATCCGGACGGATGCCTGATGATCTTTGGCGGGACAGAGGCGTCGGTGAACAAAGGGCGAGCCAAGGTGGAGCGCCGAGAGGTGTACACCGCTGAACCAGCGACCCCGACCTTCCTCAAGTGGTCGGAGGCGTCCATCACCTTCGATTGGCCGACCATCCGCAGTTTGTCCCAAGGCCGAGCAAGTACTCCTTAGTGGTCGACCCGGTCATAGGACGCAAGCGCCTCACCAAGGTGCTGATGGACGGCGGGAGCGGGCTCAACATCCTCTACGCTGACACGCTAGACGCCATGGGGATTGACCGAGGACGTATCCGTCCGACAGGGGCACCATTCCACGGAGTGGTCCCCGGTAAACAGGCCGTCCCTCTCGGGCAAATCAACCTGCCCGTTACGTTTGGAACTCCGACCAACTTCCGGACGGAGACCCTCACGTTCGAGGTGGTGGGATTCCATGGATCCTACCACGCCATCTTGGGCCGCCCATGCTACGCGAAGTTCATGGCCGTCCCCAACTACACCTACCTCAAGCTCAAAATGCCAGGACCGAAGGGGGTGATCACGGTGGGAGCATCATTCCAACGGGCTCACCAGTGCGAGGTGGAAAGCTGCGAGCTGGCATCGGCCATCATCGCGTCGACCGAAGAGCTCACCCCGATAAGGGCGCGACTCGTCGAGGAGGCGCCTGACTTCATTCACGGCTCGGCGTCATTCGAGCCGCTCGAAGGCACCAAGGAGGTCCAACTGGACCCCGACCACCCAAGTGAGAAGGTGGCACGGATCAGAACTAAGCTGTCCCCCAAATAGGAAAGCGCGCTCGTCGACTTCCTCCGCGCGAACGTCGACGTGTTCGCGTGGAAGCCCTCGGACATGCCGGGCATTCCGAGGGAGGTCGCCGAGCATTCCTTGGACATCCGGTCCGGGTCCCAACCCGTGAAGCAACGCCTCCGGCGCTTCGACGACGAGAAGCGCAGGGCGATCGGCGAGGAGATCGCGAAGCTGCTAGCGGCCGGTTTCATCAAGGAAGTGTATCATCCCGAGTGGTTAGCCAATCCCGTCCTTGTACGAAAAAAGAATGGGAAATGGAGAATATGTGTTGATTATACTGCTCTTAACAAAGCGTGCCCGAAGGACTCTTTCCCTCTGCCGCGCATAGACCAGATAGTCGACTCGGCCTCGGGGTGCGAAACCCTATGCTTCCTTGACGCGTATTCCGGGTACCACCAGATAGCGATGAAGGAGTCCGACCAGCTCGCGACTTCCTTCATCACCCCGTTCGGGTCGTATTGTTACGTGACGATGCCGTTCGGGCTTAAAAACGCCGGCGCCACTTACCAACGGTGTATGCTTAGGTGTTTCGACGAACTCATCGGACCGACCGTTGAGGCATATGTGGACGACATCGTTGTCAAGTCCAAACAGGCCGACCAGCTCGTAGCCGACCTGGAAAAGACGTTCGCCAAACTCAGGGCAAATGACGTTAAGCTCAACCCCGAAAAATGCGTCTTTGGGGTACCCAGAGGGATGCTCCTGGGCTTCATCGTGTCTCGCCGAGGGATAGAAGCTAACCCAGAGAAGATTGACGCCATCGCCAAGATGGGCCCGATTCGGGACCTGAAAGCGGTGCAGCGGATCACTGGGTGCCTGGCCGCGTTGAGTCGGTTCATCTCGCGTCTCGGCGAAAAGGTCCTCCCTCTGTACCGGCTTTTGAAGAAGTCCGAACGGTTCGTTTGGACAGAGGAGGCCGAAACGGCGTTAAATCACATCAAGGCGGTCTTAACGAAGCCGCCGATCTTGGTCCCGCCGAACACGGGCGAACCCCTTCTCCTCTACATTGCCGCAACCACACAAGTGGTGAGCGCAGCATTGGTAGTGGAGCGCGGAGAAGAGGGGCACGTTCTCAAGGTGCAGCGCCCGGTTTACTTCGTAAGCGAGGTACTCGGAGACACCAAAACGAGGTACCCGCAGATCCAGAAGCTGCTGTACGCTGTCCTCATTTCCAAAAGGAAGCTCCGCCACTACTTCGACTCGCACCCAGTCATAGTGGTGAGCTTCTTTCCCCTCTGCGAGATTATAAACAGCCCCGACTCGACGGGTCGGATCTTGAAGTGGGCCATGGAATTGATGGGCCAGGGCATTACTTACGCCCCCCGGACGGCCATTAAGTCCCAAACCCTCGCCGACTTCGTCGCGGAGTGGACCGAGGTTCAGCTACCCTCAGCCCCTGTCGATCAGGAGTACTGGGTGATGTACTTTGACGGCTCGTTGGCTCGCACAGGAGCGGGAGTCGGTCTAGTTTTCGTCTCGCCCCTCGGGGTGCGAATGAAATACGTGATCCGACTGCATTTCCCGGCCTCCAACAACGCGGCCGAGTACGAGGCCCTGATCAACGGCTTGAAGATAGCTGTCGAATTGGGAATCCGACGCCTCGAGATTCGAGGCGATTCCCAACTCGTGGTAAATCAGGTCATGAAAGAGTCGAGCTGCGAAAGCGAGACCACGGCCACGTATTGCCAAGAGGTGCGGAAGCTCGAGGATAAATTCGACGGCCTTGAGCTACGGCACATCAAAAGGCGGTTCAACGAGGCCGCCGACGCACTGGCCAAGAAAGCGTCCGGCCGGGAACCCGTCCCGACCGGAATCTTCGCCAGTGACCAACGGAGCCCTTGATAAAGCTCCACCGCCCGGCACAGGCCAGGCCCCACGGCCAAGAACTCCCGAAGCGGACCGCTCCAAGCTCGGGGGCTAGCCAGGACGACGCCAAAGCCGCAGAAGGGTCGGAGGTCAGCGCCGAGCCGGCTGATCAAGCTCTGTCCGACCTACTCGCCCTTGCCGCCGCAATGCTGACCGAGGACCAAGCGTCAGGTTCCGGCACTCCGGATTGGCGGGAGCCCTTCCTCGACTACTTGCTGCAAGAGAAACTGTAACGACCCGGAAAATCAAAAATCCTAAATCACGAGTTTTAAAAATCCTTAACGATGAGATCCTCTGTTTCTAAATCAAAATCCAAATCAAAACCCCTGAACGTCTTTGATCCAAACTCCTGATCTTTCCTTGATCCTAAATCCCGAAGTCCAGTTTCCAGAAAATCATCTAAAACCCTAACCCGTTCTCGTCCTGTTCCCGATCCGCGCGTCGCGCCGGTCGCCGACAGCCGCGCATGCACCCGCGTGCCGCGATTCCCGGCCATCGCCCCTCCCTTTTTCTCCTTTTTCTTTTTCTTAATCTTTTTCCTAATTTTCCTAATTTTTCCTTAATCTCTTTTCCTTTTTTTTTCTCTTTTCTTTTTCCTTTTTCTTCCTTTTTCCTCTTTCCTTCTTTCCTCTTCTTTTCTCTTTTCTCCTTCTTCCTCCCGCGCGCGCGCCCGACTCCCTTCTCCCTTCTCCCCGGCCCGGCCCGGCACCCCACCTCCGCAGCGCCACGCAGCCTCCACCGCCTCCCTGTGCTCGCCGCCGTCGCACCGCCACGTTCCCCCTCCTGCCCAACACTACGCCGCCCACGCCCGCTCCTGCACGCCCACGCCTGGCCCCGACGCGCGCGCGAACGCGCGTGAACGCGCCGGCCACCACCGCGGCGCTGTTCCACCGCACG
>CM014277.1:52814318-52827870 GCA_004135705.1 Alloteropsis semialata | reverse complement strand
GACATATTAGCTTCGTCTTAAGTCAAAATCGTTCAACTTTAACCGAGTTTGTAGAAAAGTGTAACAACTTCTGCAATATCAAATTTGTTTATTTGAATCCACCATATAATATGTTTCAATAGCACACATATTATTGATATGATAATGTCGGATATCAATATCCGACCCACTCACCGACAGGTGGGACCTCACTATTTTGAGAAGGAGATAGGCGTAAGCAAATCCATAAACCAGGCTGGCAAGGGAAGCGCCGAGCGAGAAGGGGGCCGGCCGTCCCCGCAGCACCTCGGCCGACCCCATAACGCCTCGCCCGACCCTTCTCCGCCTCGGCCGACCCTTCTCCGCCTCGGCCGACCCCGCGTCACCTTGGCCGACCCTCGCGTCGCCACGGCCGACCCCGCGTCACCTTGGCCGACCTCGCGTCGCCACGGCCGACCCTTCTCCGCCTCGCCCGGGTCGGCGTCGGGCCAGGATAGCGTGGGACATCAGGGGGGCCCGGCGCGGAAGGGAACAAGGAGGGCGCATCGCCGCATACCTACCGCATGACCTAGTAACATTAATTGGCCTTACCGCGCACTGCTCGAAGTGGCAGAAGGATGTGACGTGCACTGTTTCGGGCCGCCCCGCGGGCGCCGCGAGGGGGAACAGGATCCTAGCAGGCGCGAGGCTAGGACCTACTCCGGCCTTACCCACAGTGCTCCGCAGGCGGCGGGGCTTCTTCAGCAAGCTTCCAGTTGTTAGTTATTTATTATTTCATTGGACACGCTTTGTAAGAGGGTTCTCCCCGGAGGTATAAAAAGAAAAGCGAGGCTTCGGGGAGAGGGGAGACGAATCACACACACACTTAGACGTTCACAGAGACTTGAGGCTTCTCCTCTCTCTCGACCGCTTGTAACCCCTACTACGAGCAACGCGAGTAACACGAGCTGATCGACACTGGACGTAGGGCGTTCGTGCCTGAACCAGTATAACCCCTTGTGTCCTCTCGCGAACCATCCGAGCCTAAACGCGCAATCCACTAAATTTACTAGTTGGTGATTTCTTGCACCGACAGTTGGCGCGCCAGGTAGGGGCCTTTGCGCGTTTCGACGATCATCAGGCTTCGGATGGCCACCGATGGTTTTAGCTGGACCGCCGGGACGCAGCTGCGTCTCGAAAGTCTGGATTTCGTCGTCACCATCGACGGGGACCTGGCGAGGGCCGCCCCCGCGTCCCCGGTCGACACCCTCGACGCCAACATCGTGACCGCCACCGAGGCTCTCGCGAATCTCGACATCGGCACCGGTGACGACGAGGCTAGCGATCCTCGTCCGAGCGCCGACGAGACCCTGCTGTGGAGGCAGCTGGAGACCTTCCTGGGGCCACGGCTCACTCAGGAGGACTCGCGCTGCGCCAGGTTCGCCCTAGCGAACGTCGCCACTCAGCTTATGGGAGGAACCCCGCTCCATCCCGCTGTATACGGCCCCTTGCGGTTTACGTAACGCGGCCGAGGTCGTGTCGCGACTAGTGACACGACTCCTAAGCCGCGCCCCGGCGGACAGCGAGTTCGTCGGAATGATCGACCACGTCTCTGAGTCGGTCTTCGACCTCCTAGACGACTCCGTCTCGGAGACGTCGAACACCGAGCTCATCGGGGACAGCCACCACCCCTCCCGGGAGTGTTTCATGGCAGACACCCCCGAAGGGGCGGTGGGAGATGCGAGCGAGAGCAGCTCGGGGCCGGCGGGCCCGGAAGAAGATCGCCTGGTGCACGACGCGCCCACGGTCGCTGCGGCCACAGTCCAGGCCGTGGCACCAGCAGGGCAGCCAGCCCCAAGGAGAGCAGCCACCTCACCGCGACATTCTCACGCCGGCAACGCTCGACAGCGCCGGGAGGAACTCCAAGAGGCCCGCTTCCTTTTGGAACAGGAGCGCGCGCGGGTCGAGCAGGAGCGAGAGCGCATCGAGCGTGAGCTCCTGCAGATCGGGGATGCGGCTCCGGCACGGGGCCGCGCGAGGGACGTGCAGTGCCAAATCGTCAACGATGACGGCGTCCCGCCCCCACATTTCGCCCGCGCCGGGCAGAACATAGCCGCCGCGGCCATGCTCGTGCGAGGACTCCCCCCGCCGGCGACACCCGAAGCTCGCAAGGCCCAGCGGGAACTCGGTGAACTCCTGGAGCGAGCTGCGGCTCAGCAGGCCGAGAGTTCGCAATCGCGACGACGAGCGTCGCAGGTGAGCCACCGCGAGGCCTCGAGGCAGCCGACCGGCGGGCGCGGCGGACGCGACCAGCAAGGAGTATCGGTGCACCAGCCCCGTCCCGCGGAACGCGCGGCTCTTCAGGCTCCGATCCTGAGACGGGTCGGCCCGATCCAGGACGCCCGGAGCATCCTGAACGCCCGCCGACGACGGCTCCCCGAGGCCGAGCCCGAACGGCAGCGAGGGCGCGCTCCTCGCCGTGGCGGTCGATACGACGACGACGAGGACGAGAGGACGCCGAGCCCGGACGTGCCGGGACCGCGGGCCTTCAGCTCACGGATCCGAGCGGCTCCTCGCCCCGCCAACTTTAGAGCCCCGTCGAACTTCCCAAGGTACGACGGGGAAACCGATCCCGAGCTCTAGCTTGAGGACTACCGACTCGCCTGCAGGGCCGGAGGAGCCGACGACGATGACTTCATCATCTACAACCTGCCACTTCATCTGGCCGATTCGGCACGGGCTTGGCTCCAACATGTCCCCGCGGGACAAATCGGGAGCTGGTCCGATTTGAGGGAAGTCTTCGTGGGGAACTTCCAGGCGACCTACAATCGCCCTGGGAACCCATGGGACCTCAAGAACTGCAGGCAGAAGCAGGGGGAGACGCTCCGGGAGTACATCAGACGTTTCTCCCGGCAGTGTAACGAACTCCCCAACCTCGCTGACGCCGACGTCATCGGGGCGTTCCTCACAGGAACGACGTGCAAGTCCCTCGTCCACAAGCTCGGGCGGAAGAGCCCTCGTACAGCCAAGGAGCTGCTCGACATCGCCACGAGTCACGCGGCCGGTGAGGAGGCAGTGGGGGCCATTTTCCACCAGTCTGCCGAGCCGAAGGGCAAGCAGACGGAGGCAGCCGAGGAGGGCCCGTCGGGGCCCCCCGCCAAGAAGAAGAAGAAAGGCAAGGGCAGGCGCCACGACGGTGAGGCCGCCCTGGTGGCCGCGGCCGACCCCAAGCCGACCTCCAAACCCCCGACAGGAGAGGTCCCCGACCACTTCGAGAGGAAGTGGAACGGGCCGTGCCCGAATCACGAGTATCCTGTCAAGCACCTGTACAAGGACTGCTCCCTCATGAAGATTCATGGCTGGAGGTCCTCGGAAGCCGGCACCAAGACCAAGGAAGTCCGACATGGCCCCGAAGGAGTTGGGGCGGGAGAGAACATGGACGCCGACCCCTATCCGGAGCCGGACGGATGCCTGATGATCTTTGGCGGGACAGAGGCGTCGGTGAACAAAGGGCGAGCCAAGGTGGAGCGCCGAGAGGTGTACGCCGCCGAACCAGCGACCCCGACCTTCCTCAAGTGGTCGGAGGCGTCCATCACCTTCGATCGGGCCGACCATCCGCAGTTTGTCCCAAGGCCGGGCAAGTACCCCTTAGTGGTCGACCCGGTCATAGGACGCAAGCGCCTCACCAAGGTGCTGATGGACGGCGGGAGCGGGCTCAACATCCTCTACGCTGACACGCTAGACGCCATGGGGATTGACCGAGGACGTATCCGTCCGACAGGGGCACCATTCCACGGAGTGGTCCCCGGTAAACAGGCCGTCCCTCTCGGGCAAATCAACCTGCCCGTTACGTTTGGAACTCCGACCAACTTCCGGACGGAGACCCTCACGTTCGAGGTGGTAGGATTCCATGGGTCCTACCACGCCATCTTGGGCCGCCCATGCTACACGAAGTTCATGGCCGTCCCCAACTACACCTACCTCAAGCTCAAAATGCCAGGACCGAAGGGGGTGATCACGGTGGGAGCATCATTCCAACGGGCTCACCAGTGCGAGGTGGAAAGCTGCTAGCTGGCATCGGCCATCATCGCGTCGACCGAAGAGCACACCCCGATAAGGGCGCGACTCGTCGAGGAGGCGCCTGACTTCATTCACGGCTCGGCGTCATTCGAGCCGCTCGAAGGCACCAAGGAGGTCCAACTGGACCCCGACCACCCAAGTGAGAAGGTGGCGCGGATCGGGACCAAGCTGTCCCCCAAATAGGAAAGCGCGCTCGTCGACTTCCTCCGCGCGAACGTCGACGTGTTCGCGTGGAAGCCCTCGGACATGCCGGGCATTCCGAGGGAGGTCGCCGAGCATTCCTTGGACATCCGGTCCGGGTCCCGACCCGTGAAGCAACGCCTCCGGCGCTTCGACGACGAGAAGCGCAGGGCGATCGGCGAGGAGATCGCGAAGCTGCTAGCGGCCGGTTTCATCAAGGAAGTGTATCATCCCGAGTGGTTAGCCAATCCCGTCCTTGTACAAAAAAAGAATGGGAAATGGAGAATGTGTGTTGATTATACTGCTCTTAACAAAGCGTGCCCAAAGGACTTTTCCTTTGCCACGCATAGACCAGATAGTCGACTCCTCGGGGTGCGAAACCCTATGCTTCCTTGACGCGTATTCCGGGTACCACCAGATAGCGATGAAGGAGTCCGACCAGCTCGCGACTTCCTTCATCACCCCGTTCGGGTCGTATTGTTACGTGACGATGCCGTTCGGGCTTAAAAACGCCGGCGCCACTTACCAACGGTGTATGCTTAGGTGTTTCGACGAACTCATCGGACCGACCGTTGAGGCATACGTGTACGACATCGTTGTCAAGTCCAAACAGGCCGACCAGCTCGTAGCCGACCTGGAAAAGACGTTCGCCAAACTCAGGGCGAATGACGTTAAGCTCAACCCCGAAAAATGCGTCTTTGGGGTACCCAGAGGGATGCTCCTGGGCTTCATCGTGTCTCGCCGAGGGATAGAAGCTAACCCAGAGAAGATTGACGCCATCGCCAAGATGGGCCCGATTCGGGACCTGAAAGCGGTGCAGCGGATCACTGGGTGCCTGGCCGCGTTGAGTCGGTTCATCTCGCGTCTCGGCGAAAAGGTCCTCCCTCTGTACCGGCTTTTGAAGAAGTCCGAGCGGTTCGTTTGGACGGAGGAGGCCGAAACGGCGTTAAATCACATCAAGGCGGTCTTAACGAAGCCGCCGATCTTGGTCCCGCCGAACACGGGCGAACCCCTTCTCCTCTACATTGCCGCAACCACACAAGTGGTGAGCGCAGCATTGGTAGTGGAGCGCGGAGAAGAGGGGCACGTTCTCAAGGTGCAGCGCCCGGTTTACTTCGTAAGCGAGGTGCTCGGAGACACCAAAACGAGGTACCCGCAGATCCAGAAGCTGTTGTACGCTGTCCTCATTTCCAAAAGGAAGCTCCGCCACTACTTCGACTCGCACCCAGTCATAGTGGTGAGCTTCTTTCCCCTCTGCGAGATTATAAACAGCCCCGACTCGACGGGTCGGATCTTGAAGTGGGCCATGGAATTGATGGGCCAGGGCATTACTTACGCCCCCCGGACGGCCATTAAGTCCCAAACCCTCGCCGACTTCGTCGCGGAGTGGACCGAGGTTCAGCTACCCTCAGCCCCTGTCGATCAGGAGTACTGGGTGATGTACTTTGACGGCTCGTTGGCTCGCACAGGAGCGGGAGTCGGTCTAGTTTTCGTCTCGCCCCTCGGGGTGCGAATGAAATACGTGATCCGACTGCATTTCCCGGCCTCCAACAACGCGGCCGAGTACGAGGCCCTGATCAACGGCTTGAAGATAGCTGTCGAATTGGGAATCCGACGCCTCGAGATTCGAGGCGATTCCCAACTCGTGGTAAATCAGGTCATGAAAGAGTCGAGCTGCGAAAGCGAGACCACGGCCACGTATTGCCAAGAGGTGCGGAAGCTCGAGGATAAATTCGATGGCCTTGAGCTACGGCACATCAAAAGGCGGTTCAACGAGGCCGCCGACGCACTGGCCAAGAAAGCGTCGGCCGGGAACCCGTCCCGACCGGAATCTTCGCCAGTGACCAACGGAGCCCTTCGATAAAGCTCCACCGCCCGGCACAGGACGGGCCCCACGGCCAAGAACTCCCGAAGCGGACCGCTCCAAGCTCGGGGGCTAGCCAGGACGACGCCAAAGCCGCAGAAGGGTCGGAGGTCAGCGCCGAGCCGGCTGATCAAGCTCTGTCCGACCTACTCGCCCTTGCCGCCGCAATGCTGACCGAGGACCAAGCGTCAGGTTCCGGCACTCCGGATTGGCGGCAGCCCTTCCTCGACTACTTGCTGCAGGAGAAACTCCCGACGGGCAAAACAGAGGCCCGCCGTATTGCTCGGCGCGCCAAATCCTACGCGGTCGTAGGGGACGAGCTGTACAGACGCAGCCCCACGGGAATCCTCCAACGGTGCATCCCCTTTGATCAGGGCAAGGAGCTGTTGAGGGATATCCATGGGGGCACTTGCGGTCACCACGCTGCGCCCCGCAGCCTCGTCGGAAACGCGTTCCGACAAGGGTTCTACTGGCCGACGGCCGTGAAGGATGCCGTTGAGATCGTGCGCACCTGTGAAGGGTGTCAGTTCTTTGCGAGGCAAACACACCTTCCTGCGCAAGCCCTCCAAACGATCCCCATCACCTGGCCGTTCGCAGTCTGGGGGTTGGACATGGTCGGGCCCCTCAAGAAGGCGCCCGGGGGCTTCGACCACTTGCTCGTCGCTCGACAAATTCACCAAGTGGATAGAGGTCCGACCGATCACGACCATCCGATCGGAAGAGGCCGTCAAGTTCTTCCTCGACATCGTCCATCGCTTCGGTGTGCCCAATTCGATCATCACGGACAACGGAACTCAGTTCACCGGGAAGAAATTCCTGCGATTCTGCGATGAGTACCACATACGGGTCGACTGGGCCGCCGTCGCACACCCTCGCACAAACGGGTAAGTAGAACGCGCGAACGGGATGATCCTGCAAGGGCTCAAACCCCGAATATTCGAGCGTTTGAAAAAGTTCGGAGGGCGTTGGGTCGAAGAGCTCCCGGCGGTGATCTGGAGCCTGCGCACGACGGCGAGTCGCGCGACGGGCTTCACCCCATTCTTCATGGTGTACGGGTCGGAAGCCATACTCCCGACCGACCTCGATTACGGGTCTCCGCGTGTCCGTGCCTACGACGACGAAGGCAATCAAACCTCTCTCGAGGACGCGGTCGATCAGCTGGAAGAGGCCAGGGAGGTCGCTTTGGCTCACTCGGCAAAATACCAACAGTCCCTACGGCGCTACCACGATCGGCACATCAGGGGCCGCGCGTTCCAGGTTGGTGATCTAGTGTTACGCCTCGTCCAAAGCAATAAAGGCAAGCACAAGCTTTCGTCGCCCTGGGAAGGTCCATTCATCATCTCCCAGGTCCTCCGGCCCGGCTCGTACAAGCTAAGGAACGCGGAGGGGGAGGAGTACGCCAACGCCTGGAATATTGAGCAGCTACGTCGCTTCTATCCCTGATTACTCTAGGCTACCTGTCATTATTCGAACGTATTCCTTTCAATTCAAGAAGTGACGCCCGACCCTAGTCTCCTGACCAAGGGTCGGACGTCACTCGGGGGCTAACCTGCGTCCCCCGGGTCCTTGACTCGGCAAATTCATGTACCCAAGACTAAGGAAAAAGGGTACTTGCTAATGAAGCGACATGCGCTCGCTAGTCGGAACGCTAAAAGAGCAAAGGCCCCAGTGGCAACGGCTCAAAAGCTCACTAGTAAACCGCACTGCTCGCTTCATTTCAGGCGCGCCCTGACTCTTATCCAAGGAAACGCGAAAGGCCGAGCGTCAACGACACAAATGATTAAGTTCATTCCAAAAGTGAATACGATTGTCCAAAAAACCAAAAGAAAAGAAAGAAACTAATCAGGGCGCCCACGGCCCTTCTTCTTCCGCAGTCTTGGCGGCGAGGACAGAGGCCAGCGACGACACCTCCTCTTCAAGCGCCACCACCCCCTCCGGCGTCGTGCCAGGAGCGAACCCGTCGGCGAGGCACTCCAGGGCGATCTCGGCGTAGTGGGAGCGGGCGACGGCGAAGGCACGGCGCACCCCGAGGAAGAGCCCATCGCTCGCCATGGCCCGAGCTCGAGCTGGGATGCGGCTGGTGTCGACGAGCAGCGAGCTCGGCCCTCGCTGCGACCTCATCCCAAGGTCGTCGAGAACAACACCGACTTCCGTGCGGAGGGCGTCGTACTCGTCCCCCTCCTGCCGCAGCAGCCCTTCGAGGTTGTGCGCCTCGGCCTCGAGGCCCTCGATGGTCGCGCGATCCCTCACCGTCGCCTCGCCCAAGGAGGCGCACATCGCCTCGGCTGCCACGCGGGAACCCCGCTCAGCCGCAAGAGCCTGTTGCGCGGCCTCGAGGTCACGGGCCTGCGCCTCGCTGAGGCGCCTGGCCTCATCGCTCCGCCGCCACCTGAGCCAGCTGAGTGCGAGTCCCGTCGAGGACGGCGGTGATGCGGTCCCGGTCGGCCTTCAGGCGCTCCACCTCACGGACCAGGCCCAGCCTGACCTGCTCCCGAGCCGCCGAGTCCCTCTCCCAGGAGACCATGACGTCGTACTTGAGCTTCTCGACATCCTCAGCATGCTCGCACACCTCTTGGAGCCGCCCCTTCAAGGACTCGATCTCCTGGTGGGCAGCAGCCACTCGCCCTTCAAACTCGCCCCGCGCATCGTCACGGGCGGTGGTGATCTCTCGGCGGGCGGCCGCCAGCTGCTCCCTCAAGGCATCGCGCTCGGCGGTGATCGAGGACAGACGGTCCCACGAATCCCTCTCCCGGCGCAGGAAGAAGGACTTGTCCCGGCTGTGAGTCATCAAGGACTGCGAAAACCAAGCCAAAGTCAGAGTCAACTGGGAAAAGAAGAAAAAGAAGAAATGGAGCGAAAGAAAAGTTACCTCCCCGCAGGGAATTGCGACATCGCGATTGGCGTCCAAGGCGGAGTTTAGCGACTGGACCGCTAGCCCGATCCCGGCCCGAACCCGGGAAGCCTCGTCGTTCTCCTCGGCGTCGTCCAGGGAGAAGACGACCTCGCCCGAGGCACGGTCGGTCCAAGAAATGTGAGGACCCCCGAACGCGAATGGGTCCGCCCCGGCCCGAACGACCTTGCGGCCCGATAGGGTGGCGGCTCTGGGATGGATCTCCTGACCCGAACTCGATCCCGCCGTCTCTCCTCCCGCGAGAGCGGCCGACACCGCCGCTGCAGGGATCGAGGGCGCGGGAGAAGGGAGCGCCGCGGATCCGCCTGAGCCGGGCGACGGGTCGGCCGAGACAGCGACGGTGGCCGGAGCAGGGAGAACCTCCTCCTCACGATCGGCGCCGCTCGGAGCCCCGGCTGGCTCCGAAGCAGACCCTCCCCGCAGGGTGCCGTCTGCCGAGCCGCCCGGGCGCTCGGGCGGGACCGAAATCGGCCCCGTCTCCTCCTCCTCCCGACCGTCCGCCGGCGCCAAGTGACTCAGGGCCTCGTCGGCCCTCTCCGTCCCCATCTCAGTAGAACGTCCGACCGCTTGGGCCAGGAGGACGAAATCTTCTTGGTCAGGGTCAGGCGCGGAAGATACTGGCACCTCCTCCCCGACCACGTCCCCGGTCGGTGCGATCATCTCAGGCAGCGCGACGTCTCCCGTTCTGGCCGGCTCGTCCGCTGGCGGAAAGCATAGCCCAACGAGGGCCTCCGGAATGGCCCCAGCTGCGGGCACGGCCTCGGCGTCCGACGCCGCGACGAGCTGCTGTTGGCGAAGGAGCGGGTCAAGCACCCCTCCCACCGGAGGGCTGCTCAAGACGATCCCTTGGCTCGTCGCCGCCTCGGAGGTCCGGCGCACGAGTCGCTTGGCCGGCGCCAGTCCTAAAGGGATAACTTGACTTCCCCTCCTGCGGACAAAGAAAGGCTTCACACACGCGCCTCGACAGGGGTAAGTAAGACAGACGAAGAAGGAAGAAAAGGCTTACCGAGACGACAAGGGAAAACCCCGGGACGGTCGCTTGGCTGGGGGAGCCGTCCCCGACCCCGACCCTTCCTCTCGCGGCCGCTTGCTCGGGTCGCCCCTCGGTGGAGTTCGCTCTCGGGTCGGGGAGCTGGCGCCATGAGGGACTTCACGCGGCTGTTGAGTTGGCGGCTGCATCGGCGTGGAGTCGCCGCCACCCGACGGTTCCTTGGCGTCCAGCGCTCCCCAGTCCACCGCAGACCCACGCCGAGAGGTCGGAAGGCCCGACGTGGACTCATCGGAGGAATCCGAGACGAAATCAAAGCCCCCCTCGAAGGGACCCTGATCCTCGCTCCACAACCCGTCCTGTCGGGCGTGCAGGCGCCGCTGGCGGTACTCCTCCTCGGCCTTCTCACGGGCCAGCCGCTTCTTTTCCTTCTTCCTCTCGGCAGCCGCTTTCTTCAAACGAGCGGCCTCCGCTCGCTCACGGTTCAGAGCCCGAGCGGCCACGTCTTCAGGGAGCGGGGGTCGAGAGGGTTTGTAGACTAGGGGCTGCTAGAGAAAAAGAGACATGAATGACTCGTCAGGTTAAAAAATACAGAACGAGGATAAACGGAAAAACCCCGAAAACTCACTGGGATGAGGGATTCGCCCACGGGGCGCATGACGGGATGATCCCGCATCGGATACGCCGAGGAGTCGCGCGCCACAGCTTCGCGAAGGCGGGCACGCATCTCCTCATCCGAGAGGACCCCGACGTACATGACCGACCCCGTCCAGTCCTCCGCCAGGGTCATCTGGTCCAGCCTCAGCCGGCGAGCCATCAGCGGAAGAACGCGGCGCGTGTGGTACGCCGCGATGACCCCGGGGCCGGTGACCCCCCGCTCACGAAGGCGGAGGACCGCCGCGTGGAGACCGGACAGGTGCGGCCGCTCCGCCCTAGGGGGGCCCCAGTGCCAAGAGTCCGGCCGATCCTCGATGGTCCTCCCCGTGAAGGCCGGGAGGGGAGCGGCCGGGTCGCTCCGCAGGTGGAACCACCGGGGATGCCAGCCCTTGTTGGTGGTCATCAGGAAAAGCTTGAGGTAGTTCTCCCCCTGGCGCGGGCGCAGCCGAGCGGCGTTGGCCGCCCATCTTTCTTCACCTCCTCGACATGGAAGTTGGACCTCCAGAGGTCGAAGTGGGGGTCGATTCCGAGGAATCCCTCACACAGGGCCACGAACACGGCGACGTGCAGCAGCCCGTTAGGGTTGAGATGCTGGAGCTCAATCCCGTAGTAGTGAAGGAGTCCACGGAGGAAAGAATGAGGGGGAAGCCCCAAACCCCGTTCATGAAAGGGGATGAAGGACACAACATACCCATCGGCAGGGGAGGGGACGGCCTCGTCGCCCGGAGCCATCCACTCCGCCAGATCGGTCCGCGGACACAGGAGTCCGCGCTCCACCAGGCGCTCGAGTTCGGCTTCGGTGACACGGGAACGGGGCCAGGCCATGGCAGATGGGCGAGGAAGGCGACAGGCGAAGGAGAAAAGGTATGAATTTGGGCAGGCAATGGCGTAGGCGGCAGCGGCGATTCGGAAGCAGGCGAGCGAAGGAGGAAGAAGAAGAGGCCTCCGTTCCTCCTCCCCCTTCTTAAATAGACAGGTAAGGGGGCGGGGCGGCGGGGGGCCTCGGGTCTCCCGCCTGTGCCTCAGGCCGAAGGGCCCACGCGGCCACACGATGCGCGCCCCCGCTCGCCCACGTCTCCCACGCCCCGGGACTCGCGCCCCGGTTCTCTCTCTCCGAACCCTTCGCATTCCGTTTTCTTGCCCCGCCTTTTTCCGTCAAATACGCTATTTCCTTTGTCTTTCCTTGCGATTTTATTTTTCAGGAAAGGGAAGATGGCGCTGGGCCGTTCTCGGGCCGGAAGGCCATGGCAAAAAGCACACAGGGGGCGCGCCCGACGAAAAACACAAACCGAAAAACAGCCCAAGAGTTCTAAGGCCGGCCCAAGGGTCCGACGGCCGCTCTGGGGCGCCCGAGCGAAGGGGCAGTGACGGGCGGGCCCGCTAGAGGCCATAGCCTCGGCACACGAGTGCCGGGGACGTCCCGACCTGCTTTCAAGCCCAAGGCTCCTGACCCCATGTATCTCCTCGAAAGAGAGGCAACGAGCCCCCGTGGTCGGTCGGACGATCATGGGAACTAAGGGGGTCGGGAACGCTGGGGATTTTCTGAGGTCGGTCACAAGCTGATCCGACGGTCCTCCCTCGGAGGAGGACCGAGGCCTCGCTCGATCCAGCCCGTTAGTAGCTCACCGGGAGCCGTGTTTCGGCCTAAGTGGCAAAACGCGAGGCGTGCCCTAACCTTCCATCCCGCGGAGGGATTGCGTGAGGGGAAGACGATGAAAAGACGAAACAACCTCCCCACCCCAAAACGGCCGCCTTGGGGAACACTAGGAGGCTGGAATCGCGAAAAAGAGACCGACCACACGGTCGCAGAAAGACGCCCCGAGTCAACCAAATTTCTTTATTCACGAATAAGGGCAAAAAGTACATACGGCCAAAGGCCGTGGAATAATACAAACGGGTCTCGCCACCCTCGGTGGCGAAATCGGGCGACGAAGAGCGCGGGAGTTTCGGTGCCCCGAGAAGGGCTGAACTGCGAGCGTCACAGTCCTTCTTGTAGCATCTCCTCGCCCGTCGGCACCCTAAAGGGAGCTAGGCAGAGGTCCGCCTGCGGCGACACGACGGCGTCGCGCCCCCGCCGGCTGCTTCCTTCATCTCGACAGCCGACCGACCCCGACCACGGCGTCGCGTCAGCATCCAGGAAAAGGATGAGAAGCGCGGCGGTGGCTATACACGACTCCTGCAACTGCCCTGGCGAGGCCCGACCGAGGCCAAGCGCGGGGCCAAGCTGAGGAGACGGCGACAGCTCCACCGACTCCCCCCTCAAGCCCATTCCACCGCCACCGGGGTGGGGCGGTCGGGCGGGGGGAGCTGCCGGGGGTGGAGTCGTCCTTCACGTGCGACACCGAGGAGCGTCCCTTCACTCCGAAGCTCCCTATGATTGCAGTCATTCTTGTGGCATCAGCGGGCTATCCCTCTGCCCCTGGGGCCAGGGGGGCGCCCCCAAGATGGTTCTCGTGCGAAGAGTCTCATGCTAACGGGAGGAAGAAGAAGGGAGTTGGTCGGATGTCCAAAGAAAGGAGACGAAGGGCCCTATTTATAGTCCGGAAACACCTAAGCCAGCCGCTCGATAGGGCATGGGAACACGCCGCGTGGCCTTCCCTGAGAAGCGGCAGGGCCTCACGAGCGAACAGTAAACTCGCCTTAAAAAAGAGGGATGAGGTGACGGCTCGAAAGAGAGGCAGAGCAGGTGTGACGAAAGCCCTGTCCGAGCAGAAGCGTGCGCTCTTGAACCAGGGGAAACAGTGCCTCTGAAAAGACGGGCCGTACCCCAGTACCTTTGGCAGGCGCGGCGCCATCTCGCGAAAGTCAAACGGAAGTGACAAAAAGCCTTCGGGCGATTTGACAACTCGCCCGCAGGCTTGGGGGCTACACCCACCGGGTGCGCTCACACGCCCCGGTGAGGGAAGGGACAAAA
>CM014277.1:52801880-52813318 GCA_004135705.1 Alloteropsis semialata | reverse complement strand
GCGCGATCCCTCACCGTCGCCTCGCCCAAGGAGGCACACATCGCCTCGGCTGCCACGCGGGAACCCCGCTCAGCCGCAAGAGCCTGTTGCGCGGCCTCGAGGTCACGGGCCTGCGCCTCGCTGAGGCGCCTGGCCTCATCGCGCTCCGCCGCCACCTGAGCCAGCTGAGTGCGAGTCCCGTCGAGGACGGCGGTGATGCGGTCCCGGTCGGCCTTCAGGCGCTCCACCTCACGGACCAGGCCCAGCCTGACCTGCTCCCGAGCCGCCGAGTCCCTCTCCCAGGAGACCATGACGTCGTACTTGAGCTTCTCGACATCCTCAGCATGCTCGCACACCTCTTGGAGCCGCCCCTTCAAGGACTCGATCTCCTGGTGGGCAGCAGCCACTCGCCCTTCAAACTCGCCCCGCGCATCGTCACGGGCGGTGGTGATCTCTCGGCGGGCGGCCGCCAGCTGCTCCCTCAAGGCATCGCGCTCGGCGGTGATCGAGGACAGACGGTCCCACGAATCCCTCTCCCGGCGCAGGAAGAAGGACTTGTCCCGGCTGTGAGTCATCAAGGACTGCGAAAACCAAGCCAAAGTCAGAGTCAACTGGGAAAAGAAGAAAAAGAAGAAATGGAGCGAAAGAAAAGTTACCTCCCCGCAGGGAATTGCGACATCGCGATTGGCGTCCAAGGCGGAGTTTAGCGACTGGACCGCTAGCCCGATCCCGGCCCGAACCCGGGAAGCCTCGTCGTTCTCCTCGGCGTCGTCCAGGGAGAAGACGACCTCGCCCGAGGCACGGTCGGTCCAAGAAATGTGAGGACCCCCGAACGCGAAGGGGTCCGCCCCGGCCCGAACGACCTCGCGGCCCGATAGGGTGGCGGCTCTGGGATGGATCTCCTGACCCGAACTCGATCCCGCCGTCTCTCCTCCCGCGAGAGCGGCCGACACCGCCGCTGCAGGGATCGAGGGCGCGGGAGAAGGGAGCGCCGCGGATCCGCCTGAGCCGGGCGACGGGTCGGCCGAGACAGCGACGGTGGCCGGAGCAGGGAGAACCTCCTCCTCACGATCGGCGCCGCTCGGAGCCCCGGCTGGCTCCGAAGCAGACCCTCCCCGCAGGGTGCCGTCTGCCGAGCCGCCCGGGCGCTCGGGCGGGACCGAAATCGGCCCCGTCTCCTCCTCCTCCCGACCGTCCGCCGGCGCCAAGTGACTCGGGGCCTCGTCGGCCCTCTCCGTCCCCTCCTCAGTAGAACGTCCGACCGCTTGGGCCAGGAGGACGAAATCTTCTTGGTCAGGGTCGGGCGCGGAAGATACTGGCACCTCCTCCCCGACCACGTCCCCGGTCGGTGCGATCATCTCAGGCGGCGCGACGTCTCCCGTTCCGGCCGGCTCGTCCGCTGGCGGAAAGCATAGCCCAACGAGGGCCTCCGGAATGGCCCCAGCTGCGGGCACGGCCTCGGCGTCCGACGCCGCGACGAGCTGCTGTTGGGGAAGGAGCGGGTCAAGCACCCCTCCCACCGGAGGGCTGCTCAAGACGATCCCTTGGCTCGTCGCCGCCTCGGAGGTCCGGCGCACGAGTCGCTTGGCCGGCGCCAGTCCTAAAGGGATAACTTGACTTCCCCTCCTGCGGACAAAGAAAGGCTTCACACACGCGCCTCGACAGGGGTAAGTAAGACAGACGAAGAAGGAAGAAAAGGCTTACCGAGACGACAAGGGAAAACCCCGGGACGGTCGCTTGGCTGGGGGAGCCGTCCCCGACCCCGACCCTTCCTCTCGCGGCCGCTTGCTCGGGTCGCCCCTCGGTGGAGTTCGCTCTCGGGTCGGGGAGCTGGCGCCACGAGGGACTTCACGCGGCGGCCGAGTTGGCGGCTGCATCGGCGTAGAGTCGCCGCCACCCGACGGCTCCTCGGCGTCCAGCGCTCCCCAGTCCACCGCAGACTCGCGCCGGGAGGTCGGAAGGCCCGACGTGGACTCATCGGAGGAATCCGAGACGAAATCAAAGCCCCCCTCGAAGGGACCCTGATCCTCGCTCCACAACCCGTCCTGTCGGGCGTGCAGGCGCCGCTGGCGGTACTCCTCCTCGGCCTTCTCACGGGCCAGCCGCTTCTTTTCCTTCTTCCTCTCGGCAGCCGCTTTCTTCAAACGAGCGGCCTCCGCTCGCTCACGGTTCAGAGCCCGAGCGGCCACGTCTTCAGGGAGCGGGGGTCGAGAGGGTTTGTAGACTAGGGGCTGCTAGAGAAAAAGAGACATGAATGACTCGTCAGGTTAAAAAATACAGAACGAGGATAAACGGAAAAACCCCGAAAACTCACTGGGATGAGGGATTCGCCCACGGGGCGCATGACGGGATGATCCCGCATCGGATACGCCGAGGAGTCGCGCGCCACAGCTTCGCGAAGGCGGGCACGCATCTCCTCATCCGAGAGGACCCCGACGTACATGACCGACCCCGTCCAGTCCTCCGCCAGGGTCATCTGGTCCAGCCTCAGCCGGCGAGCCATCAGCGGAAGAACGCGGCGCGTGTGGTACGCCGCGATGACCCCGGGGCCAGTGACCCCCCGCTCACGAAGGCGGAGGACCGCCGCGTGGAGACCGGACAGGTGCGGCCGCTCCGCCCTAGGGGGGCCCCAGTGCCAAGAGTCCGGCCGATCCTCGATGGTCCTCCCCGTGAAGGCCGGGAGAGGGAGCGGCCGGGTCGCTCCGCAGGTGGAACCACCGGGGATGCCAGCCCTTGTTGGTGGTCATCAGGAAAAGCTTGAGGTAGTTCTCCCCCTGGCGCGGGCGCAGCCGAGCGGCGTTGGCCGCCCATCTTTCTTCACCTCCTCGACATGGAAGTTGGACCTCCAGAGGTCGAAGTGGGGGTCGATTCCGAGGAATCCCTCACACAGGGCCACGAACACGGCGACGTGCAGCAGCCCGTTAGGGTTGAGATGCTGGAGCTCAATCCCGTAGTAGTGAAGGAGTCCACGGAGGAAAGAATGAGGGGGAAGCCCCAAACCCCGTTCATGAAAGGGGATGAAGGACACAACATACCCATCGGCAGGGGAGGGGACGGCCTCGTCGCCCGGAGCCATCCACTCCGCCAGATCGGTCCGCGGACACAGGAGTCCGCGCTCCACCAGGCGCTCGAGCTCGGCTTCGGTGACACGGGAACGGGGCCAGGCCATGGCTGATGGGCGAGGAAGGCGACAGGCGAAGGAGAAAAGGTATGAATTTGGGCAGGCAATGGCGTAGGCGGCAGCGGTGATTCGGAAGCAGGCGAGCGAAGGAGGAAGAAGAAGAGGCCTCCGTTCCTCCTCCCCCTTCTTAAATAGACAGGTAAGGGGGCGGGGCGGCGGGGGGCCTCGGGTCTCCCGCCTGTGCCGCAGGCCGAAGGGCCCACGCGGCCCCACGACGCGCGCCCCCGCTCGCCCACGTCTCCCACGCCCCGGGACTCGCGCCCCGGTTCTCTCTCTCCGAACCCTTCGCATTCCGTTTTCTTGCCCCGCCTTTTTCCGTCAAATACGCTATTTCCTTTGTCTTTCCTTGCGATTTTATTTTTCAGGAAAGGGAAGATGGCGCTGGGCCGTTCTCGGGCCGGAAGGCCATGGCAAAAAGCACACAGGGGGCGCGCCCGACGAAAAACACAAACCGAAAAACAGCCCAAGAGTTCTAAGGCCGGCCCAAGGGTCCGACGGCCGCTCTGGGGCGCCCGAGCGAAGGGGCAGTGACGGGCGGGCCCGCTAGAGGCCATAGCCTCGGCACACGAGTGCCGGGGACGTCCCGACCTGCTTTCAAGCCCAAGGCTCCTGACCCCATGTATCTCCTCGAAAGAGAGGCAACGAGCCCCCGTGGTCGGTCGGACGATCATGGGAACTAAGGGGGTCGGGAACGCTGGGGATTTTCCGAGGTCGGTCACAAGCTGATCCGACGGTCCTCCCTCGGAGGAGGACCGAGGCCTCGCTCGATCCAACCCGTTAGTAGCTCACCGGGAGCCGTGTTTCGGCCTAACTGGCAAAACACGAGGCGTGCCCTAACCTTCCATCCCGCGGAGGGATTGCGTGAGGGGAAGACGATGAAAAGACGAAACAACCTCCCCACCCCAAAACGGCCGCCTTGGGGAACACTAGGAGGCTGGAATCGCGAAAAAGAGACCGACCACACGGTCGCAGAAAGACGCCCCGAGTCAACCAAATTTCTTTATTCACGAATAAGGGCAAAAAGTACATACGGCCAAAGGCCGTGGAATAATACAAACGGGTCTCGCCACCCTCGGTGGCGAAATCGGGCGACGAAGAGCGCGGGAGTTTCGGTGCCCCGAGAAGGGCTGAACTGCGAGCGTCACAGTCCTTCTTGTAGCATCTCCTCGCCCGTCGGCACCCTAAAGGGAGCTAGGCAGAGGTCCGCCTGCGGCGACACGACGGCGTCGCGCCCCCGCCGGCTGCTTCCTTCATCTCGACACCGACCGACCCCGACCACGGCGTCGCGTCAGCATCCAGGAAAAGGATGAGAAGCGCGGCGGTGGCTATACACGACTCCTGCAACTGCCCTGGCGAGGCCCGACCGAGGCCAAGCGCGGGGCCAAGCTGAGGAGACGGCGACAGCTCCACCGACTCCCCCCTCAAGCCCATTCCACCGCCACCGGGGTGGGGCGGTCGGGCGGGGGGAGCTGCCGGGGGTGGAGTCGTCCTTCACGTGCGACACCGAGGAGCGTCCCTTCACTCCGAAGCTCCCTATGATTGCAGTCATTCTTGTGGCATCAGCGGGCTATCCCTCTGCCCCTGGGGCCAGGGGGGCGCCCCCAAGATGGTTCTCGTGCGAAGAATCTCATGCTAACGGGAGGAAGAAGAAGGGAGTTGGTCGGATGTCCAAAGAAAGGAGACGAAGGGCCCTATTTATAGTCCGGAAACACCTAAGCCAGCCGCTCGATAGGGCATGGGAACACGCCGCGTGGCCTTCCCTGAGAAGCGGCAGGGCCTCACGAGCGAACAGTAAACTCGCCTCAAAAAAGAGGGATGAGGTGACGGCTCGAAAGAGAGGCAGAGCAGGTGTGACGAAAGCCCTGTCCGGCGCAGCAGAAGCGTGCGCTCTTGAACCAGGGGAAACAGTGCCTCTGAAAAGACGGGCCGTACCCCAGTACCTTTGGCAGGCGCGGCGCCATCTCGCGAAAGTCAAACGGAAGTGACAAAAAGCCTTCGGGCGATTTGACAACTCGCCCGCAGGCTCGGGGGCTACACCCACCGGGTGCGCTCACGCGCCCCGGTGAGGGAAGGGACAAAAACTCGCCACAGCCTGCGGATGAACGACCCGTTCACCCACAGGCTCGGGGGCTACACCCGGTCGCGCGCACCCCCGGGCGATATCCGGACGAACGCTAGAAGGGAGCCCACACGGAGGATCCCCTATCCTCCGAGCAGGCTCGGGGGCTACTGTCGGATATCAATATCCGACCCACTCAGCGATAGGTGGGACCTCACTATTTTGAGAAGGAGATAGGCGTAAGCAAATCCATAAACCAGGCTGGCAAGGGAAGCGCCGAGCGAGAAGGGGGCCGGCCGTCCCCGCAGCACCTCGGCCGACCCCATAACGCCTCGCCCGACCCTTCTCCGCCTCGGCCGACCCTTCTCCGCCTCGGCCGACCCCGTCACCTTGGCCGACCCCGCGTCACCTTGGCCGACCTCGCGTCGCCACGGCCGACCCTTCTCCGCCTCGCCCGACCCCACGTCACCTTGGCCGACCCCGCGTCGCCACGGCCGACCCCGCGTCACCTTGGCCGACCTCGCGTCGCCACGGCCGACCCTTCTCCGCCTCGCCCGACCCCACGTCACCTTGGCCGACCCCGCGTCGCCACGGCCGACCCCGCGTCACCTTGGCCGACCTCGCGTCGCCACGGCCGACCCTTCTCCGCCTCGCCCGGGTCGGCGTCGGGCCAGGATAGCGTGGGACATCAGGGGGGGCCCGGCGCGGAAGGGAACAAGGAGGGCGCATCGCCGCATACCTACCGCATGACCTAGTAACATTAATTGGCCTTACCGCGCACTGCTCGAAGTGGCAGAAGGATGTGACGTGCACTGTTTCGGGCCGCCCCCCGGGCGCCGCGAGGGGGAACAGGATCCTAGCAGGCGCGAGGCTAGGACCTACTCCGGCCTTACCCACAGTGCTCCGCAGGCGGCGGGGCTTCTTCAGCAAGCTTCCAGTTGTTAGTTATTTATCATTTATTGAACACGCCTTGTAAGAGGGCTCCCCCGGAGGTATAAAAAAGAAAAGCAAGGCTTCGGAGAGGGAGGAATCACACACACACACACACACACACACACACACACACACACACTTAGACGTTCACAGAGACTTGAGGCTTCTCCTCTCTCTCCCGCTTGTAACCCCTACTACGAGCAACGCGAGTAACACGAGCTGATCGACACTGCACGTAGGGCGTTCGTGCCTGAACCAGTATAACCCCTTGTGTCCTCTCGCGAACCATCCGAGCCTAAACGCGCAATCCACTAAATTCACTAGTTGGTGATTTCTTGCACCGACAGATAAATATTGTTATATTTTTCTATAAATTTGATCAAAGTTATATAATTTTGACTTAGAACAATCCTAATACGACATCTATTTAAAAATAGAGAAAGAGTATATAATTGGGTGCCTAGTGTATAAGGCCGTTTGCTAGATCTGAGATGAACATAGAGTTTAATAAGCTGGCTAGTGGGTTACAAACAAGCATCTTGGAACATGTACTGAATTTAGGATTTATGTGACTCAAGTAATAATAAGCTAGCTCATGGGTAGTACTCTTCTTACTCGTTCGTATTCCCAACTTCTTCTCTTGCCTCATGGTTACTTCCTTCCGTTGATAAATCATTGAACCAAAATTGATTCCCTGCAGCTCTTTCATCATCTGTCATGTCACTATAAGCATAATCCTTTGATGCTTGAATAATGCTTTCAAGCGTCAGGCATCATCTCTACTTGCCTCATTGTTGGTCGTTCAAAACCTCTAAGCTTTACACATCACTGTCAATAAAGCAATGTCAATAATTTTGCCATCCCCCTCCCTAGCAACTTGTGGGTCCATAAGAAACAGGCTTCTTTGTAAGCAACTCTATAAGAAGCACACCAAAACTATAGACATCACTCTTCTCAGTTAGATATCCTATGCTATGGTACATCGGGTCTAAATATCCTAATGTTCCTTGCACAACTGTGTGCACCCCTGTCTGGTCAATAGGAATATATCTCAGAGCTCCAAAATCTAACAACTACATAGTCAGATTATCATCAAGAAGTACATTTGGAGATTTGATACCCCTATGAATTATTGGCATTCAAGCAAAGGAATGAAGATATGTGATAGCTCTAGCAATTTCAACTGCAATCCTCAATCTATCTTTCCATGGTAATGATATATACTGAGGCTTCAAAATGAAGATGATTGTATAATGTCCCATTATTGGAGATGAACTCATAAACGAGCAATGGAACTTCAGTCTCAAGGCAATATTCCAAGTAGTTTCTAGTGATGCCGCCGCAGGTGGTCGTGCAGTTCGGCAGCCTGATCGGCCCCGGCTGCGTCGGACGCCGGTGCCGCCATTCCCCCCGTTGCTGCTACAAGTAGCAGCAGTTGTTGCCTGCTCCTCCCCGTCGCTGTGAAACTGAAGCAGGTGATGACTGATAACTTGTTGACGTGGTTATCGATTTGGAACGGAGGAGACCGGTCCACGGCCAAATATACATACTGTGCCATATTTGACGGGGAAATCCATGCAATGTAAGCAAGGAGATCTGCTCCTTGGAGTTGCCAGCGTCCGGCCGACCAAACCATTATTCTAAAATCCAAATTACAGACAAGCACATTAACTTTAAGCTTCCAAAATGTTTCCTTTTGGAAGGATTATAATTTTTTTTCGAAAGACCAAGCCTCTGTACCAGGTCGTTTGCTTATACGAAACTTCAAATTAAATACTTGTCAATTACATTATTTTTATTATATATTGTTACTAACTTCTTTTCCCATGCATGCATACTTTATAGAAGATTAATTATTCAATGTAAAGTTCGTATCATTCACTCCATATTAGTCCTTTTGCCCAAGTTTAAAACAAGAGTGATGAACCTGAGGGAGTTTATATGAGCTATGCAAAAATTACTATATTCAGAGTGTACTTTTGGCACACTACCACTTGCTCTTGTGTGTCAAAGAATTATCAAAAAAAATTACTCTTTGCCTTTGTGTAAACAAACTATATATGATCGATTTCCTATATTACCATGACTAATACACGCATAAGTAGTGAATATCATTAGATATATACTTAGTTTCTAAACTTGGTTATAATCTAAAAACTACTCTCTCCGTATCAAAATATTTGTCATCGTTGACACTCGACCATTCTTAGGACCCTCAGAGATGGCAACATATTCACCACATACGGCCAGTCGGCGCGCTACCGCTACCAGGCCATGGTTTACCGAAGCAGCGGTCCGTCTTGCGTGACTTGCCGACTGGCCGTTGCTATCCAGAGCAGACATGCGCGCGTCGACGTCGTGGGTGGCCCCGCTGGTAAGTGGAGACACAAGAGAGAGACCGATCGACACCCCCTCAGGCGTTTCACGAGATAAAGTTTACAAAATTTACTGTAGCAAAAATAAATCGAAAATTAGAAGGACTAAATATGATCTAATTATAAAACTAATTACACGGATGGATGGGAAATTGCGAGATGAATTTATTAGGCCTAATTAATCCATCATTAGAGATTTTTTTACTGTAGCACAACGTTGTCTAATCATTGCCTAATTAGGCTCATTGGATTCGTCTTGCAAAGTTACCCAGATTGTGAAATGGGTTTTGTCAGTTATCCACATTTAATACTTCTAATTAGTATTCAAACATTCAAATTTACTATAGCAAAATTTATCTCGTGGAACTAAACATGGCCTGAGTGCTGACTGCTGCTACCTGCTGCTAACAGTGGCGGTTGAGTGCATTTCCACGTGACACGGACGATGTCCTCCTGCTGCATGCATGGTTATCTTTATCACTTTCCCGTGCGTGCATCGTCGTCCACGGATATTCCTCGAAATATACCACCGCGAGACGCTAGC
The DNA here is from genome assembly GCA_004135705.1 of Alloteropsis semialata. NCBI lineage: Eukaryota > Viridiplantae > Streptophyta > Magnoliopsida > Poales > Poaceae > Alloteropsis > Alloteropsis semialata. The sequence goes on along the minus strand of CM014277.1, from coordinate 52,804,247 downwards.
TAACCCACACACGTGGACGGGCCTGGCCGGCGCGCTCCACGTTGCTCTCGCGGCGGCGCGTCAACATGCCGACCGCGCCAACGCTAGCTCGTCACCGTAACAACAAGATAAGATCAGGTTAGGACGGCGGAGTTTGTATTGGACGTGGACGTGTCCGACTCCGACGCTGCGCATCACCGGCCCAGTGCACGAGATTGCCATCGGCGCGGCCGAGTCCACCGACCACCGGAGCCTCCGCGGGGTCCGGACAATCAAGGCCGGTCAATGCGGAGCGAGGCAGAGGCGTCAGGCCGGCGTGCATGCATGTGGCCGCGCGGCTGAGCTCGAGCAGAGCAGCCGGCGGCCAGTGCGCGGTGCCAGAGCCCGTACGCGCCTGCGCTGCTCGCCTGCTACAGTGCCTGCCCGGCGGTTCTCTCCTGCTGCGACCCGCGGCGAGGCGAGGGAATGAATGGCCGTCGTCGTCGACGCGGGAGGCCGGCGCGGCGACGCGACGCGTCCAATCCCGCGCACCCGGCGAGCGCGCTCGGACGACGAGCGAGCGGCGCCGCCGTGCCAGTCACGTCGGTCGTCGGTACCACCGCCCAAATGTTGTCGTGCGCACGCGAGTGCGTACCCACCCTTTCACGGACCGCACGATGCATCTTAGGATTCACGCACACCTGACGTCGTTAGGATTTAGGGTTTATTGACTTAGGGGTTAATGTTTAGGGATTATGAGGTTTAAAGTTTATTGATTTAGGGTTCAGTGTTTAAGGTTTAGGATTTTAGGTTTTAGGGTTAGGATTTTAAGTTTAATATTGTTTTCTTTCTCTATCTATATTAAATTGGGTCGTTAAACACCGTGACGCCGTTAAAAATCGTTAATTTCCACGCGGTTCCGTCCTTCTCGCCTGCCGTCGATTTAAGGTGGGTATGGGACGCTGGTGTCACTATAGTAATTAAAAACTATAATGAATTTAATTAAACCAATCATGACATGCATCATTTCATAATCATATTGTTTGTGCATTTGTGTGTAGGTGTTGACCTGGTCAACCCATTTAAACAAAAAAAGTCAAAATATAAAAATTATACCAAAATATCACACATAATGTCAACAACATGTTTATGAACTCAAATGAGTATGGAATGTTCAAACAAAAATTCAAAATTCAAATTTTAACTCCTTTGACTCTCATTTCATGTAAATAAGCAAATTCTTTTTATCCTTTTTGAGAGGCCCCAAACAATTCTTTTTGCCTAAGCACTTGAAATTCCACTAATATAAAGGTTGGAGTACAAAGTACCCTCTTTACAATGGTGGTGTTGTGGATCAAAGTAAACTTGGTTTGGTCATTCAAAACATTGGTCAAAACCAGGACAAACAACTGAATTTTCAGCACTTGGCTGAATGGTTTTAAGTCCTGAAAAAGGGGAATTTTGCCCGACTTCACAGCCCTGAAACTTTTAAATCGTTGCTCAAAAATGGTGACACTCTTTGTAGAATTTGTAGCCTAATGTACCCTCTCCAACTTTTGTATGGGACGAATTAACTGTTTATATACGAAAAGTTGAGTTTTAATTCAGTTGAAGTCGGGCCATTTGTGCTGCAACTTAACTGAATGGGCTAAGTCTGAAAACTTGAGATTTTGCCAAACTTTAGAGACTTGTAACTTCCAAATCACTTGTAGCCTTATGTTTCCTCTACAACATTCGTATTGGGCGATCCCTGCGTTTAAACACGAATTTCGGAGATACATTGAACTGAAGTCAGGCTCGCGCGGCTGCAGCACTTGACTGAATCGACGAGTCGATTCAGTCTGTCAGCCAGGCCGATGACGGCCGGCGGCCGGCCTCACGGCGTCAACGCCACGCGCCGCGCCTTCCGTGCCTCGGCCACATATCCGACATCCTCAATGCCATCTCGACCGTGCCAAGCAAGCTTGCCCCCGCTGTCAAAATCTCCTCGCGCGTGGGAGATGGCGCTGTCAGCTCGCCTCCGCCATTACCACGCAGTGAAGGCGCCGGCCAAAATTACCAGCCTTCACTCGCTCCCTGTGCAATTCACCTCACCCACACACTCCTCACCTCGTCCACTCCGCCCCCAACCCATCCTTTGCCCTCGCCCCAACCTCCCTCGCCGAAAATTCGAGTCGCCGGCCGCCATTGTTGGGCTACGGCCGAAGACTCCACCTCGCCGTGGACAGCCACCCTCACTCCTCCTCTCTACAAACCAATGCTCAAAACAAGTTCGCAGTGACCTACTGGTGCTAACCGACCCCTTCGCCGCCGCTTTTCCTCCTCACCATCGCCGGAACGCCGCTGCCACCGCGGCGACCGCCGCTCAGATCGCGCCCAGGCCGCGCGCGCCCTATTCTCGGCGTTCGG
>CM014277.1:52674367-52798604 GCA_004135705.1 Alloteropsis semialata | reverse complement strand
GCGGCGTGGCGCAGGGGGCTGGAGCGGCCGCAGCGAGCACAGGAGGGGCGGCGCGCGGTTGGAGGAGGTGGAGGCGGCGCGCGGCTCGGGCGGTGGTGGAGTTCGGGCGGGAGCGAGCCGAGGAGAAGGGCGCGGGAGGAAGAAGGAGGAAAAAGAAAAGGGAAAAGAAAAGAAAGAAAAAAAAAGAGGAAAAGGAAGAAAAAGGGAAAAAGAAAAGAGAAAAAGGAAAAAGGAGAAAATAAGGAAATGTATTTTAGAAAAGGGGAAGGGAAAAAGAGATAGAGTTCGCGGGATTCGCGGCGTCGAGGACGCACGCGGTCGGTCGGCGGTCGGCGCGACGCGCGGATAGAGAAAAAGGAGAAACAGCGGTTTAGGGTTTTCGGACGATTAGATGATTTTCTGGAGATCGGACTTTGGGATTTGGATCAAGGAAGTTCAGGAGTTTGGATTTGGATTTAGGAACAGAGAAACTCATCGATCAAAGGTTTTTAAAACTCGTGATTTAAGTTTTGATTTTCTGGGACGTTACAGACTTGCTGCTATTTTGTTTCGGTCAAGAGTCGGTGGTTTCATCGGGACGTTACCCGACAGACTGCACGATTAATTCGGTTCAAGCATGTGGAGTACCGCAGTGGAAATGGTCTCATGCGCTTGAGACGGGTTAATTGGGGCGGGCTGCCACAGCTAGTGGCGGAGCCACAGGGGGGGCTGAGGGGGCTCCAGCCCCCCCTACACTGATGGAACAATGAAGAAAACAAAGAGAAAAAGAGGGAGTAGAAGAAGAAGATGATGAAAAAAATTGAAGATGAGGAGAAAGAAAGAAGCTCAACCCCCCTAATCTCCATTCCTAAATTCGCCACTGGCCAGAGCGCGGCAGAGCCCGGTGATCGATCCGATGTGGCATCCGTCATCGGTGGCCCAGCGCCGCGCGCGCCTCGTCGATCAACGGCGGCTCTCACATCCGCGCGGGCCACGTCTCCGGTGTGTGATACTGATGACTAGCCATCACGCCTCCCTGCCCTTCACGGGCTGAGCGTTGGGTCGGCCTCGCCGCGGTCGTGGCCACTGAGGCGACTGTTCTGCGGCTGTTTGGTTGGTTGCATATGCTCCAACCAGGCTCCTCAGATGCAAACTCGTATTGTTTGGTTGCATGTATTGTCTGCTGAGCCTGGCTCGCTGGATGCAAGTGTGGGCTCTCAGCCAGGCTCAGTAGATACGTTGATTTTGGGCGTTTCTGTGGAGCCAGACTGGTAGGATGCAGGCACTCGTCCAACTAATGATATTATTAGCATATAATTAGTATATATCAAGACATATTAATATATATTAAAGAATATTAAGACATAATAAGATAAAATAAAGGTTATAAAAGTATATTTAGGCCGTGTTTAGTTGCGGTGAGAAAGATCTAAAAATTACTGTAGTAATTATAAATCGAAGATTAGAAGGACTAAACATGATCTAATCATAAAACTAATTACATGGATAGACAGAAAATCGCGAGACAAATCTATTAAGCTTAATTAATCCGTCATTAGAGATTGTTTACTGTAGCATGACATTGTCTAATCATGGCCTAATTAGGCTCATTAGATTCCTCTCGCGAAGTTACCCGGGGGATTATAGAATGTGTTTTGTCATTAATCCACGTTTAATACCTTTAATTAGTGTTCTAATATTTGATGTGACGGGTGAATAGTAAAAACTAGTGGATCTAAACGTGTCCATACATAAAATAAATATTATGGTGTAATATTTTATCCCTATTGATCTCATTCAACATATCCTTGTACCGGCAACCAAACATAATCTCTTCTCATCCAGACTAAACAGATACAGACAATTAAACAATATCATATTACATGCACACAACCTCACTGAGCTCTGACTCGTATATACGAAGGCTAACATGCAGCCAACCAAACGTGCGAGGACGCGTCGGCGGCGCTGCAGCTGTACTATACGGACGAAGGCGTGGTGTGGGGGTGGGCCCTCTGAGTCAGGGCCTGTCGAGTGGGCCGGGGGCACGGGGCGCCTGCGGGGCCCGGGCCCGGCACCGTGGCTGCCTGCTATGCGGGGGCACGCGCGGGGCCCGCCGCACCAAGCCAGAGCCACCCCGAACCAAAAGACACATTTGACCTTTCCACGCACGCTCTCTCTTTTTTTTTTTTGAGACAAACATACCTGTATTAACGATTAAGACCGTACATGACGCGTACAAATACAGGTACAGACCAACAGGATACAGGACAGCTGTTTAGACCATTTGCACAAAGGCCCTTAAGAAATGAAAAATTACAGATAGAACCCTGGACCCTGTGCTTGCCGAATCCTCCAGATGACTTCGCCGCCGGCCGCCGCGGAAACCGTGGCGACCATCCATGGATCAGCCGAAGCCCCATCGCCAGAAGGCTTTGAAGGAAGCCGCAATAGACAGTCGCCTCCATGGACGAGATGATGCACACGCTGTTCACCCATCGGCCGGGGATACACCCCGAGCTTCGAAGATCCTGGATGCAAGCTCGCCGCACCGGAGCCTGCTCCACTCTCCCAACATCCGCGAAAACCCGAGCTGCACCTCCATCCATGAAACCAAAAGCCAACAGACTCACCTCCCTTCCGGGCCGACGAGTCGCCGGCAACCACCACCTGTACAGGAGCTCCACAGGAGCACCACCACCACGGGCTCGCCGGAGACGTCGGGGTGAAACGTTGCCGGGACGAGGAAGAGTCCGAGTGGACTTATTCCATCGCAGCGCCGTCGTCGCCGTCGTCTCGCCGTCGGCGCCAGGAAACCGAAACCTAGATCTACTAGGACCTAAAAAACTACAACCTACACCCGCCGCCGGTGAGAGCCCAACGGTCTCCGCCACCTCCCAACGACCCACAGGCCATCGGAGGCGGAAGAGACCGCCGGCGGAGCCGGCGGCGGCCGCGTCGCTTTTTTTCGCCTCGCAGAACAGTAGCAAGCCGAGAGGGTTCGGGAGAGTAGTTTTTTCCTTTGGCAGCCCACCAGACTTAGGCACTCTCTCTCTCTACCATGCAATTCCCATCTCTTGCGGCCACCTCCTCCGCTCTTTTGATCTTTTTCATTCGCCCCGGCCCACGGAATCGCCTGGGGAGGTGTGCCTTCCAAGGTTTCCCGATCTCGCACCCCACCTCTCTCGTCCGCCATCGATGGGCGCCTTTGAAAACTCGCAGCCGCACGCAGGGCCAGGATTGGTCCTGTTGGGTTGGGTGGTCTCTGGATGGGAGCTCTCTGCTTGTGCTCGGGGATCGGTTCGGTCTCGTCCGCGCCGCGCGGGCAGTGGGCGTGTCCTGGTCTGGTCTCTGGTCTCCAAACGGTAGGTGGGGGTGGTGGACTGTTGGTTGGCACGTCTCTGGCTCTCGGGACTCGGCGCGCAATGCAGTGCGCACGGGCTTGGACCTTGCGCTCTGGACCAGATGACAGTCGGCCAGAGGTACGGGAGAGTGAGGGGGTGTTTGGATTCCAACGGAAGTTTAGTCCTGTCATATTGGATGTCTTGTTACTAATTAAAAGTATTAAACGTAGACTAACTACAAAACTAATTACACAGATGGAGGCTAAATGGTGAGACGGATCTATTAAGTCTAATTAGTCCATGATTTGACAATGTGGTGCTACAGTAACCATTTGCTAATGATAGATTAATTAGGCTTAATAGATTCGTCTCGTGAAAAAGACAAGGATTCTGTGATTAGTTTTATAATTAGATCATGTTTAGTCCTTCTAATTACCATCATACTATTCGATGTGACATGGACTAAACTTTAGCACAAGGATCCAAACACCCCGTGAGTGTTGCTGTACAGAGTACATGCATGGGTTAGAAGAGAGACCTTTGCAAGTTTGCATTCTACACCGATTGACACCCATTTGGTATCTGCTCTCTACGAAAGCTACTACCGACGACGCATGCACACGCGCAAACCCGGAGATGCATGAAGGAGAGGCGAGGAGCTATACGGCTCATCGTTGGATGTCAGCTCGGAGCATATGCATGAAGGAGTATATGCGTGGAGTGGGCACCGGCCCCGCACATCGTACGTACTTTGGGTAAAAACTAAATGTGTGCGTACATCCCCCGGCTTGTGCGTGCAATGCATATGCTCCGGTTTCACTTTGGTCGATCGTTTCTCCGATCCTAGCTGGGTTGCGTGCGTCGACATATATCTCGCTGGCTCACTGTGTAGTGTCGTGACAGATCGACATGGTCCAAAAGCTTGCTGTGTAGTATTAAAATGTACGAGTTGAGATCGCAATTACTTAATTTGCAACATAGTACTCCCTCCGTTCCAAATTATAGGTCGTTTGACTTTTTTAATCTCAAGTTTGACCGCTCGTCTTATTCAAAAAATTTGTGCAAACATAGTCAAATTTGAGTTATTATTGAAGTATTTGTATTAATTAAGCAACTCATAATAAAAAATATGATATTCTGCATAATTTTTTGAATAAGACAAGTGGTCAAAATTGGGGTTAAAAAAAGTCAAACGACCTACAATTTGGAACGGAGGGAGCAGTATTCACGTGTCGGAGAACACAAGGTTGTATGAGCGCGTTTCGTGGCGTGCAAATCGAAAATTTCAGTATGTCAACTTAATCTTTGCTATATATTTTCATGTCAAACATATCTTTTCCATGCATGTCAAACTTGTTATTGATTTTTTTCCTAAGTTTAGAGATAAATACAATATCATCTACGTTATGAAATAATGCACTATCAGACATATCTTATAGTGAATTCGATGAAACTGTCACATGTTGTTGGTATATCGATGTTTTTATTAACTATAATTTGGAGCATAGCCAGTAACAAGTGATCCATAGGCTCACCAATATTCATCCTTGAAAAGCTTTGGAGATACTCTAGGCATTCGTGTGTGCAAGCACAAACATGCATGTGTATGTGAATTTGCTAACATTGCATCATATTTATTTCCAACAAGTCCCATAACGTAGGTTGGTGCAATAGCTTATTATATTTATTTTTTTGTATGGACGATGGTTAGTTAGGTGGCTGGTAGTAGTTGACGATCGGGCCAATCAACAGTTCCAATCCATGGTGTACTAGCCGTGTCTACTTAACGATGAGGGAGTCAATTGATAGATCCTCGCTTTTGTGCTTGGTCAAAGTGTGTTGGACAGGATAGAAGAACAAGACGTGAACTTACATATTCGTCGACCAGCATGCATGCATATGGTCCTCCGATCCAAAGTCGTCGCCAAAAAAAAAAAAAGATACACGGTGCTTGTTGTGCATGCTATAGCGTGGACATTGGTGAGCACATACGCCCACATTGTTTTGGCCACTGCTTCCTTTGTACTACCTCGGTATCGAAATGTTTGTTGCCGTTGACTTCTTCTGAAAGGTTTTACCTTTTCATTTTATTCAAATATTTTAAACAAATATGAGAAAAAATAAATGACATACACACATTATTTATTATTTTGAATAAGACTAATGGTCAATGTCGTGATAAAAAGTCAACGGTGACACATATTTTGGTACGGAGTGAGTATTTGAAAAGTACAGTACGGCAACACTTGTTCGAATATGTATGCATTAGTTTGTTAATTTGAGAATATTTTTCTCGAAGTTAGTTTTGGACAATTTATACGTATTATAGCATACGATGTTCCAAGCACTTGCAACCGATAAAGAGTTGATCAAACTTTGCTTGCTTTCCAATGCAATTACACAGGTCCAACCTACCAATTTCACGTAACGAATAGTCGTGCACACGCTGCAGATTCGAGCTGAAACTCTCAGGAACTTGCATTGTGTACAATTTTGAGCTAGACTGCTGCGGAAGGCGGTCTACAACTCCCACGCCCACGGCCCACCGGCGGGCGGCAGGCCGCAGTTACCAAAGGCACTGGAAAACCGCGCGAAAAGTCCATGGGCCTCTCTCGGAAGACGCGGGCGCGCGCGCTCGCCCCTCGCCGCGCCAAGTTCCCAACGTGCTCCACAGGGCCCCACCACCCACCGTACCATGACGGACAGGCGGCCCCCACCTCGTCACGTGCCACACCGTACCGCCCTGCCGGCTGCCCGGGCCCACACCGCCCGGCGTGGAACACGAAACACCGGATCCCGGCGCGCCTCTCCCCCGGTCCCGGACCGGACCCCGCAGCGCGCCGCGTCCCCACCTCACCTTCTCTCTCTGCCCGCCGCGTGGCCCGCGCCGCGGCCGCTGACCAATTCCGCGCCGCCGCGTCACGGCCGGTAGCGCCCGGCGCCCGCTGCTCGCCCTGCCGCAGCGGATCCCTCCTGTGTCCAGAGCCAGAGGCACTATTCGCGTGGCCGGTCGGGCCCATGCGTCATAGGCCATAGGTGGGTAGGCAGCTTAGCGCGGGCCCCCCGCCCTCTCCACAGCTCCACTTCTCCAGTCCGCGCGCGCCGGTGGGCGAGAGACGAGATCGGGTCACCGGACTGGCATGCGGGCCCCACCAGTGTCAGGTCCGGTCGTGGGCTCGTGGCGCCGTGGCGCGCACCGGGCAGAGCCGCAGTGCAGGCCAGCACGGGCGGGGCGGACCGCGCGAGGGAATTGGATCAGCGACGGGTGGGGCCCGGTGGGGCAGCCGCTGACGTCTGGTTCGGGTCGGTCGGTTGGTGCGTGGGCGTGCAGCCAAAAGCGTATCCCTTTTCTTTATCTTTTGTTCCTGCACAAGATGCTTTTGTTAACGCTGCACATACGCTTTTGGATTTAGGTTTGTTTAGATTGGGTGAATTTGATTGAATTCAATGATTAAAGATGCATTGGAAATTGAAAAAGTAGAGATGGGACACGTAGTTCAATACGTTGCCTTTTGATTGAATTAGTGCCTTTTCGCGAATCTAAACAGGGCCTTAGTAGAACAGAGAAAAATATTTTAGACCTGATTTACATCGGTAGATTAATGATAAAACTCATTACATAACCTCGAGTAAATTCGCGAGGAAAATCTATTGAGCCTAATTAGATCATGATTAGACAACATCGTGACAGTAAACAATCTCTAATGATGGATTAATTAGACTTAATAGATTCAAAATTCAATTTCCAGACGAGTTGTGTAATTAGTTTTTTATTAGTATCCAAACACCCCTTCCGACATTCCGTTTTTACGATTGGGCAAGTTTCCACTTTCCAAACTAAACAAGGCCTTAGGGCAGCTTTTTTTTTATACGTGTTCATTAAGACAAAATTTATTTGCGATTTTTTAAAAAAAGTGTTCTACAACTCTAACAATATTTGCACACGCTACTTGTAATCTGGCAATGTCGATCATCCGTAGACCAAAGATGCTGCCCCTTTGTTTAAAGCAACGATCAAATGGTTTTTTAATGTACGGCTCGAACCCGTCGGGCTCACTCATCTGGCGTCCCATGTTAGCGTCGTCAAAAACAATATATTCCATTGCTGTATGGGTTGTCTCGGTGCCACCAAACACACCAACATCTTTGGTACTCGATCGTGTCTTTTTGTCACTCGAGAGTTGTTTTATGCGACGAGCACGTTTGCTGATATGTCCGATCACCTCCCGTGGTTTTACTTTATGGGAAAAAAAAATTGTGGTGGAGTACACGCAAGTAGTAGTATTAGCCCTCCATGACCCGAGATGCGGATTCAGAGCAGATCGTGTTCAAACTGGAACCGAGACATCTTTGCAATGCTACAGATCACAAGTTGGTTCGCTCTGTACTTGCACAGGGGAACAAGTACTGTATCACGTACTACACGGCTACAGAACTACAGTACATTACAGGCCACCGATCCGCTCAGCCCGCCGCCGTCCACACCACGCGGGCGCGTACACGAATCCGTGTCCGGTCCACGGAAGCCCAGCAGTCCAGCACCGAGCACCATCCCCACGAGCGGGTACGCAGCGAATTGGAGGAGTGGAGGACGCCAGGACGGGAGGGTCTGGGGCGCGCGTGTCCGCGGTGGGGTCCACCAAGCAGAGCGCAGCGCAAAAGCAGGGCGCGCGGGCTGGTGCAGGCCGAGGCCGAGGCCGCAGCCGAACTGAACGGCGGGAAGTACATTGGTGCGGTCTAATAGACGGTCTCATGTATTGCCATGTATTTTAAGATAATTTATTAGACAACTTATATAATGGATTGTTTTTTAAGTAGTCTCATGCTAACTCATGAGTCCTAAATCCATGCACGAGACAAATCGATGTAGTGATCTTTTATATATTTTCACTTTGTAGCTTGTTTGTGTCACCTTAGAATAGCGTGTTATTATTTATCACAGATGATTATAATAGACAAGTACAGATGAGAGTATCATAAAGATATATAAATATTAAAACATGATATTTATTATTACTTCGTGCATTTGAAAAAAAATAAATAGAAAGATCACATAAATGATGCTAAAACAAGGTTTAACTATTTTGCTTGTTCCTTGAACGATGCCAGATGTGTTTGACTAAATCATTCTGAAGTTGGTTGTGCGTCTCTCGTGCGCGGATCGCAGCATTTCTTCGTAGCACCTCGGAAAAGCACATGTTATTTCCAAGTCTGACTTTCGGTGGTAGAGCAAATGATAACCCTGGAGTTGAGTTCAAATCAAAAGAAGTTGAACCCGGCTGTCTCTGGTCTTCAATAATCATATTGTGAAGAATAATGCAAGCCTGCATGATTTTTCCAATATCTGCCCTTTTCCACTTGCGTGCTGGACGGTCAACAATGTTAAATCGAGATTGCAATACCCCAAATGCACGTTCGATATCTTTTCTTGCACTTTCTTGCATTTGTGCGTACAACTTGTCCTTGTCACTTTGAGGAGCCTTTATCGACTTCACAAATGCAGTCCAGTCGAGATAAATTCCATCAGCAAGATAGTAACCATTATTATATTGCGTCCCATTGATAGAAAAGTGCACTTGAGGCGCTTCGCCCTTCAATGCCTGTATGAACAGAGGAGAGTGGTTCAATACATTAATATCATTGTTAGCCCCAGCAACACCAAAGTAACCATGCCATATCCGAAGATCATGTGTAGCCACAGCTTCAAGAATCATTGTAGGAGCACCCTGGTCCCCACGGGTATATTGTCCTCTCCATGCAACTGGGCAATTTTTCCAAATCCAGTGCATACAATCAATGCTTCCTAGCATGCCTGGGAAACCGCGAGACTCATTGAATTGTAGTATGCGCTCTGTTTCCTCGACTGTAGGGGGACGCAAAAACTCTGGACCGAACGTTTCAACCACCCCTTGCGCAAACATCCCTAAGCACTCCAATGTCGTGCTTTTGCCAATCTTTAGGTTCTCATCAAGTGCGTCTGCAGGGGTTCCATATGCTAACATACGCATTGCGGCCGTACATTTGATCAATGGTGAGAGGCCTTCTCGATTAGTGGCGTCTGTCCTTTGAGTGAAATATGCAGACCAATTACCTAAGGCTTCCACGATTTATAGAAAGAGCGACCTTCTCATCCGAAACCTTGTGCGGAACATGAAGTCAGTGTAGACAGGAGACTCACAGAAGTATTGGGACACAAGCTCCTCATTAGCATATTCATGATCCCTTAGTATGTATATCCTGGTGCTGCTTCTTCGACGGCGAGATGATTCAGAGGCTTCTGCTTCATGTTGTGCCCTTAACTTTTCCACTATATCTGCACCAACGGAGTCAAAGGCTTCTTGCTCGGCCATGAAATTGTCGTAGTCCTCGTCTAGGTCCAACGACTCAAGCGACTCATCGGAATCATCTGAGGACCTAGATGAACCTGATTGGTGAGACATGCTGGATTATGGCGACTTTCTTTCAGCTATGCTTCTTGCTCTTTTTCGTTGCAGACATTTACAAGATTAAAGTTGTCACAACCGCCGGAATTTATAGGCTTGATGGCTGAGCTTAATTGAATCGTACTGCAATGATATTCCAAGTCGTACACTAGAGTCCAAATCCACATCGACTTCTAGCTCACATAAGTGCACGGGGCACAAGAGTCCGACATGGACTTGACTAGCAAATAATGCAGCAATACATATGTTTATATTTAATGGTAGTGATAATAAACCAAGTCTTACATAACAAATAAGGGACACGTGATGTAAGTGGAACTCTATTTCTAACTCTTACAGAAGACGAAAGTAAACAATCCCTTGAAGATATGAATAATGCTGTATCAAAGAACCTGAAAAGAAGAAGCAATATATTTTTAGATGAGTAACAATATGACAAAAGAAAATGCAAGAAGAAGAACGCCTGGTTACATATTAGTTCAAGAAAACTGGTTTCTTATAGAGCTCTTTTACAGTGCCCTATACTACTACTTATATAGTATAGAGTATAGAAGAAGGGCATTTTAGTAACCTCGTTCTGTTGAGAATTTTTCTCTTTCTGTGTCCTAGGTTCGAACCCCGTGCCTGTGTATCGTTCTTTTTTTCTCCCTGTAATTTCCTACGGAGAGCACATTTGCTACGGAAGAACTCCTGCCGCCGCCGGTCGTCCCTTTCCGCGTCCTCTCATTCGGATGCCTCCCTCGCCGTGAATCTCCTGGCTGGATGCCGGCGCAGCAAGCCCCTCCTCTGTTTCCATCCCTCGCCGGCGCAGGCCGCCGCACGCCGACCCCGCAGATCCCGGGCCATGGACCGCCCACCCGCCGACCCTCGCCGTCCATCCCCGCAGATCCCGCGACAGCGATGTGGTGCAGGTGGACCTGATGGAGTCGAAGACGGCGCACGGCCAGCCGACGGGGAGGTGGACCCCGATGCGCGAGTCCTGGGGCTCCATCTGGCGCATGGACACCAACCACCGCATGCAGGCGCCCTTCTCCATCCGCATCCGCAACGAGTCCGGCAAGACGCTTGTCGCCGGAGATGAGAGGTGGGGAGTGAGATACGAGAGAGATGTGGTGATGAGAAGAAAGGCAGACAAGGTGCCGGAGATGACAGGTGGGGAGTGAGAATGCAGTGACTATATTGATGTCGTCACATAGATTGTTAAAAATATTTACAGTTATGTCCATTACAATATTTTTAATAATATTATATTTGTACAAATAAAATTTCTTCAAAAAATTACATTTGTGCCATTATAATTTTTTTCCTAAATATCCATACTAGACTATACTACCCACCCATACCACTGTACTACAGGTCAAGTTTTTACCAGTATATAAAAATTCTGAGCCGTCCGATCTTTTCATATTGATCCTTTTTTATTCCATACTGGTCCATCTTTACAGTAGTATAGGGCATTGTAAAAGAGCTCTTCTTATAAGTAGATTTCAGTTGCAAAGAGAACACATATGTCCTATCATGAAGCTCGATTGGCAAAAATCCTCTCCCTCATGCTCTTCACAGCAATCATATGCTCAGCTTTCATGTCCTCAGACATCTGACTTGTGTCAAACGTAAGAAGTGATTTATATGTTTCCAACAGTTTGGATTCCTTATCATGCATTTTCCCTTCCTTTTCAATTAATTTTGCCTCCTTCTTCTCCAGTGCTGCAAGGTGGTTCAGCCTTGCTGATTCCTTCTTATCGGCAGCAATTCGTTGGTGTCTGTCCAGAACCTCAATGCGATCTTCCTTACATTTGGCTTGACTTTCTCTCAACTTGTCAATCTCGTCCATAGTTGCTGATGAATTCTTCCCCTTTCCTTTCCCGCTGATTTCGGCCTTAGCTTTCTTGCACCCTCCTGGACGTGGCAGATCATTGATTACATCATGAGAGGATGTTAGGTCTACGGTCTCCGACTCAGAATTCTTTCTTTTGTTAGATCCATTAAGGTCCTCATTGTAGGCATGCCACTTTGGTTGATCTCTAAGAACCTTCCAGCAAGCTATGAGTTTGAATTGGCCTTCTTCAGAGTCAACCTCATAGAAAGCCATGGCTTTGTCCATTACCTGCTCATCTGACTCTCCACTGGCACGAAGACGTTGTGCTTTGATCCAGGAGCCTTGAAAGGCATTCACAGCTTTGTTCACACGATGCCATTGTTCCTTCAATTGCTTAACTTCTCTAATACGATCACTTGGGGTTGTGCTGTTGAACATGGTAGTTACTGCTCCCCAATATTGATCATTTCTCTTCCAGTTCCCTTTAATTGGATCGTTTGAGTTTTTTAACCAAGCACTAACCTGTATTGTAAATATAGAAGCTTATAAAAAAAGGGGAATTTTATACTACATAAGAATTTAGAGAGTTAGTTATAGGACTGAATAAGTGTGCATAGAGAAGTTACCAATCTAATGGTCTCATCAGATGTCCATATCATCCTCCTCCCAGTCCTACTTCCTCCAGCATCTTTTTTTGAGGACGTGTTAGGATTGCCTCCATTGTCATCAATGCTATCGGAATCCACAATAGAAGCAGCTTGTGAGCCAAGTGCTGACTGTGATGACTCAGCAGCTTTGGCCATCCATAGTTGTGGTGCCTCAAATGGAGTATATGGAGCAGGGCCACTAGCATAAACAAAATTAGGTGACATGGGTGTCTGACATCGAAGTTCTTCAGGATAAGAGTAGTCTGATGATTGTTGAAGGTAACTTAGGAAACCACCAGGAGGGTGAGAACCCAGTTCGCTGGAATAAAAACAACGGATAGGTTACTCATTTACCAGATAGAAAAGCAAACAATTGCAACTTGACGATGACACAAATAACTAACACAACATGACCTGAACTATCTAGTAAATTTATTTTGGATACATGAAAATTATGTGAGTAGCTTTGTCTAAAAAGTACTTGCAGAAGAAATGCAATGTTGCTAAGTTTAACAAATTTCTTACAAAGTTGTATTTTGCAATCCACGTTGGTGCACAAAACAATACTATTTTCACACAAGATATTACTGTGTAGGAAGAGAATTTGGGCCAATCACACTTTAACTGTAATATGGGAGCATAATATTTTGGAGAGCCCTTTGCCATCGCCCATTCTGAACATAGTTAGATACATGCCTATATCCTGTATTCATGCTCATGCAAGTAATCGATAACAGAGGGCAATCACAAACAACAGAGTTTCGTATGTCACAAAAGTCTTGCTAAATAGTAATAATTAATGTAATCTACCGGCTATAAATCCAATACATACCTGTCCTCTTGGATTGCAGTGTCAGTGACATTCAGATCTCTTTGGACCATTGGGGAAGAACAGTTGGGCGCAAAGGAAGGAGGCATGAACCATGTCGGGATACTAGCAATTGAACCTGGAGTGGCTTGCGGTGCTGTTGCCGGCGATTTGGATGTCGTCTGGGGTACTGCAGACATCTTTGATTGATGAAGCATGTTCGTGCGACGAGGCAGGGCGCGGTAGGTTCGGCCGCCGAGGACGCACGCCATTCGGGGTAGACGGCCGCAGTGGAGCCATATGCTTCATCGTCAGGGGCACCATGGCCTACTAGCCTGGGCGTCGGAGAGGTGGAGAGGATCTCTGGCCTGGGATGAGCGCACAGCCGCACACCACCTATGAGGGAGATGTAGCATATGGATGAGGCACGGAGGAACAACGAAGAAAATGGCGCGCGGTTTCGCGCCATGAAATTGATTTCGCGCGCGGGAGAAATATTTAGCGCGGGGAATGAATCGGAGCAGCAAATCTGGCGACGAGAAAAAATGGCGTTCCTCGGCAACGACAGGGCGTACAATGGAGGTGAAGTCGTCTCATCGAGCGGAAAAATCGTGGACGAGCCCGTTGTTTCACGAGACAACGGCTTTTCTCTCTCTCCTCTCCTTCTCTCCTCCACATCAGCAAAAATCCAACGTGGCTGTGCATGAGACCACCTATGAGAGTGCTGAATGTGTAGCAATGTACCTGCCCTAAATCGGCAAGATAAGTTTAGAAAATTTAGTGTAGTAATTCTAAATCGAAGATTAGGAGGACTAAATATGATCTAATTATAAAACTAATTACATGGATGAACGGAAAATCGTAAGACGAACCTATTAAACTTAATTAATCTATCATTAATTCATATTTAATACGCTTAATTAGTGTCCTAACATTAACTGAACGGCGGCCATGTTTAAAATGGGCAAGATAAGTTTAGAAAATTTAGTGTAGTAATTCTAAATCGAAGATTAGGAGGACTAAATATGATCTAATTATAAAACTAATTACATGGATGAACGGAAAATCGTAAGACGAACCTATTAAACTTAATTAATCTATCATTAATTCATATTTAATACGCTTAATTAGTGTCCTAACATTAACTGAACGGCGGCCATGTTTAAAATGGGCAAGATAAGTTTAGAAAATTTAGTGTAGTAATTCTAAATCGAAGATTAGGAGGACTAAATATGATCTAATTATAAAACTAATTACATGGATGAACGGGAAATCGTAAGACGAACCTATTAAACTTAATTAATCTATCATTAATCCATGTTTAATACGCTTAATTAGTGTCCTAACATTTGATGTGACGGGATGAATAACGAAAACTTAGGCCCTGTTTAGTTCCCACCCCAAACTTCACTATTCATCAAACTTCACTATTCATCAAAGGAAATCTTACATGCATGGAGTATTAAACGTGTTAATGACAAAACCCATTCCATAACCCGGTAACTTTGCGAGACGAATCTAATAAGCCTAATTTGGCCATGATTAGACAACGTCGTGCTATAGTAAACAATCTCTAATGACGGATTAATTAGACTTAATAGATACGTCTCGTGATTTCCCGTTCATCCATATAATTAGTTTTATAATTAGATCATATTTAGTCCTCCTAGTCTTAGATTTAAAATTGCTAGTAAAGTTAGCAATTACCGGCGACGGCGACGAGGGGTCGGCGGACCGGGGGAGAAACACTGGAGAGAGACACGCGGGGCCCGCGTGGCCTCTGATTCCTCGACACGTCCCCGGAGCCCACGAGGCCCACTGTTCCGGCCCTCACCCTTCCCGTGCTGCCGACTGACAGTGAAATACGAATCTTCTTGCCGGATTTTCTTGGTTGCCAATTTCTTTGAAAGGTGAAATCGGGTTTGCAGCAGCAGCACTCGAAACGGAGTCAACTGCTGTAACTCTCTTTCGCGAAAAGAGCGGGCCAGTGTCTCGTGAATGCGGTGTGAAAAATTGACATCGGTCATGAGCCGAGAATTATTAAGGCAACTGCCACAAAATTTTGCATGTAGAATTATTTGGTGATGTTCATGCCAGATCACGGTCATTCTTTGCCTTTCCATGCTACTACTTTTTGTGGCATGGAGTCATGGACAACTTGGTATAGACACACACGTACAAAAGGTAATAGTATAATGCGAGGCACAGGCCATTTGATCGCGGCTATTGTAAGAATATTAATGTGTTATCGTTATTATTTTCTATCTCCGGAACACATTCGTGCTTTCGAGTAATCATCCACAGGAAAAAGCACTAGGTTTATCATTTTCGGTACATCAGCATTTTGTAGAGGGGCAGCCGTCAGCACGCGGCTACCTGTGGTTACTCATCAAAATTTAGAAATGCTGTATCGAAATAGCTGGTGTATGACCACACGGCATTCTTAAAATGCCATGGGGATGGGTCTTGCCCCGTCAAACGTTGTTAGAGTAGTTGAAGTTTACTAAAAAATACGAAGAGTCATAGAGAGGAGAGGGACAAGGCAAAACACTCAAGCAACACGATGTCGTGTACTCTGGTTTCAGCCCGCAGATGTGCTACCAAACCAGAT
Organism: Alloteropsis semialata; assembly: GCA_004135705.1. Lineage (NCBI taxonomy): Eukaryota > Viridiplantae > Streptophyta > Magnoliopsida > Poales > Poaceae > Alloteropsis > Alloteropsis semialata. The sequence goes on along the minus strand of CM014277.1, from coordinate 52,782,953 downwards.
AATCTAGATGGACGAATGTAAAAAAAACAAAAATATTGCCGATTTTCATTTTACAACAATTCACAGTACCCGGCACCGGCACGCCGTCTCCTCCGAGCAGCCCGTTCGGCTGGCCGGTGCTGATTCTGGCTGGTGGCTGGTGCTGCTTTTCTGTGAGAGAAAAGTACTGCTGGCTGGTTGATGGCTGGTGACTAGTGCTGATTTTATATGAGACTAAAGTATAAAGTACTACTAACTGATTCTGAACCCGCCAGCCGAACAGCCGACACGGCGCAGGCCGCCTGACGTGGGCATTAAAAAATGGCCACAGCGAAGACACCCTCCCCCGCAGGAGGCAGCAGAGGATCCGCCCCGCCCCCAATGCCCCAGCACGAATATTTATTGCGCCCACCCCTTGCCTGCAGGAGCCAGACAGCCCCACCCGGCCCAGACCCACTTTCGCCCCTTCCCAGGCCCAAGCCCAGACCCTACTAAACCCGGCCCGGTTCGGGTAATTATTGCGCCACTGACCTTCTTCCCCTCCCTCGAGGTCGCCTCACTCGCCTTCTCCCCCACGGTAACCTCACCGCCGGGTTGAAACGGAGCCGAGCAAGCGGAGCGAGCAGGCTTCTCTCACGCGCTGATGAAACGCACTCCACCACCACCACCACCCCTGACGTCGCCTTCCCCCCTCACATAAATCTCTCTCTCACTCTCCCCGAGCCGCGCAGTAAAAAAATCGGGGGAGGTGAAGAGAGGAGCAGCGGCAGAGACTCTTCTCTTCGGAGCTTTGGGGGAGTGGAACGAGGCCGCGGAATCGGAGTGGAATTCGCGGGGCGGAACTCGGTCCGGCCTGGAATTCGCGCGATTCGGGCGCGGGTGAGGGGGCTGCGAAGTTGAGCGCGCGCGGAGGCGCCGCGGATGTGAAGATCTGGTGCTCTCGATGGCGTCTTCGGCGGCGGCTGCGGCTGCTGCGCAGGCGGCTGGAGGCGGAGGGTGTGAGGCGGATGGTGGTGCCGCGGCGGCGCGAGGCGAGCCGGAGCTCTCGGGTGTTGGTATGGGCGTGTGTTTGGGTTCGGCGGGTTTTGACATGGGTTTGGCTTCGGCCTGTGCGCGTGCAGGTGGTTGTGTTGGCGGTGGCGGAGGAGGAGGCGGGGCGGAGGACGGCATGTACTCGGAGCTCTGGAACCTCTGCGCCGGCCCGCTGGTCACGGTGCCCAGGGTCGGGGACAAGGTCTACTACTTCCCGCAGGGGCACATCGAGCAGGTGCGCGCCCCAATTCGACCCCCCCTCTTCCTCCCCCCCTCCCTCCCTCTCTCTGCGTCCTCGCTTCGGGAGCCCCGTTTGGGCATGTGTTTCCGGGGTTCTCGTCGAGGCTTTTGCTGTGTATCCTGTGATGAGCGCGGTGTTTCCGCGGAGCGCCCGGTGAAATTCCGCGTAGCGCCCGGTGAAATTCTGCGGAGCGCCAGCGAATTCTGTTCGCGCGAGGTGCTCACGGGGAAGTACGGCGGGGTTTTCTCCATTTCCTCGAGTTTTGGGACCTGGGGGTTCTCCAATTTTGGGTGTTCGCTGGCCTGGCGTCGAATCGAGCGCGGTTTGCCCTTGCGCCCTGCAAACCTGAGCTTTGGCTTCCGAATTTTGTGGTACCGTTGGGTATTCTTGGCTCCGACTAAAATTTGGGAGGTCTTTTCTGTGGTTTATTGCAATCTGGACTGTACCCTTGCTCTCTGCTGAAAGCCTCGGGGATTGTAGTCCCTCAGAAAAGAATTCGGTGGTTTTGTGCTGGGTCGCTGTGTAGTGTGTTTCTCATTTTCTAGTGCGCCCCCAGGCTCTGGTTCGGAACAATTTGAGCTCGTTATGTGCCTTCTGCGCGGTGCTCAGTTTTTTTCAGTACTTATTATGGGCAATTAGTCTTTCACTTACAAAATTTCTTGGTTTCATACTCCGCGTGTGATGGAGAGTGATTTAGTCCAGATCTGTTGCAGTTTTGTGGGCGTAATTTGACCCCGTTAACCTGCTGCTCTGGATTTCAGGTCGAGGCATCGACCAACCAGGTGGCCGAGCAGCACATGCAACTGTACAATCTCCCATGGAAAATACCGTGTGAGGTCATGAACGTTGAATTGAAGGTACTTGCACCCTCTCTACTTTCAAATTGTGTGAGCTTTTTTGCCCTTCATTTATTTTGTGTGTTTGATGCCAATTTGTTTGTGTAGTGTAGGCGGAACCAGACACGGATGAGGTTTACGCACAGCTTACGCTGCTCCCTGAATCGAAGGTAGGTGATGCTGTTAGCTTTCACACTGCTCCATGTGAGGGTCTTGGCCTGAAGTGTTTAATCAGGCATCATTTGTTCATTTGTTTTGTATGTAGCAGCCAGATGAGAATGGCTCTAGTGAGGAGGAGATGCCTGCTGCACCTCCTGCTGCGCCTGTGAGGCCACGTGTGCACTCTTTCTGCAAGACATTGACAGCCTCAGACACCAGCACACATGGCGGCTTCTCGGTGCTGCGACGCCACGCAGACGAGTGTCTCCCGCCACTGGTTAGCTTGCTGGATCTTTGACTTGTTGATGTCGCCATTGTTGCTGCAGGTGTAGATTCACTATATTGATATTTGTTTCTTGAGTGGCAGTGATCATCTTTGCTTTGCCTTCTTGATCAGGATATGAGCCGTCAACCTCCAATGCAAGAGCTTGTGGCCAGGGATCTGCATGGGGTGGAATGGCGCTTTCGCCACATATTCAGAGGTGATCACTCAAACATCTTTGTCATTTGACCAGATTCCAGGAACGTGTTGTGCTCTTTGCTTTGTATGCAAGAGTTGCAAACATATTGATCAATGTTTTATTTGTTTTGTAGTGTGTAACAATAGTTCTTGTGTGTATTCATGGCTCCTTGAATTGATCTTAAATTAGTATAAATGTGCTTCTGGGTACAATATGTATGCACCATCATACCATATTCGTTTCACTGGAGGGACCAACTTGTGTTCCTACAACATGTGTATTTTAATTTCTTTCATGGGCCTGCATTTGATGATGCCAGGATAACCATTTAGTTTTGTCAATTAATGTTTCATCTTACAAGCTTTAGTTTTTTAGGACAAGTACTCAATTCACCATAAGTTTTTGTGCTCGGCCCATGTTTCATCAGTAGATTGTCATCATTAAGTTGTATCCATGTTGAAGTTAATCTCATGTACGTTTCTGCCGCTTCAGGTCAGCCACGAAGACATCTTCTGCAGAGTGGCTGGAGTGTCTTTGTTAGTGCCAAACGGCTCATTGCTGGGGATGCCTTCATCTTTCTTAGGTATGTTTCTTTTGACACACTGATCAACTTTTCATATGAGCTTTTGATCAACTTTTGCTGGGTATGTTTTCCCTTCACCACATAACATGTACGTTCACGTGCATTGCGTGCAGAGGTGAGAATGGGGAGCTACGCGTAGGAGTTAGGCGTGCAATGAGGCAGCAAGCAAATGTTCCATCTTCAGTAATATCAAGCCACAACATGCATCTTGGTGTTCTTGCTACAGCATGGCATGCTGTTAACACGGGAACTATGTTCACTATCTACTACAAACCTAGGTTGGTGCTAAACCCTTGAGGTTTTATACTTGATTAATTCCTAAATGCCATTAATCCTTGTGCTCTTTTTTTCTTATCTAATATGTTATGCTCTAATTGAATTGAATTATCTTCTCAATTATTGCTTCTCAGGACAAGTCCAGCTGAGTTTGTGGTCCCCTGTGATCGCTATATGGAATCGCTGAAACGAAATTACCCAATAGGAATGAGATTTAAAATGAGATTTGAAGGTGAAGAGGCTCCAGAGCAAAGGTAAGCAATTGACTGGTGCAATAGTGAATGTTTTCTGCTACACGGAGATGGTCCCTCTATTAGAAGCAACTTGAAACATTCAATTCCTGTAAAATTAGGTTCACTGGGACCATTGTCGGCAATGTGGATCCTGATCAAGCTGGATGGGCTGAATCTAAATGGCGCTGCCTTAAGGTATTACACTTCTCCTCCCCTTTCAATTGAAATATATTAGTTTTGTGGAGCATTGTTGCGATGTACTTTTGTGTTATCCAGGTGAGGTGGGATGAAGCTTCCTCTATTCCACGTCCCGAAAGGGTTTCTCCCTGGCAAATAGAGCCTGCTGTAAGCCCTCCCCCTATCAATCCGCTTCCAGTGCATAGACCCAAGAGGCCTCGCTCTAATGCTGCAGTGTCCCTGCCTGATTCTTCAGCTCCGACAAAAGAAGGTTTGACCTTGTCATGCGTGCAAAACTTGTAAGGTAGTTGTTAATCTTACTAATGCATGTGTTTTACCTCATTCTAGCGGCTCCTAAGGTCACAACGGAGACTCAACAAAATGTTCTGCAGAGGGCCTTGCAGACCCAGGATAACACAACCGCGAAAAGTGTTTTTGGTGATAAAAGTGAGCTGGGCGCTGCTCGGCAGTCAGTCCTGCGACCGTCAGGATTTGATGGGGAGAAGAATACCATTGGTATGCAGAGGAATCTGGCTTCAGATAGTTGGATGCAGATGAACAGGCCTGAGAGTTACAGTGAAATGTTGTCTGGATATCAGCACCCTAAAGATCTACAGAATCAGCAGGGCTTCTGTTCTTTATCTGATCAGATTGCTGCTGGTCGTCCGAACTTTTGGCACACTGTAAATGCTCATTATCAGGATCATCAAGGCAATCACAATATGTTTGGTGCATGGTCCACGATACCTTCAACTACCGGTTTTGGATTGAACAGACAGAGCTATCCAATGATACAGGAAGTTGGTGGCTTGTCTCAGAGTTCTGCAAATACCAAGTTTGCAAATGGAGTTTATACTGCACTGCCTGGCCATGGCATTGATCAATACTCAGCTGGATGGTTTGGCCATATGGCACCTGGTTCTTGCATGGATGATGCACATCCACGTGTGATCAAGCCTCAACCTTTGGTCCTTGCACATGGTGAAGCTCAGAAAATGAAAGGCAATTCATGCAAGCTTTTTGGAATTCACCTTGACAGCCCATCCAAATCTGATCCTTTGAAGTCTCCACCAAGTGTTGCATATGATGGGATGCCACAAACTCCAGCAGCAGCTGAATGGCGGAGGGTAGACACAACTGAAGTAGAGAAATGTTCTGAACCACCTAAGACTCCAAACCAACTTGATGCTTCACAGGCAGGTCCTGTCCCAGAAAAGCATCTTTCATGTCCACAAGCTTCAAGAAGCACACAATGTAAATCACAAGGTGGATCAACCAGGAGCTGCAAGAAGGTGTGTTTGTTCTTGTCATTGTTATCAAACTTCTCTTTTTAATGCTTGATGTCCTTCAAATGCAGCTAGGATCCTAGAACGGTAGTTCTCTTTTGAATGTTTTTCATATGGTTCTCCAATTATTTGCTTTTTTAGTTTTCTACTGTGGGCATGCCTAGTAAAGGTTGCTTCTGAAGCACCTTTGGATATGTTTGTTTGCAATGTTCCATGTCTGTGCTAGACAAACTGACAAAGCCTGCTAATTTACTAAAGTAGCTGTGGGACATAATAAAATCTCCACCTTCCTTGCATATTACTTTGTAACTGCATGGTTAGGTGCCATCTGAATGCTGTGGCTGTATGAACTATCTAAGCATATAACCTTTTACAGAAGCATGCTTCCCCCCCAAGCATTAACGCTGTCCACCATGATGGTTGATGCAACTGTTCATTTCAGGTCCACAAGCAAGGAATAGCACTTGGCAGGTCTGTGGATCTTACAAAGTTCAAGGGCTATACGGAATTGGTCTCTGAGCTGGATGAGATGTTTGACTTCAACGGTGAGCTGAAAGGTTCTAACAAGGAATGGATGGTTGTCTACACCGACAACGAAGGCGACATGATGCTGGTCGGCGATGATCCCTGGGAGTGAGTAAATGTTGAATATTTCCTCGATTTCTTGGTCCATGTATGAAAGCCAAAATCTTGATTTCCCTTGTTCGCCTGGACAGCGAGTTCTGCAACATGGTCCACAAGATCTTCATCTACACAAGGGAGGAGGTCCAGCGGATGAATCCAGGCACCCTGAACTCAAGATCGGAGGACAGCCCTGCTAATTCAATGGAGAGGGGCTCTGCTGCTAGGGAGGCGCATGGCTCCATGTCCGCCTCGTCCCTTCACTCTGAGAACTGCTAATGCCTTTGCAGCTGGTAATGCAATCCACCTCACTAGCAGCTGGACCTCTGGCTGTAATTATAATTTTGAACAAAACATTATGCGACATAGCAAACTGTCACTAATCTATGCCTGATTGCTGTGCTTTTGGCAGGTCTTTTGAAGTAACAGCAGAGGACAGAAGGCGATGTATCCATAGGTCTGGTAGTGGAGCTTAATGCTTTTTATATGCATTGGATGAGCCCAAAGTACCCTAGTAGTTATAGCGGGTGCTCGTCCCGGTGGTCTGAGTTGAACCCCCTCATTCGCTGCAGGTTTTGGTTTCTCTTTTGGTGAGGTAAGTTAGTCCGTCGCTTGTCCTACCACCTAATGTATGCGTAGAACAACTAAGCGAAGCCCTGCCGCACTTTCCCTCTGTACTAAGCGTTGTACATAGGTGCCCCCTGCATCGAAGTCTAATATATTATCAGCGTAATCGACACTCTGGTGCCTCCTGCTTAAAGTCTCACCATTGATTTGCTGTTTGGAGGTCATTCTGTGCCCCCTGTAGGCTGTAGTGGAGTGTTCCTTCTATGATGTAGTTAGCAATTAGAGCCTGTGCTTCATGTTTCGTTGCAGTCGAGCCTGGATTGCAATTGCAGAATTGGGAGCTTCATCTCTTCCTGCCATTGCAGTGCCAGACCAATCATGTTCTCTTTAGGGTCAAGGTTCCGGTTTGTCGCTCGGTTCAGGTGGGTGAGTTGCTGAATGGTATCATGGCGCCGTGATACTGTTGGTCTTGTTGGATACTGATGAGGAGCTAGGAGTCGGCTCGGTGGGAGAAGCCACGATGGCATGGGGTCCCTGAGAGCTGATGCTTCCCGGTGGTGTGTTTGTGCCTTGATGCTGTGAGTGCGAGTGTGACTTGGTTTGTTTGGTCGGAGCCTCGGAGGTGGCATGTCTGAACGAACGAGTAGCTGTTGGTCAGTTGGTGTGGCGCTGCCAATTGCGCCAGCCCGATCCAGAGGCTGCAGCCATATGCTGTTCTTGGTCGATGGGCGGCTCTACTGTCTGCTCATGTGGATATTAGCCAGACCTCTCGCGTGGTCCTTGACACTGACATTTTATATAGATACGTCATGTTTATTATCGGATTCTGGTGGCTGAAAAAACTTTTGGTTTTGAGGGCGGGTAGGAGTTGAGCATGCGCCTGCCTGTGGTAGCTCGCTCCCCTTTGCCGGCCCAATGCTCCGATCACTTCGCCCGGGTGGAAGCAAAGCCCTTGTTTCTCGATTGCAGTCTCCAAGCTGGAGTTGGAGGCATTTTCCATCCCATTAAAACTCATGTTCCTACCAAACAAGCAAAGAGAATTTAAAGTTGTTACATTTAAACTTTCATTCCATCAATTAGCCCAACCAAACGAGCCGTATGTGGTTTGATATTGGGCAGCTCGGGTTTATGTTTGGTGAAAATGTCAAAATGGCAAAATAATTAAATATTCACCGGGTTTCATCCATGCAAGTTTCTGCTTATATGCAGCATTTGTGTGTAATTATTAGGTTTCTCTTTTTTTTTTTTGGAACAAGCTCACACATTTTCTATCCCAATAAACACCTGCGATAGTCTTGTCGAGTCAACCTAACCAACTAAGCTATGCTTGGCATTTTGGTGTTGAAGTGATTGGTTCGTGTTTTATAAACCTTATATGTGACGGTTAAATAGTTCTCACATGCGGGAAAGTTGATATTTATATTTTACAATGTTTGACTAGAATTATTTGGTATATCTTTTGGTAATTGAAGTTCGAACATTGTACTCTAATTTGCCGATCATACTATATAGCATTTTTCTGTTACTTAGGACATGTAGTAAGTGCCTGTTTAGATCGGTGAGAAACTTTGTGAAATTTACTGTAGCAATTTTAAACCAAAGATTAGAAGAACTAAACATGATCTAATTATAAAACTAACTATATGGATGGACGGGAAATCGCGGGACGAATCTATTAAGCCTAATTAATCCATCATTAGAGATTGTTTACTGTAGCACGACATTGTCTAATAATAGCCTAATTAGATTTAATAGATTCGTCTCACAATTTTACCTGGGGGTTATGAAATGGGTTTTGTCAGTTATCCACATTTAATCTTACTATTACTAATTAAAGGCTCCTTTTGAAGCCTCCAGGTTAATCCTTACGAAACGCGCTAGAAAAAAGGATAAATCCTAGAGATTCCCACAATAATCAGAAACATCTGGCCATCCATTTGTAGACTCTAATCATCATAACCATTGGATCTATTGTATTTTCTAAAAATTACCCAATTTTGTCACTATGAAAATAGCCTAAAATACCCCCCCCCCTAAATGTATAGGTAAATTATCCACCTCTGCCATTATAAAACAATTTACAGTAACACCCTAAATTTGCATCTAAATCACCTGCATTTGCCATTATTAAAAATCCAACATGTCATTATAAAAATATCTCAAAGTACACCAATATATGATTCTAAACTACATATGTGTTCCATTAATTGTTAATATAGAAAATATGTATTAACTTATGATGTGTATGCATGATGTGTCTCACCATGAAACGATGAAAACACATATTTCATATTCAACACGTAACTTGAATTCTAAATTTACATCGAAATTACCCATATATGTGATTAAAGTATACCAATATATAATTCTAAATTATTTAATGCTACCATTATTTAATATAGAAGATGCTAACTTATTAAGATATATAGATACAATGGTACATAATGAGTGCCATCATGTAGACTATGTATACATGTATGGAGGAAACAATGGGAATACCAATTCCATGCTAATCGTGTAGCTCAAATTTAAATTTCAATAAAACACATATAGAAGAGCTATGTAAAGTGGAAAAGATATTTAATCAATAAAAGAGAGCACAAGATAAATTATTATTATTATTGTTATTGTTATTGTTAGTAGGAGTAGCAGTAGTAGTAATATTGTTATTATTATATATGGTTTTATATTTTTATAAAATTTTAATACTCATGTCTTCTCAATTATTAGCCCGTGCTAGTACTCTTAATTAGTATCGAAACATTCAAATTTATTGTAGCGATGAAAAAAGTTACCAACTAAAAGTTTGAAAGCCTTGATATGGGAGCAAAGCAACCGTACCTTCCTGGGCAACCGAAGCTATCCCACGAAGGCACACCCGATCGCGTACGCCGCTATAGCTGTGTGTGTTACCGGCTTTCCTCGCGATGGACACGCACTGAGCTCCGAAGCCTTGTCACCTGCGGTAAGCTTCCGAGGCTGGCTGCACCGGCCGCCCGCTCTGGCAGCGCAGGCCGGCGGCGGCCGGTGGGGGACGGGGGTAGATCCAGCCGCACATGCGTGTGCCCGGGCAGTGATTGCGGCCTGACACGCGGCAAAGCACAGGCGCCGTCAATGCCAACTCAACTCGCCAGTTCGATCGATCGCGCGCGCGTGCCACAGTATCTTAGGCAAACAGATCACTCTGAAACTTTTGAAATTTTGAAACTACACTATTCATTAAAGAAAATCTTACATGTATGAAGTATTAAACGTGTGTTAATGACAAAACTCATTCTATAACCCCCAGGTAACTTTACGAGACGAATCTAATGAGCCTAATTTCATCATGATTAGACAACGTCGTGCTACAGTAAACAATCTCTAATGACGGATTAATTAGGCTTAATAGATTCATCTCGCGATTTCCCGTCCATCCGTGTATTTAGTTTTATAATTAGATCATGTTTAGTCCTTCTAATCTTTGATTTAGAATTGAAAACTTTCTTTCGCAAACTTTCTTTTCAATCTAAACAGGCCCTAAAATGTGCCAAGATGCAGAGTGAATGTGAAGCTGAGAGAGAGAGGCGCACAGGATGAGAGTGAACCGTATTCAATGCGTCGTCTCGCCTCTCACTCTGGAGTCTGAACGCCGACGAGCCGCCCTGCGTCGCGTGGCACCGGCGCGCACGCACACCTGCCGGCTGCCGGGCCTCATGATTGGGGCCAGGGACGCCGGCCGCCGCCACTGGCCGTTCTGGCAACCCCGCAGGCCGGCGGCAGCCGCTGCCTGCCGTACGTCGCAGTCGCCGGCGGCGGCACCGCAGGCCCGTAGGAGAATCGTACGGCCGGCCGTGCAGCCGTTTACGCCGGTGAAATGGGACGAAACTCTGGCCGGGTACGGCCAGGCCGCTGTGCATCGTACGTTTGCCTCTGTCAGCCGTGAGAGTTGGTTGAATTTTTTGTAAAAAAAAGTATATTGAGAAATGTGTTGTAGAGAGGGGGTATGTTTTCCAATACGTTACTTTTGGTTGAGGCCCTGTTTAGTTTGGTCAAAAGAGAACCAATTCAATCAAAAGCAACGCATTGAACTACGTGCCTCCTCTCTACCTTTTTAATTCCCAATGCACTTTTTTACAGTCAATTCGATCGAATTCAACCGAACTAAACAGGGCCTGAATTGCAGAAACTTACAGGAACTAAACAAGGCCTTATTATCACAAGGAAAACAAACTCTGGTACAGAGGCCTTGTTTAGTTCGCGCGAATTCGATCGAATTGACTGTAGCAAAATGCATTGGGAAGCATAAAAACAGAGTGGGGCACGTTTTTCAAAAAGATACTTTTGGTCGAATTGGTTGAATTCGATATAACTAAACAGGGCCTGATTTTCTTTTCAAGGAAACCAGACTGAAAATTTTGACCAAGGAACTGGAATGCAGCGCTGGAAAACCGCATGCCAAATCCAGCACCCCGATGCAGGCTGCAGCAGAACCGCAAGCTTTTGCCCCTCATCTCGCGCCAGGGACAACACCACACAGCTCAGCACGCCACAATCCAAGGGACACACGGTACAAGTAGAAACCCGCATTCTACTGCAATCCAGCACAAAAAACCGCACCAAACATTTCACCCGGCTCTCGCCGGAGACCGGCAAGATCCAGCGCTGGCTGCCAATGGCCAATGGCCGGCCGCAGGCTGGCCCAGCGTGCCATGGACCACCAGCCTCCTCCCCTCCTGAACGGCTGCTTGCTTCCAACAAGTGGCCTGGGCCTCTGAATCTGTTACCACCCAGCATCATGCAGCAACGGCTTGCTCCAGGCCTCTGCAAACCCAACAAACAAACAGGAATGCCACGCCAAAACAGAAAGCACCACTCACAATTCACCATACAGGAAACCCAAAAGGGGCAGATCAGACACAGAGATTTAAGCCGTCTAAGAGCAGAATTTCGCTTTCCCAATCGACCGCAGAGTTTCGGTTCTGAGTCGCAGCAGGACTACACAAGGCAACAGCATGTACCAGGAAACAACTAGAATGCAGACTAGGAGAATACTGACATTATTTTTGACTCTAGACTCTAATTAAAAGATCCGGGGTCTGAGAACCCTGAGAGGGTCTCTCATCACACAGTTAAAAGACGAAGCTGGTTCTGTCGAAAAACCACACCTAGAACCGGAAACACCGGCGCTTGTAAATTCCTTAGCTACATTGTCTTCTTTTTTGTTTTTGTTTTGCGGTTGGTTGGGCCGCCTTCTTGTCCTACATCATGCCATGGAACCCGGTAGACTGCAGGAGGACGGTCTTGATTTCCTCTGGCTGGAGCCCAGGGCCATCCTTGCATAGCTGCAGCGAGGAGCAAAGATAATGACCACTTGTCAGTGTATTTTTCATGTGGCAACAGGTCATTTTCAGTGCACGTTTTAAGCAGTTAGAGCATGACAGTTTGCGCATAATCTTCACCATGTTTTATTTTTCTTTTGATAAAATGCTAGTTCCTGGCAGCTAGGAGAAAGATATGTGCAATTTTACATTACTTACCTCAGCCTTGAAGATGTCTAGGGTAAATCCATTGAAGCAACTGGCAACAGCCTGCTGGACATCGAGACCAAGGCCTTCAATCGCCCTCATAGCATTAAGCAGAAGACCAGGCCTGCGAGCGCAGATCATGTGGATGTTGACCGCTCGGCCATCCCTCATCCTTACATCAACCTATTGGAAGAGTAGAAAAAGAATGCACAAGTGAGCTACATGCTCCAACCAGTATGGTAAAAGTGTCACAAACTGATACATGCATCGGTAGCATCACAACTTCAGCTAAATTCAGTCTTTCTTTCAAAACAGTAACCAAAGAATGCAATATAAGAACCATCTCTTCTGAAGAAAGCTGCCGATCATGTGGAGTTTCTGAGAGAACATATACTGACCCTAGGTTGCTGAGAATTAGGGCTTCCCAATGCGCTTGTGCACAGCTCTTCCTTCACACGACATGGCAGAGTAGGCAGCGTTGGAGTCAGAGGGTGGAAGCTTGTGGGTGTTGGAGGCAGTGTCGAAGGGGGTGACTCAAGCTCATTCTGAAGATCATTGATCTTCTGCAGCAGCTCCTTCAGGTACTCAATTGCGTCTCCAAGAATGGAAGCCCTGTCCATCTACCAGTTGCAAACACAAACAATCAGTTTATCTGATCAGCCACAAGTAGAAAGTATCACTAGTGGATTGCATGATTATAATAATGAGGGATGTACGAATAAGACTAAAGGTGAAGCTCAACACAAAACAGATAACTGAAACAAGTCAGGCAAAAGTACTGTCACACCATAACTGATGCTTTCTGTTTCATAGGATTGAAAATTAAGATATTCTCTCTTTTTTTTTCAGAAGAAAACTGTAACAGGAGAGATGTAGGGAAGATCCTTTATTGTTTTGGCTGCAAGCCGTTACTACTTGACTGACTCAAAACAGAGGACGCCTCACAATCAGGCAAAGACACTGTGATGCATAGTGATTTGTATGCAGGACAACATATGAACAGAGATCATGGACATCTTATTTCAGATGATCATGTGCTATATTAATCATGAAGAGTACATTCTTCGAAACGAGATCCCTGATTCTCGAAACGAGATCCCTGATTAGCAACAATAATTGCAAGACATAAAACGATTCCTACTTTTGTCCAAAAAAAAAAAGAAATAAAGAAAAGAAGTGGAGGCACACTACGTAGGTTGGGACCATAAGCAGAGCAGTAGCCATAGCATCCTCAGAACCTAAACAGAAGAACTGAAACTGCAGATGCTAAACTGTTAATCCATATATCTTTTTTGAACTGAAGGATGTGAAACCAATATAACCTAAAAAGCTAAGCTATCTCTAGATGAACACAGAAACCTCCCAAATGGCAGAATCCTACTCATACATATGCCATTCTAGGAAAAACTTTGCACCTGAGATGCGATCAACCGTTTATGACAAACAATTCATATCGAAATCAACTGCATGAAACATACCAAGATAACATACGCATACAACAATACTAGATGCTAACCACAGAATTATCATATTTTCACATTCCATCTAGAACTCAACAGGAATAACTGCACCTGAGACGCGCATCAACGCCTTGACAAACAATTTAGCACACCATGGACTACTCTAACTTCACAGAATCAATTGCATGGAACATAACTATATAGCAGGCACATACACAGCAATGCTAGATACTAACCACAGAATTCTCATCTTTCCACTCTCCATTGCAATAAAAAAAGCAGAGAATTCACCGAAATTACGCGCTATAAGACATAGTAACTGACTAAAGAACTGATGGAGGGGCCGAGAATTCTCACCTTGCTGATCTTCGGCACGACGGAGCGGAGCATGTAGAGTCGGTCATTGAGCTTCTTCCGGCGACGGCGCTCCGCCATGAGGTTCTTGGCCGGCAAGCCCTTCTTCTTGCCCTTCCCGTCGCCCGCGCCACCCGCGGTCACAGTGCTGTTGGCGTTGGAGTCCTTGTCGTCCTTCTTGCCGCTCTCCTCGACGCCCCTCGCGTCCTCCGAGTCGTAGTTGAGCCCGGACGCGTCCATGCTCCCGCCGTCGTCGTCGTCGGCGTCGTCCAGCACCGTGTCGCCGCCACCAGCCGAGGACGCTCCCGCAGCCGCGGCGAGGGCCTCCGCCTTGCGCTTCTTGTCGTCGTCCTCCTCGCCGGCGTTGCGGCGGAGCGCGCGCTTCTGGAACAGCGTCGGCTGCGCGCCCACGGGCGGGAAGATCTCCAGCGGGCGGAGCACCGCCGCCTTCCCACGCGCGGTGAACGGCGCCGTCAGGGACGCCGAGGCAGGGGGCGCCGCGGAGGAGCCGGCGCCGTTGTTGAACATGTCGAACCCACCGAGGCCGCCGAACTCCGGCACATGCGCCGGCGCGGTGCCGAAGCCGCCGAACGAGCCGAGGAAGCCGGCGTTCCCGCCCGGGATCAGGGGTAAAGACGAAGAATTCGACGAGCCCCCAGCGCCAGCAAACGAGACCAGCTCGCCGCCGCCGCTGGAGAGGCCGAGGTCGAACCCGTGGACGTCGTACGGCGCGGTGCCGCCCAAGTTGAAGAGCGAGAACATCTGCGACGACCCGCCCCCGAGCGACAGCCCCGCCCCCTGCCCCGGCGGGGCCAGGAGCAAGGAGCCATGCGCGCCGGCGCCGCCGGCCGCCGAGTTGAAGTACCACTCTTCATCGAGCACCGACGGCGTGCCGAAAACCCCGCCCCCCATGGTGGCGGCGGCGGCCAGGGCGAGGAGGTTCTGCTCCTCGTGCCCCTGCGCCTGCGTCGTCGTCCCCAACACCATGGGCGCCGACGACGCCGCGTCCTGCTGCTGCGCGGCGCAGTCCTCCTGCACCCAGAGCGGGTTGGGAAACGGCGGGAGCATGGCGGCGCCGCGCGAGGTCTCCTCTCTTTCTTGGGGTGGTAATGGCCGGGAGAGGGGAGCAGGCGCAGATGGCAGAGAGCTGCAGAGGACAGCGGACCAGCGGAGCCGTCTGAGTTCTCTCTGGCACGGCAGGGCGCCAGTGCCTGTATATGTATGGAGGTGAAGTACTGTGTACTGGGCTAGCACCGTGGGGGGAGAGAGAGAGAGAAGAAGTCTGAAATGACCGAACTACCCTTCTGTCCGAGATTTGGGTCTACCACCGGTGCATGGGTTTGGGGGAAAGGTGGAGGATGACGCCTACCGCTGGATTCAAAAATCAAAGGCCAAGATCATGTTTGGGGCTAGAAATGTGGCATGGATGCACAATGCACTTGGCCTAGGTTGTACAAGAAAAATGGACATGTACATCTTGTTCGTCGAGACTCGACGCGCTTGTGTGTATGTAGAGGCGATGTACAAGCTAGATATTGTCTTGGCAGAAAAAGGCAAAGTCACCAAAACAGACAGTGTTCTAAGCCTGGATGCCAGCCTATGCCAACATTGTAATTGATTGGCCGTATTAATTACCGACAAATAATACAGTGGTAGGACGCGTGATTTTTAGTAGGAATTATATAACCTTCCAAAAAGTTTGTTGGATATGTACGCATATCTTTAGAGTGAAGCGCCGGTTACTTCTACTGATAAAACCAAAGAGAAAAAATGATATACTACTAAAATGCGTATCCTTTTAAAATATCTTTCTTGAGTTTGATTTAGAGATAAGTGTTTCAAGATGTGTAAAAGCGAAAGAATATGGTACTGTGTACACCATCGAAGAAAATTGGGCATATCATCACGTTCTTCCATTCCCATACTCATGAAAATTGGATTGTACATCTTGTTCGCGCAATATCGATTCAACAATGTGCACCAACTTATGCCGATGACGCTATACCGATTAGGTTCTCAATGGTGAATTGGCAAGGAGTATGAATTTTAGCAGGAATACATAATCATACAAAATTCTCTCAACTATGTATCAATATCTTTAGAAATGAAGTATCAGTTATTGCCGCCAATAAAACCGGCAAAAAATGTGAGACACTGCCAAGTTACGTAGTCTTCCAGATATCTTGCCAGTCTGTGGGTGGTCTGGAGATGCAATATTGGCTTCTCGGGATGTGATGTCAATAAGTATGAAATAATTAGGATATATGTCCAAGCATGATATGGCATATTAATTTCTTTTTTGGAAAAAAGATATCTCCTTGGGTGAATACTTATTAAGAAAAACCAACTTGCAAATGAACTTTTAAGATAAAAAGACAAATATTGTTTTAGCCATTGAAAACTATAAGATGTGAATGTAGGCTAATATCTTGCATGAAATTTAACTGAGAGAGGAGTGGCTAACCTGTGTCATTGATAGTATGAGGAGAGCGCCATGATGGTAGTTTTTTTAGGTCACAATGAAGGTGGTAGTTTTGTATGTAGTGACAGTCAAAATTGCACACAACCTAATATAGTCCACACTTTTTTGAGTTTTATATTATCATCCTTGGTCGTAGTTGTCACAAAATTAGCAACATATGTTACTATCTAAATTTTTTACTGCTGTATTAGAAATAATTGATTGGTTGGAAGAAAGAAATATAGTGTTAATATTATGCTCCAACTTTGCTTCTTAATTCCTATTTTGTAACAATATTATTTGAAAATTAACATTACAAGGATACACATTGTTCTAAAGATTTCCTAATAGGCAATTTTCTTATATTTTTTGAAGTGCTAACTTAACCTTTTTCTTCTTAATAACATATGTTTTATTCATGTATAAATATATATATCTATATCGGTATCATAGACAATATAGACAAAATTTTCTAATATATTGGCTATGATCTCCAAATTATTTAAGAAATGTATATAAAAATTGGAATGGACTCACATAGATTATGAAATTGGAATAGAGATGTTCTTATTTTGGGTATCCTCATTTAAGATTCTCAACCCCCTTCTTAGTTGCTCCTAGGTAACTGGAGCACTGTCTGATATAGTTAAGTGATACAATAAAATGTTGATAGTAAGGGTACACACAACATACTTCTTATCCTTGTTGATTAAATAATGCATTGCAAAATCACCAAATCATTTTGTATTTATAAGATGATCAATTTTACTCATAGTTTGTCTTGGTTTATGATAGCATATAGATATTTGTATACCATGCTGAAACAAAGTACAATTTTGGTTTAACGATGCATAACACGATAAATGTGTCCTTCTATATGTGTCATTTTAAGGTGTTATTATTGTACATTCTTTATTTTTCTATTACAAGTATTATATCTGAAGTAAATTTAGGATATTATTGAATCATAAATATTGCATATTATTGTTTGTGCAAATGGTTTCAGCATGAGTACAAGATAAATACTATTGCTTATTTGAGTAGAGTAAGTAAATGGGTTAGTGCTTATTTTATGCAAGGGTATTTGGCTTCCTTTGCTTTTCTTAAACAATGCACTTTACCTGTTGGAAAGCTCCTATATATGGAATAAATGAGTGCAATCACTAGCTAATAAGTAGTAAAACTACTACCATACCATTTAGTTGTTGAAAAAGATATAAACGATGTGAACTAGATGTGACAGTAGGCATAATTCAAAATGAACCCTTTCATTACCAACATATTGGCTAATCTATGCATGTTGATGGTTCGAGTAAAGTACAATGAGTATGGTAGTTTTAGATGCAACAGTAGACAAACTTATGAGCAAGCTATGAGGTAGTCAGTCTTCTCCATTGTTGCATACTTTTTTTTTATCTCAACTACGCAAGAGAGATGCATAGTGTTTCATTGATAGTAGAAAAAAGATTGTAGGCCCCAACCATATCTCATTACAGTTTTTGATGCAATGATAGCCAAACTTGTGTGCAAATAGAGCTTCATATAGAGACACTACAAATTACAAAAGCTTGACCCTCCTAGATAGTTGCATAGGGGTTACATAGAGCTTACAAACTCTAGAATTCATCGCTCAGGTGCACACCATATGGTTCCTTCATTTGACACTGGCTACAAACCTTGTGGAAGTTCACTAATTATGGTGCTTGCGCAGCTTCGATGCCAAGCAGCTAACATCGCCAAAGACATCATACCTTTCTATTCTTTTTATCAACCCTTTTAAGTCATCACATCACAATTAACTAGAGGTAGGTTCAAGTGCCACCACCTATACACCAGTCTTTTGGAGCATGAGAAATCATAACCTTTCACTATTGCAAACTCACAAATGTATATTGATAACAGATGCTCTAATCTTTGTGACAATGCTCCAAGTTTAAGTCATAGTTGTTACTAATGTCACAAACTATGGGAAATGCACACCTTACTAAACTTGTTAAACTATGTTTATTTAGATTTTTATGTGTTTTTGAAAACCTAGCTTTATCTAACTTTTGTGTTTCTTGGTGATGTAGATTTTGTTGTTATATAGACAAATATGTACTATTATCATGGGAGCTGAACACACATTCTATATACTGTAGAGAGGGATCTAACGTAATGAGTATTTAGAAAGTTTGCATATGCCACATATTTATTTTGGGGTTAGTTAAAAAGATCCATAATAATGTGTTTTCTTGGCTTCAAAATATGCCGCTATAAAGTTTGAAATCATAATATGTCGGTGTGAAGATTTTCTTGACCAAAGTTCCCTTGTAATCGCGTGCTTATCTTTCTCTAATGCACATGAAGGGGGTGGTGAAATGGTTGTTTAGTAAAATAAATTATATTATTAAGCAAAAGAAATGATATGGTGTACTTCAAGTTTGCAAAACTGTAGTGTGGTTTATTTTAGAAGATAATTGGAAATTGCACTATGATGAATCAAATTTGTGTGTTTAGGGACAATCAATTACACTTAGATATATTGACTCTAGCATTTTTCAATTTGGCAAGGGATTTACCAATTAAGATAACTATGGCTTAATGATGAATATGCAGTGAAGGTGTGCTTCTATACGCACATATTGCTCAAATCATAAATGAGATGGCCAAAATAGTTATTCCTTCTTTGAGTTATTCTTCTCATACTTCCCTGATAATTTCGTCATTATTTCTTTTTTGGCTATTACGACCATTGTGAATAAGAACTTAATGGACCGATGAGTTGTAAATATTTGGAAAAGAATTGTGTATTGTAATTGCTTCAATGAATTCGATGATTCTCACCTAGTCATGGAACTGAAATAATTTTGTCGTTGAGGCATGCCTGTATGTACCCTAACTAAGCGTGAATCTGGACTCTGAATATATGTGTTCATAAAACCTTATGATGATTCAGGCTTTGAGGCCTAGGAAGTAGCAATTCACATGACAATCGACCGAAAATTCATGGCTTGCATTGCCAAAACAAAGATGTATCCCCAAGAATTGGCTCCACATCGACAAACAACACTTGGGTCCCACGTACCATAGACACATATAGGGGCGTACTAGAAAGTTGCTACTTATTAACTTATATAAATATGTATATATCTTTCCTGTTGGTGGGGAAGCAATTCTTAAGAGTAATACACCATCCTTTGTTTGGACCACATTTTCTGACTCATGATATTCGGCCGGCCTTGAGCAAGACTGCAAGTCTGCAAGAGGGCTACTACGTTTCAGGACGGACCATACGATACGATGGTCTGTGGTGCTGATCCTGCATTGTGCATGACCATTTTCTTGCTCTGCTTCCCATCTTTCTTCACTTCCATGTTTTTGCTACTGCTGCTATATAATGTACTGCTTGAGATGAGAGACAGTGGTACTGTACGTCGCTGTGCCTTTGCCTGTCTTCTCTGCTAGATTTGTAACACCATCCATATGCATGTGGCAGGCAGTTACGCCCCCTCTGTTTTTGGAGCTACTTGACCGGTGGTTGGAGCCTACACTAGCAAGCTACTGTATTGTACTGCCTTTCAGCTCCAGAACTTGTGTTGTGGACTTGTGGTCGCTTGAAACAAGGATAACTACCTATTTCTTTCATTTTCAGTAAGTCAGCCCCATCAACATTTGTATGCATCGCTAAAACGGCAAATTTTGTACGGGTTGCTACAGACAGAGAGATTTTCCGCTTATCGACTGCATATATAATGTGAAGTCTCTATTTATTAACCTAACACAATACTGAACTGAATTACCGCCCGTTTATTTTTACCATGGTTAACAAGCATGTAAGGATTTTTTTTTACAGTATTCGATCTAGTCATGCCGTATTTACTGATGCTATTAAATTTTGGGGAGGGGATTCTACTGTTGCGTACAATGGTATGTGTGAATGTACCGTGTGGTCCATGGGCTACAACGTAGTGACATGATCAAATGCCAGGGAGCATGTTCATGTGACAGCAGTAACAGATCCAAGAGCTCCAGAGGTGTAGAGAGAGAGAGAGAGAGAGAGAGAGGGGAGGGAGGGAGGGGATAAGAATATGACACGTGTTCTTATCATCTCCTAGATATATGAAAACTATACAAGTCGAAATATGCATGGATTCTATAAATTTCATTATTCAACTAGTAGGAAATTAAAACAGAAGAAAAATATATAGTGCGTGCATCGTCGGAATAAGGCTGGGCTATGTGACATGCACTCAAATCCACACATGTCAGTGAGAAATCAATGGTATTTGTGAGCATATGACAAACATGTTCAATGCACTTAAAAACCACATTTGTCATTTGTGAACTTTGAAGAGGTAAAATAAGGACATTTTTCGCGTCGATGCAGCGATAAATAAAACATATGGCACTGCAATTTTCATTTGTAAATATCTATATATAGATGCTAACTTTATTTTTGTGGTGTTTTACTCCTCGAGAGCACAGTAGCAGCCACAGAGCGGTCTTGAATAGGTGCATGCATGCATGCAAGCATGGTGTAGTGTGATGTGTTAATTGTGTGTGGGGTTCACGCAAATCTTAACTTTTCTTGTCCCTAGCTAGCTCGCTATAGTGTAATATATAGTGATGCGATGTCCTATTGTGTGCAAGTGCAACTGGGTGACTGGCTTTAACAGATGAGCTGTGGAGGTAAATTCTGGCCATGCAAGGTTACTGGGAATCGAAGAACGATGTGGATGGAACCAAAACCAATCTCATCCTCCTATCTTTGGAGTGCAAATTTAAACCATACATATACTACATACATAGATACTCGTCCAAATTGCAAGGACTTGCTTAGAATTCAAATTAACTAGCGTTGAACCATACTGCTGGCAAAATTTAGAATTTAGGTCGTTGATTGCGAAAAATTAAAATTTCACTACACATTTGGAGTGCATGCATATATCTTTTGCAGGAATCCCACAAATCAAACAGTCCCACAAGAACAAAAAAGAAGAAGAAAACAAAACAAAAACAAAAACAAAAACAAAAACAAAAACAAAAACAAAAACAAAAATGTTATGGCATTCAGCATGGACGACCAAGGACGCAAACGCAGAGGCATCTTGGTACGGCAACAACATACAAAAGTGACGTCTAATGATTGATTTGTTTCCCTCCCTCCTTTCCCTTGGCAAAGGGGATCGATGTGCTACGTACGTACTGCTGTCACTATCATTGGCAACGGCTCAACGGAGAAACGGCTGATGGAGATAGATGCAAACACCCATAACTGAAACTTGTTCTGGATATTCCCAAGTGACAAGCAAGGTCTAATGAACTTTCCTAGCAATGATGTTCACTCTCAAGTACATGTCATGGTCAGAGAGATCAGGAGTATCGGACATGGCGAAGAATGCTTGATTATAGCGAGCGGGCTGTAGCCTGGTTGGCTTGTTCGTTACAAAGTGGAGCTTGCAACCATGGTTCACATTCTCGTTTTCACATATTAAGCCACCTTCAGTACCCAACTGCAACGCCAAGTTTCGACAGGAATTCGCCTTAGTTACTTCCCTGGGATTTTAGAAGGGCTAGACAACCTTTCCTCATTTCTTTGATTTTCTTTCTTTCCTTCTTTGTTTCATGATTTTTCGGTTGTATTGTTGAACCTTGGTTCCTATTTTCCTTAGTTTATTTTTAATCAGTAGGGGCTCTGTCCCTCCTGTTGCCTCAAAAAAAACATATTAAGGGCCTGTTTAGTTGTGGTGAGAAACTTTGCGAAATTTACTGTAACAATTTTAAATCGAAGATTAGGAGGACTAAACATGATCTAATTATAAAACTAATTATATAGGTGGACGAAAAATCACGAAACAAATCTATTAAACCTAATTAATCTATCATTAGAGATTATTTACTGTAGCACGACATTGTCTAATCATGGTCTAATTAGGCTTAATAGATTCGTCTCATAATTTCACCTGGGCTTTGTCATTTTATCCACATTTAATACTCCTAATTAGTATCAAGTTGGCGAACTAAACAGGCCCTAAGCCACTTATATGGCTGTGGCTTGAGGCTCTATTTATGTTAAGAATGCTTGATTATTATATCAAGGTTTTACATAGCATTAGGGTCTGCTTGGATATAATGTTTTTAGATGTACTACGAATTTGCAAATATAGTTTGATTTTGGAAAGCTAGCAGATGTTTGATGCAACAAGGCCCTGTTTAAATTCACAACCTTTGCAAAAAGTTTCCACCTTGAGAATCGTGTCAGTTCATTTCTTCTATCTGTGCACGTGACCCGATGCATAAACTTTTCACCAATTCACCGGATTTAAAACCCCCCCAAATGCCGTAGTTTTGAAAAACACGGTTTTTGTTTTTTGTGTTTTAAGAACTCTACTTACGAGTTAGGACCTTTTGCTTTCCTATACTTTGATTTTGCACACCTCGGGCCTTTCAAAGATATAGTATAGTGGTATACGTTATACTGTGGTTTTTGCACACGGCTACTACGAGAAGTAGTATTAGATTGGCGCCATTTTTTTTAAAAAAAGAATCACAATAAACAAAAATCGGAACGTGTATTTTAGGCTGTACGTACTCATAAGAATAATGAGATTTTCGTCGTCCATAGAAGTAAAGGGGAAAAATGGCATAACTTTATTACATCGAGCATGTAATTTTTTAAAAAAGATACTGAATATTTTTTCAAATTTTTTTAAAATGGCATGACTCTATAATATTGGATTTTCAATATTATTACATCGAGTTGATGTAAAAAAATATCGAAAACACTGACATAACTTTATTAATTAGTAGCTTGAAACGACTTTGCCAGCAAAGGGGAATTAGCAGTTTTGATAGCAAACTGCGAAAGAAATTAAAACGATCCCGGCAGCGTGTGGGCCCCACACAGAACGGCCGCGGGAGGCCCACATGTACGTTATTCTTGTGGGCCGCAGTGGGCTTGGGGGGTGGAGGGACAAAACGTAGGGCCCGCCGGCGTATACGTGCGTGTACACGTATCGTATTTACTGCGACGGCCCAGTAAATACGAGTGGTATCAAAGCAGCCGTAGTAATCCACTGCATGGCCTGCGTACACATGTATAGATTGATTGATTTCCGGGACGTGAGCGATTAAATTCCAGGATAAGAAATGATCGAAGACGAGTCCACGGAGACGACAGAGAGAGATGAAGAAGGGAGATATGTCGCGGGGGCGCATGGGCCCGGCGGGTCGGGATCGATGTCAAGGTTCCCGTGACGGATCTACCAATGGGCCATAAAAATTTGGATCTGTATTAAAGGCCCGTAGCAGCGTTTCACTAGCGCTACACTATTCTACCGATGTTATTTTCACACATCTTACTGTATGCAGTAAACGATGGAACCGCCTCGTGTCTTCAGCTTTGCCACATGCCTTTAGTTTCAGGTCTTGCTTTTGGCTTCTCGTCAGAAACCAAAAGCTGAGACCAAAGGTTTGTTTTTAAAAAGGGATCCTCTGAAAGCATATTTGGAGGAACTTTTGCTGTTTCAAAAGCTTGTTTTTCGGGCGTACATTTCAACATTTGGCCAGCTTTTGAAAAACAAACAAACATACTGACCCAGTACTCGATTGTCGATTCCCTGATCCGGATCAGGACTCTGACTGCAGAGCAGCGACAGGGGCTGCAGCGGCGGCAACAGCAACAGCTTTCCAGTCACTCGCCAACCTCCTGCCTCTTCCTGCAAACTGGGAACTCGTCGATTCTCTGGTGGCTGTGCCGGGGATTCATCCATAATGGACTTGGACTACAGTCCCAGTGATCAATATAGTAGCTTTACAAACAGCATTACTCGGGTCAGGTACTACTGTTAGACTCGGGTCAGGTGCTCAGCTGTCTGTCTACATGCCTCTAATATAGTAGCTTTACAAACAGCATTACTCGGCCACACATTGCAATCTACAACAAACTACAAAAAATGATTCTACACAATGTAAAACTATGCACGGCATGCATGTTTGCTGGAGCATCATTTGAATGTCCATGCTACAGTGGCAGAGCTGGAGAGAAAATCAAGTGGGGGCCAAACAAATTTTTGCCGGTTAAAAAATTTAGCAATTTTGCACCAATTTTTTCATTATTCACACAAGCATACACTAGCTAGCCATGACTATAATAATTAAGTGCGCGATGCAATATATGAAAGTGAATAGTTCGCAAAAGTGGTCAATATATCTTGTTCATTTAAATTTCACTGCACAGTTCTTCACCATATTCAAATCATCAATAATCGAATCTGTCATGACCTTCATTACAATCTCTCTCAATAATCGAATTGGCCTAATTTGATAAAAAAAAAAATCCTATGCTATTAAGGGACAAAAAATTAAAACAAAAACAGTTTAAATGACTTGATTAGAGAAATAGAGTGTACAAATTATATGTCAACAACTAATTCTAAGTTTTGCAGCTATTCTAAGATCAAGCAAAAACCAATATATCTTTATTCAAGCAACATTTCTTATCACCATTCTCTTTCATTATGTCGCACTGTGACAGAGGGATCAAGGTTCTCTTATCCGAGAGTGGCGAAGAAACAATTCGATTTTAAACCTTGCAAGGTAGACCTAATCACACGACATGTACGTGCCCCGTCGAGCCGTACATGGAAACCGTTCCCTAAGTGCACCCTAAATAGTAGAACTGCCCTGTAGCCCGGGTCAGCCATGGGTTAACGACTAGCACTACCGGAGAAGTCAGTATCAAGCTCACCCTACCAGTGTGCACAATGTACATAGGTTTACCGGGTTCCACTACCTCGTATTACCGGCGTGTGATTAGTACTGTTCAACCGTGATACACTGGACCCCACGAACGACTTCCACTTTTACTCAATAGACCATTATCTTCCAAATTCATATCTCAAGAGAGAAACCGTATATCTCGCGAGTGACGGTAATCACTCATCTTCTACCGGACTTATTTAAGCATAGCAACTAACGGAGTAAGAGCTAGTATTTGACCAAGGTACCTAGGAATCATGCATCTATGGTTTCATACAACTCCTAGAAACGTAAATGCACATAAATACTTAAGTAAGAACATTGTAGATTTGAAAT
The DNA here is from genome assembly GCA_004135705.1 of Alloteropsis semialata. Taxonomy (NCBI): domain Eukaryota; kingdom Viridiplantae; phylum Streptophyta; class Magnoliopsida; order Poales; family Poaceae; genus Alloteropsis; species Alloteropsis semialata. The sequence continues at coordinate 52,757,642 of CM014277.1, read as the reverse complement.
TAGGGGTTATGCTCCGGGGCTTGCCTTGTTGAGCGGTACCGTTAGTGCCAACTAGACCTTGGGCCTAGTTTGTCGATTCTTCGTAGCCTTCTCTTGCTATTGCTCCTGGCTGCTGTTGCTTTTCAGCAACATGCTCGTACAAAATGTTCTCGAACGCGGTATATACATGCACGATATGATGCAAACATGAGATGATGCATGAGCTACTTAATTTATTTTTGTTAATTTACTTCCTTCATTAATTCTCATGAAGCAAAGAATATGATATGTGCACTTAAGATTTTAGCAACACATGCGTATATGTATAATCATGTCCCTTACTAGTGTTTTTAGAATAATTGCATGTCAATATATTCAGAGCCTCTGCTAGAAGTGAGGCTATGACCTTTAGTTCACAAATTTACTTTTTACATCAACACTTTTCTTACAAGGCATGTGATCATTATTTGTTCATTATGTATGCATAGGGTACAAGAATAAATCCTAACTAATACATAGTGCATAAGCATGTTATTCAGTAGAGCAGAGAATTACATAGCTAATCCAATTGGCTTTGCATTTTTATCATTTTTATACAATTAGTTATACATTTTATGTGATTGAAAGGTATTACTCTTGCATGAATTAAAACCGAGTGTAAAACATAACTTTCACATGAACATGTATTTTTGGTCTCCCTTGATGGTGAGCGCAGATAGTACAAGCATGACATATTTCACAGGATAAGTCTTTTACAGATAGAGTTCAAATACATAATTACGCAGTTGATCTAAAATACAAAAACGGACTATGCATCGAGCTCCGTGACTTCCCAACCTTCAGCATCATAGCTAATATATTGATCATAGCAAGGAAAGTATCAACAACATCTTGACCTGAAAAAGGTTAAGCAACAAACCCTGAGTAACTAATACTCAGCAAGACTTACCCGACTAGTGGTATATACTTAGCCGACTCCTAGTATGAGAGGCTTTTGGCTTGTGGGTTTGTTTTGCCAAAAAGCTACTAAAAGTTGATCATTACTTAGCCGACTCCTAGCATGCAAGGCTTTTGGTTGTAGGTTTGTTTTGCCAAAAAGCTACTAAAAGTTGATCCTTACTTTCAATATTTTAGCTTCCAAATTATATATCAACAACTAATTCTAAGTTTTGCAGCTATTCTAAGATCAAGCAAAAACCAATATATCTTTATTCAAGAAACACTTCTTATCACTATTGTCTTTCATTATGTCGCACTGTGACAGAGGGATCAAGGTTCTCTTATCCGAGAGTGGCGGTGAATCGATTCGATTTTAACCTTGCAAGGTAGACCTAATCACACGACATGTACGCGTCCCGTGGAGCCGTACATGGCAACCGTTTCCTAAGTGCACCCTAAATAGTTGAACTGCCCTGTAGCCCGGGACTGCTAGTCCCCATCGATACCAACGATGGGTCAGCCATGGGTTAACGACTAGCACCACCGGAGAAGTCAGTATCAAGCTCACCCTACCAGTGTGCACAAGGTACATAGGTTTACCGTGTTCCACTACCTCGTATTACCGGCGTGTGATTAGTACTGTTCAACCGTGATACACTGGGCCCCACGAACGACTTCCACTTTTACTCAATAGACCATTATCTTCCAAATTCATATCTCAAGAGAGAAACCGTATATCTCGCGAGTGACGGTAATCACTCGTCTTCTACCAGACTTATTTAAGCATAGCAACTAACGGAGTAAGAGCTAGTATTTGACCAAGGTACCTAGGAATCATGCATCTATGGTTTCATACAACTCCTAGAAACGTAAATGCACATAAATACTTAAGTAAGAACATTGTAGATTTGAAATTAGGGGTTATGCTCCGGGGCTTGCCTTGTTGAGCGGTACCGTTAGTGCCAACTAGACCTTGGGCCTAGTTTGTCGATTCTTCGTAGCCTTCTCTTGCTATTGCTCCTGGCTGCTGTTGCTTTTCAGCAACATGCTCGTACAAAATGTTCTCGAACGCGGTATATACATGCACGATATGATGCAAACATGAGATGATGCATGAGCTACTTAATTTATTTTTGTTAATTTACTTCCTTCATTAATTCTCATGAAGTAAAGAATATGATATGTGCACTTAAGATTTTAGCAACACATGCATATATGTATAACCATGTCCCTTACTAGTGTTTTTAGAATAATTGCATGTCAATATATTCAGAGCCTCTGCTAGAAGTGAGGCTATGACCTTTAGTTCACAAATTTTCTTTTTACATCAACACTTTTCTTACAAGGCATGTGATCATTATTTGTTCATTATGTATGCATAGGGTACAAGAATAAATCCTAACTAATACATAGTGCATAAGCATGTTATTCAGTAGAGTAGACAATTACACAGCTGATCTAATTGGTTTTGCATTTTATCATTTTTATACAATTAGCTATACATTTTATATGACTGAAAGGCACTACTCTTGGATGAATTAAAACCGAGTGTAAAACATATATTTCACATGAACATGTATTTTTCCTAGATAGTGTTCGGCTTGAGGAACCCAACAAAATTCAGTTTGCAGTTTTAGCATTTTTCTACGATTTTATACACATTTTCTACGTATCAGCAGAAGTAGTAGAACAACCATTACAAAACAGCCCTTGACTTTTATGCATCACCCCCTGGGTTTTCTTTTTACCTACACGTGAGTCCTTCTTCTTCCTGGAGCCTGTACGTGCTCTGTTCGAGCATGGCAAGGGCGGCGGCTGTGGAGTGGCCTCCGTAGCTCCTCTCCATTCCCTTTCCTCCCTTCTCCTTTTCCCCACCCATGTGCAGTACCGAAACAAGCGGCACGGCGGTCATGCCCCGGTGTGCTCGGCCATGGATGCCTCTACACCATCACTAGCCTCTAGGGGTTCGGTTTTTGGCGCTTTCTTGACGAGGAAGGGAGCAGGGAGAGCCGTCCACGGTGAGGTGGACGAGCGGCGGCTTGCGGGCATTGGCAGCCGTGGGATTTGGAATTCCCGGCGCCCCAATGGTCGGAGCTTGAGAAGAGTGGTTCGGGGAGGAAGCTAGCGAGGTGGAGGATCCATGGGTGCAAGGAATTGAAGTGTAGCGGAGGGAGGCCGCAGGATTTTGGCCGGCGATGCACTCTGCTCAGCCCGGCCGCGGGTATATAAAAAGAGGCGAGGGAGAAGCAAGAGAGGCCGGTGGTGGAGGGGATAACGCCGGTTACGTGGCCCTGGAGGGCGGAGGGGAGCCGGTTGGGGGGCCTCACACGAGCGACAGCCACGTGGCGCTGCAGTGCTGGCGGCGGCATGGGCACGGCGGGGATCATTGGAAATCGCAGTGCGTGGCGCAAGCATAGCAGCGGGCAGCAGCGCAGCGAGGGAGGCCAGGTCCAAGCAGAACGGCGTGTGGCATTGCAGGATGGCAGGTGATTATTGGTGTGTATCGTTGACGAGGGTCTAGATCGGGGGTACCCAATCAAACCCTTAATCCACGTCATAACGATAATCCACCCTTCAAAAACAAAAGCCGAAGACCCAAATCAAGCGGATCCTCCATGCCCAGATAGCTCGGAGGTCGCCCGAGTAGTCTCCGATTCGCCCGAGGGGTCTCCGCCTCCGAGTGGCTCCTGATTCGCCCGAGGGGTCTCCGCCTCCGAGTGGCTCCTGATTCGCCCGAGGAGTCTCCGCCTCCGACTGGCTCCTGATTCGCCCGGGGAGTCACCGTCGCCGAGGAGTCTCCTGCCCGCCCGACTAGTCCTCTCGGCCCCAGCTTTTGCCCATCCCTGGCCGTACCCACTTGGTACTCGCCGCGTCAGGGCATGATGGGCCTCCGTCCTTCGCCACGGCAGCCACAGGAGCACCCGTCTCATCCGAACAGGAACACTACAGTTCCAGGGAGACACGCATGCAGGACACCTGGGACCCAAGGACGACACCTGGAGCCCGGCGAGGACACCTGGAGTCCAAGGCGGCACGGTACAAGTCAACCACGACCCGGAAGCTACTCGGAGACTTACCCGAGAAGTCATCTACATCAACCACCCGGGATGTACGATCCCGGGTCAGGCGGGGCGCCCACTCCGTCAACACCTGCTCCATGTACGGCTCGGCATGCGGCGCGAGTTAAAGGCCTCGGGGTAGTAACGCCCATTGTAATTTTCTCCTTTTTACCTCCCCACTCCCTTCTCCCCTTGAGACTATAAAAGGGGACAAGGAGGCACCAGTGGGAGGGATCGAACAACGAACAACTGATCAATCCACAGCACACCCACGCACACACACAGGGACTTGGGACCCTCTCCCTCTCCCGACTAGTTTGTACCCCCTACTACAGACTTGGACTTGAGAACATTGGCACTCACTGGACATAGGGTATTACTCTCCGGAGGCCCGAACCAGTATAATCCCCTGTCTCTTGAGTCACCATCCGGACCCTGACACGCGATCGTAGAAATATTACTTGCCGGCGGTAGCGAACCCCGACAATCGTGCGTGGCGACAGCAGAACAATGGAAGAGCGAGCGATGGGAAGGGGCCAGTGCCGGGGCGTCCAACACGTGAACGCCGAGGAAGGCTAGCAGAGTGGCAGCAGCATGGGCGTCGCTGTGTAGCTGCTATGCTACTTGCTTCGTCGAACAGGAAGGAAACAAGAGGAAAGAAATGGCTTAAGTCGCTTCCCCTGGTGTTGCTCATAGAGGAAAAATCAGAGCAGGCTCATGACAAAAACAGGTCATGGCATGGAGGTGGAGGACCAAACAAAGGCTTACAATAGGAGCTAACCCAAATTGGACATTAGGTGATTTGATCAACCGGCGAAGATTGACAGTTCCAAAAAGAAACAACAATCATGAGCATCAGCGTTGATCTGAGATTTTAGCCAAGTCTAGCCAATGGACATCTGCTAAAGTTCAATCAAGGATAACTCGAGATTTGTTTTTGGGTGTATAAGAGCATGTGGCCATGAACAAAGTCATGGAGGCAAGATCATGATGAAATCTAATGATGAACAATTAGAATTGATGACATGATTAATAATTAGCTTAAGGGTGATTAAGACACTAGGGGTGTCACAGCTTACATTGGTTTGAGTTGTAGGAGGTACGTGAGCAGGATCCGATGAGCCTGCGTAGCTGCCGTCGTTGTTGTTGCACGTCCATCGTCGGCGGCCAGGCGCAAGCACGACAGAGCGATCCGGGCGTCCGGCAATGTCATGGCAGGTGTTGACGATCAAAATTCGCACAGGAGCAGTCTGACAGGGAAAACCGGTGGAACCGGATTCTAGAACCGGTGGAACCGGTTTTGGTTCCCTGTTGCCTATCTGACAAGGCAATCCGGTGGCACCGGATTTGGAAACCGGTGGAACCGGTTTTCCCCGAGTCCTAGTAGATTTGGACTCTTTTTGTAGATCTGAGTTGTAAAAGGACTTTCCTTGCAGGGCAAGACCTCCCCACCCTATAAATATAAAGGGCCATGGCCGATTGAGGGTTATCCAATCGATCAAAACACTTAATAACTTTATTTTTTGTCATCTTCAAACCCTAACTTTTTCAACCCTAATTTCTGTTCGTGCTTCGTCTCTACGGCGTTGATGGCGTTCTGAGTGGTCTGCTGACCTCAGAGCAAACCCTAGGCGCGCCTGCCATGACGGGTTCCCTCCCGGGCCGGCGATCTTAGGTTCACGCAGCAAACCCTAGGAAACCGGTGGTACCGGTTTTGCTGGGTGTGCTGCTGGTGAATGATCCGTTGCGGATCCGTGCGAGCTAGCGCAATTCTGTGTGTTGACCGTAAAAGGCGTCAACACATTTTTGGTGACTCCGCTGGGGAATTTGGAAATCTTGGTTTTAATAACCGATTTATCAAACCCTAGCCAGATGGGCTCTATTTCAGATCTCGACAAGGAGAACATCGTTGTACCTTCCATGAAGGAGATCAGCGAGGAGGAACGCTAGAAGTTTGAAGCAGCCCAAGAGTTCTTCAAGAATCAATTCCTGATGGGGCTGAAGAAAGATCGCCATGGCAAGGTGACAAGAACTCATGAATTTATGATGCCGGCGTTCATGATGAAGGACAAGAAGGTGGAAGAAATACCTCCGGTAACTGCACACCCACCCGAACCTTTTGCTTCTAATCCTGATGATAAGCTTGGTGCTGCACTTTTATATACCGATGAAGTATTGAGCACTCTGATGGACAGGATAGATAAAATTGAAAAGGACAGGTTGTTAGAATCATCTTATTATGCATATAATATACAACCTATGCAACATGAGAATACGCATGCAAATGTGTCGGCTACACCAGGAAAAACATCTGAAAATCCATTATATGGTATGCCGACTAATTTTTATCCAGGACAGATGCAGCCGCCAGCACATGTTTCGCCAGCCTCGGCGAAACCGGTGGCACTGGTTCTAGAAACCGGTGGAACCGGTTTCGTCGCCCCCAGCTGCACAGCAGTTACTACCCCACGCCACAGCTCCTCTTTCAGTAATCCCTAACCGAAATACAGATGTAGTTAATGGATCTGCTTATATTGGAACACGTGCTTATACATCACCCCTATACCTAATCAAAACATTAATTCTAGTGGGATTCCTAATGATGTATATGACCAATATTTGCGGCAAAGTCCTACTCGCATGCCTCTTGTTGTTCAAGCTCAAAGTATAGCCGCAGGGCAATCTGATCTAGCTCGTTCTAATTTATATGCTGAATTCTTTAAATTAAAGGACGAGTTAGCTAGTATGATGCAGGATAAGCTCGGCATTGATGTGGGTAATTTTAGATTATATCAAAAACATACTCTGCTGATTTTGATGTTGTTTCTTATCCAAATAATTGGCGTGTTTCTGATTTTGTGAAATTTAATGGTGATGATAGTAAGACCACTTGGGAACACATTAGCCAATATATTGCTAAACTAGGAGAGGCTGGTTCTAGTGATGCTTTGAAGGTTTGCTTGTTTTCATTATCTTTGACTGGAACTGTTTTCTCTTGGTTTTCTTCGTTAACTCCCGGTTCAATTCACTCATGGAACCAATTAGAGAAAAAATTTCATGATCACTTTTATAGTGGGAGTACTCAATTAAAGTTGACAGATTTGACATCGGTTAGACAACAAAGAGATGAATCTGTTTTAGATTACTTTAAACGATTCAAAGAAACTAGAAACCGATGCTTTAATTTGTTGTTTTCTGAAAGGGGTCTCGCAGATGTTGTTTTTAATGGTTTGAGATCCTTTATTAAAGAAAAATTAGAAGGCTTGGATCATTTTTCGGTTAATCAAGTACAAGTAAGAGCTTTAGCTACTGAAAACCGAATTAAAAATGCTAAAGATACATATAAGACTCATCGTTCCAATGTTCATGTTGTTACTTATGATTCTAGTAGCTCGGACGACGATGAAGATGTGGATGTTGCTGAACTTGTGCGGCCTTCTAAGAATAAATCGTACCTTGCCCATCTCTTAAGCCAATTCAAAAGAATCGGCATGAAGAAGTATGATTTACTTTTGATGTTTCCAAATGCGATCGTATTTTTGATGAATTGTTGAAGAACGGAAACATTAAAATGTCTCATACTATTCCTTCACCTGAAGAGCTTAAAAGATGGGCATATTGCAAGTTGCATAATTCTTTTTCGCATGCTACTAATGATTGCAATGTTTTTCGTCGACAGGTGCAATCGGCCTTGAATGAAGAACGTTTGACACTACATGAGATGCAGGTTGACAAGGCACCTTTCCCTGTTAATACTCTTGAGATGCAACCTCGTAAGGTTTTGGTTCGGCCGCATCAAGTCGAATCAACCAAAGGGAAAAATGTTGTTGTGGGAGATGAAAAGCATAAAAATTTGAAGGGTAAATCAATTATCAGGGAGGTGGTGTGTGAGAAGACCCCCAATGGCAGAGAGACTTTCAAAATCACTGCAACAATTACGGATCTCGGGGGGCAAGGAACATCAAAAGCACCATTTGAGCCTGCTGCACAGGACAAACCGGTGCCACCGGTTTCTGAAACCGGTCCCACCAGTTTTGGTCAGGGACACCCGAAGATGCTGAAACCCAAGCGTCCTGAGATTGGAACCTGGAAAATTAATGTGGCCAAAGATCAGGGTAAAGTTGCAAAGCCAAAGCCGACCTTTGACCAGTTATTTTCCAAATATGAAAATCAAAGGCCAGCTGATGAGGATTGACCGGCAAAAAAGAGAAAGAAATCGCCCATACGTCAAGAAAAGCCAATTTCTCCTTCAAGGGCGAATAACAGACAGAAGGGTGACGTTGCTACCTTGTATCCCCAACAGAATCAATATCAAGCCATGCCATGGATACCTCCATATTATAATTTTCCATATCCGGCATGAGATTACAATGGGATGCATATGCTGTATTACCCCATGCAATATCCTTCTTTTCATCCTGGATGGAGTAATGACAGAGGACCAGTACATGAGAGGTTGGTGGATAACCGTTCGACGCCTCATCGATCAGGTTGGGACGTGCCACTCAAAACCGGTGGCACCGGTTCTCAAAACCGGTGGAACCGGTTTCCTCAGAAGAGGCAATCATCTCCTCCCAAGTAGATTTATCGGCCTAAGAAGGTAGAGAAAGTTGTCCACAAGATGGATGTCGACCAAGAAAGGACCACTGCTGCTGATGTAATTCAGATTGGTGACATCAAGGTAATTCCGGAGGATGATGATAAGATGTCAATTATTATTGGTGATGAAGCTAAGCCATCAGTCCAGAAAGATGTTGCTGCAGATCCTGATGAGGGTAAGAAGGTTGAAATTGATAAATCTAAATACTTCATGCCGAGATGGTGTCCTCCAGGTTTGACACGCACACAAAAAAGGAAGTTGCAGCGACTTCGCTTTCAAGAACAGAAGGAGAAGGAGCTGGAGAAGCAGAGGGAGGAGCACTTCAACAAGTACAGGCCTATGATTCTTCCAGGCAAGGGGTGGAAGAAAATTGAAGTTCCAGGACAAAATCCGGTGGAACCAGAATCCAAACCAGTGGAACCGGTTTTGCCCGCCTCGGTGCCATCTGCTACGCCAAAACCGGTGGCACCGGTTTTGGATCCGGTGGTACCGGTTTCTGCTGATCCAGGGCCATCTCGAGTTGCTTCTGAGATTTCTGTTAATTCAACGTTTGATCAGAGGTTGTCATTGGATTTCAGAATATGGACGATGAACAGCTTGTTGATTATGGGTCATCACCTGAACATATGAATGTTGATGCTAATGTGGTGCACCTTTCTTCGGATTATTACGTCATTCCGGAGAAGGAGATGGCTCATCTAGACTTTGGCCCAAAGAAAGCTATATTTAAAAGGCAAAAGGTTTCTGAAAATCACCTAAAAGTGCTGTACATGAAGGGGCATATCAATGGGAAGCCAGTTTCGAGGATGCTTGTTGATACCGGAGCAATTGTCAATTTGATGTCCTCTTATATGTTCAAGAAGCTTGGTGGTTTGGATGATGAGCTGATCAAGACCAACATGACTGTCAGTAGTATGGGAGGAGGCGAGCCTATGAGTGCGAAGGGTGTTGCTTCTATGGAGCTCACCATTGGGAGCAAGACATTGGCTACTGCTTTCTTCGTCGCCGAGGCCCAAGGTAACTTCAGTTTAATATTGGGTCGTGATTGGATTCATGCAAATAGATGTGTACCTTCTAGTTTGCATCAATTTCTTATTCAATGGGTTGACGAAGATATTGAGGTTGTACATGGAGATACATCGGCTTGTGTTGCTGTGGCTGATGGTTCTACCATATCTATGCATGATCATGTCAAGTGTTTGACAGGCTTAGATATTTCTGATTATGAGATGATCAACTGTACTAGAGATGGCTTTGTGCCTGCTGTTCTAAAGCCGGTTGAGTATCGGCTAAACCATTTGTTGTGAATCAATAAATAGTTCAGAATGGTTGCAGCAGAGACTTGAGCACTATCAGGCACAAAAGAACGATATGTGTGAGGCCATTGAAGATTTTGATGATATGAGTAAATTGGGACAAGGTTTTACGTCGGCTGATCCCTTAGAGGAGATTGATATTGGCGATGGTTCTATACCTAGGCCGATGTTTGTAAACAAAAATTTGAAAGCTGATTATAAAGCTGAATTAATCGAGCTGTTGAAAGAATATGTTGATTGTTTTGCATGGAATTATCAAGAGATGCCTGGTTTAAGCCGCGAGTTAGTTGAACATCGGCTGTCTATTAAACTTGGTTTTAGGCCTTTTAAACAAACTGCTAGGCGTTTGAATCCGAATATGTATGACCGGATTAAAGAAGAAATTAATCGGTTGTTAGATGCAAATTTTATTAGGCCTTGTCATTATGCTGAATAGTTATCAAATATTGTGCAAGTTGAGACTAGTAAGCTCAGAGTTTGTATTGAGTTTTGAAATCTTAATAGAGCTACTCCTAAAGATGAATATCTTATGCCTATAGCCGACATGTTTATTAATGATGCCTCTGGACATAAAGTTATTAGTTTTCTTGATGGTAATGCTGGTTACAATCAAATATTCATGGCTGAAGAGGATATATCTAAAACGGCCTTTGTATGTCCAGGTTTTGTTGGTTTATTTGAGTAGGTAGTTATGACCTTTGGTTTAAAAAATGCTGGTGCTACTTACCAAAGGGCTATGAATTTAATTTTTCATGATTTGCTTGGATTAATCATAGAAGTTTATATCGATGATATTGTTGTTAAATTGGCTGGTTTAAAACCTCATTTGGCTGATTTAAGACTTACTTTGGAAAGAATGCGTCGATATGGATTGAAGATGAACCCACTTAAATGTGCATTTGGTGTGTCGGCTGAAAAGTTTATAGGCTTTATTATTCATGAAAATGGCATAGAGATAGATCCTAAGAAAATTGATATTATCAAGAAGATCAAAACTCCTACATGCAAGAAGGATTTGCAGAAATTCTTAGGCAAGGTGAACTACTTGAGGAGATTTATTTGTAACTTGTTTGGGAAGGTTAATGCTTCTACTCCTATTCTTCGGTTGAAAGATGAAGCCGAATTTACTTGGGGGGCAAAACAGCAAGAAGCCTTTGAGAAAATTAAATATTACTTGTCTTCGCCGCCGGTCATGAAAGCTCATAGGAGAGAATTTCCATTTAAATTATATGTGGCTGCTGAAGATCAAGTAATTGGGGCTATTTTAACTCAAGAAACCGAAGGAAAGGAGCATATTATTACCTATACAAGTCGTCAACTATTGGATGTCGAAACAAGGTATATATTCATTGAAAAGCTTTGCTTATCATTATATTATGCTTGTACCAAGATGAGGCATTATTTATTATCCAATACTTGCATAGTAGCTTGTCAAACCGATATCATTAAATATATGTTGCATAGACCAATTTTAAGTGGTAGAATTGGTAAATGGGCTTATGCTCTCATTGAATATGATTTGGCTTGTGAACATTTAAAATCTAGGAAAGACCAAATTGTTGCCGATTTTACTGTTGAGCATAGCATTAATGATAATGATTTAGATATCGGCTATATTACTTTTACTCCATGAAAATTGCATTTTGATGGATCGGTTTGTAAGAGTGGTTGTGGTATTGGCGTTGTTTTTATATCACCAAGTGCTGCTGAATTTGAGGTTCTTAACCGATTAGAAAATAATTGTACAAATAATCAAGCCGAATATGAAGCTTTATTATTCGGGCTAGAAATTTTGCATGATATGGGAGTAAAACATGTAGAAACATTTGGTGATTCTCTGCTGGTTGTACAGCAAGTTAATAAGGTGTACCAATGCTTTGATGGATTTTTAAATGAATATCTTGATAAATGTTTGGATATGATTGCTCAATTTGATGAGTTCTCTATATATCATGTTTCAAGAGATGAGAATCCAAGGGCGAATGCTCTGGCTCAGCAAGCGTCTGGCTATGATGTTCAGAAAAGAAATTTTTATGAAAGAAAGCCGACACTTTGTATCGTCGAGTTTTCTGCCCAGGAGAAATCGGTGAAACCGGATTCCGAAACCGGTAGAACTGGAAATTCCGGTGGAACCGGATCTGAAACCGGTGGCACCGGTTTATCTGCTGACAGCGACACTTCGGTCATCGAGCAATCTAAAATTAATAAGGACGAAGTTGTTGATTGGAGAATACCCATTATTGAATATTTACAGAATCCTAGTCATAAGTTTGACAGAAAAGTCCGACAGTGGGCATTTAAATTTACTTTGGTTGATGGTGAATTATATCGTCGGACGGCTGAGGATTTATTATTAAAGTGCTTGGATTCTGATCAAGCTAAAGTTGCAATGGGTGAAGTTCATGAAGGAATTTGTGGTACACATCAATCAACTCCTAAGATGAAGTGGCTTTTGAGAAGAAGTTGTTTTTAATAGCCTAATATGATAGCTGATTGTTTTCGGTACTACAAAGGTTGTGAGGAGTGCCAAAGGTTTGAGAATATTTAGATAGTTCCTGCAGCATTATTACATCCTATTATCAAGCCTTGGCCTTTTCGAGGATGGGGATTGGACTTTGTTGGACAGATTCATCCTCCTTCATCAAAGGGACATCGCTTCGTGTTGGTAGCTACTGATTATTTTACAAAGTGGACCAAAGCAGTGTCTTTGAAGAATATGACACATCGGGAGGTAATTGAGTTTATTACTGAACATATTATCCATAGATTTGGCATTCCACAAACTTTGACTACTGATCAAGGTACTTCATTTATATCAAAAGAAGTTTGTGAGTTTGTTGAGATGTATGGTATTAAATTGTTCAATTCATCTCCATACTATGCTCAGGCTAATGGTTAGGCCGAGTCTAGTAATAAGATTTTGATTAAGCTTATCAAAAAGAAGATAGAGGAGAATCCTAGGAGGTGTCATGAGGTTTTATTTGAGGCTTTGTGGGCTCATCGTATATCTAGACATGGTGCTACTAAGGTTACTCCTTTTGAGCTTGTGTATGGTCAGGAAGCTGTTTTACCTATTGAAGTGAATTTGAGTGCTTAACGGTTGGCTGGACAAAATGATCTCGATGCTGTTGATTATCATGACTTAATGATGGACAATATTGATGAGGTGACCGACAAGCGATTAAAGGCTTTGAAGAAAATTGAGAAGGACAAAATTCGAGTTGCTAAGGCTTATAACAAGAAGGTAAAACAAAAATCTTTTCAGGTTGGTGATCTGGTTTGAAAAACAATTCTACCAATAGGATCGAAGAGCAACAAGTTTGGTAAATGGTCTTCGAGTTGGAAGGGTCCGTACAATGTAATCAAGGTGATCTTCGGTAATTCTTATATGGTGGAGACTTTGTAAGGTCAGCGGCTGCCAAGTGCACTCAATGAGAGGTATTTGAAGAAGTATTATCCGAGTATTAGGCAAGAAGCTTAGTTTACATGGCCGATAGTTTTGAATATCGCCTTTAGAACGAAAATGCTGATGGATTTTGTATAAACATCGCCCTCAGGAGTATTTTCTTGTGCTCAAATATTTTCTGGTACGCAAGCTTTACAAAAAACAGGAAGGCATATGTTGACGATCAAAATTGGCACATGAACAGTCTCACAGGGAAAACCGGTGGAACCAGATTCTAGAACCGGTGGAACCGGTTTTGGTTCCCTGTTGCCTATCTGACAAGGCAATCCGGTGGCACCGGATTTGGAAACCGGTGGAACCGGTTTTCCCCGAGTCCTAGTAGGTTTGGACTCTTTTTGTAGATCCGAGTTGTAAAAGGACTTTCCTTGCAGGGCAAGATCTCCCCACCCTATAAATATAAAGGGCCACGGCTGATTGAGGGTTATCCAATCGATCAAAACGCTTAATACCTTTATTTTTTGTCATCTTCAAACCCTAAGTTTTCCAACCCTAATTTCTGTTCGTGCTTCGTCTCTACGGCATTGACTGTGTTCTGAGTGGCCTGCCGACCTCAGAGAAACCCTAGACGCGCCTGCCCTGACGGGGTCCCTCCCGGGCCGGCGATCTTAGGTTCACGCAGCAAACCCTAGGACACCAGTGGAACCGGAATCCCAAACCGGTGGTACCGGTTTTGCTGGATGTGCTGCTGGTGACTGATCCGTTGCGGATCCACACGAGCTAACGTAATTCCGTGTGTTGACCGTAAAAGGCGTCAACAGCAGGTTAGGCTGCTATCTCCTCGACTCCTCCGATTGGCGACGTCGCGACGAAGGCCCCATACACCGACGCACTAACGTCTGCGGCGACGCACGCGATTTAGCGATTGGATGAAACCTCTGTGGCAGCGACAGGAGGATGGACAACGTTTGGACTAAGGGCCTGTTTAGTTGGGTAGAATGAAAGTTGCCATTTACTGTAGCAATTGTAAATTGAAGATTAGGAGGACTAAACATGATCTAATTATAAAACTAAATACACGGTTGGACGGGAAATCGCGAGACGAATCTATTAAGCCTAATTAATCCATCATTAAATATTGTTTACTGTAGCACGACGTTGTCTAATCATGGCAAAATTAGGCTCATTAGATTCGTCTCGGAAATTACCGGGGGTTATGGAATGGGTTTTGTCATTAACACATGTTTAATACTCCATGCATGAAAGATTTCTTTTGATAAATAGTTGAATGGAACGTTTTACTTTTTTTTTTCTATCCATCTAAACAGGCTCTAATTTGTGTTAGGCCTTCTTGTAGCTACGGCTTGACTTAATTGCTGCCTGCCAAATTGCTCATTGGTCCATTGGGCCATGCGCCCATGCCTAAAAATCCACTAGGGTAGTAAAAAAAAATTGTTAGGGGGGCCATGGCCCCCAGCTCCGCCGTTGTCCATGCAGGACGTGTTTTTTTTAGTTTGAAAGATTGCTAAAATAAAATAAAATAAAATATGCAGCCACATTTGAATGCCATGCAGGATCCAGGTCAACTTGATAGGCGTTAGTAAGACGGTCTCCAATAGCTGATCCATAAGGGCACCCAAATCTAAAATGAGTCTCCGATAGTACTGTTTCAGTTTCCAACGAGGTACCTGTACAGAAGACCTATTTTGGGTGCCACGAGAGCCACAATCTATATCTGAATATTCTCTCTCCTAAGGACCCATTCGTAGAAAGGGTTCTCTTTTGGGTCTTATCATTAGAGAAACACAAAAATGAGTATTGAACCCTTCGGCTGTAGCATCATGCAAACGTGAAATGTGTTTTGTATTTTGGGTGTCATTATTGGAGATAGTCTAACATTCCACATGACAAAACAAATAGAAGAAATGGGCCACGAAAGTGGGCTTGTTCAGCTTCCGTCCAGGGGGCTCAATTTGGAGAGTAGAGGCCAGCCCAGACTCCTGCAAATAGGCTAAATTATTCTGACGTCCGGCCCATATTGCTCTAGTTCACACTTTTGTACGGCAACACCGCAACAACGTACTAAAGTGACGTCTGATGATTTGTTTCCTGCTTTCCTTCCAGGGGTAAAAGGGGACGTGCTACGTACTGCCGTCCAGCCCGTCTTCCGGATACATGTCAAGGCTAGATATTCTATGGCCACCCAATTCACGAGATTTATCTTTCTATGACATATAGTTATTTTGCAAGGCAACAGTATATGTCTTTTCTCACCTGTAGATATATTTTCTCTTGTTCACATCATCTAAAATCTTCCTTGGATAGCCTAGGAGAAACGCAACACGAAGCAATGTGTATGTACCCTTAAACATTTAATACCATCGCAGACGCGCGAGGGGCCAGAGCTGTTTTTTTATTTGTGAAAAATTGTTGTAGTACAGGTTGGTACTAAAGATCATTTCTCTGAGGCCAGTCTCAATGTAGTTTCATGGAGGATTTCATCCACGGCCATATCACCAGTTTTGATGACATGACACTGTAACTAAGAGAAAGAACGTTTCATCACCACGAAACTCTTCGGGTCCGATTACCTAGTCGGATGAAACGGGACGAAACTCGCACTGAGAGCCTCCTCGTTTCATCAAGTGCGCCGCCGCCGCCATCTCCGCGCTCTCGCCCTCCTCCCCTGCTTCCTCCCCTCCCGCGCTCGCGCATCCCCAATTCCGCGTGCCCGCACTCGCGCTCTGTTCTCCCGCGCTCGCCTTCGCGCTCGACGCGTAGTTCTCCCGCGCTGCTGGACCTCGCCCGCCCTCGCTGACTCGCTCCCGCGCCAATTCGCCTCGGTCGCCCCCGCTCCCGGCGTCAGATTAAGAATTTTTTGTCCGGTGTCAGAGCAGTTGTTTGCTCTTTATTCAATCTAAGATGACAAGTAATGCAGAGATTTTAAGATGCTGGTGTGAATGCTTTTGTTTTTTATCCAGAATATTTTGCCCTGTGTCGGACTAGTTTATTTTTAAAATGTGGATGTGCATATTCTCCACAACTAGCACATGCCTTGATCCCTTCCTCCAATACTAGCGCATATCTGTTGTACTAGCATATCCCTTCCTCCAGTAGACCACAGTACTAGCGCACAAGGTAAATTGGAGTTTCTTTCGACTGTTTGTATGTGTATTCTTTTATCAGTGCATCTCTTTGCTGTATTCCTATGTATAAATCCGACTATCTTATACAGGTTGTAGCATCATCATGTTTAAGTACGTTACTAAATTTAGATATAAACACAAAAGGCAACATAGTTCATATAACACATTTGATTACACCACCATGCACAGATTTAATACTACAGTCTGTCTATGAAACTGTGCACTGAGGGACACAGTTTTATTTCACTGTAAAGCTGATGTGGCATTCTAGGTAACTGTGCCATGACACTCCCCATTGAGACTGGCCTAAGGACATCTCAACCCTCCATATCATCCAGTTTTCATAGAATTAAATACCTTGCCATGTCATCAATTTGGTGATGTGGCAGCAGATTTAATGAAGAAAGAGATGGAAAAAAAAAGAGAAAATCGTTTCTCGATACCGCTGAGGGCGTCCGCACCGCAACAAGAAATCGCTAGCCCATGTGGGCGGGGGGCTGTGAATAGAAAAGGAAAAAAAATCAGGGACCACGGAGATGACGGAAGCCGAAACGGATGGGCAGAGCCCGTGGGATTTTCAGAAACCGTGCGAGACCGGTGACGAACTCATCTCCAGCGACCAGTTTTTTTTGCGTTTCTCCGTCTTCCACGTGAGAAAACGAACCAGCTCAGCTGGCTCGGAGCCTGCTGTTGGGGACGCCCTGAAACAGCGTTGGACCGGCCTCATCGTTTCCATCCTCGTTTTCCTGGTTGCCATCCGGATCCGCTGCACCGCCGCTACCCAGCCCCCGCACGGCCGCTCTCCCTTCCCTCCCTCGCGCGCGCTGCACGCCTGCGCCACTCCTTTGCGCGCGAAGTACCGCGGCCAGACTCGCGCCAAGCTTTTTCCCAGGGACGCTGTGAGTGCGGCGCTTTTTTCCGCCGCCGCCGTCTTTCGCGCGCAGAAGCGCCTCGCACATGGCTGCCGCTCTTCCTCCCCTCCTTCGCGCGCGCGCTGCCGTTCTCCCTTCCCTCCTTCCCGCGCGCGCTGCCGCTATCCTTCGCGCGCAGAAACGCTGCGGCTGCGCGCTCTATTTGTCTCGCCGCCGCGCACCTATTTTTGCCCGTCTCTGCCGTCCTTGTGAGCACCTGCACAATCTCCCGCCTCAATCCACAAGACAATCTTGTTTTGGTACAGTGTCAATCTCCCGAGCAAATATATTCAGTCCCCAATCCATCATCTAAAACCCCGTGCTTCCCATCCTCTAATCTAACCAAGTCAGTCCCCAATTCATCTCCAAGAGAGTATCCCCAAGTTGTAGAATGGATCGATCTGAGAAGCAAAACGTAGAACAAAAGAAGTTGAGGAAGAGCTCTTCAAGGTCCAGAAAAACTGTCAGTGCTGCTCAGCTTCTCCAGCTGCCGGTGGTACTGCCGCCGCTTCTCCAGCTACCGTCGGTGGTACTGCCGCTGCTTCTCCAGGTGTTCCAGTAGCTCCTGCGTTTTGGTCTGCAACATCTCTTGGCGGCTCATTTGCACAAGACTTGTCTCCTAACTCATCTGAATGGTATGGTTTTCCCTTTGCTACTAATAGTCTAATGTAGTTTCAGTGATACAGATGACTAAAATTCAGTAGTAGCGTTTGGATGTATGCATTGAGTCTTGGAATTAGGAATTGGCATTGAGACCTCCAAATACCAGTTGTTTGGATGTCCTGGAATTCAGAATTGGAAATCGGTTCCAATGCCAAACGGTATTCATCAGGCACTCAAACACTTGCCTTCAATACCGAGCACTACCCCTCCATATTCACTGGAATCGAGCGCTATCCCACCCCTTCGCCTCTCTGTCTGCGCCGCCCGTCTCCCTCCGCGCCGGCCCCTCTAACTCCCTCTGCCGCTCGCCCCTCCATCGCCCTTCTCTGCCTTCCACCCTCGGCGGCCCTCCATCTTCCACCCTCGGCGGCCCTCCTCCGTCTTCCTTCCCAGCGGCTCCCTCCGCCGAGGCGCTGACACGCCGGAACGGGAGGAGAAGAAGGTCGCCACCATCGCTGGACTACTGGCAGGCCTTCTTCAGCGGCGCGCGGGCGAGCATCTTCGATGCCATCGACGCCGCCATCCGGGTCGCCGCCGCCGACCATCCCGACGCCCTCCGCGCGTGCTACGACGCCATCGCCGACTGCCTCTACACCGCCCTCATTGCCCTTCCGCCGCCGGGGCTCGGGGCTCCCCAACCCGGGCCAGCCGGCTTTCCTCCCCGAAGGCACCGGCAGCGTCCCTAGCCTCTGCAGCTCTGACCGCGCTGAGGTTGTCACCAATGATGGCGGCGCTGCGTCGGGGAACAACAGCGTCGGTAGCGTCCCTAGCGTCTGCGTCGTTGGAAGAAGAGAACATATACCAATTTTATGCTTGTGTACATCCAAACAGAAATTGAATTGAGTTCTTTCCTAAGATTCCAAACTCCAATACAATGACATCCAAATAATAGAATTGAAATTGCATCTCATTTCAATACCATGGCTGATTTGATATTGTACCTAATTCAATTCCGTGCCCTCCAATATTGACATCCAAACGGAGTAGCACAAGAATGTCAAAATCTCAATGTAACTTGTTACAGCAGAATGATCATTTATCAGTAGTGTTTTCCTTTGTTTTTTTTAGTCCAAAACCAAAGTGCACTAGTAAATTTTCTACTGTTGGACACAAGGCATCAGTTATCATAAACGATACAATGAGTGTGCTCTGTTTCTAATGATATATCCTGTCTGAATTAAAACTGACACTTTTTCTTTTCAGGTTGTATCCACGTGGTGGGTTTGTGAACTCTTTAAATATGTCACAAACCAGCCCTCCATTTTCCCAGCCATACCCATTTGTTAACTATCCTAGTGCTAGCCGTCTTCCTGAGAACTTTCATTTTGTTGGAGCTCCAAGTAGTAGAGTAGCCACATCACCAGTTGGAAGTGGCCTACCAATGGATGGTGCAGATGTACAAGAGGGATAAACAATTGAAATTGAGAACAGTGAAAGCCCCGAGCCTGCTAGGACTGACAAGCGCTTGAATTGGTCACATGAAGAAGACGTTAGATTGGTAAGTATGTTGTCCTGGTTGCAGATGTTATTATTTAACTGATCTACTCTATTTAACTGATCTTTTGTACGTAAATGCAGGTTAGCGCTTGGTTGCAAAATTCACTAGACCCGGTTGATGGAAATGGCAAGAAGTCTGATCAATATTGGGCAGATGTTACTAATATGTATAATAGCACCACAGCAAGTAATCGTAGAAGGAACCGTAACCAATTGAAAATCCGCTGGGATCGCATCAAGAAACCAGTAGGTGACTTCCATGGTTGCTGGGTAAGGACCACTAGAGTGTACCAAAGTGGCATGAGCGATGACCAAAGGACGGATCAAGCACTGCAGATGTATGCATCTGAGCATGATGAGAAGCCTTTCTTACTGCAACATATATGGAGGGTAGTAAAAAAATGAAAGAAAGTGGGCTGCATATGTGAAGAAGACGGAACAGGAAATTAAAAAGTGCAATGTCTAACCCATCTAATGTCGTGGCTGTGGAAGATTCTCCAAAAAAATGTCCTATTGGAACTAAGCAAGCCAAAGCTCTTAGAGATGGCAAACGGAAGTCACCAGAGGCAATTTCTGCAATAGGCGAAAAACTAGATAAATTCATTGAAGCTAGCAGCAAGGCTGAGAAGATGGCAGAGGCACAGCAAAGTTTGGCAAATAGGAAGCTTGAAATAGCCAAGGAACAAACAAAGGTCAAAATGATAGACCTTTACAAAGAATTGTTGTGCGATTCCACTACTGATCTAAGTGAAGAAGCTAAAGGTGAGAGCTCCAAAGCATTGGAGTCTATGAGGTTGGCTCTATTTGCTAAAGAATACTGAGGTATTTTTTTACTGTGTGAACTCATTTATTTTTATATTCTGCAAACCTGATCACAAATGGTATTCTCATTGCTGTGTGTGAACTCAAATCTGAACATTACTGCTACTATGGTGTTGCTGTCCTAGCTTTTGCTTCAATGAAATAAGTTCTCTAATTTTTTTCTTTGTATTTTTTCTGCAGACCAGATTACTGCTACTATGGTGTTGCTGTCGACCTGAATGTTGCTGTCGACCTAAATGATCGATGAGAGCACCAGTTTGAGTCCTACTAGTTTGGTGTTGCTGTGCAACTGGATGATGGACGAAGTGATCCTGCCTACTGTTTTTTGCTTTACAATGTCATGAGACTATCAAAATTATTGTTATTTTCCTTATTATGAACTGCTCATGTCTCTTTCATGAGAGTACCAGTTTGAGTCCCGGTGCAGTACCAGTTTTGGTGTTTGAGTCCTATTTTGGTGTTGATGTGCATCTTCTAAATTTTTTGGATGATTGATCGAACTGCCATGACAAGTTTATTTGTTCATCTGTCTTTTTTATTGTAATTGTTTGTTTTGGAGAGAAATCACATGGTGTTGCTTCCGTAAATCTCCACCACATCTGATCCTTCACTGTTTTAATTGCATGCAAAGGGGTATTAAATTCAGTTTCCTATAGAAACTACTACAGAAACTGTGCAATGGGGAAGCAGTTTCCATAAACACATTTATTGCTCTCTCTCTTGTAGAAACTACCCATACAAACCATGGGTTGGGGACACACTAATGCCGTCATCACTCGTCATGTCTCGAGAAGGAGTCACGCCAAATTGCAAAAACGTGTCCTATTGCTCGCTCAGTGATGTCACTTTGCAATCCACCTTGAAACCTCAAAACTTAACCTCATCGGAGCCCTTACTTAGAGTTGGGAAAGACAATCTCAGTTGACACATTGCTACAAAAAAAAATGTTTGTAGGTGCAGCACGATTTTTTAGAAGCGGACGAGAATGTTGTCTGCACCAGCAAATTTGTTTTGTTACTGTAGCAATTCCCCACAACAGGAAATCCATTTCCAGGTGCGGACGGGGGCATCGCTTGAAAATGGTCATCATTTCTAGTTGCGGGTGGAAGAAATGGTGTATTTGTAGGTGCGGGTGAGGGCATCACCCGCACCTACAAATCGATTTGCCGCCCCCTGCCCGCACCTATAAATCATACAAATTGATTCAAAAATTGTAATAAAATCTAAAAGTGTTATGTTAATTCTAAGATTTGGTGTAGAGTCTTTGTATATGTGCACAAGATTCATAAGAAAAAAATAAATACTTTTAAGGGATTGTGGACAATATATTGTGCACAAATAGAGACACTAAGAACAATGTTTCGTATAACTCAAGACACACTTTGAAATTTATGAAGTAATTAACAAAAAAACTATCATATAAATCCCATTAACTTTTTTATGTGTGGTAGACTATGTATGTGTTAGTGTCTAGAGGTTTGAAGGTTTTTTTGAAATGATTTAATTGGTATAATGATATAATAAAACTTTTTAAAGAATTAATAAAATATTTGTAGGGGCGGGTGTGGGCGTCACCCCACCCTTACGAATCATTTGTAGGGGCAGGTGAGGCCCTTGCCCGCCCCTACAAATGTTCACATAGAGTACTACAAAACAATGACATGTGCTACTCAGACACAAGTCATGGCGTGGTGTAGTGGAGAGAGTGTGTACACACGAGGCCACATGTCAAGTGTTTGAAACCCCATGAACACATATGATTTGATTTGTCAGAAAAATGTTCTACTTGTAGTAATGGGTGGTGGTTGGTTGGATAATTTTTCCTTTTTATTTTTATTTTGTATGATTATTTTAAATTTTCTGAAGCAGATTTCTAGAACCGGGCGGCGTCATGGCCCGCTCCTGCAAATGCTCTATTTTTAAGAGCGAAAAGCAAGAGCGGGCCTCCGATCCGCACCTAGAAATCCAAAATGCCTGTTCCTACAGATGTTTTGTGTAGGAGTGACAACCACAACGCAAACTCGTAGCTCGAGAAATCTAAGTGTTGATAGAGCCCCGTCTCCAAAACACTAGACCACAAAATCATATAGCTATCCTACTTACTATGACCCAAGAATTTAAGTCAAGAGATTAGGGCCAAAGGTTCCCACTAATAAGTTAAATCCAATCCACAACTTCATGGGTGCAATGTTTGCAACTTATTGGACCAAAATGAAACAGTGATTTAATGTATTATGGATGTACTCTACTCTATTTTCTTTATGAACCTATTTGACTGTTCAATTCAACTTACCAATGCAAGCATCCAAAATCGTACCTCTTGGCTTCCTATTATTTTGTCTCTACTTATCCCATTAGCTAGCATCACACAAGTAAAGTGGTCAAAAGTTATTCTCTGTCTTTTGGCGGCACATGACTTATCAGGAGATAGGCGTTTTGGTGCTACTTATGTTTGCTATGGCAGTTTACCTATGTTGCCTATATCTATATGCACGTGGTGTGTTCGATGTGGACTAACCTAAAATTTAAGCAGAAGCCTCCTAGAGTATGCACCTTTGTAACTTCATAAAATAGTGCCAACTAAGTCAATAGAAGAAGGAATATGAGGGGGCATATGCCCTGACTAGTCCCTATGGAGCATGTAGTTGTGCGAGTATAACCATTTACTTATTAGTGTTTATTTTCTGAATAACTCGGCCTAGAATTAGAGCCGGATATATGAGAACTTGACAAATCTTTACCTAATAATAAAGCACGGAAGAAATTTTCTGTGTGTTCTGCCGTTGATTGTTTCATCCGTTGTCCTGGCCAAACCCGTGTCCAGAGTCTCCTTGGCCCTCGTCTGCTTGCTTCGGAAAAAAAAGATAACCGAGCCCTGCCTACTTTGCAAAGACGTAACCATGCCGAACTGAACTATAGTTGCTGGCTCAAAATATATAAGGCTGATCGTTCGTGGCCTGCTATGTATCTTTTCCGCCAAATTGCATTGTAGGCTGTGCGCTAATTGCCACCATCTCCGGAATTAGGGTATGTTTGGTTCTCAGCCACATTTTGCCATGCCTAAGGTTAGGTGCTTGCCACACCTATGGTTTGCCACAATCTTTGGCAAAATTATGTTGTTTGGTTGATAGCTAAGATGTAGCAAATTTTGCGTGGCTAGTGTTTGGATGGCTGCCACAGATATTTATTTAAAAAATGTAGTGGTGTATTGTTTATTGTCACATAATAAAGATATATGTTCTTTCAACTAATATAATAAATTTAATAAATTGAAACTTCTGACAACCATATTTTTATATAAAATTGAATTAAAAAAGACTAATCTCAGCATACGGAGTACTCTTATCAAAGCTTCCTTCAACCATCTTAGTCCCGCAATGTCCATCGGAACTTGAGCATTGATTAGAAAAATGGTATAGAGACGGACGAGGGCTGAAGCTACATGGATTAGCAGCAAAAGACAAAGTGATGGCATGCCACAGGGTGTTATGGCAGAGACATTTCACGCCACAGACCGAAGGCAAAAAACTATGGCGGATGCTTGTCAGAGGTTTGGCAAGCCTCACTTTAATAACAAACCAAACACCTGCCTAAACATGTATGGCAAACCTAATGTTAGGCGTGACAAATGATGGCCACCAACCAAACACCCTCTTAGCCGCCACCGTCGATCGTCATCGTCGCAGCTCTGTCCTCTTCAACGCCGAGCACCGCACTAAGATGAAGAAGCTTCCCTCTGATGTAAATATGATGTAAATTACTGCAGAAATTAAGCACCTACTGACTGCCTTGTTGCAAATACGGGGCACATGAATAATAACCTATAACTTGTGTATTGCTGAAATTGCATCTACCAAGCCCAACTTCCGAAAAGAAAATTAAAATTATGACGGTTCTCTCCGTCCTTACATGTCACATAGATCATTTATCAACCCTGCCTGCTATCTCAGCGATCCATGGAGTTTTTGTCACAAACTCTTGACATTCTGCACACACGAACAAGGAGCAATTCAGTGTTCTTGACAGCAGCAAAAAAGCATCCCCACGCCTGCAAGCTGACCTTCAAGTTTGTTGGCTATGCATCTAGACAGGGTTCAGAAACATCTAAGGGTCACTGTGATTTGTGATCCAGTCCGACAGATTGATGGATGCAGGAATGGCAGCACTGAATTTAACACACAAGCAGTGCAACTATGCTGCCTGAAAATATGAAGCAGTTACGCATGTGCTCCCTGGGACAGAAATATTTGCATTAGGCGATAGTTAACTGAAGTCAGAGACACTAGCAGACACATTCTATTCAGAATATTTCAATTAAGCGTCAGTTAACTAAAAATTCAGAGACTCTAGCAGACACATTCTGCTTGTTACATAAACATTTAGAATGTTTAAATTAGGAATAGTTAATTGAAATCAGTAATCAGAGACAATAGCAGAACTGAAACGAAAACACATATGAAGAGCACCACTTTAATATCATCCAGATGCAACCAACATTTCCATTGTGGGATCCAAGAAATCTTGACTGAATGACTGAACACCGCCATTATCTAAAAACCATCTCCACAGAACAATGTACACAACCAACACCATGGCGGCGGACGACGGTGTGACACTCACCTTCTTCTCGTAGGGGAAGGGGTGTTCCCAGCTTTGTGATTAATTTCTATATAACAAGACTAGCTGTTCAAATCTGCTTGGCTGGCTCAAATCTTCTTCCGCGAGATCTACAAGAACAATTGTGAGGAGTGGGGAAGAAGAAACCCTAGTGGGGGCAGGAAGATGTGGGCGGAGGCGGAGGTACTTGACTCACCATGAGGACACGGGAGGTGCTGGCTGGCAGACGGGACGCGGCGAGGCGACGACGGAGGGGGAGATTCACGATAGTCGGGAGGAGGAACGAGTCGCACGATGCAAGACGGGGAAATTTGCCTGACCTCTGTAGGCCGGGCGCGTATCCCGGGGAAAATGGCTTCGATGGGGCCAGATAACCCCGTCCGCGTACGCTTCCAAACATGTCGGACGCGTGGCCCGTGGAAATTTTGCGCGTGGGCATCCTCCACGGGGAAATGGCCGGGAACCCGGCGGGGAAATTGGTTCCCAAACTAGCCCTAATTGCTTCGCCGGTTTGTAGGCATGGGGGGTGTCTGTCGAGGGCTCGAGGCTATCGGCAGGCGCGAGCGCGACCTTGTCGTCTTGTCGATGTGGGCACAGGGAGCGACCTGGTCCGCCATGCTGCTCATGCCAGCAGTCCCCTGTTGGTTTGGAATCCGGGTGTACACGAGATGGCTGGGCCACATGCGCCTGTGGCCTCAGTGGAAAGCGGTGCTTGTGTTGGGCGTTAAGTAGGTCAAACGACACGTGTATGGCTGCATGCACATGGGTTTGTGACTACTATTCTAAGCTCAGTTTCACAATCTTTGAGTCCTGCATAAATTAGTTTTTGATAATGTTATTATGATGTCAAATTTAATATACCATTTGTTATAACACTGAGCAATAAGTAGCTATTGTTCTTGCAGATTCCTTCTTTGAAATTATACGAGGACAGCACCCTGTTAAAAGACCTAAGCAGCACTACCGGCACAAGTAATATTGATCAAACTATTGTTAATAAATGTTCATCCCATCTGATAATACATTACTAATAAATGCATATTGTATCTCTTTACATTGTGATAACACGTCTGGTTACCAACCACTACTCACGAGTCCTAAAGAACATAAGAGGCAGCTAGAAAGAAATCGGTATGCACAGATGTCAGGCCAGCAAAAGGATGAATTACTAAAAAAAGCGTCATCAAGCTCGTCAGCAGAAGAAAGATATAGCCAACCTAACTGATACAGAATACTATGGTCACATAGTTTCAAGGCAACTTTTGCAAGAAAAAGTACAATGCATATTCGAGCAAATTGCAGCAAGACATGCAAATGCTAAAACACGTTATAGAAATTTGACATCCAAGCAGACGTGATCGTCAAAGGTTAATCTATTCAAACATGACATCCAAGTGAATAACATGCAAAGAGAGAGCTTGAAAAAGCACATAGTATGATGCAACGTAATACTCAAGTAAGAATTCCATCGCCATAGAATTCCTTTATATAGCTCATCATATTTAGATTGAAAGGTATTTCTAGAGAATATTATAACATTCTAAAGCGTGATGTGGTATACTGAGAATAGGCAAACTTTCATTTTTTTTATCTATGTATTTCTACACAAGTTATGAACAATTCTATATGGTACAATTCAATATTATTCAAAGAAAAATGATATCGCAGGATTTCGATGGTGGCTTCCGTTTTTGTCTTTGCTCTTTGCATATGAGTTTGGAGTCCATTTTGAAAATAATTGACTTGAGTCATAAATCAAGTTGTCACCTTAGTTTCGAGCATGTTTATTGGTCAAGGGTTATGCGAGGTTTTATCCTTTCCCATTACAATGCACGGGCATATTTGCTAGTAGTAAATAATATTGTTTGATGACGAGACTGGAGTAAATAGCTATATACAAAAATTGTTGTACATAGCATTATCTATGGTACGTTGTGCCATTTATTTAGTAACCATAATGGATTGGTTAGGGCAACGAGGAATTTTATATGAACTGAGGAAGGAATCATTCTCCTTCCTACATACTTCCCTCTAACTAATTTTAAGATTTCTTAGATCAAATATGTTTACAATGGAGAGACCACTCTTATTTTTTTACACACGAGCTTCTTATTCTTTCTTTGTCTTTTGGTTTTTGTCTTCTGGGTAGCACTACAGGCAAAGAGTTCAATAACCATTAAAGGTGTTCTCCAACAACAACAAGACCCAAAGAGAACACTTTCTACAAATGAGTCTTCATCAAAGAGGATACTCAGATTTGGGTTACGCCTCTCCTGACACCAGCCTTACTCCTAGATTCACTCATGCAAAATTCGCATATAAAAATGATAAAATAATGAAATCTTTAAGAAGAGAAGGAAGCCTCTTATTTAACGCCAACTATCTTTAATATAATATAAAGCCATAGCTCTACATTCAAATATAGAAATCGGCGCACGTAAATTTCTTTATATTCATTTCAGAATGAAATTAACTTATCGTCCGATATTCAATTGTACGTGGAAAGTGGAAACAGATCAGTAATTTTTGGAACAACGTCAAATACAAAATTAACTGCCACATTTACTCATGCGCTTATTACATATTGGCCCATAAATAGCCCCTAAAGAGCAACCACTGCCATGCACAACCACAACAATACTGTAGTAATTCGTAAGCGTTACAGATCGGCACCAAAACTCGCAAAGAAATGGACGCGACGCCGGCGGCTATCCTCGTGGCCTGCCTGCTGCTCTGCACGGGCGTCTACGGCGCCGCCGCCACGGCCGGCGGCGGCTGCTCGCTGTCGAGCATCGTGGTGACGCAGACCGGCAGGCGAGTGGGCGCACGGGCAGCCGGTGTACGCCGTGGCGGTGCGCAACACGTGCGGCTGCGCCCAGTCCGACGTGAAGCTGGCCTGCGCCGGGTTCGAGGGCACCCTGCTGGCCGTCGACGCCGCGAAACTCTTAGGAGCAATGCGTGGTTATCTATCTGTTCATCTAATGGCACACAGAGAAGTTCTTCTTCAGATGATGGCAGACGGCTTAGAATACCTGCTGCCAATTCATGACCCCGATGAAAATTGTCTGAACTTCAGAGGTAAATACATGTCCTTCACCCTTCTTTTGCCACTATGGCCTACGGAGACATACTGTGCAACAACAAAATTAGAATTACAGTTGTGTATTATTTTTGATGGTACAAAATAATACCACAACTGAATCCTACCTCCGTATCGAAATATTTGTCATTGTTGACTTTTTGTCACGATTTTGACCGTTCGTCTTATTCAAACTACTTTGTGTAAATATATATTTTGTTTGTAAATTGTTTTATGTATTTTAAGTGTGAATTCTTTTTTTGCGTGTTTGCATAATTTTTTTTTTCAAATAAGACTAAAGGTCAAAATCGATACCGTGAATATTTATGGAAGCCCTTGGGCCACTTACCTAGGGATGGATTCGGATGTCCAGACATCCGAATTATCTATATTCGTATTCGACTAAAACGTTAATATGGATATCCGTATTCGTATTCGATTTTAATATGGATGTTAAATGGAAATATCCGAATTCGCTTTTGATCAATTTTCTCTATCCGAATCCATATTCGTATTCGAATAAAATATAAAATATTCGATATTATCCGTATCCGTGAAGAATTAACACATGATGAAGCCATCCATCCGAATGCGAATCCGTATTTGATGTATTCGTTTTGTATTCGTATCCGACAAGAATAGACAATATTCGCATCCGTATTCGTATCCGACAAGATTCATATTCGATCCATATTCGAATTAAAATATAGTAAAAGGTGATATCCGGATTCGATTCCATGTGTATCCGATCCGAATCCATCCCTACACTTACCGTGCGCGGAGGGGAGACAGACAAAAGCCCATCCAACGGCGCAGCACAGCTCGCGGGCTAACAAAAGCAATTGCTCAAAAGGGCCGAGTGTTTTTATTTTAATTTATTTCGTAGCGATTTTGAGTACTAGTGGCCCCGTTTGGTTTCCTAGAAATGCTAGAAAAGCCAACTTTGACCACTAATTAAAGGTATTAAATAAATGTATTTCACAAAACTAACTCCAGAACCCCTGCACTAGGAACCCTGAAGAATCTAATGAGGCCTTTGACCGCATGATTAGAGGATGATTAGAGGATAGTTACTGTAGCATCACTGTAGCTAATCATCGATTAATTAGGCTCATTAGATTCGTCTCGAAAAGTTACGCTCATCCGTGAAGAAGTTTTGCAAATAGACTTCATTTAATACTCCATGCAAGAAAGATTCCCTAGCATTGCTTGGAAACCAAACACAGCCAGTATTTTTTCCCCAGGCTTCTATCGGAAGCCTCCCCAGGGCGGTTTCCCTCTCTCCCACGTGCCCCCTCCGCGGACGCAGTCCACGAGCACCACGCCCCCCGGCACCGCCTCAAGCCCGTGCGCCGCGCCCACGGACCCGCAGCGCCCTCCGAGACTCCCGCCGGCTCACGCTAGCCCCCACGGCGCACGCTAGGCCTATAAATACAGCCCCACCCCCTACCGTTCCAGCCAAACGCACCCTCCTTTCCTTTCCCCATCCCAACCCGCCGACGCAGGCGAACCGATCTGCTCGGGCCCGGGTCGTCGGCGCCGCCGCGCGTGCGTGCCGGGGGAAGAGGGGTCGACATGGACGCGAGGTTCCCGCACTCGCCGGCCGAGACGGCCAAGGTGGAGCTCGTGCAGTTCGGCGTCCTCAGCCCCGACGAGATCGTAATGCACCCCCTCGCTTCGCTCGCCCCACCTCTCTGCTTGAATTTGCTCTTCGAATTCGAGCGGGCTGGCTGGTTTGGTGGGGGGATTGGGGAGGCTAAGGGCTTGTTTCTAGCTTGCGGGTTGCTCTGATGGACTTGGATTTGATGGGAGCAGGCTAATTGGACACCTCGGTTGTGTTGTGACTCGTCAGGGGTTTGACTTTTGAGTCGGTTCAGCTTGACGGTTGCATGGTTGGTCGAGTTGGTGCTCGTAGATTTGGGGAGCCTAGAACGTGCGCAACTAACTGAACGAACTGGAGTGCCCTTAATTTAAGCAAATTTGGGGGAAAAAAGTGTTGTACTGTTGCTGTACTGTGCAGATTTATGGTTTGGTTCGAACTGGTTTGCACTTGTCTGGGTGGTTGAGTTTGAACTTAGCACTTGTATACTCTGTAATATAAAATTCAATATAGCTACTCTGTACTGAAAAATTTGACCAAAATAATGTACTGTCAGTGACTTGGGACTTGGTTTTGTGCCCTCCCTGTTTACGCAGTTTGAGTATAATTGTTGTACTGTATTGCTGTAACTGTGGAGGTTGATGATTTGGTTTGAACTGACTTGCACTTGTGTGGATGGTCGAGTCTGGACATTGCACTTTGTGCTCTTTAAATTCAATGGCGGTGGTAGGCACTACAAGCTTTAGCTTATCTTTGGAAACAATTGCACTGTTGTGGGAAACAGTTGCGCTGTTGTGATTTGTTATGGGAGATTGGACTTTGCTTTTGTGCATATCTGTATATGGGTATAGTGATGAACTCGACTGTCTATGACTTTAATTCTGTCAATTTTAAATGCAACTGGAAGTTTAAATTGGAAAGTACGAACAAACAGTTATGTTCGGTTATAATTACACCAGTACAACAGCTGAAACACAATATTAATGTTACATAATGATTAAGTGTAATTGATGATGAGTTTAATAGTTTGCCTTATTAGTATCGGTTGTGCTGCTTCAATAGAAGGAAATGTCCGTTTGCTGTGCCTGGACAAATTCATTGGGTGTTACTTAATGGTGAATTTATATCCGTGTCTTGCAGAGGCAAATGTCAGTGGTGCAGATAGAATATGCGGAGACTATGGAGAAGGGGAAGCCAAAGGCTGGTGGGCTTAGTGACCCTCGGATGGGCACCATCGATCGGAAAATCAAGTGTGAGACATGCATGGCTGGGATGGCAGAGTGCCCAGGCCACTTCGGTCACCTTGAGCTGGCCAAGCCGATGTTTCACATTGGCTTCATCAAGACTGTACTTTCCATTATGCGCTGTGTCTGCTTCAACTGCTCCAAGATCCTCGCGGATGAGGTACCCCTTGGTTTGGTAACATAGGGTGTGTGTGCGTGTGTCATCTGACTATACTGAAAGGAGTTCTGATTTTAATTTGAACCATACTGAACTCGTAAAGAGCCTTCTGTATCCTGACCATGATATTAACGAATCAAATTGTCTTGTTGTTAGTACCTCACTAATAAGCTCTGTTCATGGTTTGCTATTGTCTGCAGTAGGCATGTCTATTAACCATTTTTTTTTTGTAAAGACAGCATCATGCTGAACACAGACTGGCATTGTTTTAGCTATATGCAAACAGACTATTCTCTAATCTAAAATTGCAAAGCTAAGCACGCTATTCTTTAATATATTTTGCATTCGTAATATTACCTGCCCTAGCCCCACAATATCTGGTGTTTTGCATAAAACAATCAGAATAATTAAATCTGTCAGTGAGCCAACTATGGAGCTTTTCACAGAGTTCTTATCTTGCTGTTGTCACACACAATATCTAGTGTTTTGCATAAAACATTCAGAATAATTAAATCTGACCATGGGCCGTCTCTTGAGCTTTTCACAGAGTTGTATGTAGCTGTTGGCCTGTTACCACATGTTTGGCCACTCTGCATTCTCATCATGTTTTTTTTACATGTTATTTAACATAAATACTTGTGTTGCAGGATAATAACAAGTTCAAGCAGGCTCTGAAAATCAAGAACCCAAAGAATAGGCTCAGGAGAATATATGATGCTTGCAAGAGCAAAAAGTTCTGTGGCGGGTTTGACGACCCTGGCATTCAGGAGCATCAAGATACTGATGAGCCTGTAAAGAAAATAGGCGGTTGTGGTGCTCAGCAGCCAAATATTACAGTTGACGGTATGAAGATGGTTATGGAGTTTAAGGCACCAAAGAAGAAAAATGATGATAATGAGCAACTCCCTGAGCCAGTGGAACGCAAGCAGATTCTCTCTGCTGAGAGGGTATCCATATAATTAGTGAATTCAACAAGCTGTATTAGAAAGTTACTGCAATCATGTGTTTTTCTTACGTGGCTTGTTTGATCAGGTCCTTGACGTTCTCAAACGCATAAGTGACGAGGACTGTCTTCTGTTGGGCTTGAATCCCAAATTTGCCCGTCCGGATTGGATGATACTCCAGGTTCTTCCAATTCCTCCATCCCCTGTTAGACCAGCTGTCATGATGGGCACTTCTTCTAGAAGTGAGGTGAGCTTCATACCATAAATTATTTTGTGTCCAGTGGTATATTTAAGCATGGATTGATTGCAAATGCTTCTAGCTCACCGTTATCTTCTTGTCCTTTCATCTGCTTCTTACAGGATGATTTGACTCATCAATTAGCTATGATAGTTCGGCACAATGAGAACTTGAGGAGGCAAGAGAGAAATGGAGCTCCAGCTCACATTATAACAGAGTTTGCTCAGCTGTTGCAATTTCACATTGCTACATACTTTGACAATGAGCTCCCTGGCCAACCCAGGGTGAGTAATCACGAAAATTGTGCTGCATGTTATTACTTATTAAATCGAATGCCTCATTTTTTGCAATTTCACATTTCATGTTACTTTGATATCACACTAAGTTACCATTTTCTGTTTCCCCCAAATGATCAGGCAACACAGCGTTCTGGAAGGCCTATCAAATCAATTTGCAGTAGGTTGAAAGCAAAAGAAGGCCGGGTTAGAGGCAACTTGATGGGGAAGCGAGTTGATTTCTCAGCCCGTACTGTTATCACACCAGATCCAAATATTAACATTGATGAATTAGGTGTGCCATGGAGTATTGCTTTGAACTTGACATATCCAGAAACTGTCACTCCATATAACATTGAGAGGTAAACCAATTTACTGTTATTGAGACACCTTATGTAACTATGTATTTTGCTGATAACTTGCACTCAAATCCAATCATCTCAGGTTAAAAGAACTCGTAGAATATGGGCCTCACCCTCCCCCAGGGAAAACAGGTGCAAAGTACATTGTTAGGGAAGATGGCCAGAGGCTTGATCTTCGTTATGTGAAGAAAAGCAGTGATCTGCATTTGGAGCTTGGTTACAAGGTGAGTACCGATTTCATTGTAGTTGTAGCATTGATGCTTTTTTTTGTAGTCCCATCTGAATGTTTTGTTTACCATGTTGTGCCTGATCACCCAGGTGGAGAGGCACCTCAATGATGGAGATTTTGTTCTTTTCAATCGGCAACCAAGTCTACACAAAATGTCTATCATGGGGCATCGTATCAAAATTATGCCCTACTCAACTTTCCGGTTGAATTTGTCTGTCACTTCACCATATAATGCTGATTTTGATGGTGATGAAATGAATATGCATGTTCCCCAGTCGTTTGAGACCAGAGCTGAAGTTCTAGAGTTGATGATGGTGCCGAAATGTATTGTCTCTCCACAATCAAATAGGCCTGTGATGGGCATTGTCCAGGACACGCTGCTTGGGTGTCGCAAAATCACCAAAAGGGACACTCTCATTGATAAGGTTAATATGGATAAAATCTACTTAACTTTCCAGTTTTATTTCCAGTTAAGTTTTATTGTTCAATGCTGTGAAATTCATTTCAGGACGTATTTATGAACATCTTGATGTGGTGGGAAGACTTCGATGGAAAGATTCCTGCACCTGCCATTCTGAAACCAAGGCCTATTTGGACTGGGAAACAAGTTTTCAACCTCATTATCCCCAAGAAAATAAATTTAATACGATTTTCTTTATGGCATTCTGAAAATGAAACAAGATTCATTACTCCCGGTGATACTGTGGTCAGGATAGAGAAGGGAGAGCTCTTATCTGGTACACTTTGCAAAAAGACTCTGGGAACAGGCGCTGGAAGTCTTATTCATGTTATTTGGTAATTATGCTTCTATTAACTTTTCATAAATAAGTTGCATGGTTTAGTAATTTCTCATCTGTTTATACTAAGCAAGCTTCATTTTAATTTTATATTTGCAGGGAAGAGGTTGGTCCAGATGCTGCACGCAAGTTCTTAGGTCATACACAGTGGCTTGTCAACTACTGGCTTCTTCAAATTGGTTTTAGTATTGGAATAGGGGATACAATTGCAGATTCGGCCACCATGGAGAAGATTAATCTGACAATTTCCGAAGCTAAGAATGATGTAAAGGAGCTCATTAAAAAAGCACATGACAAGAAGCTGGAAGCTGAGCCAGGACGCACAATGATGGAATCATTTGAAAATAAAGTTAATCGGGTAGTTCTTTGCTTCCTTAATTATAGATTGCTTTTCTTTTATAGGTCTTTCAGTCAAACAAGAGCATTATCCCTCTTAGTTGATTTGTTTAACTTCAAACCATTCTCTTTTCGTTCCAGGTTCTCAATAAGGCTCGTGATGAGGCTGGAAGCAGTGCTCAGAATAGCTTGTCTGAAAGCAACAATTTGAAAGCTATGGTCACTGCAGGCTCCAAAGGCACTTTCATTAACATTTCACAAATGGCTGCTTGTGTTGGACAGCAAAATGTTGAGGGCAAGCGGATCCCATTTGGTTTCAGCGGCCGGACATTGCCACATTTCACGAAAGATGACTATGGTCCTGAAAGTCGTGGATTTGTGGAGAACTCTTACCTTCGGGGTCTGACACCGCAAGAATTTTTCTTTCATGCTATAGGTGGTAGAGAAGGTTTGATTGATACGGCTGTGAAGACTTCTGAGACTGGGTACATCCAACGCAGGCTTGTGAAAGCTATGGAGGACATCATGGTGAAATATGATGGCACTGTAAGAAATTCCTTGGGAGATGTTATTCAGTTCCTCTATGGGGAAGATGGCATGGATGCTGTTTGGATTGAAGACCAGAAGTTGGACTCTTTGCAGATGAAAAAGGACGAGTTTGATAATTTATTCCGCTATGAACTGGATGATGAGAACTGGAGGCCTAACTACTTGCTGCCTGTTCATGTTGATGATTTGAAGACCATCACTGAATTCAGAAGTGTGTTAGAGGCGGAGGTTCAGAAGCTAGAAGCTGATCGGTTCCAGCTTGGGACTGAGATTGCTACGAATGGTGCTAATACGTGGCCTATGCCTGTCAACCTCAAGCGGCTTATCTGGAATGCCCAGAAGACATTCAAGATTGACACCAGAACATGTTCAGACATGCACCCGATGGAAATTGTGGAAGCAATAGATAAGCTGCAAGAAAGACTTAAAGTTGTGCATGGTGATGATGATATGAGCATTGAGGCACAGAAGAATGCAACTTTGTTCTTTAATATCCATCTTCGTGCGACATTTGCAAGCAAGCGGGTCTTGAGCGAATACAAACTTACAAGGGAAGCATTTGAATGGATTATTGATGAGATTGTGTCTAGGTTTTCACAGTCTATGGTGGCCCCTGGTGAAATGATTGGATGTGTGGCTGCGCAGTCCATTGGGGAACCAGCGACTCAAATGACTCTCAATACCTTCCATTACGCTGGTGTCAGTGCCAAGAATGTTACTCTTGGTGTCCCCAGGCTGAGAGAGATCATTAATGTTGCCAAGAAGATAAAAACTCCATCATTGTCTGTTTACCTAAAGCCTGAGGTAAAAAAGGAGAAAGAATTGGCTAAGAATGTCCAATGTGCTTTGGAGTACACCACACTACGCAGTGTGACCCATGCTACTGAGGTTTGGTATGATCCTGACCCTATGGGAACCATCATTGAAGAGGATGTGGAATTTGTCCAGTCGTATTATGAAATGCCTGACGAGGATATTGATCCGGATAAGATTTCTCCTTGGCTCCTGCGAATTGAGCTTGATCGTGAGATGATGGTTGATAAGAAGTTAAGCATGGCTGATATTGCTGAGAAAATCAACCGTGAGTTTGCTGACGACTTATCTTGCATATTTAGTGACGATAATGCAGATAAGCTTATCCTTCGTCTGCGCATCACAACTGATGAAGCTTCGAATGGAGACATGCAAGATGATTCTGCCCAGGATGACGTCTTTCTTAAGAAGATAGAGAGTAACATGCTGACAGAGATGGCTCTTCGAGGCATTCCTGATATTAACAAGGTGTTCATCAAACAGGTTAAGGTTAATACATTTCATGAAGATGGTGGTTTCAAAGCAATTAAAGAGTGGATGCTTGATACAGATGGTGTTAATCTTTTGGCTGTCATGTGCCATGAAGATGTTGATGCTACAAGAACAACAAGTAACCATTTGATTGAAGTGATTGAGGTTCTTGGAATTGAGGCTGTCCGTCGGGCCCTCTTGGATGAACTTCGGGTGGTCATATCTTTTGATGGTTCCTATGTAAACTATAGGCATTTGGCCATTCTTTGCGACACAATGACATATAGAGGTCACCTGATGGCTATTACAAGGCATGGTATCAATCGCAATGACACAGGACCTCTTATGAGATGTTCTTTTGAAGAGACTGTGGATATCTTGCTTGATGCGGCTGTGTATGCCGAATCTGACTACCTGAGAGGTGTCACTGAGAACATTATGCTTGGCCAGCTTGCTCCTATTGGTACTGGAGGCTGCGCACTATTTCTGAATGACCAGATGCTGAAACAGGTCATTGAACTTCAACTCCCAAGCTACATGGAAGGTCTGGACTTTGGTATGACACCAGCACCTTCACCCCTCTCTGGAACACCATATCATGAAGGAATGATGTCGCCAAGTTATCTGATGAGTCCAGACTTCAGGGCTTCCCCCATTGATACAAATGCTTCGTTCTCGCCATATGTCAGGCATACGGCATTATCAGCTGCCCCTTCACAAGGTTATTCTCAATATTCAGGGGGATACAGTCCATCTCCATGCCATATCTCAGAAAACAGTTACAACCCCATTTCTCCATCGTACACTCCTGAATCACCAAGTTATACTCCTATTTCTCAAGCATACACTCCTGCCTCATCGCTTAATGCCCCTACTTCAACATCATATAGTCCAGCAAGTCCAATTTATTCACCCACAAGTCCAAGTCCATTGTATTCACCCACAAGTCCAGTTTACACCCCGGCAAGCCTGGTTTACTCACAGATTCCTTCATACTCGCCCACAACTCCGAGTTACAATCCTGTATCTCCTAGCTATAGTCCCACCTCGCCAGTTTATAGTCCAACCACAGCAACATATAGCCCTACATCTCCTGCATACAGCCCCACAGCGCCTTCATATAGCCCAGCTTCACCATCATATAGCCCAACATCACCATTCTATAGCCCTACCTCTCCGTCATACAGTCCTTCATCGCCCTCATACAGTCCTTCATCACCCTTCTATAGCCCTACGTCTCCATCATACAGTCCTTCATCGCCCTCATACAGCCCAACATCACCTACATACAGCCCTACCTCACCTGGTTACAGCCTGACCTCACCAAGTTACAGCCCAACATCGCCAAACTACAGCCCAACTTCACTCAGCTACAATCCTTCGTCTGCCAAGTATTCTCCAAGCACTTACTCTCCAAGCAGCCCAAGGATGACTCCAGACAGTCAGACTTCTCCAGACTATAGGTACTGACAGTTGCAAACTTATCTTTGGCAACTGAAACCCGTGCTTCCTTTGTTGATCTGTGTTCATATATGTATTGATTGTTTGTATTACTGTTTTTCAATTTCAGCCCAACTTCACCGACATACTCACCGACTTCACCAACATATTCACTACAAAGTCCATCATACAGTCCAACCAGGTGAGCCCCATTCAGGCTCCACATCTGTGCCCCATTTCAGTCGTATGTTCCTTTCTTGGAGGTTTTAGTGTTTTCTAATGCATTGCCTCACTTGTGCAGCCCAATTGATAACACTGGGCGATCTACTCCAGATTACAGCCCAACTTCTCCAAATTACGGGTAATTAACACAACATTAGGAATATATCACCAGCCTGTCCTGAACGACATCATTAGTCACATTTTCTGAATTAGTTTCCACTGTGAAGCTCTAGCTGAGGTGACTCCCCCAATGTGCCGGGCTACTCTCCAACATTTACTTGCCAAGCCAACGACAAGGACGGTGAGAGCACTTGATGAAGATCTGAGAAAAGATTGGTGATGGCTGCAGAGGAAAAAAGAGTCAATCGTGCTACACTTCTGCTTCTTTCTGATTCTGTACAGTTGAGGACTGAGCAATTTAGATGAATCGAAGAAACCAACATGGAGTCTTGGTTCTCGAACTCCAACTAATGTAGATGTTCAAACGGTGTCTTGCAGTAATTACAAAATTGTATTTGCTGAACATTTTCTGTAATCTGTAGTGACTAGGAGCAAAAATTACGGCCTTTGTGGGAGTCATCCAGAAATGTGTCTGAAATTCATTCGCAGATATCTGTTCCATATGCCTTTCTCTGCTACCATTGTAGTTTCAGATACCATAATGATAAAAATAAAATCACAGTGGAACTTCTTGATGGTATGTAGACTTTTCCAGGATTCATGAATTCTTTTTTTCCCCTAAACTCCCGATTCATGGATTCAATGTAGAACTAGTACACATAATAATTTTTTTCTTGTGAACTCAATACACAAGCACTTGGAGTACTTGCATTTTTAAGGGCTGTTACTAATCAAAATGCGAACACATAAGAGCTGCTAGTTTGTTGGTCCACAGTGCTTACTGCTGTTACATTCCACTTCACTATGCATTTACCTAGTCCAATGAAGGATTTGGCCAGATTAGATTACGTCTGAATTAGCTATGAAGTCACCGAGCCTGCCTGCCAAAAGGATCCTACGTCGCCACTTCTGATGCACATAAACTTGTTGGGAGAAACTAGGTAACACATGTTTGTAAGTCTTCCATTCTGCATGTTTTTGATGGATTTGATCTTATATGATGATATTCAATATGATATTCTGAATTTATTCTTCCGTTTTTTTACAATGCTTAAGTGGAGAAATGCTTAATCTATCTCAGAGACATCAACAAACAGATCCTGGAGAGATGCCAAGATTTGGAGCAGGAAACTAGGACCAAGAAGGTTCTAGGGGACAAATTAGGTAAGCAAATTGTGTTAACAAACTGTTTGATAAAAGGTTACTCTGCTTTGGCCCTGATAATTTGCCTCTTACTTGAAAAATGCAAAGGTTTGTTCCTTAACAATATGCTTTGCTGTGGATATATGCAATTTATTGCTATGCTAAATAGGGTAAATATTGTACAACAGGCCTGCAGGTTTAAATTGTTGAATTTCTGAGTTTTTTTTGAACTGGAAGAATTGCTGAGTTCATTCATGGGCTTCTTGGACACACACACACATATGCATTTTATTGCTAAGATGAATTCATATGCTTGCTGTGGTGCACTTGGCTAATGTATCTTCATCGGATTTTTTGATGCAGAACTGCAGATTATCCAAATATATCTAAATATTTCAGTACCTCCACTGCATCATCTCGTCAGGTCAGTACAGTCAGTCTGAACCATTTGATTGTTACTTTGAACTCCAGTAATCTCAT
Organism: Alloteropsis semialata; assembly: GCA_004135705.1. Classification (NCBI taxonomy): domain Eukaryota; kingdom Viridiplantae; phylum Streptophyta; class Magnoliopsida; order Poales; family Poaceae; genus Alloteropsis; species Alloteropsis semialata. The sequence continues at coordinate 52,718,191 of CM014277.1, read as the reverse complement.
TTGCTTGCGGAAAATGGAGGTCACATCAGGAGGATTAAGCGTTAGTCCTGCACCCAATGCTGCTGCTGGAGGTTGGACAAGGGGAAGTGATCCTGAAGGAAGGTCATATAACAAGTCCATGCTGATCAGGCAGGAGGCAACTGAGTTTTGCCGAGCTCGTGTTAATTTTTGTGGATCTGAGAATGTTCTTCTGTGAAGTCTAAACCATTGCTATTTCTGACGTCTGAACTTGTAGAACATGTGGACATGGAGTTCAGTTGTGCTGGATGTTTAATTAGAACATTTCTGACATGCAGTATAATATCCTGATTTGGTTACCGTTTGTTTATCTCAAAGCTGTTGTTAAATGCATTCATAAAATTATTTGATCTTGTCTGTGCTGAACCATTTTGGAGACGATTTGAGGAGCTCCCGCGATCAGTTCGAAAAAAAAATCAGGGTCCGTTTGGTGGAGCTCCCGCCTGCTCGGCTCCGGCACTGTAGCAACGCAGTGTGTCAGAGGAGCTGGAGCGGGGGGAGCGGAAAAACCCAGCTTCGGCCGCTCCTCCGGTGTCAGTGAGAGAAAGAAAGTGGAGAGAGAAAAGTGGATTCGTGCTACAGTAACAATACAGTAATGCTACAGTACCTTGTCAGAGGGAGCTGGAGCCGGGTGGAGCTCCACCAAACGCACCCTCAGTTCGAAAAAAAGCTGAGTATATATATTAGCAAAAGAAAGAATCCCGCTTGTCCGACACATTGGGAACGCATTGCAATGTTTCTTTCCCCTGCCCTCAGAGCTTCGTTGTTGACGAGATGGTAGAGTAAGAGTTACTGCCATCTCTGAATCGGTTCCCCATGTTTCTTCAATCTCTTCTATTCCCAAATTCGGCGAACCCATGACCGAGAACATCCAGTGTCCAAGCAATGCTTGTGATTCGTTGTTGAGAGATGGTAGACTACTAGAGTTACACTGCTCGTCTCTGCATCGGTTCCCCATGTTTCTTCAATCTCTTTTATTCCCAAATTCGGGGAACCCATGACCGAGTACATCCAGTGTGCAGGCAATGCTCGTGATTCAGTCACTCAGGCATCAAGCCCGTCTCAATCCACAATAATTTCTCAATCCACAATAATTTCTCGCTGCTGTCGACCCTCGGCCGCTGGCCAGATAGGCCATGTAAGAATTTTTTTTACTCAATCCGATGTTTAATCAACGCTCGTTGCTCCACTCTACTTTCTTTCCCTCAATTTTTTTTTATCAAAGTCTATTTCATTAAAAACAAAACTTAAATCATCCTGTCCTGAATTTACCGCTACAATTTATCTCTCCTCACTCTGTTTTGTGCCTAGTCTGATGGCTCTCTGTTAGAGCACCCAACAGTTTCACAATAAATATTTCCGAATAACTAGCTAATAGAGATGAGCCAATATTATTTCGATGATTAATGTGAGTTGTTGATTTTACAGTTTCCCGATAATATTGTTCCAGTCCACTACCGTACTAAGAGAGTCACGACCCCCTTCTATTTGGAGAGTGTTGTGATGGATTATTCCAAATAATCATTTAATGAAAAAAGAAAAGATAAAGGGATTTGCTCGCACAACATTTTTGTAACAACTCTCTCTATATAGTAGTTGGATTGGGGAATGGAAATCTACTGAAATGCTCTTATCGATTGGACACTTCAAGAGTCTCCAGAAGCCATAATTAAGATATCTACGCCAAAAACATGAAGACTGCTTTTCTCTTTCTCCACACAGTTGGTTGCATTTACACGATCCTCTCCGGTATGGTGCTTTCTCCACTCCGCTCCTACACCGTTGGCGCTTGTTTTCTTGATGACCATCTCCTCTTCTCTTCTTCCTTGGCCGCCCAGTTTTCTCATTCCTGCTGACGTTCTTTGGGGCCAGGGCACGGTCATGCCATCCAAGATGAGCTCGCATATGCGTTAGTGAGGATGGCAGCGTGGCCAGCAGGTCAACTTGCCGGCGCGAACCCCAATCCACACCTCTACTCCTGAGGCGAGCCTCTGCTGATTGAACCGGACAAATAGTGATTGCTCTAATCCCAACTACCTTACGATTGGTTGTGGTCAGAAGTAAAATTGCTCCTTCATGTTTGTTAGCTCTTTGCAGTCTATTGCCCAAGCTCATTTTTCTCGACGCCGCCGTCGCTCCTCACCTAGGTTAGGGTTAGGGCCTTCACGTTCGGAATTTCGGTTGCCGGGAGTGGGGGTTGCTCCGGTGAGCCTCCGGCGGTAGAGGGAGGGCCTTGAGGCGCCCGGTAGCCGGCGGTAGAGGCTCTGAGATAACATGTTTACTTCTTCCTTACTCATCTAATTCAGCCGAGTCCCTCATATAGAGTCTAGCCTCCTAGCAACTGAATTAACAATCTCCTGATATCTCTCTAATATCTCTACTAGTAGTACTATAACAAACCAACTAACTGAACTAAAACTATGTGAGCTCGTAGGTGGCTGCATCTTTTCTTGCATCGTCACATAGTTTGTTTAGTTCAGGTAAAAAGAAGTACCCACATTCAAGAATACAGTCTCTCTGTACCACAGAGACACATGAAGGGACGGGTAGGTTGGGCCTAGGGATGGGGGCATGGACACAGCGGGTGGGGTCAATGTCAATGCTAGCAGCTACATGACAGATGCCGCAAGGTATGCAGTTCCTAATACCTCCTATATACTCCAAGTGTGTTCGCGACCAAAATTGGTAAGTAGAGCAGGGTTTAGGAAAATTTGGACCCAGACCGGTCTGACCGGTGTGGGGAACCGATCAAACCGGTTTTTCCCCTGTAATCCGACTAGGACTCTTAGTTTGGGTTAATTACGAGTGTAAAGCTTGTTCCTTGCGGGAAAAGTCCTACCCTCTGTAACACCACGGGTGTTAATGAAGAACTAAGAGAATCATTAGGACACTAATGAGGAGAAATACCAAGCTTATGAGCTAAAGAGCTTTAATTTGAGCCAAATTAGCCCTAGGGGCATTTTGGTAATTTTGTCACCCTAGAATGGTTGACCAAGTCAAACTTGAGTTAATAATGTCAAAAGATAGCAAATCATCCAAAATGCTTTGGATGGTTAAGTTTGAGAAGAATTCAAACTAAAGTTCCAAATTTTGGTTAAGTGAAGCACATGAGAGGATGATTTTGGTCCAAATTCATGGGCTTATAACTCTCAATCTAGAAAGATTTAGCCCAAGGTCATGTTGAGAGAAATATAGCCCTATGTTAGGACTACAACTTTGGTTGTTGAAGATTCAAAAGTTTACATTTGGTTTTTGGAGAAAACTTGGCCTAAAGGGCAGGTTTGGAAAGGGTTAACTGAATTTGATAACTTCCCTTTGTTTTGGCCTAAATTCAGTGCAACATAACTTGAATTCTAGGAAGATTTAGCTCAAGTGCATATAAGAAAAATATAGTCCTATGTACCATCTACAAGTTTGGCATTTGGAGTTTCTGAAGTTTACATATAAATTTGGGCGTAATTTGGAGTTTAAGATGCCCAGTTTGAAAGGATTCAGAAAAATTCAGAGAAATTCAGAAAGTGGGTCTATGTTCTTGGTCCTGTAACTTTTGAACCATTGAGAGTTAGGCTTTGAAGTTTATAAAGGAATTGTAGCTCTAAAGTTCAGCTACAAGTTCTGTATTTGGAGTTTGAACAGTTTGTATTCGAAATCAGGAGAAAAATTGAGTTGAATTTGATGGCTTGAACGGTTTTTGGAAGAGCATTCTGAGTTCAGTAGAGCAGGGCATGGCCGGCAGAGTGCTGCCACGCAGCTGCTCGCCGCTCGCCGCCGTTCTCTGTGCCACGCGCCGCCGAGGAATGAAGCTGACGTATCCAGAGCAACGGGAGGTGGCATGGGAGTTTAAGTGGTGGAAATCCGGATATAGAGGTAAGCCGGTCCGTCCTCATCTCTTCTTCCTCCTTTGCCTGTTCGCCAACAGCGCCGACGATCACCTCCACCGCCGCCTAGTTTTTCCCCCGCCGTTGATCCACCTTCCGTCAATCCTCTTAGCCCAGAGCCTTCCCTGGCTCATAAGCTTTCCAATCCACCCACTCTTGTCCGACATCCTCCACTCTAGCCACCCAATCAACATCTCCTACCTCCGGTCGCCACCGTTCCCGAAAGCACCTCCACGGTGAGCAGCCTCTTTCCGTCGTCCTAGATGCTGTCCGATCTTGTAGTCTTATGTTCCATGCTTGTGTGCAGCTTGTCGTGGCATCCATATCTCAGTTGCACGTCTTCACCAGTCGGAACGCCGGCGCTGCTCTAGAGCGCCGCCGAGCTAGGGCCGCTGCCGCGGAAGTCCGTGCTCCGGCCGCGTAGGACTTAGGTTTAGGGGTGCTGTGAGTTCTCCGTGTTGCCCTGGTGCTGTCCGTGTCTTTTGTTGGCGTGGGGATTCATGGAGGGGTTGAGTCCGAGCGTCGCCGCCGAGCTTTGTCGCCGCCGTGCTCTCTGTGTCGCCGGCGCCGCTTTTGCGCTTGCGCCGCGAGGGGGCTAAGCCCATAGGGGAGTGCGTGAGGGAGCGCCGAGTCAAGCCGGGGGGTTAGCGTTGCTGGGGACCTCGCCGTCGGCGAGTTGGCCACCGGGTCAGCGCCGCCGGCGCTCGGTCAAAGCAGAGGCCCCCCGCGCGCGTGGGCGCGAGTGAACGAGGGGAGGGACCGAGCAGTGGGGCCCGCTGGCCAGTGGCTGAGAGAGAGATGAGGACCTCGGGTTGAATGGAGGGAAACCGGGGGGTTTTTGTGTAAGTTGTTTGGTTTTTGTTTTTAGTTTTTAGATTTAGTTTTTAAATAGGTTTTAAGTGGAATAAATTCATAATAATAGTTAGATTATTTATTTAAATGCCTTTTCTTTTTGGTATTTAAATAAATAAATAGGATAAGTATAAATAAAATTTTGAATAATAATTTATAATAAGAAATTAATAATAATAAATAAGATAATTCTTTATTTGTATAGAATAATTCATTAATGCTTTTAAAAATCATTAAAAATTCTAGAAAAATAGAAATAAATAGGAAATAACTTGTTTAAGGTTTTGCAATGCTGTCTAGCTTGGTTTTTAGGTCTGAGTGTACTAACTTATGCATCATAACGTTAAATAGAAGAAGCTTCGGGAGTCGAGTTCGTCGAGCTTCCACCTGAAGGACCCCAGGAGCCAGAAGAGGTGGAGTTGGAGCTAGAGCCAGAGCCTGCTGCTGTTGCTGCTGACTCTAACCCTACTTTTGGTCAAGGCAAGCACCGGAGCATCCAAACCCTACTTTAAGTATTACATCATAAATTACTATCGTATTGTATGCATTACGTGCTAGGAGTTGTGTGAACTGTTGATTGCATAATCCTTCCTTGATTAGGGCAATACTAGATGTCAACCCGTTTATAGTGAAGCTTAGCATGCTTAGATTCCTCACAGTTCCATCATAGCATTAGTGAGCTCAGGTTTTGCTCTATCACCTTTACTTGATGTTATTAAGATGAAATGGAGATCGGGTGCGAGGGTGAAGGTTGGGAAAGGAGTCTCAAGCCGACACATCGCCTCGATCGTCTTAGGACTGAAGGTTGTTTACCTGTGATCAAGCTTTGAACGTACTAGTCATATGCCGGTTAAATAGGACCGGTAAGCTGATGTAGCTGTGGTTGCTCCTAGACTTGAAATGTGGCTCGCTCTTCTCGCGATGGTAGGTGGCGAGGGCGTGGCCGTAAACTCACACGTCGGGTTAGCCCAGACGTGGGGCGGGTGTAGGGGCATCCCTGGGTTCGAGCGAGGGCAGTTCAGGTCTTGGGGTGATCACAGTGAAAGGGTGCTTTGTGTGGATCGCCTAGGAACCACACAACGCGTATGACTAGGTTTTGCCCTGCAGGGATAAAAATTGGTCCGGATCGCCGCACTTCTCGGTATGAATACCGCTTGATCGCTGATAGACGGCTTAGTACAAGATAATGTTAGTGATGCTTATGAAACCTGAGACTTGCTTAAGTATTACATGTATGATTTATTTCTACTGCCAATCTAGTATCAGGTAACCACTTAAACGATTTTAAATCTAAAAGTTTAGGATGCATTCTAGTAAGCTTTTATGCAAAAATCATAACTATCTACAGCCTCAAAGCTATGCATGCCCTTGTGTGTCTGTATATATATATGTTTATGTAGACGGGTCAGACTTGCTGAGTACTTTTGTACTCAAGATTCTATAAATGTTGCAGAGCCGCCAGAAGATGTTCAGTAAGGCAGGGAAGGACTCCAGAAGAAGAAGAGGCATGTTGATGAGCTCAACATGTCCTCTTGGCTTGTCTTGTTTGTTTAAACCAATGTGGTCATCAAACTGTCCTTGTTATGAACCTACCTCTGTTTTATGGAACTCTGAAGCTTGACTTATACTTAAAGTTTGTCTTTATGTGTGTAATAACTCTACTCCTTGTATAATTAAGTGTGTTGTGAATTCTTCTATTGTGCTCCTATGTGATGCAAATCTGTGTATGTGATTTGTACTTGAGTTCGTGGAAGTTTCAGATGTCCTCAGGACATCTGACGGACTACCGGGTTTATACCGTCTGAAGTGCGTAAACTGTGATTGTCAGTAAAATGATGATCCGACGCACTTGAGCTGGTCTAAGCTGGACGGTTCCACCACAGCTGGTATCAGAGCACATAAATGGGATAACAACAGAGGAATTGTCTAGAGGACCCTTCCTTGGCTCTATTTTGATAAAAACTTAGTCTTGTTTAGTAAGGTGGCAATAAGACTAACTGTTAATATGGTATTTCATACTGCTAAACTTACGATTCAGTAACGACGCACCTTCGCTCAGGTGAGTAGGTAAGCTGTTGTTACGATTCATATAATATTATGACTCTGACTTGCGCAAGCTTGCTTGCGTGAGGTGGCCCGATCAATGATTGTTCGGGGGCGACCTGTCCATTGGCTAGCCCGTTGGGCTTGTCTTTGTGGCTTGTCGACATCTGCCGCCTGATGTGGAGTGCAGAGTTCCCACCATGTGATCTTAGTAATCACGGTCGCTTAACCCTGAGGAGCGGCCTACTCAGGGGCATCCCATATGGCAAAGATATGGGACATGCAAACGCCGACCATACGGTGGTGAGTATGGGAAAAGTGAATACGTGTTAACGTATGAAGCGCTGTCCATGCAGTGTTGAACGCATGGGTGCCATTTCTATAGTAAATGGTAATGAATGGTTTTCTGCAGGTACACTAACATAACCGCGAATCGAGTAGACACGATTAGCCCTATATTGGGATTAGAGACGTACGATGCCACCAGTTTTAAAACCCTACGTTTGTCTTCGTCTTGCAAGGAACGTAGGCAAACGTCTGCATCCTAGTTGCATTGCATGTCTAGTTGCTTTTGGGTTTCTTTTGGGGAGTGGCGTTAGAGTCTTACCGTTCTTTGAAACAGATGGACAATGCTTCTAGCTGGGTTGATGCAGAAGGCTGGACCCATGGTTACTTTGTGGACAGGCAAGGTTTTCCGAAGCTGTTGTGGGACACGCTTCAGGAGTTGGGTTATACTGAGTATCCAGAGTATGTTGGTAAAGAGTTCATAATAGAATACAGCTATGAGTGTTCCATGACGGTCAATATTCCTGCTTGCACCGCTCATCCTGAGTGGGAGCCTTTTTCTATATATGTGAAGGGAGCTCAGTATTCTGATTCCGTGGAGACTGCTGCTCACAGGGCTTTAACAGCCATTTGTGAGAAGCATAAACATGATGTCAGTAATATAAGGGCAAGGTACATCCCGGTTGCACATCAAGATGATGGAGTTGGGAGACGTCGTGGGAAGGCTGTGGTCATTGAAGACTAGGAGGAATACAACTCTGTTCTTGCTGCATCATCGCAATACATGAGCTCTATGTATAATCTTCACCAAGATTATGAAGCTGAGTATTGGAGGAAGCAACAAGAACTTGTAAGTGCTCAAGCCAGGGAGCAGACCCTAGCAACGGATCTGAGAGTAAGCCAAGATTCTCGTGCATCTCTGGAGAATGCTTATGTCAGAGATGTTACCGCTAAGATAAGTGTCATTGAGCATCTTGGGGAACAGTTAAGAGGAGCCTATGAAAGAATAAATCAAAGTGAGCAAGTTGCTATGGACACCAGAAGGGAGTTAGGAGCAACAATTACTACCCTTGAAGCTGAGAGGCTAGAGCAGATGCATATGATTATGGCCCTCCAGCAGCAAGTTGAAGATTATCAGAACATGGTGATGCCCATGGGAATCGAAGCTCAAGAGGAGGCTCCAGCTCCGGAGTTTCCACCTCCCGTGCCCGCAGAACAGAATGTTGAAGCTGCTGATGTTGAAGGGAATGAAGCCCAATTCCTCGGAGAAGAAGTTCCTGACTTGTTTGCCCACGAGAATATAAATGATTTTATCAATTTTGATATGGAGAATAACTTTGATGGTGTGCATCCAGGTTGGGTGATTGAGGCAGAAAATAATGGTAATGAAGATCACAGCCAGGTTAGCCATGCCTCAGTTTCAGTTAATATGGGGATGCCAGGATCACCAGCTGCTTATGTTGGTGAAAACTCTGCTTATCATTACCAGCATGATGAGTCAGAGGAAGTAATATCCAGGCCTTGGTTACCCGCAGGACATACCATAATGGCAGTGAATCCTAAGCAGTTGAATATGGCAACGGCTAAGTTAGGACTAGATACTATAGATCTGGGGTTGTATCCTTACCCTGAAAGTTTTTAAGAGTTGTACTTTTGCTTGTTTTGGATGTTTGAATAATGGCACTTGTATGATAGGCAGTAGACGCCTGTTGGAGAGGCGTATTGTGCCAAGGTTTATTTTAATGTAATCTTTGGACAAGTTGTACTTTTGTGTATTGCACTCCTTGTTTTGTAATGATAATCCAGGCTGTTTGCTGTGATTTTTGATGCCTTTACAATCTTGTGTGACTGTTGTTCTACTTATCAGCTTAGATAAAGCTCCGTTAGGTAGATTTAGTCACTGACAGAAGCTTTGTCCTTTTGTAGAATGACACGACCAGTAGATGAGACCCCAGAGCAGTCCGGTGCCCGTCCAGCACCTCTGCAAGGCCCCTTGAGTGTGGCCGAGGCGCTGGCCTATGTTCTGAACACCAATCAGGAGCACACGGACCTGTTGACCCGTTTGGTGGAGAATACGACACCATTGCTCCGAGGGCGCCGTGAGGCCGATCCTGCGATGAGGTACAGTCACTTCACCGAGACCCACCCGCCTGTCTTCACCAAGCCCGAGCACCCATTGGAGGCAGACGAGTGGCTTAACACTATTGAGCAGAAGTTTCGGGCTGTTCCAAATTGTACAGAGGTGCAGAAGGCAGAGTTCACGAGGTTGCAGTTGCAAGGCCCTGCAGGTATGTGGTGGGCGAGCTACCTTGCCAGACTGCCTGCCGGTACTGAAGTGACATGGAGGGAGTTCAAAGAGGCATTCCATGCCCATTTTGTCCCAGAGGGCATCATGGACATGAAATTAGAAGAATTTCTGCAGATGCGACAGAAGGACAAGAGTGTACTTCAATACACTAGTGAGTTTGAGCATCTGGCTCAGTATGCGCAGGATCAGGTGAACACGGATCGCAAGAAGATCCAGTGTTATTTGAGGGGTTTGAATCCCCGTATGCAAGACAAGTTGTCCGTCAGTACTTTTACTGACTATAATGCAGCGGTGAGTACTGCCATCACCGCTGAAAGCAAGATGTTGGCACTTGATGAGTCTTTAAAGAGGAAGGCCCCACCCACTGGAAGCTCCAGCAGTGCTCCACCTCCATAACGCATGAGGGTGGTGTTCTGTGGGCCTGCAAGGCCTAACTATCAGGCGCCCCAGAGGCAGCAGACGCAGCGGTGGGTAGTTAAGAACCCCACCAATGTCCAACGCTCCAATGCTACTCAAGGCCCCAGTGCCCGTACTGGCAATGCCCCAGCCAATAATTAGCCATGCTACAATTGTGGTAGGCCGGGACATTTTGCCAGGGATTGTCGCCTTCCCAAGGCAGGAGCCGCACCATCCGCTCCAGCTCAAGGCAAGAATGCGAACCCTAGGTTCGTGAAGAAGAGGTTCTTGAACACCAGGACTGGACGCATTCATTTCATGAACGTGGAGGAGATTCCAGAGGGAGAACCTGTGATGGTTGGTATGTTCTCTATCAACCAACACCCTGCTGTTATACTTTTTGATTCGGGTGCATCACATACCTTTATCAGTAAAACTTTTGTGGAGAAACATCAGATAGAAACAAGTGCTTCTTCCACACAGTTTTTGGTTCATGCACCGGGTACTACCCAATCCGCTAGTCATATAGCCTGGGGTGTTACCATAAACTTAGGAGACCATAGAGTCTTTGCTAATCCCATAGTACTAAAAAATCAAGATATTGATCTGATCCTTGGTATGAACTGGTTGAAGCAACATAAGGCTTCTATTGATGTGGAAAGTAGAACCTTACATTTATTGGATAATGAAGGCAATGCTATCCAAGTGCAGTTGAACTCTCAACCTGATCTCAAGGCGACAGTGAACAAAGTGGGGGCAGTTGATCTCAAATCTATACCAGTGGTGTGTGACTATCCAGACGTGTTTCCGGATGATCTACCGGGAATGCCTCCGGATAGAGCTGTTGAGTTCACCATTGAATTAGAACCAGGCACAGCACCAATCTCTAGAAGGCCATATAGAATGTCACCCAAGGAGCTAGAAGAATTAAAGAAACAGTTGCAAGAGCTGTTAGATAAGGGTTTTATCAGGCCCAGTTCCTCTCCTTGGGGATGTCCTGCTCTTTTTGTGAAGAAGAAAGACCAGAGTTTGAGGCTCTGTGTAGATTACAGACCTCTTAATGCTGTGACCATCAAGAACAAGTATCCGCTTCCTCGGATTGACTTGTTATTTGATCAGTTAGCAGGAGCCAAAGTGTTTTCCAAGATAGACTTGAGGTCTGGATATCATCAAATCAAGATCAAGCCTGAAGATATACCAAAGACAGCATTCTCAACCCGATATGGACTTTATGAGTATCTGGTCATGTCATTTGGGTTGACAAATGCTCCAGCACATTTTATGTATCTCATGAACTCAGTATTCATGCCTGAGCTTGATAAGTTTGTGGTGGTATTCATTGATGATATTTTGATTTACTCCAAAAATGAGGAAGAACATGCTCAGCACCTGCATATTGTTTTGGAGAGGCTTAGAGAGCATCAGTTGTATGCCAAGTTGAGCAAATGTGATTTCTGGTTGAACAAGGTACCTTTTCTTGGACATATCTTATCAGCTGATGGAGTAGAAGTTGATCCAAGTAAGGTGCAGGATGTTCTGAATTGGAAACCACCATCCAGTGTGCATAAAGTGTGGAGTTTTCTAGGATTAGCTGGATATTATCGCCGGTTTATCCCAAATTTCTCCAAACTAGCCAAACCAATCACTGAGTTACTGAAGAAAGACACCAAGTTCAAATGGACTCCTGAGTGTAATGAGGCTTTTATGAAATTGAAGTCCTTGTTGACCACTGCTCCAGTTTTAGCTCAGCCAGATGTTGAGAAGCCCTTTGATGTATATTGTGACGCTTCAGGTATTGGATTGGGGTGTGTACTAATGCAAGAGGGAAAGGTAATTGCTTATGGTAATTGCTTATGCCTCTAGACAACTCAAGCTACATGAAGAGCATTACCCTACCCATGATTTGGAACTGGCTACCGTGGTGCTTGCCCTCAAAATATGGAGACATTATTTACTTGGAAGTTTGTGTCACATATATACAGATCATAAGAGTCTTAAATACATATTCACTCAATCTGATCTGAATATGAGGCAGAGAAGATGGCTAGAGCTCATTAAGGACTATAACTTAGAAGTGCACTATCATCCTGGAAAAGCCAATGTGGTTGCCGATGCTTTGAGTCGGAAATCACAGTGTGCTTGTATTTCAGCCCGTCCGTATGATCAGACCTTATGTGAAGAGATGGAGAAGCTGAATCTCCAGATGGTAATGCATGGTGAGGTTACAAATTTGATGGTTGACTCAACTCTTCAACAACAGATTATAGAAGCTCAGAAGAAAGATTTAGGCATGGAACACCTTAGAAAAAGAATGGCCAATGGTGAAAAGTTATGTTTTACTCAAGATGATCAAGGTGTATTATTCTTTAAGAATCAGATAGTTGTGCCTAAAAACTTCGAGTTAAGAAAGAAAATATTAGATGAGGCACATCTGTCTAGATTTTCTATTCATCCGGGTAGTACTAAAATGTATCATGACTTGAAGCAGAGATTTTGGTGGATTCGGATGAGGCAAGAGATAGCTAAGTATGTGGCAGAGTGTGATACATGCCAGAGAGTCAAGGCATTCCATCAGAAATCGCCAGGGTTACTGCGGCCTTTAACTATTCCCAGTTGGAAATGGGAGGATATATCCATGGATTTTATTGTGGGCTTACCCACAACATCCAAGGGGTACAACTCAATCTGGGTAATAGTGGACCGTTTGACAAAGTCTGCACATTTCATTCCTGTCAAGATTGCTTATCCTGTGCTAACATATGCTGAATTGTTCATATCTCGAATTGTGGCCTTGCATGGAGTACCCAAGACTATAGTGTCTGACAGAGGCTCTCAGTTCACTTCTAGGTTCTGGGAGCATATGCATGAGTTGATGGGTACTACCTTGATTAGAAGTTCTGCTTATCATCCACAGACTGGAGGACAGACTGAGAGAGTGAATCAGATACTTGAGGATATGCTAAGGGCATGTGTTCTAACCTTTTCTAAGAAATGGGATGAATGCCTACCTTTAGCAGAGATTCTCTTATAACAACAGTTACCAGGCCAGTATTGGTATGGCTCCGTTTGAAGCCCTGTATGGTAGAAGATGCAGAACTCCACTAAATTGGTCAGGATCGGGAGAAAGAACTGCTCTTGGACCAGATCTTGTGAAGGAAGCTGAAGAGAAAGTAAGAATGATTCAAGCTCATCTCAAGACAGCTCAGTCCAGGCAGAAGAACTATGCAGATAAAAGAAGACAACCTCTAGCTTTTAAAGTAGGCAGCTATGTGTATCTGAAAGTGTCACCAATGAAAGGGATTCATCGCTTTGGAGTTAAAGGCAAATTAGCTCCAAGGTATATTGGTCCTTATCAGATATTGGAGCAAAGAGGTCTTGTTGCATACAGATTAGCCTCACCTAATCAGTTGTCTTCTTTGCATGATGTATTCCATGTATCCCAACTCAAGAAATGCCTACGAGTCCCCGAAGAGGTGATTAAAGATCCAGAAATAGAACTGGAGTCAGATTTGACCTATGAGGAGAAACCTATCAAGATTCTAGATCAGAAGGAGTGAAGTACTTGTAGGAAGAGCATCAAGTTTTACAAGGTTCAGTGGAGCAATCACTCTGTAGATGAGGCTACTTGGGAGCAGGAGGATTACCTTGTAGCTAAATATCCAGAGTTGTTTGAGTAGTAGTAGTAAGTTTGTAATAAATCAGTCTTTGAAAGTGTTGGGCAGAATCTTGTTTATACATGGTCATGCTTTTACTCCGTGTTTTTAATGAAGATGTTGTGTTTTTAAGTTTATGACACATTTTTCTTGCCGCTGCATAAGCCGGATGTTTTTGCCCGCCTTAACTAAATCTCGGGACGAGATTTTCTTAAGGGGGAGGGCTGTAACACCATGGGTGTTAATGAAGAACTAAGAGAATCATTAGGACACTAATGAGGAGAAATACCAAGCTTATGAGCTAAAGAGCTTTTATTTAAGCCAAATTAGCCCTAGGGGCATTTTGGTAATTTTGTCACCCTGGAATGGTTGACCAAGTCAAACTTGAGTTAATAATGTCAAAAGATAGCAAATCATCCAAAATACTTTGGATGGTTAAGTTTGAGAAGAATTCAAACTAAAGTTCCAAATTTTGGTTAAGTGTAAAGCACATCAGAGGATGATTTTGGTCCAAATTCATGGGCTTATAACTCTCAATCTAGAAAGATTTAGCCCAAGGTCATATTGAGAGAAATGTAGCCCTATGTTAGAACTACAACTTTGGTATTTGGAGATTCAAAAGTTTATATTTGGAATTTGGAGAAAAGTTGGCCTAAAGATGGCAGGTTTGGAAAGGGTTAACTGAATTTGATAACTTCCCTTTGTTTTGGCCTAAATTCAGTGCAACATAACTTGAATTCTAGGAAGATTTAGCTCAAGTGCATATAAGGAAAAATATAGTCCTATGTACCATCTACAAGTTTGTCATTTGGAGTTTCTAAAGTTTACATATAAATTTGGGCTTAATTTGGAGTTTAAGATGCCCAGTTTGAAAGGATTCAGAAAAATTCAGAGAAATTCAGAAAGTGGGTCTATGTTCTTGGTCCTGTAACTTTTGAACCATTGAGAGTTAGGCTTTGAAGTTTGTAAAGGAATTGTAGCTCTAAGGTTCAGCTACAAGTTCTGTATTTGGAGTTTGAACATTTTGTATTCAAAATCAGGAGAAAAATTGAGTTGAATTTGATGGCTTGAACGGTTTTCGGAAGAGCATTCTGAGTTCAGTAGAGCAGGGCATGGCCGGCAGAGTGCTGCCACGCAGCTGCTCGCCGCTCGCCGCCGTTCTCTGTGCCACGCGCCGCCGAGGAATGAAGCTGACGTATCCAGAGCAACGGGAGGTGGCATGGGAGTTTAAGTGGTGGAAATCCGGATATAGAGGTAAGCCGGTCCGTCCTCATCTCTTCTTCCTCCTTTGCCTGTTCGCCACCAGCGCCGATGATCACCTCCACCGCCGCCTGGTTTTTCCCCCGCCGTTGATCCACCTTCCGTCAATCCTCTTCGCCCAGAGCCTTCCCTAGCTCATAAGCTTTCCAATCCACCCGCTCTTGTCCAACATCCTCCACTCTAGCCACCCAATCAACATCTCCTACCTCCGGTCGCCGCCGTGCCCGAAAGCACCTCCACGGTGAGCAGCCTCTTTCCGTCGTCCTAGATGCTGTTCGATCTTGTAGTCTTGTGTTCCATGCTTGTGCGCAGCTTGTCGTGGCATCCATATCTCAGTTGCACGTCTTCACCGGTCGGAACGCCGGCGCTGCTCTAGAGCGCCGCCGAGCTAGGGCCGCCGCTGCCGCGGAAGTCCGTGCTCCGGCCGCGTAGGACTTAGGTTTAGGGGTGCTGTGAGTTCTCCGTGTTGCCCTGGTGCTGTCCGTGTCTTTTGTTGGCGTGGGGATGCATGGAGGGGCTGAGTCCGAGAGTCGCCGTCGAGCTTTGTCGCCGCCGTGCTCTCTGTGTCGCCGGCGCCGCTTTTGCGCTTGCGCCGCGAGTGGGCTAAGCCCATAGGGGAGTGCGTGAGGGAGCGCCGAGTCAAGCCGGGGGGTTAGCGTTGCCGGGGCCTCACCGTCGGCGAGTTGGCCGCCGGGTCAGCGCCGCCGGCGCTCGGTCAAAGCCGAGGCCGCGCGCGCGCGTGGGCGCGAGTGAGCGAGGGGAGAGACCGAGCAGTGGGGCCCGCTGGCCAGTGGCTGAGAGAGAGATGAGGACCTCGGGTTGAATGGATGGAAACCGGGGGGTTTTTGTGTAAGTTGTTTTGGTTTTTGTTTTTAGTTTTTAGATCTAGTTTTTAAATAGGTTTTAAGTGGAATAAATTCATAATAATAGTTAGATTATTTATTTAAATGCCTTTTCTTTTTGGTATTTAAATAAATAAATAGGATAAGTATAAATAAAATTTTGAATAATGATTTATAATAAGAAATTAATAATAATAAATAAGATAATTCTTTTATTTGTATAGAATAATTCATTAATGCTTTTAAAAATCATTAAAAATTCTAGAAAAATAGAAATAAATAGGAAATAACTTGTTTAAGGTTTTGCAATGCTGTCTAGCTTGGTTTTTAGGTCTGAGTGTACTAACTTATGCATCATAACGTTAAATAGAAGAAGCTTCGGGAGTCGAGTTCGTCAAGCTTCCACCTGAAGGACCCCCGGAGCCAGAAGAGGTGGAGTTGGAGCTAGAGCCAGAGCCTGCTGCTGTTGCTGCTGACTCTAACCCTGCTTTTGATCAAGGCAAGCACCGGAGCATCCAACCCTACTTTAAGTATTACATCATGAATTACTATGGTATTGTATGCATTACGTGCTAGGAGTTGTGTGAATTGTTGATTGCATAATCCTTCCTTGATTAGGGCAATACTAGGTGTCAACCCGTTTATAGTGAAGCTTAGCATGCTTAGATTCCTCACAGTTCCATCATAGCATTAGTGAGCTCAGGTGCGAGGGTGAAGGTTGGGAAAGGAGTCTCAAGCCGACACATCGCCTCGATCGTCTTAGGACTGAATGTTGTTTACCTGTGATCAAGCTTTGAACGTACTAGTCATATGCCGGGAAATAATGGAAACCGGTAAGCTGATGTAGCTGTGATTGCTCCTAGACTTGAATTGTGGCTCGCTCTTCTCGCAGTGGTAGGTGGCAGGGGCGTGGCCATAAACTCACATGTCGGGTGCTGCCAGACGTGGGGCCGGTGTGGGGGGGGCGTCCCTGGGTTCGAGCGAGGGCAGTTCAGGTCTTGGGGTGATCACAGTGAAAGGGTGCTTTGTGTGGATCGCCTAGGAACCACACAACGCGTATGACTAGGTTTTGCCTGCAGGGATAAAAATTGGTCCGGATCGCCGCACTTCTCGGTATGAATACCACTTGATCGCTGATAGACGGCTTAGTACAAGATAATGTTAGTGATGCTTATGAAACCTGAGACTTGCTTAAGTATTACATGTATGATTTATTTCTGCTGCCAATCTAGTATCAGGTAACCACTTAAACGATTTTAAATCTAAAAGTTTAGGATGCATTCTAGTAAGCTTTTATGCAAAAATCATACCTATGCACAGCCTCAAAGCTATGCATGCCCTTGTGTGTCTGTATATATATATGTTTATGTAGACGGGTCAGACTTGCTGAGTACTTTTGTACTCAAGATTCTATAAATGTTGCAGAGCCGCCAGAAGATGTTCAGTAAGGCTGGGAAGGACTCCAGAAGAAGAAGAGGCATGTTGATGAGGCCAACATGTCTTCTTGACTTGTCTTGTTTGTTTAAACCAATGTGGTCATCAAACTGTCCTTGTTATGACCTACCTCTATTTTATGGAACTCTGTAGCTTGACTTATACTTAAAGTTTGTCCATATGTGTGTAATAACTCTACTCCTTGTATAATTAAGTGTGTTGTGAATTCTTCTGTTGTGCTCCTATGTGATGCAAATCTGTGTATGTGATTTGTACTTGAGTTCGTGGAAGTTTCAGATGTCCTGAGGACATCTGACGGACTACCGGGTTTATACCGTCTGAAGTGCGTAAGCTGTGATTGTCAGTAAAATGATGATCCGATGCACTTGAGCCGGTCTAAGCTGGACGGTTCTGCCACACCCTCCCTATAAATATAAAGGGATTCGGCCGATTGAGTTAGATCCAATCGAACTTATCAAATCTACTATTTTTGCCTTTACTTTTTTGTACCTCTCAAACCCTAGCTTTTCCAACCCCTACTTGCTGTTCTTCCTTCGTCTCCGCGACGTCTGAAGGCGCCCTAGCTGGCCTGCCGAGTCTAGGGCAACCCAAGGTGCGCACGTCCTGACGGGGTCCCTCCCGGACGAGCGTTCATTGGTTTCTCGTCGGCTTCCCGGCGAGAACCGGTCTGACCGGTCACCGGAACCGGTCTGACCGGTCTGGTCAGAGGCGCTGCAAAGAGCTCCTCTGCGTGTGCGAGTATTTGGCGCGAGGCACGTTTTTGTGTCAATATACTTTTTGGCGACTCCACTGGGGAACAAGAAAAAAGGATCTACTGTCACGGCTAATCCACCAAAGGCAGGCGAGGTTGATCCCGATAATATTGCAAGGCCGAATGCTAATGAGCTATCGGCTGAGGATCGTCAATGCTATGAAGAACTCCTCCAGCAGAAGAAGGAGGAGATGGAGTGAGCCAAGAAGAAATTCGAAGACAAGACTCAGTGGTACTTATCACACTTCTCCAAGGATCGGAAGGGCGCTGTCTCCAAGGACAAGGAGGTGGTTGTTCTTTCAGAGGAAGAAGAAGAAAAAGATGACAAGGTAATACCCAATGTGAGTGATCCATCAGCCCCCGTTACCCATGATCAGATGCAAAATTTACTGCTTATTGGTCAAAGACAAATGATTACAATATGCCAAGGCTTGATTAAAAAATCATTAGGGAAGTAGCCTGCGACTGAAAGTAGTAAAGCTATTGTTTCTGATCCTGTTGCTACGTTTAATTCATCGGTAGCAATACCCCCCATAGAACCACAATATGGGATACCGTTGAATTTTTCAGCGGGACAAAATTATCCGGGACAGTTTGGCCAGGCAAATCCGGTCAGACTGGTTTCAATAACCGGTCAAACCGGTTTGATTGCTACAACTCAGTACGGTCAGATTCTGGTTAGATCGGTTCTAGGAACCGGTCCGACCGGTTCGGGCGCAGGGATCCTGAATCAACATGTGTCTGAACCTATAGTTTCTGTTCCACCTGTTCCGGCTAATTCTAGCCGAACCAGTGGTGGTTTTGGTCATGTACCTACGCATAATGCTTTGACATACAACACACATTCTATGCCTTCCTAGAGTTCAGGCTATTCGCAGCAAACACATGTACAGCCGAACCATATATCGCAACAAGCACCGAATGTCGGTGAACCTTCATGTATGGCTGATCCCTATATTAGAGGTTTATTTGATGATTATAAAAGGGATTTAGCTAATATGATTACGGCGTAGAAGTTAAAAATAAAACTTTGGCATGTCAAAAACCTTATCCTAAGAGCTTTGATTCTTTGCCATATCCTCAAGGTTTTAAAGTGCCATAGTTTGTCAAGTTTACTGGGGAGGATAATAGGACCACATGGGAGCATGTTAGCCAGTTTAATGCATAAATGGGTGTTCATGGTAGTATTGACCACTTGAAAATTAGATTATTCCCTTTGTCATTATCTGGTACTGCTTTTTCATGGTTTTCGGCATTGTCTCCTAATTCTATTCATACATGGTCTCAATTAGAGCATAAATTTCATGAACATTTTTATAGTGGAGATAATGAATTGAGACTATCTCACTTGACATCGGTTAGGCAAAAAAGTGATGAATCTGTTGCTGATTATGTTAGAAGATTCAGAGATACTAAAAACCGATGTTTTAGTTTGATTGTTTCTGAAAAGGATCTTGCCGAATTAGTTCTTAATGGTTTGAGATCTCATATTCGGGAGAAATTGGAAGGCTATGAGTTTCTTACCATTAATCAAGTGTTACAAAAAGCTTTGGCTCAAGAAAGCTGAAGTAAAGATGCTCGCTCAAAACCTGATCGTCCCAACATGCATATGCTAAGCAATGATTTATCGGACGATGAGGATGGAGAAGTTTATGCCGCTGAATTTGTATGGCCGAGCAAAGCAAAATCATATAGTTGCGCTTCTCTTAAACCGATTCACAAAAATCGGCAAGAAGAGATGAAATTTACTTTTGATGTGTCCAAGTGCGATAGGATATTTGATGAGTTGCATAAGAACGGATACATCAAGTGTGCATATACTGTACCGCCGCTTGAAGAGTTGAAGCGGCGTGCATATTGTAAATTTCATAATTCCTTCTCACATGCAACTAATGATTGTAATATGTTCCGTCGACATATTCAATCGGCCATTAATGAAGGCCATTTGAGTTTGCACGAAATGCAAGTTGATTCAAATCCTTTTCCTAGCACTTTCTCTGTTAACACCATTGAAATGAAAAATCCCAAAGTGTTGATCAGGCCAAGTCAGGCCGAAACGACAAAAGGGAAAAATGTAGTCATTAGTGAGGAATGACCAGAGCAGAGAAAAGACAAGAAAGTGCAACTAGAAAAGACCCCCAAAGCTACATCTAAGAATACAATGCTCGGGGGGCAAGTCAAAAACGAGCAAGCTGGTTCTGACAAAACCGGTCTAACCGGTTCAAGAAACCGGTCTGACCGGTTCTTGGCCAGAAAATCTGGTGGTACTGAGAAAAAGT
Source organism: Alloteropsis semialata (assembly GCA_004135705.1). NCBI lineage: Eukaryota > Viridiplantae > Streptophyta > Magnoliopsida > Poales > Poaceae > Alloteropsis > Alloteropsis semialata. Next base: position 52,698,171 of record CM014277.1, on the reverse strand, counting down.
CAAGGCCGACCTTTGAGGAACTTCTGGAGAAATACAAGAAATTAGGTGCTACTCAGAAGCATAAAAATCGGCCAGAAAAAATAAAAATCTCATCGAAGCACCAAGATTCAAATTCTTCCTCAACTCAAGGTAGTAGTAGTGTTGCATTGTATCCATCTTTTAGATCGACTACACAATGGTCCTGGTCATATCCTTACTATTATTTGCCTTGGGATTACAGTAGTATGAATATGCAGCAATATTTTGTTCCATATCCTGTTTCATACTACAATTATGAGTCATCACAAAGACCGGTTGTTTCTAGTGATAATCTGGTCAAGAAAAGTGTATCCACTGATTCTAAGACAGGTGAGAAGGACAGCAAGCAAGGTTCAACATATATGCAACCAAAGTGGTGTCCTCCAGGCTTGTCCCGTACTCAAAAAAGAAAATTGCAGTGGATGCACAAGAAATTAATGGAACGACAAGTTGAAGAGAAGCCAGCAGCGGCGACAAAGACAAAGATGGTGTGGAGGCCAAAGAAAGTTGCTTCGATTTCAACTTGAGCAAGACATTAGGACATGGCCAATATATGAACATTGTCCTTAGACCAATTTTGGTTGCTGAGTGTTTTCTGATTTGCAAGCTTCACCAGAAAATAGGGGGGCATATTTTCGTGACCAAAATTGGCAAATAGAGCAGGGTTTAGGAAAATCTGGACCCAGATCGGTCTGACCTGTTTGGGGAACCGGTCAGATCGGTTTTCCCCTGTAATCCGACTAGGACTCTTAGTTTGGGTTAATTACAAGTTGTAAAGCTTATTCCTTGCGGGAAAAGTCCTACCCTCCCTATAAATATAAAGGGATTCGACCAATTGAGTTAGATCCAATCGAACTTATCAAATCTACTATTTTTGCCTTTATTTTTTTGTACCTCTCAAACCCTAATTTTTTCAACCCCTACTTGCTGTTCTTTCTTCGTCTCCGCGACGTTTGAAGGCGCCCTAGCTGGCCTGCCGAGGCTAGGGCAACCCAAGGTGCGCACGTCTTGACGGGGTTCCTCCCGGACGAGCGTTCGTTGGTTTCTCTCCGGCTTCCCGGCGAGAACCGGTCTGACCGGTATGTTGACGCAAAAACGTGCCTCGCGCCAAATACTCGCACATGCAGAGGAGCTCTTTGCAGCGCCTCTGACCAGACTGGTCAGACCGGTTCTCGCTGGGAGCTCGGCGAGAGACCAACGAACGCTCGTCCGGGAGGGACCCCGTCAGGACGTGCGCACCTTGGGTCGCCCTAGACTCGGCAGGCTAGCTAGGGCACCTTCAGACGTCGCGGAGACGAAGGAAGAACAACAAGTAAGGGTTGGAAAAGCTAGGGTTTGAGAGGTACAAAAAAGTAAAGGCAAAAATAGTAGATTTGATTAAGTTCGATTGGATCTAACTCAATCGGCCGAATCCCTTTATATTTATAGGGAGGGTAGGACTTTTCCTGCAAGGAATAAGCTTTACAACTCGTAATTAACCCAAACTAAGAGTCCTAGTCAGATTACAGGGGAAAACCGGTCTGACCGGTCTGGGTCCAAATTTTCCTAAACCCTGCTCTATTTGCCAATTTTGGTCACGAACAAAGTGCAAGATGCATCGAAGTTGTTCCTTACTAGATTTGTGTAGTTGGTCACGAAGGCTGGTAGCTAGGCATTCTTGAGATTTGGAAGAAGCCATAAGGAAGTGGTATGGTATAACAAACCAAATGCAAGAATACAGTCTCTGTTCCACAGAGACACATGAAGGGACGGGTAGCTTGGGCCTAGGGATGGGGGCATGGACACAGCGGGTGGGATCATTGTCAATGCTAGCAGCTGCATGACAGATGCTGCAAGGGATGCAGTTCCTAACACCTCCTAATCCTAATGCAAGATGCACCGAAGTTGTTCCTTACTAGATTTGTATAGTTGGTCATGAGGCTGGTAGCTAGGCATTGAGGATTGGAAGAAGCCATAAGGAAGTGGTATGGTATTGAGGTAATATATTGTTGACGATCAAAATTGGCACAAGGCTGGTTGGGCACCAGAAACCGGTGACACCGAATTCTGGAACCGGTGGCACCGGTTTCCTTCTGTAGTCATTCTGGCAACAAGAAAGTGGAACCGGATTTCGAAACGGTGGAACCGGTTTTCCCCGAGTCCTAGTAGAATTGGATTCTTTTGTGGGTCCGAGTTGTAATAGGGCTTTCCTTGCGTGGCAAGACCTCCCCACCCTATAAATATAAAGGGCCACGGCCGATTGAGGGTTTATCCAATCGATTAAATACAAATATCTTTACTTTTTGTCTTTTTCAAACCCTAACTTTTTCAACCCCCTCTGCTGTTCGTACTTCATCTCTATGGCGTTTGACGATGTTCTGAGTGGCCTGCCGATCTCAAAACAACCCTAGGCGCGCCAGCCCTGATGGGGTCCCTCCCGGGCCGGCGTTCGTAGGTCTACACAGCAAACCCTAAGGAACCGATTTCACTGGATCCCAAAACCGGTTTTACCGATTTTGCCAGGGCATGCTGCAGGTGATCGATCCGTTGCGGATCCGCGTGAGCTAGCGCATATCTCGGTGTGTTGACCAGAAAAAGCGTCAACACATTTTTGATTCTGTGCAAAAAAGATTAGATTTTTTATCTGTACTATCAAAAAGAATGGATCGATTAGAAAAGGAGAATTGTGTTAGTAATTTTATTCCTTATGATATTCCTCATATTGAGCAACATGAGAAAGTTCAGACTAGTTCATCGGCTGTATTAGAAGAATTTCCTGTAGATTCACAGTATGACAAGCCGATAAACTTTTTTCCACAACAAATCATACCAAGGCAACAGGAAATGCCGATTACGGCACAACCGGTTAAACCGGTTCATGAAACTGGTCAAACCGATTTCTTGGTAGCATCTCATGGACAGTCTGAAACAATGCATTACGTTCCTTTGAATTATATGCCTCATGTTACTCAGTCGATGCCACATGTTGCTACAATGCATCAAGAATTAAAATTGATAGATTTAACATCGGTTAGACAACAAGATAATGAATCTGTTTGTGATTATATTGAGAGATTCAAAGAAATAAGAAACCATTATTATAATGTGTCAATTTCTGGTAAAGATCTTGCTCATATTGCTGTTGATGGTTTGGGATCTATTATTAAAGAGAGACTTGAAGGCATTGAATGTCATTCAGTTAATCAAGTCCGAGTACAGGCATTAGGTGCAGAAATTAAAATTAATAGAGATGCTTTTAGATCTCATCAGTCTAGTTTACATGTGAAAAATAATTGTTTGGACGATGAGAGAAAAGGTGATTATGTTGCTGAATTAGTCTGGCCTTCAGAAGATGAAGCATATATATACATGTCTATCTCTTAAGCCGATCCCTAAGGATCGGTAAGAACAAATGCGATTTAGTTTTGATGTTTCTAAATGTGATCGTATATTTGATGAATTGTTAAAACATGGGAACATCAAGATGTCTCACACTATACCTCCACCTGATGAATTGAAAGGGCGTGCATATTGTAAACTTCATAATTCTTTTTTGCATGCTACTGTTGATTGCAATATATTCTGTCGGCAGGTACAATCGGCCATAAATCAAGGACGATTGGATTATCATGAGATGCCAACAGGTGATGTTTCTCTTTCTGTCAACACCGTTGATGTACAGCAACCTAAGGTATTGGTTCGGCCACATCAAGCTAAGGCAACCAAAGAAAAAAATGTCATCATCGGTGAGGAGAAGCCTAAAAATTTGAAAGGCAAATAGGTGTTCAGAGATGTAGTATCTGAAAAGACTCCTGATGGTATAGAAATCTTCAAGATCACTGCAAGAATTTCTGAACTCGGGGGGCAAGTATCCTCGCAAAAACCATTTGAGTCTGCTGTGTAGGCAAAACCGATACTACCGGTTTTAGAAACTGATACCACCGGTTTTAGACAGCACAATTCCAAAGCGGTTAAATCAAAGCGCTCCGAGATTAGAATTTCAAAAGTGGACTTGGAAAAGGATTAGAGGAGATGTGGAAAGACAAAATTAACCTTTGATCAGTTATTGTCCAAGTATGAAAATCAAAAGACCGTTACTAGTGATCGGCCGGTAAAAAAGGGAATATGGTTATCTATGCGTCATGAGAGATATGCTTCATCTCAGAAGGGAGCTACGCAGCAGGGATGTAATGCATTTGCTAAGCCAGTTTATGACGAGATGTTGCATTCTAAACATGACCGTTTGATATCTTATCAATCAGGTCAGGGCCAGCAGAGCAAATCCGGTGGTACCGGATTGCCAGACCAGTTGCACCAGTTTCCTCAGGGAAAATATGTTGCTCCTCTAAAACAGATCTATCATGTCAAGAAGAAGGAAGTAGAGGTGCAAGGAATGGATGATGGCTTAGAAAAGACTACTAATAATGATGTCACACAGGTTGAGGGTATTGACGTGATTTCAAAGGACGACGGTAAAAGACCAATTGTAATTGATGATAAGATTGAAAAGTCAGTCCAAGAGAATGTTGCTGCTGTTCATGGTGAGAATAATAAAATTGATAATGATACTTCGAAATATTTCTTGCCAAGATGGTGTCCTCCAGGTTTAAATCGCACACAAAAGAGGAAATTGCAGCGACTTCGATTTCAGGACAATAAGGAGAAGGAATTGGAGAAATAGAAGAATGAAAATTTGAATAAATATAGACTAATGATTCCTCAGAAGGAGTGGAAGATCAAGACTGGTATTTGCTCAGCAGCAAAACCGGTGGAACCGGATTCAAAACCGGTAGCACCGGTTTCCACGACAGCAGAGGAGGATCTGGTTAACACAGTGCAGGTTCCTCTAATTCCTAATATTGTTTCTCCTGGTTCAATTCATTGCAATGAAAAATTGTCATCGGATTCCCAGAATAAGGATGATGAACAGTTTTTGGATTATGAGCTATCCTCTGAACATATGAATAGTAATCTTGATGTGGTACACTTACCTTCGGAGGAGGGGATGGCTTATTTTGATTGTGGATCACAAGAAGCTATTTTTCAGAAGCCTAAGGATGATGATGATCATCTGAAAGCTCTATACATGAAAGGTTATATCAAAGGAAGACCAATTTCTCGGATGCTGGTTGACAGTGGAGCAGTTGTTAATTTGATGCCTTATACTTTATTCAAGAAATTGGGATGTTCAGATGATGAGTTGATTCAGATTGATATGGCTTTAAGTGGTGTGGGAGGAGATGATCCTATAAGTGCTAAAGGAATCGTTTCTATGGATCTCACTATTGGAAGCAAGACATTGGTTGCTGCATTCTTCGTTGTTGAGACTCAAGGTAAATTTAGTTTGATTCTGGGGCGTGATTGGATACATGCGAACCAATGTGTACCTTCTAGCTTGCATCAATTCTTGATACAATGGATAGGCAACAAGTTAGAGATTGTACATGGTGATACATCGGCTTATGTTACAGCTGATGGTTCTATTAAAGGTGTGCATGGTGACTTTAAGTGCTTGACAGGTGTAGACGTTTCACGTTGTGGGTTTATAAGGTCTACACGAGATGGTTTTATTCTTTGTCACAGTAAAGCTGATTGAAGATTTTGCAAGAGATGGCCGGTATGTTGTGATATCGCCCTTAGAATAAAAGGCCGATGGATTTTGTTTAAACATCGCCCTCAGGAGTATTTTCTTGTGCCAAAATGTTTTCTGGTACGCAAGCTTCACCAAAAAATAGGGGGGGCATATGTTGACGATCAAAATTGACACAAGGCTGGTTGGGCACCAGAAACCGGTGACACCGGATTCTGGAACCGGTGGCACCGGTTTCCTTCTGTAGTCATTCTAGCAACAAGAACCGGTGGAACCGGATTTGGAAACCGGTGGAACCGGTTTTCCCCGAGTCCTAGTAGAATTAGATTCTTTTGTGGGTCCGAGTTGTAATACGGCTTTCTTTGCGGGGCAAGACCTCCCCATCCTATAAATATAAAGGGCCACGGCCGATTGAGGGTTTATCCAATCGATCAAATATAAGTAACTTTACTTTTTGTCTTTTCCAAACCCTAACTTTTCCAACCCCCTCTGCTGTTCGTACTTCTTCTCTACGGCATTTGACGACGTTCTGAATGGCCTGACGATCTCAGAACAACCCTAGGCGCGCCAGCCCTGATGGGGTCCCTCCCGGGCCGGCGTTCGTAAGTCTACGCAGCAAACTCTAAGGAACCGGTTTCACCGGATCCAAAACCGGTTTTACTGGTTTTGCCAGGGCGTGCTGTAGGTGATCGATCCGTTGTGGATCCACGCGAGCTAGCGCATATCTCGGTGTATTGACCAGAAAAAGCGTCAACATATATGATGCAAGGTGATCTTCCCATTTGAAGGGCCACATGCTCGTGCACTCACACTAAATGGACAGAAGCAGCCATGATGAATGCCTCGGCTAAAATTTTAGGCGAGGCGGTGGTCGGCGGATATATACAGGTGTCACCCATGTCCCTTCTATATCTGCCAGAACCACTAATGGAAAACTGATGGCATAAACAGCACATTATATATTCCCCGTTGCTGAAGAACCACTAGTGATGTCAGCATAATAACCGGTTCGATAGAAGCACAGCCAAAAAGAATGGCTGCGCTGCCCAAAACCGGTTGTGGTATTTAACATAACAGCTGGTTGATGAGAAGAACATAGTGTGATCGCTTAGTGTCTGTGACAAATCTACAGGATTACACTGATCAAAAGTTTGCTGTCGCAATAAATTCTCAATATAATTAGGACAGTGACACCGAATTATACATTACAGGAATTACACAGATGAAATTTGAATGAGCATCAAAATCTTAAATAATAAATATACATTAATACTTTAAGATCAAGGTATATGTTGCGAAAGAAACACAAATGTTATGTCAGCTAGACCCGAGCTTCACTAGAATGTATCCTGCTCGGGAATGAGCTCGGGAGCAGGAGATGGTTTTGGTTTATGACACGTGCTTGAAACTGAACTCAGGTCTCCACGCGTAAGAGAACTTCACAATATTGTTCAGGCCCATGCCAATGGGGCCACAGCCGTTGATGGTTCAGAGCTTGCCGGCAGTGTCCACGCTGAGCTCGTCCAGGTTCACCGTGGACAGCTTCATGTTTTGCATATGCCAGTTGATGGTTCAGAGCTTGCCGGCATATGTTTTGCAGTGCCTCTGATTTTGTACCTGTACGTTATTCTTCTTTTCTCATGGTTACTCTACTTCCCAATATCATCTTATATAATTGTAGGCACGCATTTGATGCAGTTCGACAGCATGGAAAGCTTCTATTGCAGAGGACGTCTTCCCTTTTTTTCCTTTAGCAATATATACGCTGATGTATGAATTAAAGATTTCCTTCTTTGAATAGCGTTCAGTTTAGCCCAATTTGACCCTGTTGTGTAAGGGTGAAAAATGCACACATAACATCCCTTTTTATTTTAGTATAGTGCCTACACATGTTGTATTCGATCATTATTATACATAGTTTAGAGCCTCTGAACATTATCGGTAATTTTTTAAATCCTTCTTCATGTAATCAAATCATAATGCAGTGATTTTTTTTCCTTTTGCATCAAAACTTTACAAATCCATCAACACTCTAGCATTGCATTATGTAGTGAAAGATTAAAAAAATGTCACCTCTCCTAACTCATTCACGACCAGTATGATCTGAATCTCAATTGGAACAAAAATTTAAAATACTGCAACGTCCAGTACTCAGCTCATGAGCAGGCGATGGTGGATGAGACGGGCTTGAAGCTGAACTCGGATCCCCACGCGTACGAGAACTTGACGGCATAGTCGGGGCCCATGCCGATGGGGCGGCCGCCGTTGAGGGTGCAGAGGCCGTCGCCGTCGACGCTGAGCACGTCCGGGCTGATCCCCACGGCGGAGGTCATCCTGGGCAGGACAGCTTGATGTTCCCCTGCGTGCAGATGCACCGGTTCTCCACCGTCACCGCGTACTTCGTGACGCCCTGGGCGCCTGACGGAACGGCGATCTGTGAGACGGCGAGGTCCGACAGGCTGCAGTGCTGTGCATTTCCTGCCCAACACGAAAAGGTGTTCATCATGATGGTGCACAGATTTCATGGGAGGGAGGGAGAAATGCATGTCTGCGTGGGTAGGACATATATATACCTTGGCTGCAGAGGCAGATCAGGAGGAAGACGAACGCCAAGAACTTGATCAGCATGTTGGCCTCCATTTTTTCACTGCCGTGTCTTCTTCTCCTGTGCAAATTAAACTTGTGTGTTGAGTGGTTCGTGGTCTTGGCAAGGTACTTATAGACTGCGCACTTGGTTGTACAGCTACCAAGTTAGTGTGGATGCGGCAAGAGATCACACTGTGTATGAATGCATTATGGGATCATATCCTAGTATCCTACCATTATTCCTGCTTGCAAGCTGGAGGAACAGCAGGCAGATTTATGAATTAAAATATCTTTAATTTGTTTGATTTGTTTCCTTATTAAAAATATCCTCTTTTTCTCTCTCTCTCTCTCTCTCGGAGGTACATCAGGCAGAATTACGAATTAGTAGTGTACTAAAGGAAAGCTTTGATGCAATTTGGGAGAATACATGGCATTGTTTGAGGGTCAATTTTCCCGAACACTATATTGCCAACTGATGTTGAGAGCTCTATCCCAGCGACAGTCATGCATGTTCCAAGAGAAGGATAGATATCCATCATGAGTATGGTAAAATGGGCATGTATTTCGATGTCTATCGCGAACAGTACAAGTACGCACATAGGATCGACTAGTCGTCTGCTCCGTATTGTATGTCCAACGTGGCTAACAAACGTTCTCTCTCTCTCTCTCTCTAACATTTTGCACATCTTGATAGTTTTTTGCACTACAATGCAAGATATAATCATCTCCGGGCTGAGAAAATTGCATATTTGGGACTCCAATCGTCGCGTTTCGCAGTTTTGCCATTCTTAACATCAACTTCGCAAAAATGGGACTTGAAACATGTGACACTTGATTTCAATGCCATTAGAGATATTTGGCCTCTATTCTAATCTATATACATGTATTTGGGAAATGAACAGACTCTTTTGCCCTTTGTGTTTTTTCACTCACGTACGTAGACGAGTAGACGTACGTGACTCCTCAATCTTCTGATCTTCTTCCCACATCGGCAGCCATTACCCTCATCGGAGAAGTGCCGCCAATCAATGAGCCAGCCAATTAGCAATTTAGCATTTAGCAGTACAGAGGGGATACGAATTGAAAAAATGGCCGTGACGACGGACGTGGAGGGCCCCCCACTGCCGGAGGCGCCGGCGAGGCGCGGGCGCGCGGCCTCCTTTGGTACAACTCGCCGCTGGCGCATGTGTCCCTGCTGGGCCTCATCTGCTTCGGCTGCCCAGGCATGTTGAACGCGCTGTCCGGCCTCGACGGCGGCAGGCAGGTCCACAACACCACCGTTGACAATGCCAACACCGCCATCTACGCCTGCTTTGCAGTGTTCGGCATCCTGGGCGGCGGCGCGCACAACCTCCTCGAGGCACAATCTCAGCTTGGGAGAGTTCATGTAGATGGGAGAAAAAACATATAGAAGGGCAAAAGAGTCCATTCAGGTGCCAAATACATGTATGTGGATTAGAAAAGAGGTGAAATATTACTAATGGCATTAAAATCAAGTGTCACATGTTTCAAGTCCCATTTTTGCGAAGTCGATGTTAGAAATGGCAAAACTGTGAAGTGTGACGATTGGAGTCCCAAATATGCAATTTTCTCGTATGGATTAACCTCTCCATTTGTTGAAATGTCATCACATAAATAAAAACAGAAATGCAATGCTCGCAGCCTTGTGGCATCTCAACACGTATGAATCGCATGGAGAGGCGGGTAGGCAAAATACATATAAAAGACTACTAGAAATTACAAGTTATATAGAGTCGACGTATGAGATGTGCATTAGGAATAGGAGATACCTGGGACATATCTCTTCAGCGGTGGTAATTGTTCCTGAACAAGAGCTGACATGGCTGAAGATTTGAGGTGGTGTTCAGTGTACAAATTCTCCTTCAAAACAACTACCGCAAGTGAGTCCATCCAATGATCTGGGTATCAACTACCGTGGCTCTAATTTCCCTTGCTTGTCCCTTGGTTATTCATGTCAATTGAGGCTTACCCGCGTTATTCATGGATTAAGAACTTTAGGCCATGTCCCTTGTGCATATGTGCATTCTGGAGGTATGGATACATATATATGATCCGGATCCGTACCCTCCCCAATGGCAAGGATATATACATGGAAATATGGTGCAGAGTCAATGCAAACATAGAAGGAAGCTGACTTCTTGGGATTCAGAACCAAGCATTGGAAACACAAGAAGTCAGGCTGATCGTCATTTTAGCTTTGTATGAAGTCCTATCAGCAGATACCTAGCATTGGCAACACCAGCAGTAAGGCCAATCGTCATTTTAGTTTGTGTATGAAGTCCTATTAGTATCTACCTAGCATGGACAACACCAGCAGTCTGGTCGATCTTTATTTTAGTTGTGTATGAAGTCCTATTAGTAGCTACCTAGCATTGGTAACACCAGCATAAACAACAACACTTGCTGCTACAACATCAGCACCCCAAGGGTGTCATTGTTCCCATGCATACTATTTCCATTAGACAGAGCATGAACATTCCAAGATCATTCCTTTGACCAAGTTAATTTTTGACATTCTACTAGATAGGACAGAAAGAAGCAACAGGGCAATCTACAAATGACTTGTATGCACTACGGGAAATCCCAAGTTTGCCGAGTGTCTTCATGTTTGCCGAGTGTTTTTTTTCGGGCACTCGGCAAACAACTTGTTTGCCGAGTGTTTTTCAAAAAACACTCGGCAAAAAAAAACACTCGGCAAAAATAGGGTTTGCCGAGTGTCAAAAAAAAAACACTCGGCAAAGATATTCTTTGCCGAGTGTCAAAAAAACACTCGGCAAAAAAAAATACTCGGCAAAGATATTCTTTACCGAGTGTCAAAAAAAAACACTCAACAAAGATATTCTTTGCTGAGTGTCAAAAAAAACACTCGGCAAACAATATCTTTGCCGAGTGTTTTTTTTTGACACTCGGCAAAGTCATAATTAAAACCACATTTTAAAGTAGTAAATCAATTCAAATTAAAAAGTTTTGAACTACAAAGTTGTATAACTTCTCAAGATGTAGAGCTTTTAGTTTGGTCATTTCTTCATTCGACAAATTCATATGAATATTGTTCACAAAATCTATATCTCTCGTAGAGTTTCCTGAAACTATAAGAGAGATCTATAAGATTTGTGAACAATGTTACTCTCACTATATCGGATGAAGAAATGTCATATATCAAAGTTGTAGATCTTCAAAAGTTATACAACTTTGTAGTTTAAAATTTTTTAATTTGAATTTGTTTTGCTAATGAAAAGTGCGTTTGTAGTTCTCAAAGTTTGAAATTTGAGTTTTTTCAAACGACCTCGGATGAAAAAACAGTCAAAATAAGAGTTATAGATCACAATAAGTTATGAAACTTTGTAGTTGACAACTTTTTCATTTGAAATCATATAGTCAACGAAAACTAAGTATGAATGTTCTCAAATTTGAAATTCAAATTTTGTAAACGACCTCGGATGGAGAAACTACCAAAATAAAACTTGTAGATTTCAAAAAGTTATAAAACTTTGTAGTTGACAAGTTTTTAATTTGAAATCATTTAGAGCCTCAAACAAGTAATTTACACTCAGTTTAGTATAATACAGTAGGAGTCAAAACAATATCTAATCAGAAGTGAGAGTGTGGTGCAATGGTAGAGAAGGTCACGCGCGAGAGAGAGGTCGTGGGTTCGAATCTCGCCGACCGCGTAGCGCACGAATTTTTCGCGAAAAATGGCTTATCCGCTTGGATGGTTGGAGTCCTTCCCATATTGGAATAAATTTTTTTTGCTATTATTTTCCCTTTTTTTGAGCACTGGAAACCGGCTGTTTGCCGAGTGCCAAATAGCACTTGGCAAAGGGTTTGCCGAGTGCCCGAGAAAAGGCACTCGGCAAACAGCTCTTTGCCGTCGCACTGTTTGCCGAGTGGTGTTTGCCGAGTGTAACACTCGGCAAAGTGTTTGCCGAGTGCATTTCGGCCTTTGCCGAGTGCATCTGGCACTCGGCAAACAGCCGGGTTCCGGTAGCGATGGAAACTGGGTTAGGGCATGATGCACACTTATATAAGGGCCATGTTGTAACGAGTGTTGGTGCGAGAAGTGACTGACAAATTTATTTACTGCCCAATTTAATTAGGGGCTCGGGCAGTGCAAGTACCCAATAAGATCCCCAATAAATAGAGAAAATATAGAAACCTGTATTTGATCAGTTGCAACTGCTTTTCAGATGTGGTGCTGTTTGAACAATAGAGAAGCAGATAAAAAAAACTAATTTAATAAGGTGCACTAATGGATTTAGTTATTATTGGACACTCTAATTCATTTGAAGTTGACAATGCGGGTTTATTTATTTACTAACTATACATTTTTTATGTTAGCTGTACTTTGATTTTTTTTTGGCATAAAACTATTAAACAAACATTCATCACCATGGAGCAAAACTTTAACTTAGATTGTGTCTACTGTAATAATGGTTAGGTCATCATTAAGGGCCTGTTTGGATCCGCTCCGCTCCACGTTTTTTAGCTCTGCTTCAATAATTTCAAGCCAAACACCACAAGCTCCATGTTTTGCAGCTCCATGAAAAACGTGAATCTGGAGGCCAACTCCACATTTTTTTGTGAAGCTCCTCAAGAGGTGCTCCACGTTTTGCAACTCCACGGTGGATCTGCTCTATGGTGGAGTTGATGGAGTGGAGCTACGTGGATCTGATCCAAACATGCCCTAAGAAGCCACTACGATAATGATGTACATACCAATGAAGGTTCAACTTTGGTATTGTCTATGATGGATGTACTGGACATTTACAAAAAAAAAAGGTGTCACCAATCTAGATCCCAAGCTCAAATACAAGTGAAAGAAACAAGAGGTCCAACATGATGAAGTTTCTTTTACTCTTCATTGGTGCTGAGCACTATCATGCTGGACGAACTTGACCTTGGCCATTATTGCGGCCGCCTGCCTCAAAGTGTGGCCTTCTCATTGTCTGTGCTAGGGGCCCATGGCACACACCTCTCCATTCATCCAACATACATGACCTTCCTGCAACACATAGACAAGAGCTTTCAACAGTCTAGCCACATAAAGCTATGTAGGAGTGTTGGCATAAAAGTCAATGATGACATTGGCCACTATTTCCAAACAAAGAAAGGACTACGTCAAGGCGACTTTATGTCTCCCATCTTATTTAACATCGTCGTAGATATGCTTGCCATTTTAATAAAAAGGGCCAAAGATGATGGACAAATAAGAGGGGTCATACCTCACCTTGTAGATGATGGATTGTCAATCCTGCAATATGCGGACGACACCATTATCTTCATGGATCATGACTTTGAACAAGCCAAAAACATGTAACTTCTGTTAAGTGTTTTTGAACAATTGTCGGGTCTAAAAATCAACTTCCATAAGAGTGAAATCTTTTGCTATGGTAAGGCAAAAGATTTTGAAAATGAATATATTCAGCTCTTCAGATGCAGCACTGGAAAGTACCCATTTAGATATTTGGGGATACCTATGCATCATAGAAAACTCTTGAATATAAATTGGAGAATTATCGAAGAGCGATTCGAAAAGAAGTTGAGTTGTTGGAAAGCTAAGCATCTATCTTATGGAGGCATATTAGTCCTCCTAAATTCAGTTCTTAGTAGTTTACCCATGTTTATGATGTCCTTCTTTGAAATCCCAAAAAAAGTTCTCAAGAAACTGGATTATTATAGATCTCGTTTCTTTTGGCAAGGCGATAAAGACAAAAAGAAATATCGTCTGGCAAAGTGGAACATCATATGCCGACCCACGGATCAAGGAGGACTTGGTATAATAGGCTTATAAGTCCAGAATAGATGTTTGTTAAGCAAATGGATAATTAAACTGCTTAATGAAGAAGGGACTTGGCAATCCTTGAATAGGAACAAATATTTAAGTTCTAAATCTCTAACACAAGTCCAACCCAAACCGAATGATTCATATTTTAGGAAAGGACTTATGAAAATTAAGGATAAGGTCCTGACTTGTGGTTCTTTCTATGTAAATGACGGAACACAAACGAGATTTTGGGAAGACTCATGGGCTGGCACTCAGCCATTCAAAGAGGCTATAACATTGCTCACCATCCACATGCTACTGTAGCAGATGTGATGGATTTGAGGCCATGGAATTTGTCCTTTAGAAGAGCTTTGGTGGGTGATAAGTTAGATGAATGGATCCGTCTAGTAGCACATATAACCAATATTAATTTGAACCCTGGGAGGGACACCTTCAGATGACACTTCAACCAGACCAGACAATTCACGGTCAGGTCGATGTATAAGCATTTGATTAACCAAAATGTCCCCTTCCGACATAAATTAATTTGGAAACAAAAAATTCCTCTAAAGATTAAGATATTTCTTTGGTACCTACAGAGTGGGGTAATTCTATCCAAGGATAATTTAGCAAAGAGGAATTGGAAAGGCAGTCAGAAGTGTTGTTATTGTAACTGTAATAAATCAGTTAAACACCTCCTTTTTGATTGCCATCATGCAAAGACAATCTGGAGGGTTGTTCATATTGCTACTGAGATCGACCCACCCAAATCAGTATCTCATATGTTAGGGAATTGGCTTCTAAACTATAATCTAGAAGAAAAGAAAATTATTCTGGTTGGGGCTACTACGATGTGCTGGGTTATTTGGCGTTGACGAAATGATATTGTTTTTGATAACGTCAAACATTCATCATTTATGCAGGCAATTTTCAGGGGAACCTATTGGCTGCAGTTCTGGTCGCTACTGCAGCGTGATGAGAGGACAAAGGATCTATTCGGGACGACGAGTACGTCTTTGGAGGTTGTAGCCTTGGAGTTGTTCGCCGACCATGGATGGAAACATAATAATAGGCTTTGTCTAGATTAAATTATATCGTTTTGGTTTTTTATTTTGATTCAGCGGGAGATGCTGAAAGTTTGTAATAATCTGGAGGCTGTGTACACTTGATGTAGAGGCCGGAAAACATTTTCCACTTTCTAAAAAAAAGCCACATAAAGCTATGCAAAATGGCAGTGCTAAGATGACGTCAGAGCAATCCAGCACCACAGATTACCGAGTAGTAGGGAGTGCAGCTGGTACTGCAGTTGTGACTAGACGTATCATCTAAAGAATTGGTAATTCACAGACGCCCTAAAGTGATGTGTTTCCTCGGGCCTCCGATTCCCAACACATGCCACACATATTGCCTCAAATTCCAGCTCATGCAAGCTCGGAGCAGCCCCTCTTTCTGTCACAGTCTATTTCAGTTGGTTTAGGGGATTCTAGATTATATGTACTAAGGAGACAAAACTGCTAGCAACAACAATTGTTTGGGTACTTGAGGTAGGAGAGGAAGCAGCACAATATGTGCCCTTTATTAGGGGCTATGGGTGCAGTACTGCATCACTAGTTCTCGTCTACCTAATCTCTACTTATGATTCTTGCAACAAAAGATGGCCGGCCAACATGGCCACATCATCAGAAATTCTCGGCCGTCCGTTCGGTCGGACGAACGGCCGAGATCGTGCTTTTCGCGGTCACTTTGCAAAAAAAAAAATCTCAGGTTTTATGAAAATATAATCCGCCGTCCACTCCTCTCTCTCAAATTTTTTTGCGAAGAAGCCCCCAGATTTCGTCAAAATCAACCCACAGTCCACCCCCAATCGGCCCAATAACATTTTCAAAAAACTCCCTGAGTTTTCTTAGAATCAATCCGCCATCCTTTTCCTCTCTCAGGAATTTTCTTGGAAAAACCCTCGGATTTTACTTAAATCACGCAACAATCCGTTTTATTCGTTACTTCCATACGAGCAACACTATACGTACATTCGACCACCAAAACGCGTTCAAACCAAAATATGTCCAACATAAAATTTGCTTACAATTTCAAAACCTATAACTTTACTATAGAACACATTTTTGAACTCGAAACGCTTTCGTCATTCATTCACGCAAATGTCTACAACCCATCGTACATACGATTCCGATTCCAAAACGTTCTCAAATTAAGAAGTGTTCAATACAAAAAAATCAAATTTGAAAACCTTAATCTTCATTCGCAGCAAAATTTCAAATTCTAAGTGTTTTCATAATTTGTTAGCACAAATGATTATATGAGATCCGTTGCACCTACGATTCGGACACCAAAACATCTTCAAATTAAAGAATATTGAATACGGAAGCGGTTCAAAGTTTAAAAACCAACAAACATACTGTAGAGCAAACTTAAAAAATCGAACTCACTTTTCTAATTCCCCCATTATAGCTAACATCCAACCACCAAAATGAATTTAAAAACCAACAAATATACTATAGGGCACACTTACAAAAATCGAACTCACTTTTCCAATTTTCCCATTATATCTAACATCCGACCACCAAAATGCTTTTAAATTAATAATTTTCCAACATAAAAATTGCTCCAAATACCAAAACCTACAAAATTCATACATAGCAAATAGAATTCAATGCTCCTTTCCAATTCTTTTGCACAAATTTTCACATTTGAACATAAAATACACTTCAAAACAAAAGATACCCAATATTCCAAAAATTACAACATTTCCAGAGCGCTTTTACGGGTTCAACGCACTCTGTCATTTATTTCAAAAAAATATTTGTACGANCATCATTGACTAAGTGACAAGACTGTCACGTTGTCTCACTACACCAATTTTCTATCATCGAGCAAGATTGTCTGTAAGGCAACAAAAAAAGCCTCATGGTCGAAAATATTTGCTCTCAGAGTAAAACTTAGTTGGCCCAAGGACTGGAAGGTCCTTCTCCCTAACTAAGACACCAATTTTCTATCATCGAGCAAGATTGTCTGTAAGGCAACAAAAAAAGCCTCATGGTCGAAAATATTTGCTCTCAGAGTAAAACTTAGTTGGCCCAAGGACTGGAAGGTCCTTCTCCCTAACTAAGACACCAATTTTCTATCATCGAGCAAGATTGTCTGTATGGCAACAAAAAAAGCCTCATGGTCGAAAATATTTGCTCTCAGAGTAAAACTTAGTTGGCCCAAGGACTGGAAGGTCCTTCTCCCTAACTAAGTCACCAATTTTCTATCATCGAGCAAGATTGTCTGTAAGGCAACAAAAAAAGCCTCATGGTCAAAAATATTTGCTCTCAGAGTAAAACTTAGTTGGCCCAAGGACTGGAAGGTCCTTCTCCCTAACTAAGTCATTGGCCAGACTAGCTTGTCTTAGAGGCTCAGCTCATATATACATCCTCGCCTCAATGTTCCAAAATTCAACAAAAAAGATTCATCGCTCAACAAGGCTCAGCTTAGCGCATCTCTCAAGCGCATTCGTACGGCAAGCACAAGACTGACGACTTCTCCATCAGAATGTAGTAAAAGATTGTAAAAGATTGGGAACGGAAGTGGTACAACAAACAGTCTGGTGTTGATCATAGCATAGATTATGATTCAACTAGAATTGAAATTAAGAATTGACAAATATAATTAATGCAGTGGACAATACAACCGTGGTGACCTTAGCAAAAAAAATCCAAGGTTGCAAATAAAAGCATGGGTCACTCAGTAAATGTATATGCAACACCGGGTTGCATCAACCATTCAAAATGTTTTGACTAACAAAAAAGGGCTCGTTTGCCACAAATGTTCACTAATTACTACATGGGTACAACAAACATTCTGGTGTGTTTCATAGCAAATGAAAAATATAACATGGTGACCTTAGTAAATGGCAAATATAACATGGTGACCTCAGGAAATGACAGATATAACATGGTGTTATTCAACCATAACTGATATTAACAAATGACAAATACAATTAATACAGTGGAAAATAAAAACATGGTGACCTTAGTAAATAAAATCCAAGGTGAACTTATCAAATAATAACATGGGGAACTCAGTAAATGTATATGTAACACCGGCTTGCATCAACCATTCAGAATGATTTGACAAACAAGATAAAAGGATGGATGGCCACAAGTGTTAACTAATTACTACATGGGTGACTACAGGGGCAAGTAAGATCTATATGCGCTTAGTAATTTAGTTCCTAGTTCATACTTCAGATGTGGAATAGGCATTTCACTTTATGTTCCAACATTTACATATCAGAGAGCAAACTGAGTAATGTGAAAAAGAGTATAGGCAGTCCAAAATTTTGTTACATTGATCCTAAATTACCTGCGGCTGACCTGAGAGATGTGGATTTTCGCAATGGAGATCTTGGCAGCAGCTCCGAGTTCGATTGGGGGCGCCGGCGGGGGACCTCGTGGGGCCTGCAGGGGGCGGCCTGCAGGGGGCCGGACAGCGGCGGTGGAGCGCCCTAGAGCGCCGGTGGAGGATGAGCGGCGGCCTCCCCGGCCTTCACCGCCGGCCGAGCTGCCCTAGAGCGCCGGTGGAGGGAAGGACAGCGCCGGTGGAGGGAAATGTCCAACATAAAATTTGCTTACAATTTCAAAACCTATAACTTTACTATAGAACACATTTTTGAACTCGAAACGCTTTCGTCATTCATTCGCGCAAATGTCTACAACCCATCGTACATACGATTCCGATTCCAAAACGTTCTCAAATTAAGAAGTGTTCAATACAAAAAAATCAAATTTGAAAACCTTAATCTTCATTCGCAGCAAAATTTCAAATTCTAAGCGTTTTCATAATTTGTTAGCACAAATGATTATATGAGATCCGTTGCACCTACGATTCGGACACCAAAACATCTTCAAATTAAAGAATATTGAATACGGAAGCGGTTCAAAGTTTAAAAACCAACAAACATACTGTAGAGCAAACTTAAAAAATCAAACTCACTTTTCTAATTCCCCCATTATAGCTAACATCCAACCACCAAAATGAATTTAAAAACCAACAAATATACTATAGGGCACACTTACAAAAATCGAACTCACTTTTCCAATTTTCCCATTATATCTAACATCCGACCACCAAAATGCTTTTAAATTAATAATTTTCCAACATAAAGATTGCTCCAAATACCAAAACCTACAAAATTCATACATAGCAAATAGAATTCAATGCTCCTTTCCAATTCTTTTGCACAAATTTTCACATTTGAACATAAAATACACTTCAAAACAAAAGATACCCAATATTCCAAAAATTACAACATTTCCAGAGCGCTTTTACGGGTTCAACGCACTCTGTCATTTATTTCAAAAAAATATTTGTACGACCAAATGTTAAAAAAAACGGTAGTACGGGTACATCCTTTACTGGCCGTCCACGGCAACGCTGCGTCCTTTTCTAGTAACTTCAATGTTGTTGGTAACTACACTAGCTATCTTATAGTTTTAATGATAAAAGATCTCATTAGTCATGTGTGCACCTGTATCTAGAAAGAGAGTTAGACTGGGGAAATTTGGAATGGCTCACAGAGCTTGTGCCTATGTTACGAACTTGCGATCTGCATATATAGAAACAATTGCACAACTATGGCCTGAGCCGCCTGACAGCCCCCTCGTTCAGGTCCGGGAAGGTGGGAACTACCTCATTGGGTTGCTAGCCTGCTGCAGTGCCATGCCTTGAGCTGCCCGGCCCTTGCTTGTTGCCACCGATCAAGCAGGATATAGCACATCCATCTGGGAATAATCCCTGATGTTGTTCGTCCTTGTGAACATTTGATGTTCGTCCTTGTGAACATTTGATGTGTTGATGGGCTGGTAGAGAGCACTACCGGAAACCACAACTTCGCCGTGTGCCTGCGGCACACAGCAGAGGCCCAAATGCACACAGCAAAGCCTTTGCCGTGCGTCGCCTATGGCGAACTGCACACGGCAGCAAAGGCTAACGACGAAGCTGGCTTTGCCATGTGCATTATATATATCGCGCACACGGCAAAGGCTTTGCCGTGTGTTTCTTCAGGCACACGGCAAAATAGAGGTGCCGGGTCGGGACGGCGCGCGGGATGGTGACAGGCGACGGCGCTAGGGTGGTGAACGGCAGCTTTGCCGTGTGCCGCGCTGGAGGCACACAGCAAAGATTACAAGTTTGCCGTATGTCCTCCTGATGGCACACGGCAAAGTTTTAAACTTTGCCGTGTGCTGCACGAAGGACACACGGCAAACTTTAATCTTTGTCGTGTGCCTCCAGCGCGGCACATGGCAAAGAATGGCACCTTTGCCGTGTGCCGACAGCGTGGCACACGGCAAAGTGTCACTTTGCTGTGTGCCATGGTCATAGCGCACGGCAAAGTGACCATAATTTTTATTATTTTTTGCGTATAAATTGCCCCCACTCAAACAAACATCATAGTTATCATACATAAATCCCCACAATCGTCACAGGCACTTGATATATCACAACAAACATCACAAGTACCACAAGTTCACAAGTACCACAAGTTAACAAGTCAAGTATGACAAATACCACAAGTTCACAAATACAAACCTAGAAAAGTTTATGACTGAGGTGGGGGGAACGGGTGTGCTGGGTCGAACGGAGGTGTGAACAACTGTTGTGGGTGTAATGTCCGTGAGATGCCCGGTGACACGTCATGCGTATTCGATGTCACCGCCGATTGATTCTACAGAAAGGAGAAAAGATTGCATGTGAGACCTGAATCAAGTCCTCTAAGTCATAATCTAAAACATTCAAAATTTCATCTGGGTCTCTATGTTCTCTAAGTCTCTAATACTTGAAATGAATATACAAGGTTGTCAAGTGGCTCACATGAGGAGTGCCAGGAGCTGGAGCCGGAGCGAACAGCATTGGCATCGGAGGTGCAGGTATGGGTTGACCCATATGAACAGAAAGAGCTGGAATGTAGTTGTACATCCGAGTCATCTGCTGCTGAACCTCGGCCTACTGCCTCGCCATCTCCATCTGCTGCCTCGCCGTCTCCAACTCCTGTAACCTCGTCTCTTCGGCTATCGCCGCCTCTTGCGCCGCCAGCTGGGCCTACAATTTTTCACCCCAAAGTCACAATGTGAAGCAAACATGTGTAGAAATTGAATGGACGATGAATAAATCAGAAATAACCTGAAGTTCCTACACTTGGAGCTGTGCCTGTGATAACCGTAGGCGTATGGCCGGGCAACTGCTCGTGCTCATTGCTCGAATCTGGGCGACAGTGGGAGTAGTGGCCGTGTCTAGAGTGTGGTCACCTATATAGTACCGGTCATGCTTCTTGCCCCCTTCCACCCTCATGATGATCTCTCCATCAAGGTCATGGGTGCTCGGATCCCACTCTGGCCCAAGGACCTGTCTTCCCGCCTGTGTACTTGTTGATGCGGGTGTGGAAGGAGGGATTGTTGTACGCCGACGATAGGTCGTCTGAGCTGTAGGTGACCTCAGATGCCTTGCCCTTATGGGCCATAGCCCATCCCATGAACTGGGAGCACTGAGTGCCTTCATGTGCCGCCGACTGTGAAAAAGCAAGTGGATTACAAATTATGCAGAATTGAGCTTTAAAATAAAATGAATCCGCATACCCATCAAGCCCTGTATTCGTCGTTGCTAAGGCTGCCTTGATGGTGTGCTAGACCACTTGTCCACTATGTGTTCCCAGCACGTGGAATCATTACGGCACCACCACACAGGCACCTACACGTGATCAAGTGATTGACATGTAAGAAGATTAAATCAAGCGATGTACTTAATCTAAAAATTAATCTTAGTTTACCTGCAAGTATTGCTCCCGGGTCAGCTTCAAATTTCTTGCAGCTTCTTTTTTGATCTTCTGGCCAAGGAACAGAGCGCCGTAGTTTATGACACACTGGAATTGTGCCTCGTAGTGCATGTCCTTCACTAGCTTAATGCATCGGTTGTGTGCCACAACCGCCACCTGTTCCTCGTATCCATCGGCACACCTGTAGAAATCCTGCATGTAAACATGATGTATGCAATCATTATTACAAAAATGTGCAATGAATGCGATGTATTGAGAAGTGTACTGCGAGGAAGACTTATCCACAGCTTGGCCTTCACCCGCTCTGCCTTGTTGTCGAAGCACCTGTTTTCCTGATCGAGATAATCGGGGACTTACCCACAGCTCAGCCTTCACGAAGGAGTTTTTGTGCCTCATACAGGTTGCGTGGCAGATTGTGACCACCCGGAAACAGGCTGCCAAAAACTATCAACATATTATCAAAGCCATCTCGACTTATGCCAAGCTGAGACTTTAGGGCCATTATGCGTACGACGGCATCCTGTTGAGAAACATCGGTATGCTCTTGAAATGGTTTCTGTGCCGAAGACAACATGTCATAATAGGCTTTTGCGGTTGCCTTTGGCGGATCCTCCCTAACATGACTAGGTCCTCCATCGAACTGTGCTTCATGAAAGTCATTTAACATGTCTCTGCACCCAGCATAAACATTATAATCCTAGATGCGTTGTCTCATGACCTCATCTCTCGCATGATGGGCTTCACCATGGTAGATCCACCGGGTATAGTTTGGCACAAACCCATAGCTGCAAATGTGTTTACCCATCTTTAACTGTGATTGAAGTATCTTGTTTGCACACTTGCTACAGGGACCCGATGCTTTACTCTGTCATTTGTCAAATGCCTTTTTCAAGAAATCTTCGACCTTGTGAATGAACTCATCGGTCCAGTCATGCTTACCCAGCCAGCCCGTTACATCCACTCACGGTCATCCATCCTCTAATATATGAGTAGGTGATATAAAAATCAATTGCATCTACACGATGCCTATCATGCTCTAATAGATGAAGATAGGTCCTAATCCCACCCAAGGATGTGTAGATGGGGTTAGTTTCCATGCTCTACTCCTATCCGAGACAGAATTTCGGCAGCACCTCCTCACTGTTCTCCAAATACACGTCGTATCAAGGAGATTGTGTATCCGGAGAATAACAGGGAGGTGATGCCGAAATGCTGTCTCGGATAGGAGTAGAGCATGGAAACTAACCCCATCTACACATCCTCAGGCTGTCCAAAAAAGTGAACAATTTGAAATAGATACGGTCATATACATATGCAAAGATCTGTATATTTCCAACCGTATCTCTTTCGAACGGGAGACGCCTAGGTTACGTGATCCATGAACATGATACGAAAAGAGATGTCTTTTATGTCAAACCTTGCTGCTGCAAAGTGACGAGTCGAGGACGGTGCAACAGTAGGTCTCTCCTGAAAAAAAGAAACAAAATAGTGTCAATTAAAAATTTCGACAGCACCTCCCCTGCATCGGGAGGTTTCCAAAACCTGCAACAAACCATGGGCACGATGGCCGACAACCACATTCCAAAATCATCGACATCTTACTTTTGCTCATCTCAAAAAAATATTGAAGTAGTGATTTGCCTCAGATATGTTGTCTTTCATTTGACCTTGAACTTGGAGCATAAGAAAATCATAGGCTGTAAAAAAAGGTTCATGATAGGCATGAAACTATGAGACACATCCAGCCCAACCATCATATCATCGGAACCGAGCTGCTGATTGGGCATGGATGTGTCTCATGGTTTGATAACAACTATGAGAAACATAACTATATGACACAAAGAACACACTCCCAAGCTCAAGGTCATCAGATGTTACCCAGCAAGAAAAACTGGGTAAAAATTTATATCATCACAGGCATCGATAAAATTGATAGGGAAAGAGGGGCATTTTGCACGTGCTCACCTAGTAACTCGGGGATGGCGAGGCGGGGATGGGTGGCGAGACGGTGGACAACG